>CAWUFW010004571.1:600000-1200000 GCA_963921515.1 Calotriton arnoldi | reverse complement strand
ATACACGTCAACTTATCAATTCATGGGTCCCCGACTCAATACCCCCAATTGAACATTGATGTTCAACACCGTACCCATGCTTGGCTTTCGCACGGAGTGGGCAGTTAGCTGTACAAGAACTATACCATATAATCTGCAACTAACACCTTACCATCAACTCCACTGCCATGACATCTGACATTTTCGGGACATGCACCCTGTTCCTCACCATATCCTGTGTCTCTGCATGAACAGGGGAGGCAGAGGTATGGGACTTGTGTACAGTAACCACATGGCCAATACAGCATGAACAACTATGCCATAATATGTATTCTGCGCACCTGGACACATGCACCTGTCAGTGCACACTTATCTGTCTGCTGTAGTACGTGAAAACTGTCACCTCACCTCTGTCTGTACTTCCGTGCCAGGACTTTTGCATGGACAACAAATGCAACCCCCTACAACATGGCCCTAGTTATAGTGTCATGTTCAGTAGCCACCACATTGCAACAACTGGTGAGACGCTGCTGCATGCAGGTAGGCACATGCCCTGATGTCACCTCTGACGCAGGTGTGTCGGAGTCACTATTGTACTAAACCCGTACCATGGAACTGAGATGAACTGTCCCTATGATGTCAAGCTGTCTGGTAGGCTAAATGAATACTGTCTGTGTCAAAGCCCAGAGCCCATCAGTAATTAGCAAATGTACTTTAGCATAGCAAGGGCAAGGCAGTTGTAACCCTGAAGCCTCCATTCCACAGTCAACAACAAATTACATCTACCTGTACCCCCTTTCGTATGTGTAATCATGCTAAGTATATCCTCCACATGCATTTTGCTGCCAGTAGTGTCCACTATACTGCATCAGAGAGGAAGTAAGTCCAAATACATGCCTCGAAGCAAATATGTGACTCTGTAGAATTATTTTTAGAAGACAAGTACGAATGAGAGAGGATGAGAGTGTGTGAAGTACACGAGAGTCGTGAGATGACCATGTAGTCCAGTGACATTGGATGTCAATGCATATGAGTTGCCGCCACAGTGGACCTAGTGAAATACTAAAGGTCGTGGGCCTTTGATTGTCAGACTCTGACGTGGCCCAACAGATCATCACATTAACACTGACGGGCTGGTCACTTCAAAGCACAGTCCTACATATGTGTATAATTACCTTCACAGTCGGACATCACACTCATCAAGCATAAGTAGGACCCACGCAAGAAGCATGCTACAGCAATGCATGACAAAACACACACAGGATATCAGTGTGGGTGGGCAGGTCCACACAGTGAGTACGAACTGCTGAAACTCACATACATGCATAATTAATCCAGGCACAATCTTGACAGTCGCACACCCTGCAGACCCACAATGGCCAAAACATATTAAGTAGGAGCCATCCTGAACTGCAAGGACACACCCACACACTGCACACTGTGCAACATACAATACACACATGCGCTCACATTCACAGACCTGAACACGGATACAAACACCCACCATGCCGCTGGGTAACACATGTGTGTAATCGACATTGCCAGAGTGCACACACACACACCAACACTACCCCAAAGTCACACACTTCACACCACACACACCTACACCTCCCAAATGCACACTTTGAAAGTAAGCCATGTGCCCAGGCTCAATGTTCATCACAAGATTAACATACACCTACACTGCTGGCCACCCAGAAAGTAAGCTCACACATACCTGCACACTCTGCACATGCTACCTGTCATCCTGTGGCCAGACTCACACCCCGTGCATTGCTTGCACGCAAACACGACACGTATACATTTTCCAAGAAATACCAGCAAATACATGCAGACAATCCGTGTCACTAAAATACTTCTTCATCACACACACAAGTAGCAGAGTCTGAAAGAAGTGAAGTCCCAGCCACGTGTAAAACACATTGGAATGTGAGACCAGACATTGCAATTGTTGAGGTACCATACAAGGCATGTGCCTCACTTAACTATGCACACACAGTAACAACTGCAATCAGCAACTACACAGACACAACCGACTACAGGAACAACAGCATCCAGTCACAGATTACATAGACAGGCGGCAATATTGTTCAACACCAGGGACAGTGGCCAGTCCGATGTGCAGAGTAGTGATACGAAAAGCTGCGCATGCATTGTGTGTGAGTGTACCCTGCCATGGCCAGCAACACTGCCATGGCAGTCACAATAGCCATTACAGCCACCACTGTGTCACAGGTAGTTGTGTGAGGTTGCCTACCATTCAAACAGGATGCCAGTCTGACTCGGTGCTGTCTGTGTGCTACGGGACAGTTGGAGGTCCGCCCCTGAGAGAGGAGCACAACTGTGGAAGACACACATGTGGCATGTGAAGCGGAAGGCTGCTTGGCCCAGGTGGGTGGGTGGCATGGTTAGGTGCACTCATGCAGTGTTGAAACAGACTGGTTGGGGAGGATCCCGGAGGGGTACCTTTCCACTGTGTTGGGAATTTGGAAAGCCTACCTGTCTGGGGATGAATGTGAACTCGTGTGGGCACAACAGGCGGGCACACGATCAATGCTGCATCAGGTGTAGGCGTTAGCCCTCCCTCTGGGGACATGCTGGATACTGCTGTGCGTCTGCCCGGCCCTTGCCAAGGCACTTACATCCCCTGTCCTCCAGGTGTATCCCCTACATTGTCCACCTGCACAGGCTACCCAGGGCACGGGATGGCAGTGGAGCTTGGTGGGTGGGAGGGCATGGCGCCCTGCTCCTGGTCACATCTCGCAGGCAACACATTCTCAGTGTGCAGCAGGGCACAAGTCCGAAATGAGAAGTGGGGGGACGCTGACGTCACGACAGGAAGTGATGTCACGAAATGTGGCTTGCGCCATCAGACTCATTGCCGCCCCTCGCTCACCCCTTAGATGCGATTGCATCAGAGATGCCAGCGCATGAGCAGCAGCTCCAAACTCGCCCCAGAGAGGCCAAAGAGTGAATGTGTGGCTCCACTTGCTCCAGTTATCGAGCTCACGGTAAAACAAGTGTGGGGACGCCGTCCACCCGCGTGGTACCCCGACTCGAGCCCTGGACTGTGCAGGCAAAGTGTCCTATTGGACTTGCGATATGTGTGAGTTGTATGACACTCGTTGGCGGGGGATGGCTCGGAGGCCCGTCACCCTGAGGCCCATATCTCACTCTATGGGTCCCTTGTCAATGGCAGCGGATGTAATGACTATGCGCGCCGGGGTGGGTCTACCTTTCGTCTGGGATGGTGTTTGCGGCCTGTCCCGCTAGGGCAGCTACGGCTTCTGTGTGTTGCATGTGGTGTATCCGGACTCCGGAGACTGTCATGCATTGTCACTGTTGTCCAGGGCCCGAGTCGGGGTACCACGCGGGTGGACGGCGTCCCACCACTCATTCTACCGCGAGCTCGATAACTGGAGCAAATCGAGCCACACATTCACTCTTTGGCCTCTCTGGGGCGAGATCGGAGCTGCTGGTGCACGCGCTGGCTCCTCAGATGCAATCGCATATAAGGGGTGAGTGAGGGGAGGCAATGAGTCTGATGGTGCAAGCCACCATTTGTGATGTCACTTCCTGTCGTGACGTCAGCGTCCCAACACATCTTTATTTAGGACTCGTGCCCTGCTGTTGTCAGATGTGCCACTTTCCAGGGGGGTGGAGAAAGGGACAGGAATGTCAGCCTGAGAATGGCCCAGTTGAAGGCCCACCTTGACTGGGGAGGACAACCATTGGACAGTCTGGTGTAGCCCACCCACGCGTACATGTAGGCCCTCCATGAACTATGTCACCTGCGGCAAGGTGATGTCATGGGCAATGAAGTTATTGAGGAGAGCTGTCTGCCCCACACAGAGCTGCTGCACAAGCTCAACAGACCCAGCACTGAGGGCAGCAGGGGTCACATGTGCAGGGGCAGCTGTGCCTGGTGTGAAGGACACTCTATCGTTCATCCTTGTGCCGACACGTGTTGCACCAGTGGAAGTCGATGGGAGGGCGGGCATTGGCCTCCGCGTGGCTGAAGAGGAGCCAGAGTCCACGTCCCCTGTCCTAGCAGACATGAATTCATCACCTCTGTCCTCAGATGACGCAGAAATTGCCGTCTCGGCCTGTGATTCATCCAGCACACGTCTGACCCCTCCGAGGCGCTGCTCACATCTGTCTCACTCAGCTCCTGTGCAGCTGCCTCATCCGATGCCTCACCACTGTTGACCGTACCCTGTCCCTCAGCACCCACGTGAGATGCCACATGAGAGAGAGCGAGGTGGCCTCACTCATTTGGCATCAATTAAACAGACATGTGCAAGGAAAGCAGCACAGAACATTCCCAAACCCACATGTTGCACGATACCTGTGCAATTGTATACTGCCACCACAATAAACACGTAATGGCTGGCGTACAGGAAATGAAGCCGCTAATAAGTGGCACATGTGTTGTGCACATAGCACAACACCCGGCCTGTGTCACCCTGCGACCATAGCCACAAATCGCTGTGTGCACACCCACTGTCCTGATGGTGGCACGTAGTCGCTCATCCGGCAGATGACGTCACACCCTGTGTGGAATTGGCTGCACTGTCGGTTACACATACACAGAGGCATCAACTTGGATGCAATGGATCATCACAAGGCCTCGGGCTGGAGGACTTCCAACTGCAGGGATGGTACACAAGAGGTTTGGAAATCACTCATACACTGATCATCATCACCCACATCCACCAATCCCAGTGGCATGATGCTGACCCATCCAACATACTCAGAGATGTGTAACAGAGCCAAGAAGTAATCGGACACGGCATGACAGCATGTGTACACCACACGTGAATGCATGCTGGTGGGAGTGTGTACACAGTACCTGTCCATCCCATTCACATGCAGGATGCCAGCACATTGAGCAATGTGTAATCTGCCCACATCTACTGTCCATTGTCAGGTAGACCAACACATAGATCACAAGGCAACACATCTTTGTGGCTGGACTAACTGTGTCCAACACTGCGCAACCCTCAACGTACTCGCACTGTGAATGGCTCACCCCGCAATGGAGGTCACATTCAGTGCCACTATCTCTCACACACATCCCTATCACAAGGCCTGGGGTGTTCAATCGACAGGGCTGATTTTGCGCATTTCCGGGGAGTCGTGAACAAAAGACACATGTAACCCACTGTACAGTCAGTGTTGTTTCCTTCTAGGATTGGGCGGTCAATGTGCAGCCCAGGTCTGCTGAGACTGAGAATGCCAGCAGGGACCCAGCCAGCCATTCACACAAGCAATAACTGCCCTGAGTCCTGCATTGCCAAGTGGCTGCGTTACTGGATGTCTGACATGAAAATGCCATGTACCACCACTCGGGAGGGACATGCATGGGAAAGCGCCAGAGAGCCTACATACCCCTTCCACCTGTAGTAAGCATGGTAAGCAGTGCATGTTGGAACCCCACAGGCTCTGACTCATAGTGCTGCGGATCAACGACATGTGTGTCCCCCACATGCACTCCCACACACACTGTACTTGTCTTACACACACAACCTTTGCAAGAAATAGCCTTGGGCAGTGTGCGTGGAGCTCGGAATCCAGGATCTCCAGCTCCTCGCTTGTGAGTGGACCTGGACATATCTTCAGAGTCGTCGACATGAAGGTGGACAGGTGGCAGCAGCAGCAGGTGTTGTTGAGGGATGCCAGGCAGCAGTCCCTGGAAGCTGTGGTAATGCCGGTCTCCCTCCCACACTCATATAGCCCCCTGGGGATGTTTCAGTGGGTCCAAGCTGCTGCAATTGGTGTACCATGTCTGCCTACTTCAAATGCACACGATGGCCTGCTCCGAGCTGTCCCGGTACGCTTACCTCTATAGTCGAACACGCAGGATGCAACCGCGAGGGCCATTAGAGTTGACCTCAAGGGCCTGGTCCATGGCGGGTACAGTCCGCTGGTGCCATGTGGAATCCACAGTTTAATGTGTGCCATGCATTTGCAGGTGTGGCCATGATTTGTGTGTGGAAGCATGTCCACACTAGACAGGGCCACTTCATGCTGTGTGCATAGGCATTGGCGGCCAGTGCTCAGCCTCCACATGTCTGTTGGCACATCATCATGTACACATTAGCATGGGAGCATGGGATGTGCATATGCACACACATGCCATATTTCTCAATGTACATCGCCCACTTGGCACGTGCAACGTTACGTGTCACTTGTGATGTGTGTTTGCATTCACACAGCTGTGTAGTCATGGAGTTGTCAATGTGTACACCTGTCAATGTGTGTTGGAGGTGTGATACGTACAGTGCTGTACATTGGGTGAACTAGGGACATCATTGACTGTCTCATCTCCCGTTGTTCAACAGGACCCACTTGTTTGGGCCGCTCAGCCTGTGTACATTGTGTTGTTGGTGTGTGCCATACTCACCCAGCCTCGGAAGATGTGTCAGGCACAGTAGCTAGGTATGTTGCCGTGGTGTGCCGCTTCACACATATGCAGTCTGAAATCATCATCATGCCTTTCAAGCTATTATGGCCTAAATCCCCATGTGCATGCTCATAGCAATGGTTTGTGTCAGTGGTCATTGCTATTGGTAAGGGGACCAGTGTAAGTAAGAGTATTGTAGGTGTGCTGTCCCTACTTGTCAGCTGTTCTGTGATTCTATTGCTTTGTCAGTATTTTTAGTTTTGTGTATGTGAAAATGCCATGTGGTGTGTTGCATTGACATGTGTCCACTTCCATCTGTCCTAGGAGGAGACCAAACATACATCGCCCCTACCAATTGCTGGCAGACATGGAGGATGTGGAGGTTATATGGAAATTCCGTCTGGACAGACCCAAACTGCATCACCTATGTGCAATGTTGGAACCCCACCTTCGTCCTCGCAGGGTATATCCTACAGCATTCACCCCCACGGCTAAGGTGATGGCTGCACTGCATTTTTTCGCTACCGGATCTTTCCAACACACGGTGGGCAGTGGAGGTGGGATGTCCCAGCCCATGTTCAGCATGGTGCTACGGGATGTCTTGTCAGCTATGATGCTGTACAGGAACCGGTACATCCGATTCCCCAGGGCTCGTGATTTGGCGGCAGTGAAGGGTGCTTTCTATGCCCTTGGACGCATCCCCCCACGTTGTTGGTGCAATTGATTGCACCCATGTTGGCCTTGTTGCACCACAGGCCATGGAGCACATCTATAGGAACCGGAAACATTTCCACTCCCTGAATGTGCAAGTGGTGTGCCTGGCGGACATGATCATCACACACGTGTGTGCGAAGTTTCCCGGATCCGCCCATGACTCGCACATCATGCGCCACAGCATGCTCCCACGAATGATGACCAATCTTCAACCGGACCGTGCATGGATTGTTGGTGAGTATGCATACTCGTGTAGCGTGCTGGGTGTGACATGCTGTCTTGTATCCTGTTGGAATTGCAATGATTCTCTGTGTGTCTCACACCCAGGTGACTCTGCATATCCTAACGGGCCTTGGCTGCTGAGCCCACTACGTAATCCCAGGACACCAGCTGATGTCAGATACAATGAGGCACATGGGAGGACCAGACGTGTGGTGGAGCGGACTTTTGGACTCCTGAAGTCCAGATTCAGATGCCTGGACCGCACCGGGGGTGCACTGGCATACTCCCCACAGAAGGTGTGCCAGATAGTTGTGGCATGCTGCATGCTGCACAATCTCGCGATTCGCAGGCAGATCCCCCTGATAGTGGATGACGGAGATCAGCCAGGGCCCCCGCCTGCAGACCAAGCCGTGTCCAGTGACGAGGACAGTGGAGAGGAGGAAGCAGTGAATGAGCGTCGGCAGCTCATCACACGCTACTTCACTTGACAGTGAGTGACCATGTACGACGGCTGATGTTGCTGTAGTTGTGTAGATGTATGTGTGCATTGTCACGGCGGCCTATTGTTCACTGAGTGCTGTGTGGCAATGGTCCATGTCCAGGGTAGTATGCCACTGACAGTGGCTGTAGCATTGTGCCCTGTTGCTCTGTGAGATGTGTGTACATTGCTTAAACTTGATGACAAGTACTGTGTGATGAGTGTGTGACACACACATTCAATGGACTCTTGTTCTGTTTTTCACCCCTAGGTCCCTACAGCCTCTCCTAGCCTATCGACATACCACACTACAGATGCATTTTTCATCATGGTGACGGTTGCACATCCTTGATTAAACACAGAGCAGATGAGACAGAATGTGATACAGGTGTATTTATTTAAAGCAGTGACATGTGGTTGTGGGCAAGGTGATCACACAAGTGGTGCATGCTGGAACAATGTGTTGACGGACATGTCCGCGTGATGGTCAAGGTGTCCCCATGTTGTTCTGGGTCCACAGTCCGACAGACACATGCCATTCACATGGCGGTGTGGGGTAGGATTGTAGTCCAAGTGATTGCAGTAGATGGCCACCGTGGCTGGCTGACTCACTGGCGTTTGGAGCGTGCAAAGTCATCTCTGGACACCTGTTTCCTCTTCGGACGGCCCCTTCCATGTTTGGGAGGGGGGGGTGTGTTTGTGGGCTGCTGGTGGTGGCTGAGGATTGCCCACTCGCTGTGGACGCAGGGGAACTGGATGTTGCACGACCCTGCGCCCCAGCAGGTGGTGGCGGAGGTGGTGTGGTTGGCCTTGATTGTGCCCGCACCGCCACCACTAGCTGGCCCATGAGGTCGACAAGTTTGCCCATACGGGTCACGAATTGGCCCATATGGGCGTCCATGGACCTCAACACCCCAAGGACTTCCCGCGTATCGGCAGCTGACCGGGCCCATTGTCCCTGGGCCTCTTCATAGGCCCCAAGGACTCTGGTGATTTGCGGCAGGGCTTGGCTCCCAGGCTCTGATGGCGTTGGCCTGACCCTGCTCCTCCCACCTGTACTGCTGCCACCGACCTGCCCACTCGCCACAGTGGTCACCCGGGGCCTCGTTGTCGCTCCCAGGGTCGGTGTAGTCGTGCGTACAACCCCTTGCGCAGGGTGAGTGGTCAGGGAGGCCCTGGTGGTGGTGGTGGTTGCGGCGGGGGTGGTGGCCGCAATGACTGTGGCAGCAGGGGCCTGGGACTGGTCACCAGCCCTGGGAGATGGGTTAGTGGGTGGGAGGGGTCCTGGGGAGCGGTTGCGCCCTGCCACACCAGATGTGCCTGGTCGGGAGTCCTCGTCCGAAGAGGTGTCCAGGTCTTCCACATCCGTGAGTCCGGGTGGAGGGCTTGTGGACTGGCTGTGATGGCTGCTGTCTCCCTCTCCAGCATCATGCTGTTCGTCACCTGTGGGGCGGAGACGAAAGGTTATTGTGTTGCACCTTGCAAGGTTTGTGTTCGATGTCTGACATTCACAGTTTGTGCACAGTTGTGCACTGATTTCCCAGATGTGTGTGTATGGCTCTACAATGTGTGTGCGTGTTCATGGCAATGGAATAGTGTGATGGGTACATATGGCATGGGACGGATTTGGAATGCCAATCGGTGTGTGTTGCAGTACCCCTACATTTTGTGGCTTTGGTGGAAACGGGGTACAGCCCCATGTAAGCTTTTGGGATGAAATATGGTTTTGTGGTACATACTGTGACATATGGGTGCGGAAGGGGACATGTGTTTGGGCCACACGACACTGCAGAGACAAATGTGTGTATGTCTGACATACCCAGCATATCTGCTCACTGTTATCATTTGGGGACATTACACTGCAAGCATTGTGGTGAGTGAGTAATGGTTGTGTGCCACACAACGTATTGCAGATGGGACAATTCCTTGATGTGCGTGCTACCCTCTGCCATGTGCGGCAATGCAGTGCTCTTGGGGTGTAGACTATTTTAGGTATGTTGTAAATCACAGTGTGACGTGCGCTTCAGACACTGCAGACACATGTTTGGTAATCGGCAGGGATCTTTGCAGGACTACTGTATATGGGACAACTGTTAAGATGGTATACCTTACATGACACTGGGGCTGACAGATGAGATGGATGAGATTTTGAATGTGCATTGTGTAGCTGTGTGGTTTCATGGGTCCAGTGGTGTATGTGACATTACTGGGGTCCCACTCTGTTACATTGAGACAAGAAAGACTTACATGGGTGATGTTGTACAATGTCAACGGAACAAGCAGACACGTCTACATGGACAAGACTTCGATGGTGTTGCTGATGTGTGTGATGACTGGCACAGTGCACGCCATGTGGGTCAGTACTCCAGTGAGACTTGTGCATGCAGACGTGACTCCTTACGTGTTACTGTATTTGAGATGGCTCATGTGGGCTATGACTCTGTAATTCATGTCCGTGTGCACATTAGTCACATGGTTATGACAGGGAGCAGTGCTACCTGTTCCTCTGCTACGTGACATGTCCAAAATGTTAGTCGTAGTACAGCCCTCATGCCTACAGACACCCCGCCCTGTACAGTAGTCTACCTACTTGTTGGTTTGGAGGGAGCAATGCAATGGCTACCACATGGTTATGAGAAGGAGGGGTGCTCCATCTTGCTGGTCTATGGGAGTGGGGGCCGTGTTGTGAGTTGTGTTGATGGCTTACCACCCACAGACACCCCTCCATGTAGGGATACATAGCTACCTGTCGGGTGAAGGTGTGCACTGCAATGGCTGACACATGGGTGTGGGGGGTGCTCCATCTTGCTGCGCTGTAGGACTAGGGGCATGGCGGGGGTTGTACTTCTGCAGTCCTCCCTCCGATACACGGACTTTGTGGTAAGGCTACTTACCTGTTACTTGTTGGTTAGTGCAGCTATGGCTGAC
This sequence comes from Calotriton arnoldi, assembly GCA_963921515.1. Taxonomy (NCBI): domain Eukaryota; kingdom Metazoa; phylum Chordata; class Amphibia; order Caudata; family Salamandridae; genus Calotriton; species Calotriton arnoldi. The sequence goes on along the minus strand of CAWUFW010004571.1, from coordinate 1,189,273 downwards.
ACATGTGTGTGGGTGTGGGCAGTGCTCCTTCCGGCGCATCTGGGGTACAAGGGGACCTGGTGTGAGTTGTGGTGTTGGCTGCCTGTACACATGCCCCCATGGTTTTCTTTGTTGGTACCTTTGGGCTGAGTGTGTGGGAGTGTCTGTTGCATGTGTGAGAGATGTCTTGTGTATTGTGTACTGGACATGGGGGTGTTTGGCCCTCGGAGCTATGGCATTCTGGTAGTGCATGACAGTACATAGCGGTGTGCTGGTATACATTTGTTTGTACTTACCAGCCTCCACTCCCCCTGGTATTCCGGTGAGACTCTCCGGATGCAGAATGCTTCGCACCTTCTCCTCCCACGCCTTGAAGGTCTTGAATAGCGCTGGATTCCCGCCGCCAGTCCTGTCAGCCAGCTCACGATTCTTGGCCTCCTTCTTCCTGACTTCGCTTTTCAGGTCGTGCCACCTCTTTGTGATTTCACCCCGGTTGCGTGGCACGTTCCCTACTGCATTCACCTGGTCTACGATCCTGCTCCACATTCTGTTTCTGGTGGCTACTGGTGTCTGTTGGACCTGGTTCCCATAGATTTGTGGGTGCACCTTAATGATCTCATCGACCATGACCGTCAACTCAGTGGCAGTGTACTTCAGCATTCTTTGTGTTGCCATGGTGTGTGGTTTGGTATTTGTGGTGCTGGTGTGGTGGGTGTGTGGTGTGTGGTGTGTGATGTGCAGGGTGTTCGTGGTGCTGTTGTTTCAGTGGTGATGGTGGTGTTGGTGTTGGTGATGAGTGTGATGTGTGCGTGTGTGTGGTGTGCTGCTTTCCTTTGGGGCTGTCTGGGTTCTCTGATGGCGTCTTCACTTTGTAGTGGTGCAAGGGATTGTGGTCTGTGAAGGGGCTGCTTTTGTACTTACCTATGTGGGTGTGTCATGATGGGCTGTCGTTTTCAGGTGTGTTGTGTCTGGTGTCCTGGGATTTGTAGTTTATTTATTTTTGCCAGGGGGGTGGTATCTTTGGGATGTGTTCTGTGTTTGTGTATTTTGGCGTTGTTTGCTGTGTGGACTTGTTGGCCATGTCATGTGTGTTTCTTTGTTCCGCCAATGATTTCCGTGCACGGACGTGGGCGCCAGGCCTTCCGCCGTGTCAGTTATTCATCACTGTTGTTAATGGTGGCGGGCGGGGAATCTGTGGATTTACCGCGCTCATGTCTGGGAGATCATAATTTCACAGTCGTTGTCTCGGTCGGCGGGGTGGGCGGATTTGGGTTTTTGTGCGGGATTGCGTCCGTGGCGGACGGATGATCTTCTACTCTTGTATGGACGGGAGGAATTTTGTGTGTTTTTTCCGCCGTGGGCGTAGATTGCTTCGCGACATCATAATTGCTCGGTTGGTATTCCCATGGTGCAGGCGGGCGGTTTTTTCAGGCTATGGTGGATGGCGGATTTTTTTCCGCCGGTTATCGTAATGGACCTATAAGTTCTGACTTGGACACTGACAATGAGTCCAATAAACAACAAGGCCCAAGAAGTAACACAGGAGCAAGAGCCACATTAATAGAGGAACTGGATTGTTTACGGCAAAATCGCCGCCAGACATTACAACTAAAAATCCCAATGTCAGAGGCGCAAAGAGCCGCGAAAAAAAACAAATACAAAGACAGCAAGATACAAGACAGAATCCCCAAACAGCAAAATTGGACAAAGAAGCAACAACCGAAATAGACATTGAGCACACGATTATAAACCTAACATCGCTAAATTTGATGAAAGCGGAACAACAGATCTTAGCGTTAGGTTTATCCTTCTGCCGGGACAGTACCTTTCAATATAGTCAAACACGCATTGATGTTTTCAAATTCATTAGAAAACTCAAACTTATGAAACATCATGTCAATAATAAGAAATCTGAACAAACTATATCTACTCCTTTGGCTTTGACGCCAATACATCAAATGGGATTACACATATCTGACATGACACTACTCAAGGATTTGACAGCCCTACAAAATGAACATCTGGGATTGTTAATTGTGTTAATTAATGTGTTATTAATTAGTTATTAATTGGTTATTAATTATTAATAATTAATTGGTAAATACGCTAATTGTGTCATTTTTTTAGGAGCGGGTTGTGGGTTTATAGGGGAGTAGGGTGGGAAGTAATTTAATTATAATTAATTAATTATTTTAATTAATTAATATTTTTGTATTTAATAATTTCTATTGTTAATTGTGTTAATTAATTTCTTATTAATTCGTTATTAATTGGTTATTAGTTATTAATAATTAATTGGTAAAAATGTTAATTGTGTCTTTTTTAGGAGCGGGTTGTGGGTTTATAGGGGAGTAGGGTGGGAAGTAATTTGATTATAATTAATTAATTAATAATTTAATTAATTATTATTTATGTATTTAATATTTTATATTGTTAGTTGTGTTAAATATTTTGTTATTAATTCGTTAATAATTGGATATTAATTATTAATAATTAATTGGTAAATATCTTAATTGTGTTATTTTTTTAAGAGCGGTTTGTGGGTTTATAGGGGAGTAGGGTGGGAAGTAATTTAATTATAATTAATTAATTAATCATTTTTATTCATTAATATTTGTGTATTTAATATTTTATATTGTTAATAGTGTTACATAATTTGTTATTTATTAATTATTAATTGGTTATTAATTATTAATTATGTAAATTGTGTCAATTTTTTATGAGAGAGATGTGTATTTAGAGGGCAGTAGTGTGGGAAGTAATTAAAATTTTATAAAAATTTTAATTTTATCATATAATATTTATTTATTGTTATTTTATAGTCTTAATAGTATGAATTAATTTAATACTGATTTTTTTAAATTTTATTGTTCATTGTTATTAGTTAATTAATTAATTGTTAAGCAGTTATGTTAATTGTGTCATGTTTTACAATAGTGGTGGTGTCATTTATAGGGGTATTTGGTGGGAGGTAAATTATTCTTTATTATTTAAGTATTTGTTAATTAATGTTTATTATTTTGCTGGAGTGGGAATAGTAAATTATTCCCCTTCGCTATCCAACACTTTCCCTACTGTTGCAATTGTTGGAGTGGGAATAGTAATTTTAACCCCTACGCTATCCAACACTTTCCCTACTGTTGCAGTCCGTGGAGTGGGAATAGTAAATTATTTTCCTCCGCTATCAAACACTTTCCCTACTGTTGCACTTGCTGGAGTGAGAATAGTAAATTATTCCCCTCCGCTATCCAACACTTTCCCTACATTTGCACTCACTGGAGTGGGAATAGTAAATTTTTACCCCTCCGCTATCCAATACTTTCCCTACTGTTGCACTTGCTGGAGTGGGAATAGTAATTTTATCCCCTCCGCTATCCAACACTTTCCCTACTGTTGCATTCGTTGGAGTGGGAATAGTAATTTTATCCCCTCCGCTATCCAACACTTTCCCTACTGTTGCACTTGCTGGAGTGGGAATAGTAATTTTATCCCCTCCGCTATCCAACACTTTCCCTACTGTTGCACTCTCTGGAGTGGGAATAGTAATTTTTACCCCTACGCTATCCAACACTTTCCCTACTGTTGCACTCTCTGGAGTGGGAATAGTAATTTTAACCCCTACGCTATGCAACACTTTCCCTACTGTTGCAGTTGCTGGAGTGGGAATAGTAAATTATTTGCCTCCGCTATCCAACACTTTCCCTACTGTTGCACTCTCTGGAGTGGGAATAGTAATTTTATCCCCTCCGCTATCCAACACTTTCCCTACTGTTGCACTCTCTGGAGTGGGAATAGTAATTTTTACCCCTACGCTATCCAACACTTTCCCTACTGTTGCACTCGCTGGAGTGGGAATAGTAATTTTTACCCCTACGCTATCCTACACTTTCCCTACTGTTGCACTTGCTTGAGTGGGAATAGTAAATTATTCCCCTCCGCTATCCAACACTTTCCCTACTGTTGCACTCCCTGGAGTGGGAATAGTAATTTTATCCCCTACGCTATCCAACATTTTCCCTACTGTTTAAGTTAATGTAGTGTAAAATGTTGTTTTAAAGATAAATATTTATTTTTATATTTTATTTTATTATATATATAATTTATTTTTATATTTATATTACAGATTTATGTATATATATATATGTATTTATAATGTTTATTATGTTTCTAATGTTTTATAATTTAATAAAATAATTATTTATTAATAATATTAAGTAAATATATATATACATTTTTTTATATATGTATGTTTAATTTATTTTTATATTATATTTATTATTTATCATTATTAACATTTTTAAATATTTCTAACTATGTTTTTATTAATTATATTTAATATTTAATTTATTTTATATTATTTTTAAGATATTTTAAACAACGATATTTTGGTTTCGATATTTTTGTACTTACCTTTGTAGAGATAGGATGTCGATATTCTGGACATCGATATTCTTGACACGATATTCTGGTAGGTCGATATTGTTGTCGTCGATATTATGTCAGTGATCCGTTTATGGGGTACAAGCAGTTGAATACTATTTGAAAAATAGACCGTTAGCATTACATCAACATACACGCATGCTAATTTATATGATTCAGGAATGTCTGTACAAAAATGTTATTCTATTTGACAACTGCATATATCAGCAAATAAGGGGGACCCCGATGGGAGCTTGCTTCTCCCCCAGCTACGTGTGCTTACACATGGCCCGGTGGGAGGAGCGGGTCCTCAGAGTGGATTTCTCCAAAGAATAGGAATAAAATGTAGTGATAAGGTCACGCTACATAGATTACGTTTTTATAATTTGGAAAGGATCAATACAAAGTGCTGATTAATTTATACAGCGTATCAATGTTAACAACCTAAATTTACATTTTACAGGGGAGATCAGTAAAGAGAAGATCAAGTTTTTAGATTTGGAGGTTTTTGTAGCCAATGAAAAATTAGAGACTCGTCTATATAGGAAAAGCACAGCAGGAAACTCTTTGCTACTTGCCTCGAGTTTCCATCCACATCATTTAATAGCGGGCATCCCTTACGGGGAACTCATAGGTGCAAAAAGAAACTGCAGTCTACCACAACATATTTGAGATTGTCAAAGGGACATGATGCACAGGTTTAAACAAAGAGGATATGACACTAAGTCAATCAGGCCAGCGCATGATAAGATCAGCAACATAACTAGAGAGGAGATTCTCTTGAAACAAGAAATTAAACATAAAACCAAGGACAAAGTTAGATTGGTGACAACATATAGCAATCAACAAAAAAATTTGGAAAAGCCGATCAGGAAAAACTGGCATATCATACAGTCTGATCCGATCATAGGATATATAATCCCCAGTAAACCATCAATAACCTACAGAAGAGCTAGATCAATGAGGGATAATTTGATAAGATCAAGCCCGGAGACAAGGAGATCAACAAGCTGGCTAGTGGGAACTAAAGGTTTCCACAAGTGTACTCAATGCAGAGCCTGCTCCATAGGATGTAACTCCAAGGAATAATTTACTCCTTTTTCCCACAAACCAAAATTACTCACAGGCAGCTACAATTGCAAAAGTGACTTTGCAGTGTATGTGTTAACCTGCAGTTGCAATTTAAGATATGTAGGTAGTACGGTACACATACGCATATTGCAATATATGTAGACCATAAAGAATAAGGATCTAACATATCCTGTGGCCCGGCACTGTGCCGAAATGCATCAGAGTGAGGCAACACAAATGACGTACTATGTAATTGACATCATACCTCTTAACATTAGAGGAGGTGACAGGGTTATGGCTCTGAGAAAATTGGAGAGTGTATATATTTTGAATCTAGATTCCAAGTTCCCCAATTGATTGAACATGGAAGAAGATGTATATAATTTCCTATAATTTCCTCATAAGCTTTAGGTAGATAACCCGTCCATTCAAACTAAATTCATACATCTCTGCCCATTTTAGGGGATCTCCATATAATTAAGAAGCACCGGATTAGGTGCAAAGCCTGTATAACAAATGTAAAGTGACTTACCCAGTTTAGAAGAATAACACTTTGTGATATTAACTAATAGCACTTTATATATAGTATTTTTGCTGCAAATTAGATGCAACAGTATAGCATAGACATTAAATAATTTAGTGCAATTGATATGTTTCCTTATTTGTGCTTGAGTAGTTCTTTGATTTATTAAGCACTATGCTGATAAATTAGATAAGGGCTTCTCAGGATGGAATTATGAATTTCTTTAACTTAAATGAATATATTTTAAAAAACAAGAAAATTATATGCAATTTTGTTAACAAAATGATAATGCACGAAGAATTTTGTTTATGTCTATGCTTTCTTTTGATTGGGAACATGTGATATAAGCGTTTGTGTGAGCAAGGTCGCAGGTGCGGCCGAAACACGTTACGGCGACTCAGCAACAGAAACAATAAAGTGAAATAAACAGTTCAAACGGTCTTGTTTCAATTTTGGCATTGAGTATACGCCGGTTTCAAATTGAAATTCGAAGAATATATATATATATATATACATTTTCACGACACTTAATTATTATACATATGCACTTTATAAACCTTTTGCGGATAGTTGACAGATAGTCTCCGCTGGTTTGGCAGTTTCAAAGCATTTAAGCATATATTAGGCGGACAAATTGCCCTTGTAGAGTCTAGGCAACTTCACATACTTGAGCATTACAGGGATCTGTATGCAGAAAATGTCAAATAGTGAAGATCATTGTAAATACATACACAGATGAAATCTACATATTTATAATGTATAATTCCAGAGTGATATGGATACAATGTATATAGTATGTTGTCTATGTCAATTCATGCAAATTGAGCACTAGCACTCTAAATAGGATACTCACAGTTTGAGCCGTGTCATGTGATCAAGGCCGTGGGACGGCCGAAACGCGTCATGGCGGACTAGCTTGGTGTTAATAAAAATATTATGCACTGATTTGGGACTACGCTCGTTTTACTTTGGAGGAAACTTTAAGCGAGAACCAGCAATATATATATATATATATATACATATATATTCACTGAAAAACCATAGGTTTTAGGGACAGTTATAGTTAGTTGGACATTTCACTCGTACAAAACCATTGAAATTCCCCCGTTATAGTTAGTTCAGCTAACTATAACTCGCGCCCCGCAATGCACTGCTGATGACGTCACATATTACATCACTCATGACATGGTCAGTGACATCACTGATGACATCACTGATGACATCTCAAATGACATCACTGATGACATCATCCAGTGACTGTGTGTTTCTGTAAAGTTTAAATATGTTTAATATATATAGGGAAAGGCGTATTGAAGAATAAGTGGGTGTATAAGTGTCTGAATGGATGATTTAGTCAGTGTGTGACTGACTCTATAAGTGAGTGATTAAACATATCTTACTGAATGCATGGGTTAGTGACTAAACTGTGTGAATGTCTGTATCCGTCTGTCTGTTGGTGTGTAAGCGGCTGCATGGGTTTGCGAATAGCTACATGAGTGTCTACATGGGTTATTGATTGGTTGTCTGAGTATCTGTATGGGTGCCTGAGTGTTTGTGTGGGTGGGGTGTGTGTGATTCTGTGCATAGATGTGTGAGTGGGTGATTCACTGGGTGCATGGTTTCAAGAGTGCATCTGTGATGGACTGTATGGGTGGGTGAGTGTGTGTATGGGTGTGTTAGTGAGTGAATGTATATCTCAGTGGTACATGTGTGAGTAACTACATATGTGAAAGGCAGCATATATGTGTGTTGGAGTATATAAATGGCTATAAGTGAGAGTGTGTGATTGTGAGAGTGGCTGTATGGATGAGTGTGTACTTGTATCAGTGATTGTATAAGAGCGTAAGAATGTGCTAGTATTTGTATGAGTAAGTGAGCTGGTGTGTGTATAACTGTATAGGTGAGTAAATGGCAGTGTGATTAATTATTTGCATGACTGACTAGGTGTGTGAGTACCTCTATGGATGAGTGGCGGTGTGTGAGTGTCTATATAGGTGTATGAGTGCATATGATAGTCCCGTACTGAGCGAGCGTAAGTATGAGTGACTGTACGGGTGAGTGAGTGGATGTGTGTGTAGACCTAAGAATCAGTGAGTGGGTATGTAGTTATTGGTGTTGGAGTGTCTATGGTTTTGAGAATAGCAGTCTGTAATTTAGAGTGGGTGTATCAAAGGTTATATTAGGGTGTGAGAAGATGCATCAAATTATCACATGGATGATGTCATCAGTGATGTCATCAGTGATGTCATTTGAGATGTCATCAGTGATGTCATCAGTGATGTCACTGACCATGTCATGAGTGATGTAATATGTGACGTCATCAGCAGTGCATTGCGGGGGCGCGAGTTATAGTTAGCTGAACTAACTATAACGGGGGAATTTCAATGGTTTTGTACGAGTGAAATGTCCAACTAACTATAACTGTCCCTAAAACCTATGGTTTTTTCAGTGAATTTCTAAGGTTTTTTAAATGCTAATTTCTAACTATAACGCGCCTGAAACCTCTGGTTTTTTCAGTGAATTTCAAAGTTTTTTTAAATGCTAATTTCTAACTATAACGTGTCTGAAACCTATGGTTTTTTCAGTGAATTTCAAAGGTTTTTAAATGCTAGTTTCTAACTATGCCTACAGAGGTAGGACATGTGAAGAAAGAAGAAAAACGCACAGAAAGAAGCAAAAGAAATGCAGAAAGAAGCAACAGAAGTCCACAAAGACGAAGAAAAGAGCAGGAAGAAGCACGACATGTGCAGAAAGAACGAACAGAGGAGCAGAAAGAGGCCTTGTTGCAAACTCATCCTGTGCCCACAACTTTTTCAGACGGGTACTGGTGGTAACTGACTCGGACTAACCAGGCCTAGAGCCAGTGCTATGCTAAAAGACACTTAGAATACAGTGAAAACACCTACATACACTAGGGAACACTATGCGTTGGGGTACCCCTGTGATTAGCATGACCTCCTCTGTAAGGCCCTAGTACATAATAGGGCAGGGGGATTAAAACTTCCTCTTAAAACGCGCCCCGGGGCGCGTTTGCACAGTGGTGAAGGGAGGGGGGGCCTGAGGTGACATGTGTGCAAACAAGCCCTGTGGCGTGTTTTAAGTTGGGGGATTAAGTCCCCTTGAATCCTGAGGGACCCTGGGGGCCAACTAGCCCACTAGGTACCTCCAGTAAGCGCCACAGAGCTGCGTTGCACAGAGGTGTAAAAAGGGCGTAGCCTGGACCACCTCTCTGCAACGCAGCCCTGTGGCGCGCACTGGAGGTACCTGGTGGGCTAGTTGGCCCTCAGGGTCCCTCAGGATTCAAGGGAATTAATTCCCCAACTTAAAACGCGCCACAGGGCGTGTTTGCACACATGTCACCTGAGGCCCCGCCCCCTCCCTTCACCACTGTGCAAACGCGCCCTGTGGCGCGATATAAGTTGGGGTATTAGGTCACCTTGAATCCTGAGGGTCCCTGGGTCCCAACTAGCCCACCAAGTACTTCCACTAAGCGCCACAGGCCTGCGTTGCAGAGAGGTGGTCCGAGGCCACGCCCCTTTTTACACCTCTCTGCAACGCAGCTCTGTGGCGCTAACTGGAGGTACCTGGTGCGCTAGTTGGACCCCAGGGACCCTCAGGATTTAAGGGGACTTAATCCCCCAACATAAAACACGCCACAGGGCGTGTTTGCACCCATGTCACCTCAGGCCCCGCCCCCTCCCTTCACCACTGTGCAAACGCGCCCCGTGGAGCGTTTTGAGTTGGGGGATTAACTCCCCTTGAATCCTGAGGGTCCCTGGGGTGCAACTAGCCCACCAGCTACCTCCATTAAGCGCCACAGAGCTGCGTTGCAGAGAGGTGTAAAAAGTGGCGTGGCCTCAGAACACCTCTCTGCAACGCAGCCCCCTGGCGCATACTGGAGGTTCCTGGTGGGCTAGTTGGCCCCAGGGACCCCCAGTATTCAAGGGGAATTCGTCCCCATCTGCAAACGCGCCACAGGGCGCGTTTGCAGAGTGCTGCAAGGAGGGGGTGTGGCCTCCGGCGCGATGCTGGTCTTTTATTTGTTTGTTTTTTTAAGAAGGGGGGCTGTGTGGCCCCCCTTCTTTTTCTTATTTATTGGCCCTGGGGACCCCATCCGCCAGGGCCTGCCCCCTAATTTTTTTTTTTTTTAAAACAGAAAATTTGGAAGGGGGCCGCGTGGCCCCCCTCCCAGGCCTTAATCGGCCCCGGGGACCCCATCCCCCGGGGCTTGGCCGTATTTTTTTTTTTTAAATCTTTTGGAGGGGGGCTGCGTTGCCCCACTCCTCAGGCCACTTATGGCCCCGGGGACCCCATCCCCCGGGGCCGGCCTTTGTTTTTTTTATATATATATTTTTTTAATTTAAATTTTGGGGAGGGGGGCCGCGTGGCCCCCCTCCCGGGCCACTTGTAGCCCCGGGGACCCCATCCCCCGGGGCTGGCCCTCTCCGTTGGGAACCGTGGGGGGGTCCCAATTCCCCCACGGTCCCGCCTGCTCCCCACGTCCCTTGGGAGCCGGTATTGCTTTTCCACATGGGGAGCTGCTAAGATGCAGCTCCCCGTGTGGAAAAGCAATCGTCTTTGTTTTTGGAAGAGAGAGCAGGTTTCCTGCTCTCTCTTCCAAAACCAAAGCAGTTTGCTATGGCAGGGCGGGAGCCGCAAGGCTCCCGCCCTGCCATAGCAAACTACAGTGTCCCGGGGTGAGCGCCCGGGACACTGCAACAGCTGGCCCTGGGGGTGGCGGTCCCCAGGGCCATCAAGGGCTCCAGGAGGGGGCCGCGCGGCCCCCTCCCAACATGTGCAAAGCCCCGGGAGGTGGTGGTCCCCGGGGCTCGGGTCCGAAACGGACCCCCACATTCAAATTTTTAGTTCCCCGGGAGGTGGCGGTCCCTGGGCGTGTGGGGGCTCGAGCCCCCACACAGGTAATTTTAATTTTAAAAAGAAGCCCCTGGGGGTGGCGGTCCACTGGGCTGCGGGAGGGCCAAGTGCCCTCCCGCACCATTTTTAATTGAAAGCCCCGGGGTGGCGGTCCCGGGCTTGGGGGCCTTAGAGGCCCCCCCACTCATTATTTTTATAAACCCCCGCTTGCCCCCGGGACTTGGCCCACCCAGGGGCCAAATAACAACGAAGCGCGGGAGCCCGCGCTTCATTTTTTTTTTTCACGGTGGGATCCGCGCATCCTACGCGCATCCCACCGATTTAAAAAAAATTGGGGGGCCCTGGAGGTCCTTGTGGGACCCCCTGAGCAGGCCTAGGGGGTCAGGGTGTTTCTACCCTGCCCCCTTTTTGCGTTTTGGGCGTTAGTTTCTCTCTTTTCTTGTGCCTCGGTTCTACCGAGGCACAAGATGGCTGCCAACACTTCCTGGTTTGGAGTGTTGACAGCCAATTAGCATAAAGCTCGTGATCGGGAGGGTGCGCGGATACTCCGTGCCCATAGATATATATGTGTTTTTTCTTTTGATTTTCTCAGCAACTACTGAGCGGATTTACACCATTTAACAAAAAGGGTTCTTTCTGAACCAAGAACTACCTCTTTGCCAAATTTGGTGTAATTCCGTTCAGCAGTTCGGGCTGTAGCCGTGTCTAAAGTTTCCTATGGAAAATTGCATGGGGAAAACACGTTTTGGGACCCCCTTTTTTCTCGGCCCCCGCTTGCCGAATCACCCCGAAACTTTCAAGATAGGAGCGGACCGGAGCGGGCCATAAGTTTTGAAAATTTCGTGAAGATTCGTCAACCGGCGCCAAAGGTATTGGAAATAGAATGTTGCGAATTTCCTATGGAAAATAGGTCCTAACTATAACTATCTACTGGTGACCGCAGGTAGATAATATATTATCTACTGGCGGTCCACAAAAAAAAAAACACGCGATTGTGCCGGAGGCCCCGCCCCCTCCCAGCAACACTCTGCAAACGCGCCCAGTGGCGCGTTTTAAGTTGGGAAATTAATTCCCCTTCAATACTGGGGGTCCCTGGGGGCCAACTAGCCCACCAGGTACCTCCAGTAAGCGCCACAGGCCTGTGTTGCAGAGAGGTGTCCAGGCCACGCCCCTTTTTACACCTCTCTGCAAAGCAGCTCTGTGGCGCTTACTGGAGGTACCTGGTGGGCTAGTTGGACCCCAGGGACCCTCAAGATTCAAGGGGACTTAATTCCCCAACTTAAAACGCGCCACGGGGCGCATTTGCACAGTGGTGAAGGGAGGGGCGGGGCCTGAGGTGACATGTGTGCAAACACGCCCTGTGGCGTGTTTTAAGTTGGGGGATTAAGTCCCTTGAATCCTGAGGGTCCCTGGGTCCAACTAGCCCACCAGGTACCTCCAGTAAGGGCCACAGAGCTGCGTTGCAGAGAGGTGTAAAAGGGGCATGGCCTCGGACCACCTCTCTGCAATGCAGGCCTGTGGCGCTTACTGGAAGTACCTGGTGGGCTAGTTGGGCCCCAGGGACCCTCAGGATTCAAGGTGACCTAATCCCCCAACTTAAAACGCGCCACGGGGCGCGTTTGCACAGTGGTGAAGGGAGGGAGCGGGGTGCAGGTGACATGTGTGCAAACACGCCCTGTGGCGCGTTTTAAGTTGGGGAATTAATTCCCCTTGAATCCTGAGGGACCTTGGGGGCCAACTAGCCTACCAGGTACCTCCAGTAAGCGCCACGGCCCTGCCTTGCAGAGAGGTGGTCCGAGGCCACGCCCCTTTTTACACCTCTCTCCAACGCAGCTCTGTGGCGCTTACTGGAGGTACCTGGTGGGCTAGTTGGACTCCAGGGACCCTCAGGATTCAAGGGGACTTAATAACCCAACTTAAAACGCGCCACGGGGCGTGTTTGCACAGTGGTGAAGAAAGGGGGCGGGGCCTGATGTGACAAGTGTGCAAACGCGCTCCGTGGTGGGTTTTAAGTTGGGGGATTAAGTTCCCTTGTATCCTGAGGGTCCCTGGGGGCCAACTAGCCCACCAGGTACCTTCAGTAAGTGCAACAGAGTTGCGTTGCAGAGAGGTGTAAAAAGGGGCGTGGTCTCGGACCACCTCTCTGCAACGCAGCTCTGTGGTGCTTACTGGAGGTACCTGGTGGGCCAGTTGGGCCTTATAGACCCTCAGGATTCAAGGGGAGTAAATCTCCCAACTTAAAACGCGCCACGGGGCGCGTTTGCACACTTGTCACATCAGGCCCCACCCGCTCCCTTCACCACTGTGCAAACAGGCCCTCTGGTGCGTTGTAAGTTGGGGGATTAAGTCACCTTGAATCATGAGGGTCCCTTGCGTCCAACTAGCCCACTAGGTACCTCCAGTAAGCGCCACAGAGCTGCGTTGCAGAGAGGTGTAAAAAGGGGAGTGGCCTTGGACCACCTCTCTGCAACGCAGCTCTGTGGCGCTTACTGGAGGTACCTGGTGGACTAGTTGGCCCCAGGGACCCTCAGGATTCAAGGGGAATTAATCCCCCAACTTAAAACCCGCCAGGAGGCGCGTTTGCACAGTGGTGGAGGGAGGGGGCGGGCCTGATGTGACATGTGTGTACTTATCCAATCACTCCGCCAAAACCCAAGCACTTATAAATTCACCATGCACTCTCCTTGCAGTATTCTAATCATCCAGTCAGTACCCATGCACTCATGCAATGACCCATGCACTAACTCTCATGCACTGCTACAATACTATGAGCACTACTGATGCAGTCCAGCCATCGCCCTGTCACTACCCATGCACTCCTCGTATCACCCAGCGAGCACCATGTACTTATCCAATCACTCCGCCAAAACCCAAGCACTTATAAATTCACCATGCATTCTCCTTGCATTACTCTAATCATCCAGTCAGTACCCATGCACTCATGCAATGACCCATGAACTAACTCATGCACTGCTACAATACCCTGAGCACTACTGATGCAGCCCAGCCATCTCTTTGTCACTACCCATGCACTCCTCCAATCACCCAACCAGTAACATGTCCTTATCCAATCACTCCGCCAAAACACAAGCACTTATAAATTCACCATGCACTCTCCTTGCAGTACTCTAATCATCCAGTGACTACCCATGTACTCATGCAATGACCCAGCAACTAACTCATGCACTGCTACAATACTCTGAGCACTACTGATGCAGTCCAGCCATCGCCCTGTCACTACCCATGCACTCCTCCGATCACCCAGCAAGCACCATGTACTTATGCAATCACTCCGCCAAAACTGAAGCACTTATAAATTCACCGTGCACTCTCCTTGCATTACTCTAATCATCCAGTCAGTACCCATGCACTCATGCAATGACCCATGCACTAACTCATGCACTGCTACAATACCCTGAGCACTACTGATGCAGTCCCGCCATCGCCCTGTCACTACCCATGCACTCCTCCAATCACCCAGCGAGCACCATGTACTTATCCAATCACTCCGCCAAAGCACAAGCACTTATAAATTCACCATGCACTCTCCTTGCAGTACTCTAATCATCCAGTCACTACCCATGTACTCATGCAATGACGCAGGCACTAACACATGCACTGCTACAATCCCCTGAGCACTACTGATGCAGTCCAGCCATCGCCCTGTCACTACCCATGCACTCCTCCTATCACCCTGCGAGCACCATGTACTTATCCAATCACTCCGCCAAAACCCAAGCACTTATAAATTCACCATGCACTCTCCTTGCATTACTCGAATCATCCAGTCAGTACCCATGCACTCATGTAATGACCCATGCACTAACTCATGCACTGCTACAATACCCTGAGCACTACTGATGCAGTCCTGCCATCGCCCTGTCACTACCCAGGCACTCCTCCAATCACCCAGCGAGCACCATGTACTTATCCAATCACTCCGCCAAAACACAAGCACTTATAAATTCACCATGCACTCTCCTTGCAGTACTCTAATCATCCAGTCACTACCCATGTACTCATGCAATGACCCAGGCACTAACACATGCACTGCTACAATCCCCTGAGCACTACTGATGCAGCCCAGCCATCGCCCTGTCACTACCCATGCACTCCTCCAATCACCCAGCGAGCACCATGTACTTATCCAATCACTCCGCCAAAGCACAAGCACTTATAAATTCACCATGCACTCTCCTTGCAGTACTCTAATCATCCAGTCACTATCCATGTACTCATGCAATGACGCAGGCACTAACACATGCACTGCTACAATCCCCTGAGCACTACTGATGCAGTCCTGCCATCGCCCTGTCACTACCCAGGCACTCCTCCAATCACCCAGCGAGCACCATGTACTTATCCAATCACTCCGCCAAAACACAAGCACTTATAAATTCACCATGCACTCTCCTTGCAGTACTCTAATCATCCAGTCACTACCCATGCACTCATGCAATGACCCATGCACTAACTCATGCACTGCTACAATACTCTGAGCACTACTGATGCAGTCCAGCCTGTGAGAAGTTGGCCTGGTATATGCTGTCCACTAATTAAAGTGGGCACCCTGTACCAGTCCAAACAACTCCTTGTGGAGATAGGTTAAAGACAACCTTTATTGAAAGCTTTCCTAGTGGTAGCTATGGAGAGCAGCCTTCAGGCTAAGTCTTGAAGGAATGTAAAGCAGCTTGTTTTACCAGTCTATAATCTCTTGAGTGACCAAATGAAAGAGGACCACACCAGGTATATATATAAAATATATGTATTTAGTCTTAAACACACCCCTCTAGTCTCTTTATGAGGCTAGAGTTCGAAGTACATAAGTTACAAGTCAGTTATCAACAGTAATAGCACAAATACACGTTTGAGCCCTAGGGCGTACTCAAACCATATACCAATAAAGTGGTATAAGAACCACGACTGAGCTAGACACAAGGCCTAGAGCCTGTAGAAGTGCTTGGACCCCAAGGAACCACCCAAGGTAGTGACACAGGGGACCCACGGGGGACGGCGTGCAGTGTGAGAACACAACCGCGAGCCACCGTTAACTTCTATGGGGAAAGTCGCGGTTGGATTTTTAAAAGGAAAGGACACTTAGAGGAGGACTTGGAGCAAATCCATTTAGAACTAGGCAGTTCTAGAGTCAATACCCACGGGAGCACCGGAGTACTCGAGTTACCTCACCCAGGGAAGCCAGGTGCATAGGTGTCTTTTGTCGTCGGGTTTCGTCGTCGTTTTCAATGGCGATCTGCTGCAGCAGGCTGCTGGCGACCAAGTCGAAAGTGTCCGGGTGGATCCAAGGGTGGATAGAAGATCTGAAGAACCTGAAAGCAGAGGGGACAGAGTCTGGGTCCCTAGCCAGTGACCAGGAAGGCGATGAGCAGATGCCGACCGATGTCGGGTGCTTCAGGAAGGTTGACGGTCGTCTTGACTCTTCAGCCACGAGGTCCAGGAGGCGTTGACGATGACCAGGAGCTGGATTCGAGCTGTCCCACGACGTCTGTCGATTGCTGAGGTGTCGGCGACCGTATTGGACCCAACAAGCCTTGGCAACGGCAAGTCACGTGGAAACAAAGAAAGGACGTTGATGCAGACCAGCAAAGTCTGAGGGACTCACCCAGTGAGGGTAAGTCGGGGCACGTCTGGAGCAACCAGGAGAGCCCAAGCAGAAGAAGAGTTGCCTTCGGGAGGGCCCACTAGCCAACGGACTAGCGACCACGAAGGAGCCTCAAGGGGACGCACTTAGAGCTGGCTCACAGGACACTCGTGGAGTGGAGGCCAGTGATCTTCGGTGCAGTCGGTGCTGGAGGCGGGGGCGACTGAGAGCCCAAAGCACAACTTCGTGGGAGGCCAGGAAGAGGATGCACTTGCAAAAGTTCTTGGTGTCCAGGGGTCACGGTTCCACGTTACCCACGACAGCTACGGGCCTCAGCTTCACTGGGGACTCAGGGCAGCCTCGGAGAAGTTCTGGAAATCCACCTCTGGTGTTGCAAAGACTTCGGCGTCCGGCGGGAGCTTCAGTGATGCAGACCGGACAATTGCTTCTTAGGTGCCTGCCAAGCAGGGGAGTCACTCCTTGACCCCAAGGGATATTCTTTGGTCCTCAAATCTTGAAGTAGAGCGTCGAAGATCCAGGATTCGGCTTCAGAGTTTCGTCCAGGGTAATCTAAAGTCCTAAGGACTGGGGTCCCATACTTATACTAAGTTAAGGGGTTGGACATACTCTGGGGACCCACCTATGGGAGGGTCAGGGAAGAGGGGTGGTTACACCCATTCCCTTTGTCCAGTTTCACGCCAGAGCAGGGGCAGGTAGCCCCTGCAACCGGTTTGAACTGGCATATGCACAGGGACACCAAGTGTGCCCCCAGTGCAGGACTTCTGAGCACCAGAGAGTGCTCCCGCCCAGCCCCAATACACATTATCCTGTCTGGGGAGGTGGTTACACCTCCCTGCAACAGGAAACCTATTGTCCAGGCCTCCCCTGCCGGAGTTTCAGTCAGCAGCAGGAGGCCAGACCCGTGTCTGTGGCAGTGGCATCCATTTTGTGATGCCAGGGCTCTGTAAAGAAGTTACCGGGTAGGCCGGTGGGTACATGTCTCTCCCTCTAGAAGGGTGGAATGCTACCCCCGCCGCCAGGACTGGCGGGGGGTAGTATTCCAAGATGTTTGACACCAAACACGACATGTTTTGGTGCAGCCAGTCCAAAGTTAGCATTGTACCGCAAGAATATAATGCACTTAAGAGTATATGGTCAGGCTGTACCACAAACAGCATCAGAGGAGGGACTCCGAACGCTGCAGAGGGGCTCTGCTCATGCAGGGGCACCCTCTCACATAAAAACCAAGCACTCTGCCTTTAGGATTGTAAAGGCCTGCCATAGGAGTGACTTATAGGTTTATATGTGTGTGCATTGGTAGTGATACAGGTAGCCTATATCACAGTAAGGGGTGCATGCACCACCTTACCCAGGCTGCAGTAGCAGACCTGTGGTGTCATTTTGGCTGGCCTTCCAGGGGTGGCATAATACATGCTTCAGCCCCTGGCAGGCCTCTGGGGTACCTAGGCCCTGGGTACATAGTATACCATATACTAGGGACTTACAAGGGCACTCCAGATTCCAATCAAAGATGTACCTAAGGTACATGGAAACCATTTTAGAGAGGATGCAGCTAGGCTGGGGTTCTGATTAGCAGGGCCCCAGCCAGACTAAAGTCGAAAAACAGTGAAGCATCAGCAAAAGTGGGGGTACCCATGTGAAGCAGATCCTACTCTCCTACACAACCCCCCCAAATGCAGGGACATTAAACTAACCTTGTCCAGTTGAGTCTTCATGTTCTAAGTGGAACTACCTAAAGAGTCCATCTGATTTGGCATGGTTACTCCCAGGTCTATGTTCCACTGTAAAGTCCATCCCCTGTAGGGAAATGGACCACCTAAGCAGTTTGGGGTTTTCACCCTTCATTTGTTTTAGCCATAAGAGGGGCTTATGGTCTGTTTGAACAAGGAAGTGAGTACCAAACAAGTATGGCCTCAACTTCTTCAGAGCCCAGACCACAGCAAAGGCCTCCCTCTCAATGGCTGACCAACGTTTCTCTCTAGGGGTCAGCCTTCTGCTAATAAAAGCTACTGGCTGATCCTGACCTTCATCATTCAATTGTGACAGTACAACCCCTACCCCCAATTCAGATGCATCTGTTTGGACAATGAACTTCTTGGAGTAATCAGGACTCTGTAGAATGGGAGCAGTGCACATGGCCTGCTTCAGGTCATCAAATGCCTTTTGACAGTTAGCTGTCCACTGAACCTTTTGGGCATTTTCTTGGAAGTTAAGTCATTCAGGGGTGTCACTATTGATCCATACCCCTTGACAAATCTCCTATAGTACCCAGTCAGGCCTAAGAAGGCTCTCACCTGAGTCTGGGTAGTTGGAGCAACCCAGTCCATGATGGTCTGGATTTTGCTCTGCAGTGGTTGAACCTGGCCTCCACCTACAAGGTGGCCCAGGTACACAACCTGACTCTGCCCTATCTGGCACTTGGTGGCCTTGATAGTGAGGCCTGCCTTTTGCAGGGCCTCCAAAACATTTCTGAGGTGGACCAGGTGATCCTCCCAGGTGGAGCTAAAGACAGCAATATCATCTAGATATGCTGCACTATAGGCTTCCAGACCTGTAAGGACTGTATTCACCAACCTCTGAAAAGTGGGAGGTGCATTCTTCAAACCAAAGGGCATTACCACAAATTGATAGTGCCCACTAGGGGTTGAGAATGCTGTTTTTGGCTTTGCATCATCAGCTAGCCTGATCTGCCAGTAGCCAGCTGTTAGGTCAAATGTGCTTAGATACTTGGCTGAGGCCAAAGTGTCTATTAGCTCATCTTCCCTGGGTATTGGATGGGCATCAGTCCTAGTGACTGCATTGAGACCCCTGTAGTCCACACAAAACCTCATCTCTCTTTTCCCACCACTGGTGTGAGGTTTTGGCACAAGGACCACTGGACTAGCCCAAGGGCTATCTGAGGGTTCAATAACTCCCAAATCCAACATCTTCTGGACTTCTGTCCTGAGACAGTCCCTGACATGGTCAGGTTGCCTATAAATCTTATTTTTAATAGGCAGACTGTCCCCAGTGTCCACTTCATGAGTGCACCAGGTGGTCTGACTTGGTGTCAGAGAGAACATATGCCTGAACTGATTGAGCACCTGTCTGCAATCAGTTTGCTGCTGGGCAGTGAGGCTGCCTGCCAAGGCTACACCATCCACTGACCCATCATCAGGGTTCTGTGAGAGCAGGTCAGGGAGTGGGTCACTCTCTTCCTCCTGTCCCTCATCAGTAGCCATGAGCAAGTCCATGTCTGCCCTGTCCACATATGGTTTCAATCTGTTGACATGGAGAACCCTGTGGTAATCCTGCGTTGTCCTGTTTATCTGAACTGGGATGCCCGCGAAGGAGTGGTTTCCATTTTGATCACCACACACAAGGGGAATTGATTAACAACATGATCCAGGAGTTCAACATGGTGTGTTTGATGGCTCTCGTGGCCCCAAACATCAAATTTTTAACTCCAACTTACAAAGGGGTTAGGACAGGATCTTTTATTGACTACATATTAATTTCCTCCCCTCTGCAGTTGTGGATCACAGGTTTCTCTATTGATGAGAGTATTTTTAGTGATCATAATCCGCTTTGTGCCCATATAGCCGGACCACTTATTAGTCACATCGAAGGAGTAGCCACGAGGGGCGTTACGACTCTGACTGACAATAAACGCAGATTGAAATGGACGCAGATTGACCCCAAGTTGTTTTATGACAAGGTTAATAGGTTATGTGCCCCTGAACTTTTAACATGTCAAAATCCCTGTTCGCCCCCAGATTATTTGTTGGCAGCTTTTGTGACCTTAGCAGGGAAGATGGGAGATCTCTTAAGTGTTCCGGCCGTAAGGGCTAGAAATCTTGGGCCTAAATGGTTTGACTCTGATTGTACTCGAGCAGCTGGTAAGTTGAAGGCAGCTCTTTCATCTATACCTAGAATACAATCAGTGGTCTGTAACTATCGCAGAGAATATAAGGCCGCTTTAGCAGGGCGCAAGACAAAACTAAAAGATGAAGCCTGGCGGGACCTTATTGAGGCAAGTGTATTGAAAAATAGTTCTAAATTTTGGCAAGTGGTGAACCGCCCAGCCATTGGTATGGATAGGGACCCCGTTTTAGGAGCCTTTATTACAGAAGAGGACTGGGTGTCCCATTTTAAAACTATTTTTGACTGTCCCCCGATTGTTGTGGCCCAGTGATAATAGATTTAAATGCTCCAGCTTTATCTTTTAGTATTGATGAGGTTATTGCAGGGATTGAAGGGCTCTCTGCTAAAAAGGCCCCAGGACCAGATGGGATTCCCCCAGATTTATTTAAATCTGACCCTTTTTTGGGCCCCCATCTTGGTTAATGTTTTTAACGCTGCAGCAAAAATTGGATGCCCCTCTTCCTGGGCTATTTCTACTATAGTTCCCGTTTTCAAAAGGGCGACCGGGTAGCCCCCATTGTTATAGACCCATCTCCCTTTTAGATTCAACAGTTAAGGTGGTGGGTCGGATATTATTACAGCGGCTGCAAACTTGGGCAGAGGAAACCGAAATATTGTCAGATGTCCAATATGGTTTTCGCTCCGGTCGTTCGACAATTGCCCAGTGTTTAAATATTCTTATGATTTTCAGTAAATATACTATTGCACGCTCGGGGTCCATATTTTGTGCCTTTATGGATCTGTCATCAGCTTTTGATCGTGTTAACAGAACTAAACTGTGGCAGATCCTGAGGCTAACAGGTGTGGATCCTAGTCTAGTGAACTTCCTGGTGGATCTTCATAATTCTACCCAGGCAAATGTTAGGTTCGCTCAGGATTTGCGTGTCACTGAGAATTTTGATATTAAAAGGGGCGTCCGTCAAGGTTGCATTTTAGCCCCTTTTTGTTTAATTATTATCTTAACGACTTGGAACAGGAATTATTGGAAACTGGGGTTGATTACCCGTATGTTGGACGTCGCGGCATCCCGATATTGCTTTATGCAGATGATGCCGTCCTTCTATCTAGAACAGAGGTTGGTTTACAATCTCTTTTAAAGGCTTTTGCGGGGTACATGGGTAAACGGGACTTGTCAATTAACAATTCCAAGTCGTATGTGCTGAGAATAGGTAAGCAACCTGTGAAGCCCTTTAAATTTGCAATTGACTCAACTGTGGTCCCTCTTACTGAATGTTTTCTCATATTTGGGGGTTCTTATCGACAACAAATTAAAATGGGGACCCCAAATTGAGAAGAAGAAGGGGAAGTGGTTCGGGCCAATGCGGCCATTTTTAAATTTTCATCAAGAATAGGGAAAAACCAACTGGGGCCATGTTACAAGTTTATAAGGCTAAAAGTCTTTCCATTGCCACATATGGAAGTGAGATATGGGGATATACAGTTGCAGATCCTCTGCAAGTGGTGGAAAATAATTTTTTTAAACGCCTTCTGTGTGTCCCTCAGGGGACCTCTAATTTAGCAGTGCATGAAGAACTGGGGGTCCCCTATATTAGTGACATCCTTGCATTACGTCCATTGATTTTTTGGTTGAAATGTTGGTTAAATACAGATCTGTCTTTTAACCATTTATTATTAAGAGAGTGCATGCTGTTAGAACAAGCCTCATGTATCCCTTGGCTAAATTATATTCAAAAGAGTTTTAAAGGGATAGGGCGTGGCGAGCTGTATAGCAAGCCAGAATGCATAGTTAAGCAGGATGTCGTATCAAGCAGAATAGCTTTTATGAGTTTGTGGAGGATGGAAAGAGAAGCGAAGGAGTTGCTGAAACCCAGTGTACGCAATTTTATATTAACGAAAACCACCTTGTCAACCGAACCCTACCTTATGGGGTGTTTGTCCTCTCACGAGAAATATCTTTTAACAAGGTTTAGGATGAATCTATACCATCTCCTGTTGGTTAGACCAAAAGACCATAAGAGGGCAAGTGTGACACTATCCTGCGGCTGCGACGGTGAGTCTCCGCAGGATTTGTTGCACTTTATGTTTGTTTGTAGATTTTATGAAGTTCCTCGTAGGATTTTTTTGGTCCCTTATTTAAAACGATTGAATTTTAGACAGGTTCGCCCCGCACTTTTGCATCTACAGATGCTGTCTACGGAGTCACTGTTTTTTACACTTTGCTATTTAAAAGCTTGTGTTAAATCGCGATCCTTTATGGATGTTTAACTTGTTATTTTATTAATGCATTTTTATTGTTCGAATGTTATACACCTATGTTTGCACTCATATAACGTGCATAATTAATACAAATGCTCCTGGGGGTTGCAGTTTTTAACATTCTTGTGGACTGTACATATGTATTTATCGCACATTGCACTTTACATTTTGAATTGCACTTGGGGAGTATGATTCTAATCTGACTTTTTTACCAGCCTAAGGAGATTTGATTTATATATTTTAATGTCTTTGTGTAACTTTTATGGTTTTGATGTTAAAACCGAATAAAGTTTATTGACTGACTGACTCCTGGGTGTTCCTAGGTCTACTAAATAGGTAACCTCACCCTTCTGTTCAACAATGGTATGGGGTCCACTCCATTTGTCTTGGAGAGCTGCTGGGGCCACTGGCTCCAACACCCATACCTTCTGTCCTGGCTGGTAAACAGTCAGTACAGCCTTTTGGTCATGCCAGGCTTTATGCAGTTCCTGGCTAGCCTCAAGGTTTTTAGTTGCCTTTTTCATGTACTCAGCCATCCTGGAGCGGAGACCAAGTACATAGTCCACTGTGTCCTGCTTTGGGGGCTTGAGAGGTAACTCCCATCCTTCCTTCACCAGGCACAATGAACCCCTGACAGGGTGACAAAACAAAAGTTCAAAAGGGCTGTAGCCAACCCCCTTTTGAGGCACCTCCCTGTATGCAAATAAAAGGCATGGCAAGAGTATGTCCCATCTTCGCCTAAGCTTCTCATGGGAGCCCTTTAATCATGCCCTTCAAGGTTTTGTTGAATCTCTCAACTAAACCATTGCATTGTGGGTGATAGGGTGTGGTGAACTTGTAAGTCACTCCACACTCCTTCCACATTGCCTTCAAGTATCCAGACATAAAGTTTGCACCCCTGTCTGATACAACCTCCTTAGAGAAGCCCACTCTTGAGAAAATTCCCAGGAGGGCTCTTGCCACCACAGGTGCTGTAGTGGTCCTAAGGGGAATAGCCTCTGGGTACCTGGTGGCATGGTCCACCACCACCAGGATAAACCTGTGCCCAGATGCTGTTTGAGGATCCATGGGACCAACAATGTCAATCCCCACCCTTTCAAAGGGGACCCCCACCACAGGTAGTGGTATCAGCGGGGCCTTTGTAGTGCCACCTGCCTTGCCACTGGCCTGGCAGGTTACACAGGAGCGACAAAACTCCTTGGTGTCTTCAGACATGTGGGGCCAGTGAAAGTGAGGGACAATCCTGTCCCAAGTCTTGTTCTGGCCCAGGTGACCTGGTAAAGGAATGTCATGGGCTAGGGTCAGTAGGAAGCCCCTGAACTTCAGAGGTATAACCAACCTCCTGGTGGCACCAGGCTTGGGGTCTCTACACTCTGAGTACAAGAGTCCAATACACTTTATGGGGACCACTCGCATTCCCAGCAGCCTCAGCAGCAGCTTGCTGTCTGAGGGATTCAAGAGAGGGGCAGCTCTGCTGCTCCTGGCTCAGATCTGCCCTGGAAGGGCCCCCTGTCCCTAAGAACTCAACCTGATCAGGCTCAAGCTCCTCTGGGACAGTTCCTTCCTCAGGACTGAGATCATCTCCCTGAAGAGACTGATCTTCCTTCTGAGCCAAGGGGGAAGGCACTGCCTTTTCCCTACTACTCCTCCTCTTGGATGGCACTTGGTCCATTGTTCCAGGATCCAAGGCCTGTTCAGTGTTAGGCATTTTGCTCTGTGACCTGGTCACAGCAAACACATCTGCAGGGATGCCCAGCATTTCTGCATGGGTCCTGAGCTCCACTTCTGCCCAAGCTGAAGTTTCTAGATCATTGCCAAGCAAGCATTCAACTGGTAGGTCTGCACTTACCACAACCTTCTTAAGGCCAATTACCCCTCCCCAGGAGAAGTTAACAACTGCCAGAGTATGGTCTGTTCTGACGTTGCTAGCATTGGTCACTTGGTACATTTCACCAAGTATAATCTGCCCAGGATCCACAAGATCTTGTGTCACCATGGTGACACTTGCTCCTGTGTCCCTAAATGCCAAAGCCTCTTTTCCATTTATTAATGGCTGTTGTCTGTACTTGCCCAGATTACTGGGACTCACAGAGGAGGTCACATCCATGCCTCCATCACAGACTAGGACAGCCTGAGTGAGTTCTCTGACTAGGCCAGAGCTCATCTCCTTACCCAGGGTCAACCCTACTAAACCCTTGGCTTGTGTACTCCCACCACCAATTGTAACTGCACTAGGGGGAACAGGTGCCTGAGGGGCATTGGTGGGGGCTGGAATAGAGTCTTTGGACTTGGTGCAATCACTGGTCCAGTGTGTCTTTTGCTTACAGACTTTGCACCACGGTTTCTTTTGGCCTTTCCCTTTGTTAGACTGTGAATCCCCACCTGAAGAAGATTTTTGGGGGCCTTGTGAAGACTTCTGGTCTTTACCCTTCTCCCCACCCTTGTCAGAGTTCTTAGAATCTTGCTTCTTTGGGTCACCACCTTGGTTCTGTACCTTCTGCATCACCCTGGTTCTGACCCATTTGTCTGCCTTCTTTCCCAATTCTTGGGGAGAGGTCAGATCAGAGTCCACCAGGTACTGATGCAACAGCTGATTTTGACAGTTATTAAGAATCTGCTCCCTCATGATAAGATTGTACAATCCTTTGAAGTCACATACCTTACTGCCCACCAACCAACCTTCCAGAGCCTTAGCAGAACAATCAACAAAGTCCACCCAGTCTTGATTCTGTGCATTTTGGCTATCTCTGAACTTTAACCTGTATTGTTCAGTTGTTAGGCCAAACCCATCAATCAATGCACTAATTATCAGCATCCTCTTCTCTAACAGAGAGGAGCTTATCTCTACCTTTGTCTGCAAAGGAGAGCCACAAGATTGCTGCCCACTGCTCCTGAGGGACCCTCTGTACTTTACAGGCCCTCTCCAGTGCAGTTATCCACTTGTGGATGTCATCCCCACTCTGGTAGGGAGGGACAATCCTGCTCAGGTTTCTATGGTCATAAGACCTTTCCCTACCACTAGGGAAGTTGCTGCCACCATGGGACTCTAGTCCCATCTTTTTTCTTTGCCTTTCAAGCTCTAGGGACTCCTGTCTATAGCCAACTGCTCTCTTCTGAGTCTCAACTGAGCTTCTCCATACTTGAGCAGTCTCTCTTTCCTCTCACTGGAGGATTCCCTCCTATGAGAGGAAACAGATGTCCCTACTGAGGTGTCAGAGTGGTTAGACTCCTGAGAAGGAGATCTAGACCTTCTGGGCACACTCACAACTCTTCCTGGGGGGACAAAGGGGAGGTCATTCTGATCCTCCTCCTCATCCTCAGGAGTAGCTGCATTATCCAGGTCAAGGTCATTGTCACCTTCCTGGCCAGTTTCAGAGGTCAGGTCCTGGGGATTTTCATCCCTGGTCCCTTCCTCATCTTCTGCCCCACCCTCTCTGCCTACCCTTGCAGACCCTATAGGTCTTCTGAGATCATCTAGCAGGAGCATCTCCATGAGACGTTGGGTGTTGGCACTTTTGCCTGTCTTCAACTTCCTAATCTTGCACAACTCTCTCAATTCCAAGAATGGGAGGTTGTCATATTTGGATGGCAGGAGCCCACTGGTTCCTGGTAGTGAAGACATTACTAGTGAGGTGTGGTGTATGCACTACCTATTCTAGTGTGGCCTACTAAACTCTCTTGAGTTGTAGAAAGGGTGTGCTAGCCCTTAACACACAACTCTAAGTTCAGTAGAACTTACTGTATACTAAGCTTGTTTTATATGTACCTAAGGTACCCTTAGTGGTCTTCAGTTGATCAATTCAATTGAGATTATCTGGTAAAACAATAGCAAGCTGGAATCCCACAAGCTGCACACCAATTTGAGAAGTTGGCCTGGTATATGCTGTCCACTAATTATAGTGGGCACCTTGCACCTGTCCAAACAACCCCTTATTGGATATAGGTTAAAGACAACCTTTATTGAAAGCTATCCTAGTGGTAGCTATGGAGAGCAGCCTTCAGGCTAAGTCTTGAAGGAATGTAAAGCAGCTTGTTTTACCAGTCTATAATCTCTTGAGTGACCAAATGAAAGAGGACCACACCAGGTATATATTCAAAATATATGTATTTATTGCTAAACACACCCCTCTAGTCTCTTTATGAGGCTAGAGTTCGAAGTACATAAGTTATAAGTTAGTTATCAACAGTAATAGCACAAATACACGTTTGAGCCCTAGGGGCGTACCAAACCATATACCAATAAAGCGGTATAAGAACCACGACTGAGCTAGACACAAGGCCTAGAGCCTGTAGAAGTGCTTGGACCCCAAGGAACCACCCAAGGTAGTGACACAGGGGACCCGAGGGGGACACGTGCAGTGTGAGAACACAGCCGCGAGCCACCGTTAACTTCTATGGGGAAAGTCGCGGTTGGATTTTTAAAAGGAAAGGACACTTAGAGGAGGACTTGGAGCAAATCCCTTTAGAACTAGGCAGTTCTAGAGTCAATACCCACGGGAGCACTCGAGTTACCTCACCCAGGGAAGCCGGGTGCATAGGAGTCTTTTGTCATCGGGTTACGTCGCCGTTTCCAATGGCGAACTGCTGCAGCAGGCTGCTGGCGACCAAGTCGAAAGTGTCCGGGTGGATCCAAGGGTGGATCGAAGATCTGATGAACCTGAAAGCAGAGGGGACAGAGTCTGGGTCACTAGCCAGTGACCAGGAAGGCGATGAGCAGATGCCCACCGATGTCGGGTGCTTCAGGTAGGTTGACAGTCGTCTTGACTCTTCAGCCACGAGGTCCAGGAGGCGTCGATGACAACCAGGAGCTGGATTCGAGCTGTCCCATGACGTCTGTCGACTGCTGAGGTGTCGGCGACCGGATTGGACCCAACAAGCCTTCGCAACGGCAAGTCACGTGGAAACAAAGAAAGGACGTTGATGCAGACCAGCAAGGTCTGAGGGACTAACCCAGCAAGGGTAAGTCGGGGCACGTCTGGAGCAACCAGGAGAGCCCAAGCAGAAGAAGAGTTGCCTTCGGGAGGGCCCACTAGCCAACGGACTAGCGACCGTGAAGGAGCCTCGAGGGGACACACTTGGAGCTGGCTCACAGGACACTCGTAGAGTGGAGGCCAGTGATCTTCGGTGCAGTCAGTGCTGGAGGCGGGGGCTACTCAGAGCCCAAAGCACAACTTCGTGGGAGGCCAGGAAGAGGATGCACTTGCAAAAGTTCTCAGTGTCCAGGGGTCATGGTTCCACGTTACCCACGACAGCTACGGGCCTCAGCTTTGCTGGGGACTCAGGGCAGCCTCGGGGAAGTTCTGGAAATCCACCTCTGGTGTTGCAAAGACTTCGGCGTCCGGCGGGAGCTTCAGCGATGCAGACCAGACAATTGCTTCTTAGGTGCCTGCCAAGTAGGGGAGTCACTCCTTGACCCCAAGGGACATTCTTCAGTCCTCTAATCTTGAAGTAGAGCGTTGAAGGTCCAGGATTCGGCTTCAGAGTTTCGTGCAGGGTAATCTAAAGTCCTAAGGACTGGGGTCCCATACTTATACTAAGTTAGGGGTTGGACATACTCTGGGGACCCACCTATGGGAGGGTCAGGAAAGAGGGGTGGTTACACCCATTCCCTTTGTCCAGTTTCGCGCC
Organism: Calotriton arnoldi; assembly: GCA_963921515.1. Lineage (NCBI taxonomy): Eukaryota > Metazoa > Chordata > Amphibia > Caudata > Salamandridae > Calotriton > Calotriton arnoldi. The sequence continues at coordinate 1,161,038 of CAWUFW010004571.1, read as the reverse complement.
AGAGCAGGGGCAAGTAGCCCCTGCAACCGCTTTGAACTGGCATATGCACAGGGACACCAAGTGTGCCCCCAGTGTAGGACTTCTGAGCACCAGAGAGTGCTCCCGCCCAGCCCCAATACACATTATCCTGTCTGGGGAGGTGGTTACACCTCCCTGCAACAGGGAACTTATTGTCCAGGCCTCCCCTGCCGGAGTTTCAGTCAGCAGCAGGAGGCCAGACCCGTGTCTGTGGCAGCGGCATCCATTTTGTGATGCCAGGGCTCTGTAAAGAAGTTACTGGGTAGGCCGGTGGGTACATGTCTCTCCCTCTAGAAGGGTGGAATGCTACCCCCGCCACCAGGACTGGCGGGGGGGGTAGTATTCCAAGATGTTTGACACCAAACACGACATGTTTTGGTGCAGCCAGTCCAAAGTTAGCATTGTACCGCGAGGATATAATGCACTTAAGAGTATATGGTCAGGCTGTACCACAAACAGCATCAGAGGAGGGACTCCGAACGCTGCAGAGGGGCTCTGCTCATGCAGGGGCACCCTCTCACATAAAAACCAAGCACTCTGCCTTTAGGATTGTAAAGGCCTGCCATAGGAGTGACTTATAGGTTTATATGTGTGTGCATTGCTAGTGATACAGGTAGCCTATATCACAGTAAGGGGTGCATGCAACACCTTACCCAGGCTGCAGAGGCAGACCTGTGGTGTCATTTTGGCTGGCCTTCCAGGGGTGGCATAATACATGCTTCAGCCCCTGGCAGGCCTCTGGGGTTACCTAGGCCCTGGGTACATAGTATACCATATACTAGGGACTTACAAGGGCACTCCAGATTCCAATCAAATATGTACCTAAGGTACATGGAAACCATTTTAGAGAGGAAGCAGCTAAGCTGGGGTTCTGATTAGCAGGGCCCCAGCCAGACTAAAGTCGAAAAACAGTGAAGCATCAGCAAAAAGTGGGGGTACCCATGTGAAGCAGATCCTACTCTCCTACACAGCCATCGCCCTGTCACTACCGATGCACTCCTCCGATCACCCAGCGAGCACCATGTACTTATCCAATCACTCCGCCAAAACCGAAGCACTTATAAATTCACCGTACACTCTCCTTGCATTACTCTAATCATCCAGTCAGTACCCATGCACTCATGCAATGACCCATGCACTAACTCATGCACTGCTACAATACCCTGAGCACTACTGATGCAGTCCAGCCATCGCCCTGTCACTACCCATGCACTCCTCCTATCACCCAGCGAGCACCATGTACTTATCCAATCACTCCGCCAAAACACAAGCACTTATAAATTCACCATGCACTCTCCTTGCAGTGCTCTAATCATCCAGTCACTACCCACGTACTCATGCAATGACGCAGGCACTAACACATGCACTGCTACAATCCCCTAAGGACTACTGATGCAGTCCAGCCATCTCCTTGTCACTACCCATGCACTCCTACAATCACCCAACCAGTTCCATGTCCTTATCCAATCACTCCGCCAAAACACAAGCGTTTATAAAATCACCATCCACTCTCCTTGCAGTACTCTAATCATCCAGTCAGTACCCATGTACTCATCCAATGACCCAGGCACTAACTCATGGCAAATACAGAGGAGGTCATGCTAATCACAGGGGTACCCCAACGCATAGTGTTCCCTAGTGTATGTAGGTGTTTTCACTGTATTCTAAGTGTCTTTTAGCATAGCACTGGCTCTAGGGCCGGTTAGTCAGAGTCAGTTACCACCAGTACCCGTCAGCACAAAGTTGGGGGCACAGGAGGACTTTCTGCTCCTCTGTTGCTTCTTTCTGCACATCTCTTGCTTCTTCTTGCACTTTTCTTCGTCTTTCTGGACTTTTGTTGCCTCTTTCTGCATGTCTTGCTTCTTTGTGCGCTTGTCTTCCTCTTTCTTCGCATGTCCTACCTTTGTAGGCATAGTTAGAAATTAGCATTTAAAAAACCTTTGAAATTCACTGAAAAAACCATAGGTTTCAGGGACGTTATAGTTAGAAATTAGCATTTAAAAAACCTTTGAAATTCACTGAAAAAACCATAGGTTTCAGGGACGTTATAGTTAGAAATTAGCATTTAAAAAACCTTAGAAATTCACTGAAAAAACCACAGGTTTCAGGGAGGTTATAGTTAGTTGGACATTTTACTCGTACAAAACAAGAGAAATTCCCCGTTATAGTTAGTTCAGCTAACTATAACTAGCGCCCCGCAATGCACTGCTGATGACGTCACATATTACATCATTCATGACATGGTCAGTGACATCACTGATGACATCACTGATGACATCTCAAATGACATCACTGATGACATCATCCACGTGAAAATCTGATGCACCTCCTCACACTCTAATATAACCTTTGATACACCCACTGTAAAATGCAGACTACCATTTTCGAAACCATCGACACACCAATACCAGTTACTACATGCGCACTCACTGATTCCTAGGTCTACACACACATCCACTCATTCACCCATACAATCACTCATACATGCAGTCACTCATCAATACAACACTATCATATGCACTCATACACCTATACAGACACTCACACACCGCCACTCATCCATGGAGTTACTCACACACCTAGTCAGTCATGCAAATAATCAATCACACTCCCATTTACTCACCTATACAGATACTAACGCATACTTACTCTCTTATATAATCACTGATACAAGTACACACTCATCCATACAGCCACTCTCACAATCACTGACTCTCACGTATAGTCATTTATACTCCAACTCTCACATACAGCCTTTTCCCTATGTAGTTACCTGGACATGTACCACTGAGACATCCATTCACTCATCAACACACCCATACACACACTCACCCGCCCATACAGCTGTTTTCACATGCACTCTTGAACCCATACACCCAGTGAATCAACCACTCACACATCTATGCACAGAGTCACACACCTCACACCCACCCACACACACACTCAGTCTCCCATACAAATTCTCAAGCAACCAATCAATAACCGATATACACACTCATGTAGCTACTCACCAACCCATGCATTCAGTAAGACACATTTAATCACTCACTTATACAGTCAGTCACGCACCTACTAAATCATCCATCCAGACACTTATACACCCACTCATTCTTCAATACACCTTGGCATGTATATAAAACATATTTAAACTTTGCAGAAACACACAGTGACTGGATGATGTCATCAGTGATGTCATCAGTGATGTCATTTGAGATGTCATCAGTGCTGTCATCAGTGATGTCACTGACCATGTCATGAATGATGTAATATGTGACGTCATCAGCAGTGCATTGCGGGGGCGCTAGTTATAGTTAGCTGAACTAACTATAACGGGGGAATTTCTCTGGTTTTGTACGAGTAAAATGTCCAACTAACTATAACCTCCCTGAAACCTGTGGTTTTTTTCAGTGAATTTCTAAGGTTTTTAAATGCTAATCTCTAACTATAACGTCCCTGAAACCTATGGTTTTTTCAGTGAATATATATATATATATATATATAACAACACGTTGGTAACTCACAATGAGATGCACTCGAGTCAAACGACAGGTTACCAGCCTTTATTACAGGTACAGTTGTGCGATCATTGCCGGTGAAGAATGTAGCAGCTTCCCATCCAGCCTGACGCATTTCAGGTTTCCCCTTTTTCAAAGGCTTTTGGCAAGTTCGTGCTTTGGCGTGCAACAACTCCCATAAATGCGTTAATGTCCCACCCCTCAATTGGGCAATGTTTAGGCTTCTGGGAGTTTTAGTGCACAGTTATTCCCAACTAAAATTATATAGTGCACTGATGACTGCTGTCAATTGAGCCCCCACTGGGCCCCCGCAACCACGCACATCTTCAATCCTCGGTCGTTGCTCCATATACGAGGGTGGTGTATCCAACCTCATGGCCTCCTCATCATTTTGGAGTGGTGCAATCTCGGCGGAAGAGCCGCCCGCCTTTCAATTTGACAACACGTTGGTAACTCACAATGAGACGCACTCGAGTCAAACGACAGGTTACCAGCCTTTATTACAGGTACAGTTATGCGATGATTGCCGGAGAAGAATGTAGCAGCTTCCCATCCAGCCTGACGCGTTTCAGGTTTCCCCTTTTTCAAAGGCTTTTGGCAAGTTCGTGCTTTGGCGTGCAACAACTCCCATAAATGCGTTAATGTCCCGCCGCTCAATTAGGCAATGTTTAGGCTTCTGGGAGTTGTAGTGCACAGTTATTCCCAACTAAAATTATATAGCACACTGATGACTGCTGTCAATTGAGCCCCCACTGGGCCCCCGCAACCACGCACATCTTCAATCCTCGGTCGTTGCTCCATATACGAGGGTGGTGTATCCAACCTCATGGCCTCCTCATCATTTTGGAGTGGTGCAATCTCGGCGGAAGAGTCGTCCGCCTTTCAATTTGACAACACGTTGGTAACTCACAATGAGACGCACTCGAGTCAAACGACAGGTTACCAGCCTTTATTACAGGTACAGTTGTGCGATGATTGCCGGTGAAGAATGTAGCAGCTTCCCATCCAGCCTGACGCGTTTCAGGTTTCCCCTTTTTCAAAGGCTTTTGGCAAGTTCGTGCTTTGGCGTGCAACAACTCCCATAAATGCGTTAATGTCCCGCCCCTCAATTAGGCAATGTTTAGGCTTCTGGGAGTTGTAGTGCACAGTTATTCCCAACTAAAATTATATAGTGCACTGATGACTGCTGTCGATTGAGCCCCCACTGGGCCCCCGCTGTAGGAGAGTAGGATCTGCTTCACATGGGTACCCCCACTTTTTGCTGATGCTTCACTGTTTTTCGACTTTAGTCTGGCTGGGGCCCTGCTAATCAGAACCCCAGCCTAGCTGCTTCCTCTCTAAAATGGTTTCCATGTGCCTTAGGCACATCTCTGATTGGAATCTGGAGTGCCCTTGTAAGTCCCTAGTATGTGGTATACTATGTAATCAATCAATTGATTGATTGATTGGTATACTATGTACCCAGGGCATAGGTACCTCAGAGGCCTGCCAGGGGCTGAAGCATGTATTGTGCCACCCCTGGAAGGCCAGCCAAAAGGACACCACAGGTCTGCTACTGCAGCCTGGGTAAGGTGGTGCATGCATCCCTTACTGTGATATAGGTTACCTATATCACTACATACATACACACATATAAACCTATAAGTCACTCCTATGGCAGGCCTTGTCAATCCTGAAGGTAGAGTGCTTGGTTCCTATGTGAGAGGGTGCCCCTGCATGAGCAGAGCCCCTCTGCAGCGTTCGTAGACCCTTCTCTGATGCTGTTTGTAGTGCAGCCTGACCATATACTCTTAAGCGCATTATAACCTCGCGTTAAATGCTAATTTTGGGATGGCTGCACAGAAACATGTCGTGTTTGGTGTCAAACATCTTGGAATACTACCACCCCCCGCCAGTTCTGGCGGCGGGGGTAGGATTCCACCCTTCTAGAGGGAGAGACATGTACACACCGGCCTGCCCGGTAACTTCTTTCCAAGCCCTGGCATCACAAAATGGATGCCGCTGCCACAGACATGGGTCTGGCCTCCTGCTGCTGACTGAAACTCCGGCAGGGGAGGCCTGGACAATAGGTTTCCTGTCCCACGGAGGTGTAACCACCTCCCCAGACAGGATAATGTGTATTGGGGCTGGGCGGGAGCACTCTCTGGTGCTTTGAAGTCCTGCACTGGGGGCACACTTGGTGTCCCTGTGCATACCCCAGTTCAAACTGGTTCAGGGGCTTCCAGCCCCTGCTCTGGCGCGAACCTGGACAAAGGGAATGGGTGTAACCACCCCTCTTTCCTGACCCTCCCATAGGTGGGTCCCCAGAGTATGTCCAACCCCTAACTTAGTATAAGTATGGGACCCCAGTCCTTAGGACTTTAGATTTACCTGGACGAAACTCTGATACAGAATCCTGGAGCTTCGACGCTCTACTTTAAGATTAGAGGACTGAAGAATCTCCCTTGGGGTCAAGGAGTGACTCCCCTGCTTGGCAGGCACCAACGAAGCAATTGTCCGGGTCTGCATCGCTGACGCTCCCGCCGGACGCCGAAGTCTTTGCATCACCAGAAGTGGATTTCCAGACTTCCCCGAGGCTGCCCTGAGTCCCCAGCAAAGCTGAGGCCCGTAGCTGTCGTGGGTAACGTGGAACCGTGACCCCTGGACACCGAGCACATTTGCAAGTGCATCCTCTTCCTGGTCTCCCCCGAAGTTGTGCTTTGGGCTCCGAGTAGCCCCCGCCTCCAGCACCAACTGCACCGAAGATCACTGGCCTCCACTCCACGAGTGTCCCGTGAGCCAGCTCTAAGTGCGTCCACTCGAGGCTCCTTCGCGGTCGCTAGTCCGTTGGCTAGTGGGCCCTCCCGAAGGCCAATCTTCTTCTGCTTGGGCTTCCCTGGTTGCTCCAGACGTGCCCTGACTTACCCTCGCTGGGTGAGTCCCTCAGACCTTGCTGGTCTGCACCACCGTCCTTCTATTTCCACAAGACTTGCCGTTGCCAAGGCTTGTTGGGTCCAATCCGGTCACCGACACCTCAGCAATCGACAGACGTCATGGGACAGCTCGAATCCAGCTCCTGGTTGTCGTCGACGCCTCCTGGACCTCGTGGCTGAAGAGTCAAGACGACCATCAACCTACCTGAAGCACCCGACATCGGTGGGCATCCGCTCATCGCCTTCCTGGTCACTGGCTAGTGACCCAGACTCTGTCTCCTCTGCTTTCAGGTTCTTCAGATCTTCGATCCACCTTTGGATCCACCCGAACACTTTCGACTTGGCCGCCAGCAGCACTTTGCAGCAGATCGCCATTGAAAACGACTGACGAAACCCGACCCCGAAAGACACCTATGCACCCGGCTTCCCTGGGTGAGGTAACTCGAGTACTCCGGTGCTCCCGTGGGTATAGACTCTAGAACAACCCAGTTCTAAAGGGGTTTGCTCCAAGTCCTCCTCTAAGTGTCCTTTTCTTTAAAATTCCAACCGCGACTTTCCCCATAGAAGTCAACGGCGATTCGCGGCTGTGTTCTCACACTGCCCGCGTCCCCCGTGGGTCCCCTGTGTCACTAGCTTGGGTGGTTCCTTGTGATCCAAGCACTTCTACAGGCTCTAGGCCTTGTGTCTAGCTCAGTCGTGGTTCTTATACCACTTTATTGGTATATGGTTTGGTACGCCCCTAGGGCTCAAACGTGTATTTGTGCTATTACTGTTGATAACTAACTTATAACTTATGTACTTCGAACTCTAGCCTCATAAAGAGACTAGAGGGGTGTGTTTAGTAATAAATACATATATTTTGAATATATACCTGGTGTGGTGCTCTTTCATTTGGTCACTCAAGAGATTATAGACTGGTAAAACAAGCTGCTTTACATTCCTTCAAGACTTAGCCTGAAGGCTGCTCTCCATAGCTACCACTAGGATAGCTTTCAATAAGGTTGTCTTTAACCTATCTCCAATAAGGGGTTGTTTGGACTGGTGCAAGGTGCCCACTATAATTAGTGGACAGCATATACCAGGCCAACTTCTCACATTGGTGTGCAGCGTGTGGGATTCCAGCTTGCTATTGTTTTACCAGATAATCTCAATTGAATTGATCAACTGAAAACCACTAAAGGTACCTAAGGTACATATAATTTAAGCTTAGAATACAGTAAGTTCTACTGAACTTAGAGTTGTGTGTTAAGGGATAGCACAACCCTTTCTACAACTCAAGAGAGTTTAGTAGGCCACACTAGAGTAGGTAGTGCATACACCACACCACACTAGTAATGTCTTTAAGGGCAGGATCCAAAGAATCCTTGCAGGAAGCCATTGAGCTTCCACCCTCCAAGTATGATACACTCCCATTCTTGGAATTGAGAGCTTTATATAACTTGAGAAAAATAAGGACAGGCCAAAGCCCCACCACCCAACACCTCAAGGAGTTGTTGGTGGCTTATGACCTTAGTAAGCCTGTAGGGACTGAAGGGGTAGGAGCTGAGGGTGGGGCAGACGAAGAGGACGAGGCCAGGGGTACCAGTACCCCCAGCCTCCCCTCTGAAACTGGCCAGGAGGGTGACAATGACCCTGACCTGGAAAACCCAATCCCTCCAGTGGATGATGATGAGGATCATCAAGATGATGCCCTCTTTGTCCCCCCAGGAAGGATTAAGAGTGTGCCCAGGAAGTCTAGATCTCCTTCTCAGGAGTCTAACCACTCTGGCACCTCTATAGGGAGCTCTGTCTCATCTCACAGGAGGGAATCCTCTCATGAGAGGAGAACCAGACTGGTCCAGTATGAGGAAACTCAGCTGGAGATCAGAAAAAAGCAATTGGCTTTAGATAGGGAATCCCTAGATCTCCTTAGAGAGACAAGAAAATTGGGACTAGAGTCCCATGGTGGCAGCCATGTCCCTAGAGACAGGGAAAGGTCCTATGACCATAGGAACCTGAGCAAGATTGTCCCTCCCTACCAGAGTGGGGATGATATCCACAAATGGATAACTGCCTTAGAGAGGGCCTGTAAAGTACAGAAGGTCCCTCAGGAGCAGTGGGCAGCAATCTTGTGGCTCTCCTTTGCTGACAAAGGTAGAGATAAGCTCCTCACTGTTAGAGAGGAGGATGCTGATAATTACAAGGTCTTGAAGAGTGCTCTTATTGATGGGTTTGGCCTAACCACTGAACAGTACAGGTTGAAGTTCAGAGACACCCAAAAAGCACAGACTCAAGACTGGGTAGACTATGTGGATTGTTCTGCCAAGGCTCTGGAAGGCTGGTTGATGGGCAGTAAGGTGTGTGACTTCTCAGGATTGTACAATCTGATAATGAGGGAGCAGATTCTTAATAACTGTCAAAATCAGCTGTTGCATCAATACCTGGTAGACTCTGATCTGACCTCTCCCCAAGAATTGGGAAAGAAGGCAGACAAATGGGTCAGAACCAGGGTGAAGCAGAAGGTACAGAACCAAGGTGGGGAAACCAAGAAGCAAGATGCTAAGAACTCTGACAATGGTGGGGACAAGGGTAAAGATCAAAAGTCTTCATCAGGCCCCCAAAAATCTTCTTCTGGTGGGGATTCACAGTCTACCAAAGGGAAAGGCCAAAGAAAACCATGGTGCAAGGTCTGTAAGCAAAAGACCCACTGGACCAGTGATTGCACCAAGTCCAAAGACTCCCGTCCAGCACCCACCAATGCCCCTAAGGCACCTGTTCCCCCTAGTACAGTTGGTGGAAGTGCTCCAGCAAAGGGTTTAGTAGGGTTCACCCTGGGAACTGAGTTGGGCTCTGACTTAGTCAGAGAACTGACTCAGGCTGTGTTAGTCTGTGATGGAGGCATGGATGTGACCTCCACTGTGAGTCCCAGTAATCTGGGCAAGTACAGACAACAGCCTTTAATTAATGGACGTGAGGCTTTGGCATTTAGGGACACAGGGGCAAGTGTCACAATGGTGACACAAGACCTTGTGATACCTGGGCAAGTTATGCTTGGTGAGATGTACCAAGTGACCAATGCTAGCAATGTCAGAACAGACCATACTCTGGCAGTTGTTAACTTCTCCTGGGGAGGGGTAACTGGCCTTAAGAAGGTTGTGGTAAGTGCAAACCTACCAGTCGAATGCTTGCTTGGCAATGACTTAGAGACTTCTGCTTGGGCAGAAGTGGAGCTCAGGACCCATGCAGAAATGCTGGGGATCCCTGCAGATGTGTTTGCTGTGACCAGGTCACAAGCCAAAATGTCTAGCACTGAACAGGCCTTGGATCCTGGAAGAGTGGACCAAGTGCCTTCCAAGAGGAGGAGTAGTAGGGTTAAGGCAGTGCCTTCCCCTTGGCTCAGGAGGAAGATCAGTCCCTTGAGGGGGATGATCTCAGCCCTGAAGAAGGAACTGTCCCAGAGGAACTTAAACCTGACCAGGTTGAGTTCTTGGGGACAGGGGACCTTCTAGGGCAGATCTGAGCCAGGAGCAGCAGAGCTGCCCCTCCCTTGAACCCCTCAGACAGCAAGCTGCTGCTGAGGCTGCTGGGAAAGCTAGTGGTCCCCATACAGTGTATTGGGATGATGGACTCCTGTACTCAGAGAGTAGAGACCCCAAGCCTGGTGCTACCAGGAGGTTGGTAATACCTTTGAAGTTCAGGGGCTTCCTATTGACCCTAGCCCATGATATTCCCTTAGCAGGTCACCTGGGCCAGAACAAGACTTGGGACAGAATTGTCCCTCACTTTCACTGGCCCCACATGTCTGAAGACAGTAAGGAGTTTTGTCGCTCCTGTGTAACCTGCCAAGCCAGTGGCAAAGCAGGTGGCACTACAAAGGCCCCCTGATACCACTACCTGTGGTGGGGGTGCCCTTTGAAAGGGTAGGGATTGACATTGTTGGTCCCATGGATCCCCAAACAGCCTCTGGGCACAGGTTTATCCTGGTGGTAGTGGATCATGCCACCAGGTACCCAGAAGCTATTCCCCTCAGGACCACTACAGCACCTGTGGTGGCAAGGGCCCTCCTGGGAATCTTCTCAAGAGTGGGCTTTCCTAAGGAGGTAGTCTCAGACAGGGGTGCTAACTTCATGTCTGGGTACTTAAAAGCAATGTGGAAGGAGTGTGGAGTGACTTATAAGTTCACCACACCCTATCACCCACAATGCAATGGTTTAGTTGAGAGATTCAACAAAACCTTGAAGGGCATGATTAAAGGGCTCCCAGAAAAGCTTAGGCGTAGATGGGACATACTCTTGCCCTGCCTTTTATTCGCATATAGGGAGGTGCCTCAGAAGGGGGTTGGTTACAGCCCTTTTGAACTTCTGTTTGGCCACCCTGTGAGGGGTCCACTGTGCTTGGTGAAGGAAGGATGGGAGTTACCTCTCAAGCCCCCAAAGCAAGATATAGTGGACTATGTACTTGGTCTCCGCTCCAGGATGGCTGAGTACATGAAAAAGGCAACCAAAAACCTTGAGGCTAGCCAGGAACTTCAGAAGGCCTGGCATGACCAAAAGGCTGTTCTGACTGTTTACCAGCCAGGACAGAAGGTGTGGGTGTTGGAGCCAGTGGCCCCAGCAGCTCTCCAAGATAAATGGAGTGGACCCCACACTATTGTTGAGCAGAAGGGTGAGGTCACTTATTTAGTGGACCTAGGAACACCCAGGAGTCCCCACAGGGTTCTCCATGTCAACAGGTTAAAACCATATGTGGACAGGGCAGACATGGGCTTGCTCATGGCTACTGATGAAGGGCAGGAGGAAGAGAGTGACCCACTCCCTGACCTGCTCTCACAGAACCCTGACGATGGGTCAGTTGATGGTGTAGCCTTGGCAGGCAGCCTCACTACCCAGCAACAAACTGATTGCAGGCAAGTCCTCAATCAGTTTCGACATATGTTTTCACTGACACCCAGTCAGACCACCTGGTGCACTCATAAAGTGGACACTGGGGACAGTCTGCCTATTAAAAACAAGATTTATAGGCAACCTGACCATGTCAGGGACTGTATCAGGACTGAAGTCCAGAAAATGTTGGAATTGGGAGTTATTGAACCCTCAGATAGCCCTTGGGCTAGTCCAGTAGTCCTTGTACCGAAACCTCACACCAGTGGTGGAAAGAGAGAGATGAGGTTCTGTGTAGACTACAGGGGTCTCAATGCAGTCACTAGGACTGATGCCCATCCAATACCCAGGGCAGATGAGCTCATAGATACTTTGGCCTCTGCCAAATATCTCAGCACATTTGACCTAACAGCTGGCTACTGGCAGATCAGACTAGCTGATACTGCAAAGCCCAAAACAGCATTCTCAACCCCTAGTGGGCATTATCAATTTGTGGTAATGCCCTTTGGTCTGAAGAATGCACCTGCCACTTTCTAGAGGTTGGTGAATACAGTTCTCACAGGACTGGAAGCCTATAGTGCAGCTTATCTAGATGATATTGCTGTCTTTAGCTCCACCTGGGAGGATCACCTGGTCCACCTCAGGAATGTTTTACAGGCCCTGCAAAAGGCAGGCCTGACTATCAAGGCCACTAAGTGCCAGATAGGGCAGAGTCAGATTGTGTACCTGGGCCACCTTGTGGGTGGAGGCCAGGTTCAACCTTTGCAGAGCAAGATCCAGACCATCATGGACTGGACTGCTCCCACTACCCAGACTCAGGTGAGAGCCTTCTTAGGCCTGACTGGGTACTATAGGAGATTTGTCAAGGGGTATGGATCAATAGTGACACCCTTGAATGACTTAACTTCTAAGAAAATGCCCAAAAAGGTTCAGTGGACAGTTAGCTGTCAAAAGGCATTTGATGACCTCAAGCAGGCCATGTGCACTGCTCCAATTCTGCAGAGTCCTGATTACTCCAAAAAGTTCATTGTTCAAACTGATGCATCTGAATTGGGGGTAGGGGCTGTACTGTCACAATTGAATGAAGAAGGTCAGGATCAGCCAGTAGCTTTTATTAGCAGAAGGCTGACCCCTAGAGAGAAACGTTGGTCAGCCATAGAGAGGGAGGCCTTTGCTGTGGTCTGGGCTCTGAAGAAGTTGAGGCCATACTTGTTTGGTACACACTTCCTGGTTCAGACAGACCATAAGCCCCTCTTATGGCTAAAACAAATGAAGGGTGAAAACCCCAAACTGCTTAGGTGGTCCATTTCCCTACAGGGGATGTACTTTACAGTGGAACATAGGCCTGGGAGTAACCATGCGAATGCAGATGGACTCTCTAGGTATTTCCACTTAGAACATGAAGACTTAACTTGGCAAGGTTAGTTTAATGTCCCTACGTTTGGGGGGGTTGTGTAGGAGAGTAGGATCTGCTTCACATGGGTACCCCCACTTTTTGCTGATGCTTCACTGTTTTTCGACATTAGTCTGGCTGGGGCCCTGCTAATCAGAACCCCAGCCTAGCTGCTTCCTCTCTAAAATGGTTTCCATGTGCCTTAGGCACATCACTGATTGGGATCTGGAGTGCCCTTATAAGTCCCTAGTATATGGTATACTATGTACCAAGGGCATAGGTACCTCAGAGGCCTGCCAGGGGCTGCAGCATGTATTATGCCACCCCTGGAAGGCCATCCAAACTGACACCACAGGTCTGCTACTGCAGCCTGGGTAAGGTGGTGCATGCACCCCTTACTGTGATATAGGTTACCTATATCACGAAATACATACACACATATAAACCTATAAGTCACTCCTAAGGCAGGCCTTATCAATCCTAAAGGCAGAGTGCATGGTTCCTATGTGAGAGGGTGCCCCTGCATGAGCAGGGCCCCTCTGCAGCGTTCGGAGACCATCTCTGATGCTGTTTGTAGTGCAGCCTGACCATATACTCTTAAGCGCATTATATCCTCGCGGTAAAATGCTAACTTTGGAATGGCTGCACCTAAACATGTCGTGTTTGGTGTCAAACATCTTGGAATACTACCCCCCCCCCGCCAATCCTGGCGGCGGGGGTAGCATTCCACCCTTCTAGAGGGAAAGACATGTTAACCCTGACGAGTCCGCTAACTTCTTTCCAGAGCCCTGGCATCACAAAATGGATGCTGCTGCCACAGACACGAGTCTGGCCTCCTGCTGCTGGACGAAACTCCGGCAGGGGAGGCCTGGACAATAGGTTTCCTGTCCCAGGGAGGTGTGACCACCTCCCCAGACAGGATAATGTGTATTAGGGCTGGGCGGGAGCACTTTCGGGTGCTTTGAAGTCCTGCACTGGGGGCACATTTGGTGTCCCTGTGCATACCCCAGTTCAAACCGGATCAGGGGATTGCAGCCCCTGCTTTGGCGCGAACTGGACAAAGGGAAAGGGGTGTAGCCACCCCTCTGCCCTGACCCACCCATAGGTGGGGCCACAGAGTAGTCCAACCCCTATTTTTAGAATAAAGGTAGGAACCCAGTCCTTAGGACTTTAGATTATACCTGGACGAAACTCTGAAACTGAATCCTGGACCTTCGACGCTCTACGACAAGATTAGAGGACTGAAGAATCTCCCTTGGGGTCAAGGAGTGACTCCCCTGCTTGGCAGGCACCAAAGAAGCATCTGTCCGGTTCGCATTTCTGAAGCTCCCGTCGGACGCCGAAGTCATCGCATCACCAGAGGTGGATTCTCAGACTTCCCCGAGGCTACCCTGAGTCCCCAGCAAAGCTGAGGCCCGTGGCTATCGTGGGTGACTTGAGACCGTGACCCCTGGACACCAAGCACATTTGCAAGTGCATCATCTTCTGGGTCTCCCAAGAAGTCGTGCTTTGGGCTCCGAGTAGCCCTAACCTCCAGCACCACCTGCACCGAAGATCACTGGCCCCCACTCCACGAGTGTCCTGTAAGCCAGCTCCACATGCGGCGTCACGAGGCTCCTTCGCGCTCGCTAGCCTGTTGGCTAGTAGCCCTTAACGAAGACCAATCCTTTTCTTACTTGGCATCCTGGTTGCTCCAGGCCTGCCCTCACTTACCCTCGCTGGGTGAGTTTCACAGACCTTGCTGGTCTGCACCATCGACGATCTACATCTTCACCAAGACTTGCCGTTGCCAAGGCTTGTTGGGTCCAATCCGGTCGCCGACACCCCAGCACTCGTGTACCAGCCCGAATCCTGCTCCTGGTCGCTGACAACGCCTCCCGGACCTCGTGGCTGAAGAGTCAAGACGACCGTCAACGCACCTGAAGCACTCGACATCGGTGGGCATCTGTCCATCGCCTTCCTGGTCACTGGCTAGTGACCCAGACTCTGTCCCCTCTGCTTTCAGGTTCTTCAGAACTCCGATCCACTCTTGGATCCACCCGGACACTTTTCTCTTGGCCGCCAGCAGCACTTTGCAGCAGATCGCCATTCGAATCGACGACGAAACCCGACCCCGAAAGGCACCTATGCACCCGGCTTCCCTGGGTGAGGTAACACGAGTACTCCGGTGCTCCCGTGGGTAGAGACTCTTCAAAGTCCTAGATCTCAAAGGGTTTTGTCCTAGTCCTCTTTTAAGTGTCCCTTTTCTCTATTTTCCCGATCCCGACTTTCTCCATAGAAGTTAACGGCGTATCGCGGTTGTGTATTTACACTGCACGCGTCTCCCGTGGGTCCCCTGTGTCACTACCTTGGGTGGTTCCTTGTGGTCCAAGCACTTCTAGAGGCTCTAGGCCTAGTGTCTAGTTCAGTCGTGGTTCGCATACCACTTTATTGGTATATGGTTTGGTACGCCCCTAGGGCCCAAACGTGTATTTGTGCTATTACTGTGAATTAATAACTTATAACTTATGTACTTCGAACTCTAG
The DNA here is from genome assembly GCA_963921515.1 of Calotriton arnoldi. Taxonomy (NCBI): domain Eukaryota; kingdom Metazoa; phylum Chordata; class Amphibia; order Caudata; family Salamandridae; genus Calotriton; species Calotriton arnoldi. The sequence goes on along the minus strand of CAWUFW010004571.1, from coordinate 1,145,816 downwards.
CCTCATAAAGAGACTAGAGGGGTGTGTTTAGTAATAAATACATATATTTTGAATATAGACCTGGTGTGGTGCTCTTTCATTTGGTCACTCAAGAGATTATAGACTGGTAAAACAAGCTGCTTTACATTCCTTCAAGACTTAGCCTGAAGGCTGCTCTCCATAGCTACCACTAGGATAGCTTTCAATAAGGTTGTCTTTAACCTATCTCCAATAAGGGGTTGTTTGGACTGGTGCAAGGTGCCCACTATAATTAGTGGACAGCATATACCAGGCCAACTTCTCACATGCACTACATAAAAACTGCAAAAAAACTAAAAATAAAAAGTGTTTTGCACACTTTTGTCATTGGGCTATATGTGGGCTACATCTGGGTAATATTTGTGCTACATTTGGGCTCTTTTTTCTCTGGTGGCCATCTTGGAAGACTTCTTTGTTATGAAGTTTCCTAATTTCCTCATTTACTGCAGTCTCCTCAGTAGGAAATGCTTTCAGTTTTTACTTTGATTCCATCAAGAAGGCATTCAGATGTGTCTCACATTTGCCATAAATTCAGAATGTTAGCACTCTATTTGCTCATTAGATCACTGTAGTAAAGCTACTGCTCACCAGGGAGTTAACTGGAAGTCTGCTGCTGGTATTGAAAGTGATTGTTTCAGTCTGCATGTCAGAATTTTCTAATGAAATAGAAGAGGATTTGAGATCTCACTTAAAACATGCCCTAATTTTTCTTTCTGCAGCACTAACCATAATTTCTATTTCAAAAACAACCCCCTCATTTTGTTCCTTTTTAAATTAAATGTTTTAAGTGTTACCAGTTTATTCCAATCAAGATGGCTTCAGGTGTGCCATACTTTTGTCATAAGTAAGGCTGTTAGCACTCTAGTTGTTCTTTAGAACACTCTGGGAAGCTGCAGTAGAACACAAAGGAATCAACTGACAGTCTTTGCCCTTGTTGGATGTACATGTTTTACTGAGAATGTCAGACTTCATTCTCACATGACTGAGAAAGATAATGTGAATTTACAGAAAATATGCTCTCATTTTAGCTTCTGGGGCACCTTCCAAAACTCTATGGGACAAGCATGTGAAAATAGTTTTCTCTCAAACATGATTCATGATATCCCAGCATAAGGTTTTTCACAGGGTAAAATCACCTTAGAACACACCACAATTCCTGAAATTAGTATGGTACCATAAACAAATGAATTCTAATGTAACTAAAGTCTGTTATCACCCTTTATAGTTCTCCTTTTGGTAACCCTCAACATCTTTGATTCACTACAATGCATTTCAATGGGGTACTATCATGTATATTGGTCCCAATATGGCTGCCAGCAATTCCAGGATGAAGTGCTGACAGTCAATCAGATCTCACAATGACATGTGTGGTTAGGCTCCGCCCAGATATATATGTGATTTTACTTTTGATTTTCTCAGGAACTACTGAACGGATTTACACCATTTAACCAAAAGGCACGACTCTGAACCAAGGGCTACCTTTTTGCCAAATTTGGTGTAATTCCGTTCAGCAGTCCGGGCTGTAGCTGCGACTAAAGGTTCCTATGGAAAATTGCATGGGGAAAACACGTTTTGGGACCCCCCTTTTTTCTCGGCCCCCGCTTGCCGAATCACCCCGAAACTTTCAGGATAGGAGCAGACCGGAGCGCCCCACGAGTTTTGAAAATTTCGCGAAGATTCGTCAACCGGCGTCAAAGTTATTGGAAATAGAATGTTGTGAATTTCCTATGGAAAATAGGTCCTAACTATAACTATCTACTGGCGACCGCCAGTAGATAATATATATATATATATATATATTGTTTCCTTCTGCGCCAGGCGTGATCCACCATTAGTGGTTCACCTCCCAAACTGCTATTGACCATGGGTTGCTTTCTACACCGTTTTTAGTTCTCGCCTACGCAGCGCGCATGTGCTGCATAGGAGGGCCTTTAGCCCTCGCTCTGCTCATTTTCAAGCACTGCACTCGTGCTTGTGGCGGCATCCACCTTGCGGGAGCGAGCAGCGGCGCGCCACAAGCACGAGTGCAGTGCTTGAAAAGTGAAGACTGCTCTCCCAAGCGCGCGCGCACCACTCGCGGGCTTGTTGTAGTCTAGGAAGTTTGCATCGCTGCGCGCTCTGGCCAGCTCGTCTCCTCTTTATCTGTGTGTGGAAGCAGTTGTAATTAATATTCGCGTTACCCCTGCAGCTGTTTGTTCTTTGCTGAATGCATGTCGTTTATTGCTTCCTGAGTTTGATGGTCTGCTTCTACGTGTATTCCGCCTTTGCAGTCCCACGCAGGGGGTGGATTTCCTTCCATTGCGTGTGAGAATGGAGACGGGTCCGATCCTGTTTCTAGAAGGGTTGGTTTTATTACAGCGCGGTTTGGTGAAGCTAGTAACCAATTTCCATTAATACCTTTTTGTGAACCCGTCCCTGCTACTATCTCATATCTACATTCTTAGAGGTCTTTCACCCATCTTCTTTGTCTCCCCCTCGAACTTCTTCCCTCCTTCTCCAGCAGTCAATGTCCACCCTCCTCCTTCACGTATAACCCCCACCCCGCCAGCGTCATCTCGAGAGTCTTGCTGACTTACACATACTTCAATACAGTGCCCTGTTATAATTTCAGGGTAACCATCAAGGCACTAAATATGCTCGGGACAAACATCTCGCAAACCAGTTCGGCGATCACAGACGCGCCTCGTCGTGCTGTCTGCGTCTATTTGACAGCGCGAGACACTTCTTAAAATAGAGCAGCGGTCGTTGAGCTCTGGTTCAAGCCCTCGTAAATTTTATTTTTCAATGCAATACATCTGTTCCAAAACAAGCAGGACCCTCTGCCTGTCGTCGTTGCTGCTGCACACAGGCCCCGTTGTGCCTGCCGCGGTGAATCACTCTTCCTGCAGGCTGCTGAGACAGGCCCCTCTCCTGGGGCAGGCGGGCGGCCAGGGCGGACTGCAGCTGGGCCCTTACTGTCTGTTATTCATGCCTGGGGGGCAGGATGGGTTGGCAGGGTTTGTCCGCGTGCACACGCTATTATGGATGTTGCCTGTACCCAATTTCCTCTCGTTCCACGCCTGTACCCTGAGCCCATCTTCTGCCTCTGGCTGTGGAGCTCTTCTCTCTGCTTCTACCTCGCCCCCCCCCAGCAGCGGCCGCATTTAGTACCCCCTCCAACCATACACCCTTTTCCCTTCATGTCCAATGCTGTGTTTCCGTCACTGCTCTCTCTCTCTGCCAATGTCGCCTTTCTCACCCATTACCCACTGTCTCTGGCCCTTCTCCAATGGCTGTCTCTTCTTCTCTCCCTGTCACATCTGACCCTTCTCCAATGGCTGTCTCTTCTTCTCTCCCTGTCACCTCTAACCCTTCTCCAATGGCTGTCTCTTCTTCTCTCCCTGTCACCTCTGCAAGCGTCTCCTTTCTTCATGCCCTCCCATCCTTTGCTGACATTGTCACTCTCTGCTCTCCTCACGCGCCCTCTCTCCTGAAGTGGCAGTAATCGCGGCCGTTTCTCCCTCCCATCACGTCTCTCCCTCCTTCCCTCGCTCTGTCTGTAAAGCGTCACTGCTTCTCCCGCTCCTGCCCGCCGGCGGCTCCTCCCACTCTCTCGCTGTCTGTCTGACAACCTCTCTCCCATCCTGCCATCTCTCTCACGCTCTCTCTCATCCTGCCATCTCTCTCCCATCCTGCCATCTCCCTCATCCTCTCTCCCATCCTGCCATCTCTCTCACGCTCTGTCCCATCCTGCCATCTCTCTCACCCTCTCTCCCATCCTGCCATCTCTCACCCTCTCTCCTATCCTGCCATCTCTCTCACGCTCTCTCCCATCCTGCCATCTCTCTCATCCTCTCTCCCATCCTGCTATCTCTCACGCTCTCTCACATCCTGCCATCTCTCTCCGATCCTGCCATCTCCCTCATCCTCTCTCCCATCCTGCCATCTCTCTCACGCTCTCTCCGATCCTGCCATCTCCCTCCCCCTCTCTCCCATCCTGCCATCTCTCTCACGCTCTCTCCCATCCTGCCATCTCTCTCACCCTCTCTCCCATCCTGCCATCTCTCTCATGCTCTCTCCCATCCTGCCATCTCTCTCACCCTCTCTCCCATCCTGCCATCTCTCTCGCACTCTCTCCCATCCTGCCATCTCTCTCACCCCCTCCCATCCTGCCATCTCTCTCACTCACTCACCCATCCTACCATCTCTCTCTCACCCATCCTGCCATCTCTCTCACGAATGTGAAAGCACCGCATGGGCGCTCACCATGAATGTGAAAGCACCGCATGGGCGCTAGTAATTTGCAATGCAATGGGTCTCGCATTTGCGAGAGTTTAAGCTATTGCATTGCCAATCCACTCTCACTTACTAACTAACTATATCTCTCACTCTATCACTAACTAACTAAATCTCTCACTAACTAACTATATCAATCTCTATCTCACTCAATAACTCACTCACTCACTCTCCTACTAACTCAATAACTCTCACTAACTCTATAAATACATAATTAACTAACTCTCTCACTCTCTCTCTCTTAATAACTAACTGACTCACTCTCTCAATAACTAACTAAATAACTAACTACCTCTCTCACTAACTAACTCAATAACTAATTCACTATCGTACATACTCACTAAATCTCTAACTCTGTCTCTCACTAACTAACTAAATAACTAACTAACTCTCTCACTCTCTCTCACTAACTAACAGGATAACTAACTAACTCTCAATACCTCACACACTAACTCTCTCACTAAGTAACTTACTATCACTCACTATCTTAAAAACTCACTAACTCTCTCACTCACTAACTAACTCTATAAAAAAATAACTAACTCTATCACTCTCTCACGCTTCTCAGTTCTCACACTGCACCCGTCCTCCATAGGTCCCCTATATCACTACCTTCGCTGTTTCCTTAAGGTAAAAAAAAAAAAATAACTGCTCTAGGCACTCTGTCTAGTCCTATCGTGGTTGTTATACCACTTTCAAACTTTATACTTTGATCTCCCTCTACAGGCCACTATATATTTTGCTATTTACTGTTCTACAGATTTAATATAGTATGCTTTCTTCTCTAATATTATCAATATTTTTAAAAAAACTGTTTATTAATAAATACTTATATTTTATATATGCCTTCTATGGTTCTCCTTTAATTTGCGCATTCATAAGGTTCACAAATGGTAAAATAAGCAGCTTTACATTCCTTCAACTCTTACACTAAAGGCTACTCTCCATAACTAACACTAGGATAGCTTTCAATAAATGTTGTCTTTAACCTTTTCATCAATAAGGGTTCTTTAAACAACTGCAAAGTGCACACTATAATTAGTGGTCAACATAGACCTGGCCAACCTTTCACATTTATAACAATACAAATTAACATTACAAAAACCATTCCTTCAAAACACTCTCAAACATTCACATAGCCAATAGGTCTCGCCTTTAGGACCTTACAAATGTTTCGCCACACAACAGTTCATAATATTGCACCAAAGATATTATACTGCATAACTAAATACTTATAAGGTCCCAAAAGCAAAACCTATTGCCATATACAATAAGACCTTATAAGTGTTTAGTTATCCAACACAATATCCTTAATGCAACAACATCAATTGTTGCATAGCTAAACACTTATAAGGTCCCAAAGGCGAGACCTATTGGCTATGCCAATGCTTGTTTATCATTGCAATCCCATGAGGTGCTACACACGATTATGATAGGGCATTATTTTCAGTCCAGTTACACTTGTGGAATGGTTAACTTTACCCTTCAATTTACCCAGCCTATTTCCATCTTTATTCGCCACTGAGCCGGACCTTGTACCAGGTTGGTTTACACACTCAGGTCACGCTAACTACGGTGGTTGGTATGTTTGTTTATTTTCCACTCTTTTATTGTGTATAATTGGATTTAGATGGGAGATGACCGGGGTTATCACCACGATATTGTTTTAACTGTATGCGCAACTATACTTTTGACATGCGCTGCTTCCTTCGTTTTCCTTGTTGTTCTTGAAGTATTGGAAGTTTGGTTTTTTCCTACCAAACATGTTTCTATATCCATTTCCGGGAGGCACCGCGACGGCAATCGTATCACATGCTTCGCCTACGTCTGTTTCGGCGTTTACTACGTATATTTACTTCCGGGTTTAACCGGGTTCACATTCACTCTGATACAAGCGGCGGACTCGAAGCTTCACTACACTTCACTCCGCGCAGAGTGACAGGTACGCGGACTTTCACCCTGACATTTTCTTTTAGGTACGGCATGTTTTATACGCTGAGCACTCGAGTTTCACTGTAATTATGTGCGCACGGTGTTGGTAACTGCAGTCTGATTTTCGGGTATTAGTTATTGGCCTCATACGAAGTTTCTTCAGTGTCACTCGCACGTTTAGATAGTTTTGGTTTACCACTTCCACAAGGCACGGTTGTTTTTATAGTTGCACGGCATTCATACCAGTGACACATAAGTACTGATGCACTATTTAGCTTTAGTTGACCTCAAACAAATTTCTTTGGGTTGCACTGAGGAGTTTGCATGATCGATTTGTATAATTCATGAACATGGTGGTACGCAGAACTTGGATTATTAAATGAGTGGTATTCCCTTTTTAGGAAGTACCCCCTGATGAAGGGCAAGGCCCGAAATGCATTGGGGTCCCTGTAAATAATGTGGAGAAGTTGCAACACGTCAAATGTAATGTGAATACAACATTATTACTGCGAATTAAAAAGAAAATTTAAATGAAAGAAAAGAAGAATAAAAAAGAGTTTGCAAAACTTTGTTTGAAAGGATTATCATTATTACATACTACTAAGGAGTGCCAGTACTTGCTTATTACCAAGCTTTGGGGCTTCGCCCTTATAACCGTGTACTGCACCAGCATTGGAAGTTTACCTGCTCCTTCCAAATTTGAATTTTCCTGAATAATGGACATGCCAAGTATTCGAATACATTGTAGCCTTTTTATGCTTTTACCCCTTGTTTACCAGAGTGCCAGAAAGGTTAGTCAATGCTGTGGATTTGAGGGCACGGAGTAACATATGAGCAAATTTACCTGCACCTTCTAAATATGACTGCAAATGTGTTCTGGTAATAGTCAGCATTGGTGCTCCAAACCCATATTTTCCAACACTCTTGAGTAACAGCACCTATTCTGGCATGACAAATTAACGCAACCCCCTGGCTGACTGGTGGGACTAGCGTATGTAGCCCATAAGGCAGCGTTTGCTAGAGGTATACCAGTGTGTCAAACAGGGCCCATGCTTTTGGCTAGTGGGACCCTGGAGTAAATCATACGCACAACTTGCCTGCCCTTTATTTTTCCATTGCCTGCAAGTCCATCACCGTCTGGAAGCGATCTATAGATGCTTAGTTACCCTGCTGCTGTCCTCACCCTGGCGTGAGTAGCCCCGTGCCAAACTTCTGTTAATGTATACCAGGAAGCAGACAAGTGGATGGTGAGAACGGGAGGACAGTCTGAACAGAACCAATCCCAGTCTAACTGCAGACTTTGACTAGATGTTGTGTAGCCGTACCGGTGCACCCACCCTGGTGTGGCTTACCCAGCACCCAGATTGGAAGTATTGCTGGGATGCAGGAGAGGAAATGTAGGTAGCTTTAATACACTTTGTCAGCCAGAGTCCTCCAGCAAGTGTACCCCACACCTTGAGGACCCTGCCCCCCTATACGGGCAACCACTCCTACACCACCTGACTGGACCAGCTGTGGGGCAGGCAGTCTCATAACAATAAGTGAAGCGTCCTGTGGTACCCACTGGTTATGCTGAGGGACATTCCTGTTAACTGGCCACTAAGTTTGCACCTCCCCCGAATTATTGATACAACTGTATTGAACCAATGTTGTGTCATAGTCCAGTACCATTGGGGTATTGTCTTTTGTGCCTCACCAAGTCAGTCAGTCCCCTGCTCATTTGACCATATTAAAATTCTTGCAGTAACTACATACTTTCTAGGATGATAGGTTGATAGACACAACAGGGTTTGATCCTGTGACCATGTGGTTGAATCCACCACCACACCCAGCAGGTGAATCAGTCCAGGTTTTCTTTGCCATGACCCGTCCTATGCCCTTTGAAATCACCATAAAACCTGCAAGTGGCCATGTGGCAGGCACCCAAGCGGGACCTGCCAATCCTATTTAACCTTCATATCCTTGCAGAAGGCGGCACTCACTGCTGCAGATGTCTTGGTGCATCCAATGCTCGCCCCTATTGAAATCAGTAATTATTTAAATTAATTTAAACAGTGTATATGGATTAAACGATGCACCGGCAATTGAAAATTTTACTCTTACTGTAATGTGACACATTATGGACTTGTCCGTCAGATTAAGTAGGTCGCCTTCGAACAATTTGAGTGACCAGTGCAAGTGAATCACACGGACCCAAGTATGGACGATAATTTGAACAGACAGAAGCTTAGTGTGGGTGGGTTGCCCAAATGTAGCTTGGATGTGGTAGAATTACGCCCCCCCCCCACCCACGTGCAGCAAATTGCGGTACAGCTCTGTTCCCACTCCCCAGGTTGTAAATATTAGCAATTGTGAGTGGTCCAAATGACATCAAAGTCAAATCTAAGATTCCCAGGTTATGTTCCAAGCGCAGCCCACCTTCTGGAGGGTCCTGCAAGGACCCCTCTGCCTCCTGAGTGAAACCTAGCTACTTTGCACTCAGCGCACATGCATGCCATTAAGAGAGACCCTAGCGACAACTTGGCGCACTGCTGCTAAGGGAGGGTACAATCTGTTGCACCCGGCTCTATGGGGCCAACTGGTAGCGTTTGGATGGCCAGGACCTTTTATATAGCTATTTTACAATTGCATCTGACTAGAGGGGGACATATAGAATGGCTTTGTCCTGCCGCTATGTGAAATAACAAAACTTTCGGCATAGCCCGGCCATGTTCCTTACTATGGACACAATCAAGCACCATTCCCCCAGGCATGCACGGAGTGCCTGCTGGGGGTTTAGAGGACATACATTCAGGGCCGTGACTAAAATATCATTAAGGTGTAAGTAAAAACAATTAAGTAAAAAAGGTGCAGCGCTCAATCGTTTCCGAATAATAATCATCTGCACTGGCAAGTTAGCATAGTTAAATTATTCCTTCCTGTCCTGTATGGGTCCTAATTAACACTTAAAGACATGTCTGCATCTCCTACGCTCAGAATAGAGTGTACTTGCTCTGTATCCTCTGGGTTCTTGTCTGGCCTTCCTCTTATGCCCAGATATACCTAAGGCACTGCTTCAATTCTGAAATGATGGGACTGTGCAAGAGCTGTAATGAGTCTTTGCCTGCACAAGTCAACCAACAGCCAAGTTGGCCCTGACGAACCTTGTGTTCAGGTGCCAGATTTGGAAAGAGCCTTGCCTTCGCTTGCCGCCCCCTGGGGCAAAAACAATGCCTGTGCATCGAGCGCTTGGTCAAATTAACTTGCCAACTTGAACTACTTAAACCTACACCTTGACAATAGTGCATCCACCAAACATGCACCTGAGAACACGTCTGCTCATTTTTCCACCTAGAATGCCTCCACACTGACTGCACACTGTAGGTCTGATTCCCGTTTCGCCATGGGGTGAATATTTACGCATAACTCCTTAGATAAATGAGAATGCCTCAAAAGGTTGGCTTCCTATAAGACATAGAATGCCTTTGTAGTATCACCAGTGCTGTAAATTGAACAGCTCGCGCCTAACAAGCCAACAACTGCATCCACCGAAACAAACCCCATGGCAGCACGAAGGTTGATGCTTTGGAAAGAGTGAATACATACACATACCATGCTAGTATCTTATCCTTGAGTTAATTTGCAACTGGTGTATATGGACCTCTAACCACTAGTATCTGTATTAAAGTTTTGTGTTTGCTATCATTCTTATGTGAATTAGAGCTTTTGTGCTTGTATCTTAGATGTGACTCATGTACTCTGAAGTCTATGTAATGTAACTGGTCTTTTTAAAAGCGCACTGACACCTTCGGGTAAAGTTTGCACTATATAACATCGCATTAATAACCAATGGCTAAATAAACAACACACGTACGGTATATGGCACGTTATTATTCCATGCATGACACCAAACCACAGAGCTGCTCAAGAGCAGCCAACAACACCGTAGAGCACACGGACAACTGCCACGCCATCCAGCAGCAGCTGAACACGTGTTCTGCCTCTCCTGCTGTTCTTTCATTTTGTTTTACTTTGTGGTGGTGAAGGAAGTGACCCGTTTAGGGCCACCCGGGTCACTCTCGACGTCCTCTAGCCTTCCATTCAATGAAGAGTCGAGGACGCAGTAGAGAACACAAGCAAACTAGTTTATTCACAAAGTACACTGCAGTAGAGTCCAGTCTGACCAGCCTCCTACGATGGCTGACAAGGGACTGACTCTAGCAAACATACAGTTACATTATGTAGGTTGCGGAGCCCACAAAGACCCGCCTACTATGGAAAAATACTGGTAGCTGTCGTAATACAATGTGGTACAGAGCACAAGTTTCGATTCTGCAGCCTGGCACAAGCTATCTACTGCCCAAGGTCGTCTGGCTTATCCTCCCTACTAGACAGGTGGGAGAAGGCCTTCATGTAATAGAAAAAGCATGCGTTAATGAGCAAGATTCAACATTGAAGGAACGAAACTCAGCAAGAGCCATTTCTCGTAAATGATCAAGTAACAGATTCGATTATAATATAAAATGGCGTCCTCGTAAACTAAAATGGTGGCACAGATGTCAACATAACTAACATAACGTCTGCACTTTCTGATTACGTATGCATACAGCGAGAATATATAATGAATTAGCTACATAAATGCTAACATAGCATCGAATATAATGCGAGTAATATGGTACTAATGCATTTCAATTCTAACAGACCCTCCTTTTAGCATTTATAAGCTAATACGGACATCTTTATTCGTGCTATCAGGTAAGGGTCTTTACAATTCTAAAAGTAGAGAAAATATAGAAAAATAACAAGTAATAATATGTCAAATACGGATGTATACTCGTATATATGCATAGGCAAACATATGAAAGAAAATAAAACTATGCATTATCAGCACAAGGAACTTCAGGAACAGAACCTGCAAGAGAAGTTGTTGAACCAAAAACTCCCTCATCCAATTGCATAATGGTATCAAGCTCCTGTTGGAGCATTATCTTCGCATTAGTGTCATGAATCGAAATTCTTTTGGGAGACAGATAAGTAGTACAGTATGAGCAGCATAAGGGAAGACACTGGATCAAGACACAGCAACATATTAACAGGACAATTAAATATATCACCTTTTCTAGAATCCAACCCAAACCACCAAATAATGACCAGCTCCAGTTGCCACTCTCCATTCCTCGAACATTTTCCAAAATGTCTAAAATATGTTGAATGATATTTCTCTCCATATTCGTGATACCGACTACACACTGGTCTCCTATTACTGCACATGCACCACCATTCTTAGCTAAAATAAAGTCAACTGCATATCTCGTTTGTTCAGAGTATATGCGCATACTTTCCAGCTGAGTAGTGATGTCCCGTAAAGCTGCCACTGTAGAATTAAATAACATTTGCAATTTACACCCAAAATACTCTCTAGCTCGTTCACCCCTGGCCATGGCACCAAATGTAATAATAGAAGAAAGGATATATCCAAAAGTAATACCATTACTATAATTAACTTCCAAATCGGTAACGCCCTCACAAAATTCCTTGGTCAATGTTCTTTTTACCCATCTTATATTTGGTTTACTGTACTTGCAAGGCACCCCAAGAGGTAACACCATCCCTAAGGCCACATCCTCTGAACCATTGTACATATTAGAATACGAACCATTTGATAGGAAATTGAAACCTGGATGTGCATAGAGTGGACCTTGATAATCTAGTGGAGCATATCTAGTATTCATTCCCTTCATACTGGGATCATCCTTTCTCCCTAAACGCATTACATTTTTGTACACTACTTCTCCAGAACATTTGAGATACAAATAAGCATCAGTACTATTTATTACAGGGCAACACGCAGGGTAAATTCCTGCTTCTTGAGTGACAGTCAGATCTTGGTAGTGCCAACCTGTCAGGGTGATATTTCTTTTGCCAAGGTACAAATCACCACAATACATGTCGGGCATGCACCCGGGGTACCCTGTCCCCCTCGGCTTTCTATAGTATAAGCAAGGTCCAGGATATCCCAGGCCGAATTCACCTTTTGCTTCTACAAAATGGGGAGGACGAACATATGTATAATTTACCAATGATAATGGATAAGCGGTCCATAAACTTGTAACAGAATCAGTGGGGTAGCAAGCTGTGTTATCTCCAAAGAATTTCCTGTGTGTATCTAAGAAAACATTGCTATGCATTGTTCTTTTACTACGATCTGAGGAAACAGTCTGATATAAAACACATGACGAGGTAACTCCAGTAGAACACTCTAATACCCAGAACAACCCCCTCACACTAGGAAAAACAACAATATAACTATAGACCAAAACATTTTCTTTTTGAAAAACCATTCGAAGCTGATCTGCCCCGGTCGCAGGGCAACAAAAAACTGTTCATCTTCTACACGGGGACGACCAAAAAGATACATGTTTACTTATAGAGCTACAAATGAAAACACCAGAGAAAGAGACATCATATAATGGAACCAACGGTGGAAAGGACACAAAAAAAAGGAAAAATAAAATAAAACGGTGAGAAGATCAGGGTCCGTTACAAGCCTCTCTGGCAGGCTTCTATTGTTCAATCCTCGATGGTGCTATTGAGCACTGTACGGTGGAGCCACACTGTTGCAGCTCATCAGCAAATGTTCACTGTCCTCAGGATAGGGCACTCTCCCTCCAGGGAAAACACCCTCAACTTATCCTGTCCTGCGCCACAGGCAGTGCACCAATTTTCTGATCCCTAGTCTAACAGGAAAAAACAGAAACAAGGGGGCATTTTACCAATCTTATCCACAAAGTCCGTCCCTGCTACACTCACTTCTCTTTTTGTGCACTATCCTTCCGTTGAGGACGCAAATGGTACCTTTCTACTCCAGGTACTGTCTCATCACGGAGAAGGATCTGAAATTCAGGGGGTGTCGGAGAGCGAGGCTCAGGCTCCTGTTGGTCAGGTGAAGAGGAAGCCTGGGTAGCCTTAATTTCTGGGGGAACTGCCTCGTTCAGAATCGCCTCACTCTCTTCTTCCGTCTGCGCCCAAGTCAGCTGGGTGTCAGAAAAGGGAACAAAACGTGGAACCTTCTCTGTCTCGTGGTCCCCTATCCCCTGCTGCACCCATCGGTCATATGGGAGGGGGAGCGGCACTCGCTGGCAATGCGAGGTATGTATCCAATGCTTCTGGCCGTCCACTCTCACCGCTGTCCTTGTCGCAATGAGGACCAGATATGGTCCCTTCCACCGGGGCTCCAAACTGTCTCTTCTCTGAAAATGTTTCACAAGAACAAAATCTCCAGGCTGTATGATATGCCCGGGCCCCTCTCGTGCTGGAGGCAAAGTTTCACGTATCTGTTGGTGAATAGAATGCAACCTTTTAGTGAGATCATATAAATAATCGACTAACAGAGGATAATCAATCTCAGAATTTTTTTTCGGCCTAGGGACGCCCCACACATTTGCAGGACGGCCGAAGACCACTTCATATGGCGATAATCCTGTTCTAGAATGGGCTGCCATTCTGGTGGACAATAGAGCAAGAGGTAATGCATCTGGCCATTGTAGTCCAGTACTTTCCTTAATCTTTGCCAACTTTAGCTAGAGAGTACCATTGTACTTCTCAACTAAACCCGCTGACTGAGGATGGTTTGCTGCATGAAATTTTTGCTTGATGTGCAGGCCTTCGCACACCAATTGAATCAATTTGGCATTGAAGTGGCTTCCATTGTCACTCCAAATCAAACGGGGCAAACCGTAGCGCGGGAAGAACTCCTTTATAAGAGCTTTCGCCGTCACCATGGCTGTGTTCTCTTTTGTTGGGTAAGCCTCATTCCATTTACTAAATGCACAAACCACCACTAACACATATTTCAAATTATTAGCTCGCTGCATCTCTATGTAATCCATCTGGAGTACCTCAAAAGGGAGAGATGGTGGTGCAAAATTACCAGAAGGTGTAGGGGTACCTTTTCCAGGATTGTGCTTCATACAAATGATACAATGTTTCACTAAATGCACAGCAACCTTTGAGATATTATCATTTTGCCACACAGGATCCAATAATCTACAAATTCCCCTCGCGCTAATATGAGCCAGACCATGGGCCATTGTAACTACAGGGAAAACATATGCATCAGGTAGCATCCATCTCTGCTTCTCGCTTTTATCAGTCCAGCACCCATCCTCATCTAAATGCCATGTACTTTCCTGCCACACTGCCAACTCCTCAACTGTCGCCTCAGACTGTATTTCCCTGACACTGTACAGTGTATTTTCAAACATGGTAACATCTGGTACCCATCTAGCAGGTCCTGCCACAAACATTTGTCATTTTTGATCTGGCTGTCTCTTTTGCTGTCTGATCTGCAAAGGCATTTCCTTTCCCTACATCGTCAGTGATTGCTTCATGGGCACTACACTTCACTATTGCCAATCGTTTGGGAAGGGTCAAAGCTGTCAAAAGTCTTTCTATCAGCAGACCATTCTGAATTTTAGTACCATGTGAAGTCAAGAATCCTCTCTCTGCCCAGAGGCGTCCAAAATTATGGGCCACCCCGAAGGCATACTGGCTGTCAGTGTAGATATTGACAGTCAGTCCTTCACTTAATTCACATGCTCGCAAAAGAGCTATCAACTCCGCAGCTTGAGCAGATTGGTAGGGAATGCGTAAGGTCTCAACTACAGTGCGCAGCGTAGTAATAGCATACGCCGCTGTAGTGGTGCCATTTGACAATTTGAAACAAGAACCATCGATATATAGTTCCCCTTGCGGGTCAGATAAGGGAACATCAGTCAAGTCTACCCATCCCTTTGTCTCTTCCTCCGTACGAAATAAACAATCATGGACATCTTGGTCCTTTTCTTCCGAAGGGAGGGGTAGTAACGTGGCTGGGTTCAGAATGGCACATCTTTTAATAGTAATATGGGGTGCAAATAAAGTCCATTCATAACCAGTCAGACGAGCACTGGTGAGGTGCTGCGTTTTGTCTTGTTTAAAAGTACATCCACAGCATGAGGTACCATTACTGTGAGGTCATGATTGAAGACGAGCCCTGCCGACTGTCGTATAGAGACCACCGCAGCCGCCGCAGCTCCTAAACAACTCGGGAGGGCTCTTGCGACAGGGTCAAGCGTAGCAGAAAAATAAGCACACGGCCTCTGCTTACCTCAAAAGGCTTGTGTTAACACCGAAAGCGCACACCCAGCCATTTTGTGTACATACAGCACGAAAGGCTTCTTATAGTCAGGCGTACCAAGCACAGGTGCAGAGCAAAGCGCAACTTTTAACTGCTCAAAAGCATGCTGGCATTCTTGCGTCCAGGGCAAGGGTTCATGCACATCTTTAGTTGTTAGGCGAAGCAAGGGCTGTATTAATAAAGAATAAGCGGGAGTCCAGTGTCGACAATACGAGGTGATGCCTATGAAAGCTCGCACATCCCTCTGTGTCACAGGTAACCCTGGCGGTGAACTCCGCTCCGCTCGCGGAGTTTGCGGAGTTTACTGCACTCTGCGTTATACGGAGATCGCGGAGTTCCGAAAAACTCCGCGTTTCGGAGCAGAGTTTTTTTCCTCGCTCGCATTCGTCAAAGTCAAGTTGGCGACCGCGAGCGAGGAAAATCAACCCCCCCGCGAGATTTTTACTCGTTCGCGATCGTCAACATCATGTTGGCAAGCGTGGAAAATCAACATCCCGGCGAGATTTCTCAACGCGGGGGGGCAGGTTTCTCATTGCGAGTGGTCGCGTATGCTCGTGACAGCTCGCGTTGAGAAACTGCCCGTACGCGTTGAGAAAGCTGCCGCTCGAGTAAAAATCTACTCGAGCGGCAAAAAAGGAAAGCAGGGACCGCTTGCACTGTGCATGGTGCCGTTCGCAATGATTGCACAGTGCGGACAAGCATCCGGCACTGTGCAATCACCGCGAACTGCATTTTTCTATCGTACTCCGCCGCTCGCGGAGCTCTGCGTAGTGCGACAGAGTTTTTTTTGTACTTCGCGGTGTTCCGCGTAGTGCAACTCTGCGAACTCCGCCCAGGGTTAGTCACAGGGATAGGCATCTTAACAATGGCATCAACTCGTTCAGGTGTTAGCCTCCGACCCTCCTTCGACAGCAGGTGACTTAAATAGGTGACCTGCTGTTGACAATATTGGAATTTAGAAAGGGACACTTTATGCCCTTTGTTTGCTAAATGCTTCAATAATTTAACCGTAGCCTCCCAACAACCTTCCTCGGTATCGGAGGCTATCAAAATGTCATCCACGTACTGCAATAATACATTACCTGCGGGAAGAGAGAGAGAGTCCAAATGACTTTTCAAAGCTTGACTATAAATACTGGGACTTTCTGTATACCCCTGAGGAGCTCGACAGAATCGGAAATTCATACCAGCCAAGGCAAAGCCAAAAAGATACCTACTGTCTGGATGAATAGGAATACTAAAAAAAGCATTTTTTAAATCAATCACAGAAAAGAACTTGGCTGTGGAAGGAATCATTGTCAAGAGAACAGTAATATCTGGTACCACCGGGAACTGAGGAACTACAATCTTATTAATTTCCTGGAGGTCAATCACAAAACGATAAACATCAGGATGTGCATCAGGGGAATTCAAGGGTGCCTTCTTAAGAATAGGAAGAATGGGGCTATTGCACACATTCGCTACTGTCTCCTCAACCACCCCTGATTTGATCAGGTCCTGTATAATCTGCATCAAAGCATGCTCCCCTGCTTGGGATATTTTATACTGGGGAATACGAGGGAGCACAGCATTCTCCTTAACCTTTATGGAAACTGGTGGTATCTGTAACAACCCCACATCCGTATACCCTGTGGCCCACAATGAGGACGGCACATCCTTGAATTCAACAGGAAGCGGGGCATCCTTTGCCAGACACTGCTTTGCACTAACCACATTAGGTCCAATAGTCATGTAAACACCATCCGGGGAACAAGAAATTGTAGCATGTAACCTTTTCAATAAATCCAATCCTAATACATTTTCCCCACAATTCGCCGTTAACAAAAATGGAGAGTCCACAGTAAAAGGACCAACAGTCAAAGCAAGAGGTTTGGAAATGGGGCTCACAACCGGTATGCCTGAAAAACCTATCGAAACATTATTACGGCCAGACAGGGCTGCCCCGGGGACCAGCGAATGAGAAACAGAGCTGTTCATTGCACCTGTATCCACCAAAAATGTCTGTGCTGAACCATGCAAATCTGCTGTGACATAAGGACCACGCTGATCTACAGGAATTTGGACTGGTCCCTTTCCCTGTCCCTGGCTGTCCTAACCATAGGACATACCTGCAGCATCGCCCATATCATAATCATCATGATAATACTGCCTTCCCCGGGGGTCATCAAAATAGTTCTGATCAGAACGACCTCCTGAGGTTGCATCTGCTTGAGCCTCATCCCGACCAACCTCATAACGTCCCTTTCCTCTCGAACCTCGCCCACTAGGAACTGCAAGTTTTTGTAATAAATCTGGGCACTCACTTCGCCAGTGTCCCTCCTTTTTACAATACGCACACTGATTCGGCCCTAAGGGAGCACCACCTCTACCAGCACCCTGTGACCTTTGAGCCGGACCAGTGCCCCGTCCCCTTCCAGACCCTCTTGCAACTTGATGCAGCAACACCCTTGTTTTCAAATCCTTACTCTTCTTGTCCACCTTATCCTTTTCCTCATTTTCTTGATGCTCATAGTAATGAGCCATGCTCAATATCACCGAAGGGGAGGAGGTAGTCCAAGTGCTCTCTGAAGCCTGCAACCGAGCTGCAATCTCCGGAAGTAAATTTGTGACAAACCTATTAACAAATAAACGAACACCACCTTCAACTGACAAATCCTGTCCACTAAAATGCAGGAAAACCACTTCAAACCTAGTAAAAAAATCAGACACACTCTCCTCTTTCTTCTGACGACAAGCCGTCAGCATATCCCAATCTACTCGTCTGGGTGGGATAAGAGAATGCATATTAGTGATAATACGACTCGGCAAAGCCAGGATCTCAGCTCTAGGTTTCTTACCAGGCTTTCACACCTTATCCCATGCTTTAATCTCATCCCAAGAGCCACCCAATTCCACCCTGTGATCCTGCGTATGCACCTGCCTCCATATGTCCACCTTGAAACCCGGGGAAGTCTTGGGTCCTAAGCTAACTGGATGGGACCACCAATAATTGTATAAACACGAATATCCAGTAGCTTTAGTTAGGACTTAATACACATTTGCATATAATTGTTTACATGCGTTTTTTGTCTATGTAATTCAAATGTTGAAAAATGTTATCAGTTTGTATTGTCCTTAATGTTTGACATGACTTGAATGTCAATGAATTCATGGAATATTTCAAAAAATTGTGAAATAAATCACACGAGCCTTTGAATTGATTCCACTGGCTCGGTGAATAAGTTCCGTATGTCCACCGGCACCAACAGCCCGAAAAACATCTCTATATCTGCTAGGGTCATAACCAATGTTCCCTCTAATTTTTTTCCTCTGTGTGCGGCAGTGGAGGGTCTCTGTGCGCTGCAACAATGGCTATGTGCGCCAGGAATCAGACCGCGCGCGTGTGCAGCGCCAAATGTCACTCCAAACGTTTACTTAAAAAGTGAAAAGATGGTGGATTTTCACACATACAGCACCACGTTAAGGGTCTTAAGGCCGGTTTTCAAATCAAGTTAGAGACATCCTGCATCATACTCATAGCCCCAGAGATGACCGAGCCAGCATTTGCACATGGATCTCCAGTTACCTCCAAGCTCCTGCTTGCACAAAAAGGAGCATAAGCATAGGTCCATCGGGATGCACATAGAACCGAATTTGAGATTTCGCAATTCCGGTGATTCAGTCTCCCTGATTCACTCAACCATTGGTCAAATAAGAACTTGATATGGTCTTGTTGCAGCTGATACGTCCATTTGAGCCTATTCATAAAGCAGATGTTAAGTACGTCTTGGAGTGTGGCTTTGCTGCTGGTGATGATGTCAGCCACAATGGACAGTGAAATTCGAGCACTATCAAATAACCCTTCCTTAGTTTCTATAAGCATACCTGTATTCTTCATACCAACCAGATGTTTGTGCTAAGTTCCCACAGACTTTCATCTGTGTATTTCTCTACAGATCCATCAATGCAGTGGAGAGGACGCTACTTCCTGGATATTAGCAGATGTTTGATGTATTATATTGTTAGAATAGAACGTTTTAAGTGGACAGATCAGTTTTTCTCTCCTTTGGAAGGAACAAAGGTGACCCACGGTCCAAGCAAGGAGGGACCAGGCGGATAGTGGCAGCCATCAGCTACTGTCAGGTTAAGCAAACAGCACCCTGCTGGTAAAAGTCATTGAACATTCGACGAGAGAAGCAGTGGCAGGGCTGTAGGCCAGTAGTTCCATTGACAGTTATTTTCAGGGTGGCTACAAGGAAAAGCTGCTACACATTCACAAGGCACTACTGCTTGGACACAGAAGCTGTGAGAGATTCAGGGATGGGGCAGACAATGGTCTCCTATTTAGGTAATTGTTGGTATTAGTACTGATTGCTTGCCTCGTTCATGCATGTGAATTTATGAAAGATCCAATGCTGAAAAAGAAGCAGGTTACTTTATCTGTAACTACAGTTCTCCAGTATCTGTATCTATCATGATGGAGCAGACTTAGCTTGAGGATGGGTAGGGTCGTAAAGACAGACCTCTTGTCTTCCAGGAGGGTGCAACCTGCAAAGAAATTAGAAAAGAAAAGGATTCGACTGAAGAGCATTAGACAGGATAGAAAGATGAGAAGGAGACAGTTCCAGAACTGGGAGGAAGACAGAATAAAGAGCGAGACCAGAGAAAGTAAAAAGACTATCCTCTAGATAGGAAGGGGAAGACTTGGGGGTGGGGGGAGAACAGTAGCACACGGAGGTCGCTGTGGGAAAAAGGGGCCAGTTGCTCAAATTTACACAGACTCGAGGAGTCGACCTATATGCTGAAGACAGCGTGAGGCACAAAGACACCAAATGCCAACTTCCCACTAAGGAGTGAAAACAGAGATGCCGCAGGGCAGAGGAGCGAGAACGGAGTTGGGGAAATGTGTGAGCCAGTAAGATGTTGAGGAAGGGCAAACTCCAAAGAGATGCCAGAGAGGGTGTGAAGAGAAAGACTAGTGCACACACAGCTACACTAGGAGACATGACTTTCCCTCACTTACGACCTAAGGATAATTCTTGTACCCAGGCAAATATCTAAGAATAAAGGACGGAGAGTGGGAAGAACTGACTTTATTTCAGGCATATATCATCATTAGCCATGGAAGAGAGGCTAATGGAGTGCCCAAGACTTGAATATTAAAGACAAAAGAAGTGAAAGAAAGATAGAAAAGGAAGTTAAAGAAAGTTAGAAGCAGACAGAAAGGAAAAGACTGAAGGGATTTTGACAGTAAAAGCAAAGAGCGGAGAAGAAAGACAGTAAAGAAAAGATGAGTAAAAGAAGGAGTCAGAATTTTGTCCATTATATACACACATTTCTTTTTCTCAATTCTACATGCCTATTTTTTGGGGCAATCTTTCTGGGAGAGATAAGAGACCCGGAACCACAGGGTGCATGACCAACACCAGAAATATGAAGGACCAAACATAAGATTGTATCTTATAGCACATTTACCAAGAACCAAAATAAATATGTAAAATTGTGTAAATAAATGTGTTTAAAAAGTAGCAGAAACCTGACCTATTTAGGGATGTATTTTCTTTTGTGACTTATTGCAAAGTGCTGTGAGAAGTGGGACGTAATTGACTTCTGAATGGAAGTGCTACTTCAACAACAGCAGAGACACTGCAATTAGCTTTGGAATAGATTGCACATGCCTCACAGCAAGAAAGTTCTACCTTGCAACAAACTTTGCAAACCCAAAATGACTGGTTAATCAAAATGCCCCCACTGAGGATGATACAATCATAAGACTGGCAGAAATGGTGGCTCATAGAAGAGTACATCCAAATGCACCTTCTGCAGTCCTACAAAAATACAATGCAAATTCCCTATTCTTCCCGCTGGAAAACAACGAAAGGCTAGTCATGCGTCAAGATTCCAGCTTGATCACGCAGGCTTATCTGTAGATCTCATGTTAATTGCAGCCCCTCCACGAGCTGCGATTAACATAGATACTTAGACAAAAGCACTCAATCTGCCCGCAGCCTCGCTTTACTACCAAAACAATACAGCAAGTCTGCAAACAAGGCCGATTACCCTAAAAGCACACTCCGTGTTTTTAAACTTGCTGTATTGTTTTGTTAGTAAAGCGAGGCTGCGCGCAGGTTGAGTGCTTTTATTTAAGTATCTATGTTAATCGCAGCTCGTGAAGGGGCTGCGATTAACATAGATACTTAAACAAAAGCACTCAACTCTGCGCGCAGCCTCGCTTTACTAACAAAACAATACAGCAAGTTTAAAAACACGGAGTGTGCTTTTAGGGTAATCTGCCTTGTTTGCAGACTTGCTGTATTGTTTTGTTAGTAAAGTGAGGCTGCGGGAAGATTGTGTGCTTTTATTTAAGTATTCATGTTAATCGCAGCTCGTGAAGGGGCTGCAATTAACATGAATACTTAAATAAAAGCACACAATCTCCCCCGCAGCCTCGCTTTACTAATAAAAGAATACAGCAAACAAACAGTTCAGGGCAATACAAAAGCACACGCGCAAGAAACAAAAGTACAGCAAGTGGCCAACACTTACCTCCGCTCCCGAGTATTCACTGCAAAGTGGTCACTTCCGCCGCCATCCTCCGCAATATGGAAATGCCCGTTTTCGCGCCCTGCGCCTTTTAAAGCGGCGGCGGCGCGAATACTCTTGCGGGATGTGCCGTCTGTTCGCGCTCCACACATGGCACTGCGCGCTCGGGGGTAGAGAAGTGCGCGGGGGCGCGGGCGCGCGGCTTATTGGGAACAGTGGTCATAACTGATGAGGAGGCAGCCTCTGTTAACTCTTTATAATACGCCGTAGGGTTTTTTCTTGGATCCGGTAACTGACTTTTAAGAGCTAATACCTCACTTCTTTTCCACTGGGTATAAACCCACTGTTCCTGAAAATGAGCCGCCACCCGCTGTTGGACCACCTCATTTCTTTGGTTCCGCTGCTCTGGAATCTCTGGATGAAAAATAGGGTGTACCTCCCTCATCAGAAATTAGGACACACTAGTCGGAGTACGATGATGTAATCTTTCTCGATAACTGAGTAGCGTCCCAACATTACCAAGAACTTCCACAGGGGCCATAGCAGCTGAATATACACGATCTCGAATGTCATAAATAATTTGAGGGGCTGTGCCTCCAATACACTGTTCCCACAAACCAATCAATGTAGCCAACATATGCTGAAGGGCATGCTGCTGTACAAACAGATCAAAATCTTTCATCACACTCCATATATCCTCCACATTATAAATCAGATTCCGGGCCCACTGTGCTGCCTGATTTGCAACCATCCTATTCTCCTCTTCACCTACATTAGTTCGAGGCAATACCTGCTCCATTCGCTCCCGTACTGCCACCCAATTCCCTCCATCCGACCCTCGCACTGGTGTCTCAACACTACTCAACACTGCAGATGAAAGACTTGGGGAAGACACAAGAGATACCGACATAGGGGACAGTTTCAACAATGACTGTGTGGTAGGAGTAAGAGAAGGAGGAGAAACAGGAGCAGAAATAGCAGATGCTGCAGGGGTGCCTGCAGTCACCACACTCGCAGCTTGTAGAACCGGAGGGGAGATAGACAGGGCTGGAGTCGAGGCTGCTGAGCCCACAGGAAGACCAGAAGAGAGCGGAGAAGCAAGGGAAGACTGAGACGACGGAACAACAGGATATATTCTCTGCGGGGCATAGGGAGGTGTGGGACGAGTTTCCATCAGATCCTCCACAAAAGGATCCTCATCCTCTCAAACCACATAAGACTTATTACATTGTAATCGAAACTTCCTATCGGCACACTCAATACCTATCTCTGTTTGTTCTTTATCATAAGCTACAGCTTTCTGCACCACTGTCTGCATTGCCTTCTTCCAAGACGCCTTCTCGGCCCGTATATGCCTCTGTTTAGCTTCCTTCTGCCATACCTGCAAAGTATCAAACATCGACTGTCTACTTCTTCTAGCAAATAATTTGTCCTGTAAATAATTCAATTTTTGTTCATCAAAAGTACCATCCAGTGGCCACTGAAGCTCAGCATTGTCCCTCGTATATTTGTGCCACAATGTACGAAACATAATAGGGCCAATACCGTGCTTCACATACATCTCAAAACTTGGAGTGCCTTCTGGAGGTGCAGGCTGCCGTTCCTCCAGTCGATGCTCAGCAGAGCAACAGCGACACCCGAAGCACCACATTTTACTCCAACAAGACATCTTAGCATCAGACACATTCACTATCCACTCAATCAACACACACACACGCAATAAAAACACACACACAAAGAACTCTCAAAAGCAGTCCGTAAACTGCACCAAGACAAGTCAGTCCTCAGACTGCACCAAGACAAGATAGGCTCTAGCCCCAGGCCTTTTCAAAACTAAACCAAATTCAACTAGTGGCCTGGCGGAACGTTCACAAACGCTCCGTATCACAAGGGTCCACAGACCCACCAAGTTAATAAAGATGGCGCCGTTCTTACCAGAGATCACAATGAACTCACCTGGTGCACACAGGTCAAACAAGATTATTCTCCACTGCCGACTCTTCAGACCAAACGGTTTCGCCTTTTCAGGACCCCAGCCGAGATGACCACTAGACGAGGAGCCGACCGATCAGACAGGCGGGGCAGCCGCGAGAACCAAGCTCTATCATATGGGGATCCCGATCCGCCCATCCGACCGGACGCAACCCCGGCCCCACAACCCGGGCGGGATGGGCCACCTGGTGGAGTCCCTGTTCGGACGCCAACTGAAGGAAGTGACCCGTTTATATGAATGTGAATGCCCTGATTGCCTCGTTTTTACTGTGTTAGACTTGCTGCTCAAATTTGCTGATTTGCACTTTGACCTTTTAAAATTTTAAACAACAATATTTTTAGCCTTGTATATTCACTGCCGATTGTACTCTGACCTCTTAGACCGAAAACTTTGTTCAGCCGTATATGTTGCTAATTGTAGTACCCGGAAGTAGAGGGGACGCGCTGCACTGAGGTCAGCTTTCTAGTTGCTGAACCTCTTTGGGGATAAAACGCACGCTGGCGCGACCGCGCAGCGTGTGATGTGAATGTGAATGCCCTGATTGCCTCGTTTTTACTATGTTAGACTTGCTGCTCAAATTTGCTGATTTGCACTTTGACCTTTTAAAATTTTAAACAACAATATTTTTAGCCTTGTATATTCACTGCCGATTGTACTCTGACCTCTTAGAACGAAAACTTTGTTCAGCCGTATATGCTGCTAATTGTAGTACCCGGAAGTAGAGGGGACACGCTGCACTGAGTTCAGCTTTCTAGTTGCTGAACCTCTTTGGGGATAAAACGCACGCTGGCGCGACCGCGCAGCGGACGCGTGCAGTGGGCGCGCCGCCAGCGCGCCAAAGGCAAGCCCGTCTGCGCCCGTCGGCGCCCGGAGAGCGACCACCGCCAGAACCCCTGTTCAATCCAGCAGAATAACCTACTCGCGTAATGACATCATGGCACTAAATAAAGGTGAGTGCCCGCAACCTTCATTACTATTGGATCCTCTTAGCCATGGCCCAAACTGCTGCAACCTTTGCGGGCTGTCAGCCACATATTTGCCGGTTAAACACAAAATGTCTACATTTGACTGGAATTATCCCACGCTTGCAACCAACTTCGAAAGTAGTGTGCTAAATTATTCACCAGATTCCATTAGGTGTATTTTACTAAACACAAGATCCATGTCTAAACACAAACTTGATCTAGAATGCCTTGTATCAGTTGCTAACCCGGACCTGGTGTTCCTTACGGAAACTCTTACCTCTGATCCAGACTGGAACCAAGCCATTCCAGCTGGCTACCTTGTGGCTCATAAAGATAGGCTAGGAGCAAAAGGGGGAGGAATAGCTTTGATTTATCGCTCCCACCTTACAGTGAGGTTCAGATCTGAACCCACACTTGAGGCTGAAGCCATAACTTTTAGTGTTAAATACCATGACCATGAACTCCTGCCTGGCTTACTTGTTTATAGGCCTCCAGGAACAAGAACCTCTTTCATTCGTTCCATACAAACATTTATGGAATCATGCTTTGACACTACTACCTTTACAGTACTGGGGGATTTTAATTTCTATTTAGAACAAAAAACCAACTCGGACTCCATTAGCCTAATTGACGTCATGGCTGGATATGGGATGAACCAGATTGTATGTGAACCTACCCACTTAGCTGGTCACACGTTAGATGGTATCTTTACCAACAACCCCCATATTGAAGTAGAGAGCGTGCGTCCAGTGGGTTGGTCAGATCATGCTGCAATCTACTTTAAAGTTAATATAGGTTCTCACCCTAACAGTCGCAGGCAAATCTCTCTGCGGACTAAAACTCGGCTGTGGAAAAATATACAACAGAAGCAGCTGGTCTCAGCCTTGGCAAAGGATAACCCCAATGTCACTAACATTGACTGTAATGGCGGGGCTAGTAATTTTAACAAATGGATCAGTCAGGCGGTTGATGAGGTGGCTCCAGAGGAAAACAATCACCCGAAGGAAAGGCGAGCTACCTCGCCTTGGTACTCAATAGAGCTCAAGACCATTAAAATAAAATGCAGACGTCAGGAACGCGTCTGGAGGTCTGACTATAGCCTAGAGCACAGGACGCAATATAATATCACTTTGGAAGAATATAAAACTGCTATAAAACAGGCCAAAATTAATTATTTTACTAGCAAAATCCTCGAGGCCACGAATTCCTCCAAGGAACTTTTTAAAACGGTTTCGGCCCTTGCCAAATGTCCTCGAGACACGGAATTTGCTCCTGACCAAAATTTTGTTGACAATATGGCACTATTTTTTCAAAATAAAGTCCAGACAGTCTACAATGAACTGGAGAGCACACGATTAAACTTAGTAGAGGATAACACAAGTGTAAGGGATCCTCCCTTAATCAAAACCAGCCTGTCACGGTTTGCCACAGTACATGAGAACCAGATCACCGACTTGCTGACTCAAATCAAGTCAGGCTCCCCTTTGGACCCATGCCCCCATTTATATTACATTTGGCCCCTGAGGAGATCAGTGTTTTTCTGACCCCTCTTTTAAATAATATAATCACACATGGGGTTTTTCCACAGTTATGGAAAAAGGCATGCATCAAACCCATCTTAAAAAAAGACTCATTAGATCCCTTGCAGACCAAACACTATCGCCCCATATCTTGTCTCCCCCTGCCCGCTAAGGTTCTTGAGAAAGCCTTGAATTTGGAGCTGATGGAATATCTGGAAATAAATAATATTCTGGACTCCACTCAGCATGGCTTTAGATCACGTCACTCAACAGAGTCGGCCTTAATCATGGCCACAGAAGAGATCCGTAAGGTGATGGATTCAGGCGGGAGAGCCGTCCTGATCCTACTCGACCTAACGGCGGCGTTTGACACCGTAAATCATGGGGTGTTACTGCACCGACTGGAAACAGTCGGGATCAATGATATGGCACTAACCCTGCTCTCGTCTTTCTTAGCCTCTAGGGTGCAACAAATACACTGGAACGGTCTCCATTCAGAGGAGTATTACCTCCCTTGTGGAGTCCCCCAGGGATCAGCGTTGTCTCCCACGCTGTTTAATTTATATGTCACGCCATTAGCAAATCTCATAAAAGACCATGGCCTGATGTTAGTTTCGTATGCTGATGACACACAGTTAGTTGTGTCACTCACGCACAGCGTTGAAATAACAGCAGAACGATTCCGTAACTGTCTTACTGGAGTAATGGCCTGGATGAGCACCAATTTCTTAAAACTTAATACAGAGAAAACGGAGGTGGTTGAGTTTGGCCAAAAACCTTCCATCTGGAATGATCTATGGTGGCCCCCAGAAGCGGGCACCTGTCCAATCCCGGTGCCTAAGGCAAGGAACCTTGGCTTTTTGATAGATAAAGATCTATCGTATGGTCCTCAAATCAACCAAGTTACCTCAAATTGCTTCTTTATGATCAAGGTTTTGAGGAATATACTCCCGTTTATACCATTCTCTTTAAGGAAGACGGTTGTAGGAGCCTTGATCCTATCCAGAGTAGATTATTGTAATGCTCTGTACTTGGGAGCGGGTGCGAGACAATTCTCCAAACTCCAATCACTGCAGAATGCTGCCGCAAGGGTACTGTGTGGTCTCCCCAAGCACCACCCTACATCAAAGGCCATTAGGGACCTACACTGGCTACCAGTTCGACGAAGAGTAGACTTCAAGGCCCTGTGTTTAGTACACAAAGCCTTTTATGGAGGAGGAGCAGTTGATATTGGACTCCTCTTTCCTCGATACGTGCCAACACGGGCACTCAGGTCATACAACTTAGGGTTGGCATGTCTCCCCAGGACGAAAAGAGTCAGATGGGGAGGAAAGGGTTTCTTATTCCAAGCCGCTAAGCTTTGGAACTCCCTTCCTATCCAGATCCGACAGCAATCCAACAGGATTCTGTTTAGGAAGGCTTTAAAAACCTGGCTATTTGATAAATCCTAGAATGGTATGGCCTTCCCACCCCTTTCACGCCCCAGCGCCAAGACGCCTCGGCAATAGTGCGCTTAACAAATAATTCAGTCAGTCAGTCAGTTTAGGGCCACCCGGGTCACTCTCTACCTCCTCTAGCCTTCCATTCAATGAAGAGTCGATGACGCAGTAGAGAACACAAGCAAACTAGTTTATTCACAAAGTACACTGCAGTAGAGTCCAGTCTGACCAGCCTCCTACGGTGGCTGACAAGGGACTGACTCTAGCAAACATACAGTTACATTATGTAGGTTGCGGAGCCCACAAAGACCCGCCTACTATGGAAAAATACTGGTAGCTGTCGTAATACAATGGGGGTACAGAGCACAAGTTTCGATTCTGCAGCCTGGCACAAGCTATCTACTGCCCAAGGTCGTCTGGCTTATCCTCCCTACTAGACAGGTGGGAGAAGGCCTTCATGTAATAGAAAAAGCATGCGTTAATGAGCAAGATTCAACAGTGAAGAAACGAAACTCAGCAAGAGCCATTTCTCGTACATGATCAAGTAACAGTTTTGATTATAATACAAAATGGCGTCCTCGTAAACTAAAATGGTGGCACAGATGTCAACATAACTAACATAACGTCTGCACTTTCTGATTACGTATGCACACAGAGAGAACTAATAATGAATTAGCTATATAAATGCTAACATAGCATCGAATATAATGCGAGTAATATGGTACTAATGCATTTAAATTCTAACAGAGGGTGTTGTTGTGGGCGTGTGAGCTACGTGTTCTTAGCTTGCCAGGGCGAAAGGCATAGCAAAATTCAAGGTGGGCTTGTTTTAATGTGCGTGTGGCTGTTCAGGGCAATGCGTCCACATCACTGCATGAATCCCCCCTCTGCCTCTGACGACAATGGATTGCTCGAGCAATCCCGCGACTCCATCACACCGACCACACACACTGCCAAGGGCGCTGCTTGCCTCATCAAGCACTCCACAGCAGCACGTTCTAAAGGCCAAATATCTGCTGCAGGGCAAGAGACTCATGACCCGCTCTGTGTCAAAGTCAAAATATGGGCCAATCAAAGGCGGCACGGCTGGCTCCACGAGTCGAACCCCAGTAGCCAAAACCAACATTAGCTTGTGTGTAGTGGTAGGTCCCGAGCTCGAGTCCCGGCAATCACAGCTGAGGTAGCCTCCCACGGGCTGGCAAAATGAGTGCATTCAAACTGGGGCGCACAACGCCGTCCATTAAAAGCGCTTTGAGACGAGAGAAGCGCTACATCAAAAACAAGTAACCATAGCGCCACTGGACCCCAGAAGAGCAAACAAGGCATGATCCAAGTGCAATCCCCAATCGCCAGCCGTGGCACCACCCATCTAAGCATTCTTCCAAATTAATAAAGCAGCTGATGCAAACAAAAACACCGAAAATAGCATCTCCATTTGAGGCGATCAATGCGCCCATGAAATGGCCTCAGGACTGCACCAGGCGAATGAATTATCCAATACAGGCATGAAGAATGTGCGATTCCTCCCGTCAGCCAATCGTCACTTGAGCTCCCCCGGCGATGCCTGTGCTCCTCGGCAATGCACCACTGGGTCAAATCGTTCACATGGCCCGTCCAATGAGCTGTGAATGGTGTCATACCGAATTCGGGAGCGGGGGGACACTTGAGCGGGAATGTGGTTGGCTCGCAGCCCCCTGATAAAGTGCGGCCTGAGATGCCAGCTAGGGGGCGGGTGAGCATGGTGCCAACCAGTCGCGGCCTATGCGCACGTGGTGATCCTGCTGCCAGTTGCGGGGAGATGCTCTCCGGGTGCTTGGTAACTGGTGCACGATGCTGCAAAAGCCGCACCGTCACCCCGCCAACCGCAAGAGGCCGGAGATCCAAACCTGAGGGAAACAAACAACTAACTCTAGTACCTGCCCCTGGCTCCCTCCACAGTCGCCCCAGGAGCTGAGCGGGTAAAATAGGCGGGTTGTATATGGGGGAGCTGGGGCCTCCCGAACTCTAAACTGTGCCCAACCGCACCGGGTCAGCCCAGTCTCCCTGCCCCTGCATCCAGATGTCTCGGGTGCCAACTCTGAATCCGGGCTTCGTGCATCTCAATAAGCCTAGAAAGCACCAACGCAGCTGCAGGCCCCTGCTCATTGTAACCGCTTCCTGTGCTAAGCCTCACAATGTAATCCCAAACCCTGCCATCCGAACGTGATCAGGCAGGAGGGGCTGCGGCACTTGGCCGCAGCAGCCCTAATGTTCCCCTCCCGCAAGCTTTAAGTCGAGGCCTGTGCTCTGCTGTGCCCTCGCAGTCAAGGGGCCCTCTTGGTCAGACAAGGCAGCAGCCTAATGTACCCGGAGTGCTTCGGTGACCTACTTCATCCACCCCCCCATCAGGTACCTTGTAGGTTGGGGACTGAGCACCCGGCACAATAGCAATTCACGGGGTTGGAGGCGGAGGGCATGTTTCCTACCCGGCACTCACCGCAAAACCCGACGCCTGTGGTACCACCGGACCCCCGGAGATGCGACGCACCAACAGCCCGTCCAGCGGGCAATAGTTCACAAGCAAATAGGTGATGACCGAGGACTACGTTGCTTTAGCGTAAAATTTTTTATTTTATTACATCATGATAGTGCTCACGTGAACTCGTCCTGAAAAATATACCCCGTCGCATCACAGTCGGGACCCAGGCCACAGGACAACCCAAAGCCCCTCCCCCAGACAACCACCGGATCGGAGCCCGGGGTTATAAAGGGACGGTATAATGGCCCGCACTTACCGCAACTAACCCGACGCCCTCCATATCTCCGACCAAGAAACAACCACTAACCCACAGTAACTCTGAACCGGGCGCCAGGGCACAGTGTCCAGCGGGTAGACGGTGTGATCCTCGGCGCGAAAAAGGATCGCCAGCTGGGCGGGGGAGGTAGATATACCTGCCCCCCCACCCACTGGCATGCCGGAAATGACAGAGTAGTGCTTGGACATCCGCGAGGTCCAAACACTAGCCCTGTTGTGTTTGTGCCATCATGTGGCACTAAGGTGGCCACCCTCCTATGGGGGCCCCCTGCTTGGGCCGCGGGCAGCCTCAGAGCAGCAAACTTTAGAACTGGGGAACCGGGTTCCAATCTCGGTGTCGGCTCAGCATCCTGTGATTCTGGGCAAATAACTTCATCTTCCCGTGCCTACTAAAAACAAGCATTTGCAATGCAATAGGTCTCGCATTGACACCAGTTTGAGCTATTGACATTGTAAATGACAATGCCTTTTAGTTTTGTTTTCATTTTTAAAACATAAATAAATGGCATTGTTATTCATAATGCCAATAGCTTAAACTCGCGTAAATGCGAGACCTATTGCATTGCATTTGGCTTGGCAGAGGCTTTGTATAATACACTACATCTCCTTTAGTAAGCATAATGAACATGTGAATGGCAGTTTAGCGTGGCTCTGGGTACAGTTGGCGCTCAGTTATACTTGCTTGTAAGCCTCCTGTTTTATATTGAGAAGACGGACAATGGCAACAGCATACACAGAAAATGTACAAATACTTTTATATTATTCATTTTTTAATAAACGCAGATTTCATGCACAATGCAGCAGAGTGCTGTGTGGGGCTGACAAATGTGCCTGCTCACCCGCAAGTTTTTGAAGCGGCTTAGAGCCGGAGTGGCTTCATTTATAGTCCTCCCCTGGTGCCCGGGGCTTAATAAAAGAGTCTGAGCCTTCTTTCCTCAGCATGGCGGCTGCTGAGCTTTATGAAACTGGAAGCATGGCGGCTGCTGAGCTTTATGAAACTGGAAGCATGGCGGCTGCTGAGCTTTATGAAACTGGAAGCATGGCGGCTGCTGAGCTTTATGAAACTGGAAGCATGGCGCCTGCTGAGCTTTATGAAACTGGAAGCATGTCGGCTGCTGAGCTTTATGAAACTGGAAGCATGGCGGCTGCTGAGCTTTATGAAACTGGAAGCATGGCGGCTGCTGAGCTTTATGAAACTGGAAGCATGGCGGCTGCTGTGCTTTATGAAACTGGAAGCATGGCGGCTGCTGAGCTTTATGAAACTGGAAGCATGGCGCCTGCTGAGCTTTATGAAACTGGAAGCATGGCGGCTGCTGAGCTTTATGAAACTGGAAGCATGGCGCCTGCTGAGCTTTATGAAACTGGAAGCATGGCGGCTGCTGAGCTTTATGAAACTGGAAGCATGGCGGCTGCTGAGCTTTATGAAACTGGAAGCATGGCGGCTGCTGAGCTTTATGAAACTGGAAGCATGGCGGCTGCTGAGCTTTATGAAACTGGAAGCAT
The DNA here is from genome assembly GCA_963921515.1 of Calotriton arnoldi. Classification (NCBI taxonomy): domain Eukaryota; kingdom Metazoa; phylum Chordata; class Amphibia; order Caudata; family Salamandridae; genus Calotriton; species Calotriton arnoldi. The sequence goes on along the minus strand of CAWUFW010004571.1, from coordinate 1,113,698 downwards.
GGCGGCTGCTGTGCTTTATGAAACTGGAAGCATGGCGGCTGCTGAGCTTTATGAAACTGGAAGCATGGCGGCTGCTGAGCTTTATGAAACTGGAAGCATGGCGGCTGCTGAGCTTTATGAAACTGGAAGCATGGCGGCTGCTGAGCTTTATGAAACTGGAAGCATGTCGCCTGCTGAGCTTTATGAAACTGGAAGCATGGCGGCTGCTGAGCTTTATGAAACTGGAAGCATGGCGGCTGCTGTGCTTTATGAAACTGGAAGCATGGCGGCTGCTGAGCTTTATGAAACTGGAAGCATGGCGGCTGCTGAGCTTTATGAAACTGGAAGCATGGCGGCTGCTGAGCTTTATGAAACTGGAAGCATGGCGGCTGCTGAGCTTTATGAAACTGGAAGCATGGCGCCTGCTGAGCTTTATGAAACTGGAAGCATGGCGGCTGCTGAGCTTTATGAAACTGGAAGCATGGCGGCTGCTGAGCTTTATGAAACTGGAAGCATGGCGGCTGCTGAGCTTTATGAAACTGGAAGCATGGCGGCTGCTGAGCTTTATGAAACTGGAAGCATGGCGGCTGCTGTGCTTTATGAAACTGGAAGCATAGCGGCTGCTGAGCTTTATGAAACTGGAAGCATGGCGGCTGCTGAGCTTTGTGAAACTGGAAGCATGGCGGCTGCTGAGCTTTATGAAACTGGAAGCATGGCGGCTGCTGAGCTTTATGAAACTGGAAGCATGGCGGCTGCTGAGCTTTATGAAACTGGAAGCATGGCGGCTGATGAGCTTTATGAAACTGGAAGCATGGCGGCTGCTGAGCTTTATGAAACTGGAAGCATGGCGGCTGCTGAGCTTTATGAAACTGGAAGCATGGCGCCTGCTGAGCTTTATTAAACTGGAAGCTTGGCGGCTGTGAAACTGGCGGTGTTAATAAAAGGTGTGTGGCCGCGCACCCACAGAAGTACCCCTTGTAAATAATAACAAAGCCGGTGGTCACAACTGCACGAGAGACCACACTGCTCACCACCGAAGCAGAATTGTCTTTTAATGCGCGCGCGGTGTTCCTTTAATGATTCTGTGATGGGTGACAGGCTAACTCCGCAGCAGGCGCTTGACCCTCCGAGGTAGCCTGCCGAATTATCCTAGGTAAGCAGAGCTCTGGGCTGTAATACCAGTAGAGAGACCAATAATGGAGCGGACAGGGCCTTACGTGAACTCCCCTCGCCCCCGCTAGCGCCCCCCCCTTTCTTCCCAGCCTGTTGGTGTAGCTAATGCCTCCCGTACAACCGTACACAAATCCTTCCATCAGTTTGTGTGCTTCCTTTTTTAGCTGCAGCACCTTGGTATGTACACAGTTGTCAATCAATGTATCATTGTATATATTTATTCATTTACAACTCCCGCAAATCTGCTACTGTGTCTATCTGCCATCACCCCCTCCACCGATCTAGCTATCTTTTTTGACTACCCATCTAACCACCAATGTAACTATTATTACTCGATGGGTTTACTTACCCAGTTAACTTCTGCATCTTGCTATGATAAAAACTCTCTCATTTAACTTAAGATGGGTGCACATACCTGGCGGACACGCCTAGCAGTAAACTGATGGAGCCATTTAACATAAGCAAACTTGCTTGTTTCGTTGGGCAAGGGGCTCCCGTGTTACCGGCACCCATGCTTTTATCTCCAGGGTACTCCGCGCAAGATGTAAGTCTATGTAACATGAGGGACATGTCGGGGAGAGTGTGCACCCTAGAAACCAAATGAACCGAGGCGAGCGACCCTCTGGGACAGGTCCCCCAATCCTCAGTTCCAGCAGAACACACGGACAGTTTGTACTGGCGCCGGGAGCACGGTGCCGGAGTAAAGAAAACATGCATTCTCGCAGGGCTGAGACGACATGTAACAAAGGCCGCTTTTAACGCCGTCCCACGAGAGAAGCGGGGCAGGCAGTAAGCACAGTACATGTCAGATTGATGCAATGCTTATAAATACATCAAAGCAGGGTAAATACAGCCAAAGTTTTGCACTATGATTTTTGTAGTCTATATGCAATGTAGAGACGATCATTAACTATAATATAAATATGATATTATTTACTTTTTATAAGGTGTCGAGTTATCAATTTTGCGCTGTTGAGCGATATTAGCACACACCAAGTCATGAAGCACATCAGAAGATTATCGATTTTATTTCCTAATGTTAAAAGAACACACAATAGCACTACACAAAAAAATAAAATGGAATTAAACACATTTGTTTCGTTCGAATTTTTGTTTTCAGACCCAGTTTTTTTTAATACGCGTCCTTTTTAGGTCTCTGCCTGCACCAGCGCTTGCGCTGGTCTGGCCGAGAGTTTTTGTAAGCGGGTTTTGGAAGTGCAAACACTGGCTTTCGGCTGGCGACCAGCTTGAGTTCACGATGGCGTGCACGCGCAGCTGGCATCTGGGTTTCCTATCTCTTCCTCATTTCCTCGTCATGGCTCATTAACTCTCTGGACTCTGCTGTTTCAATCGCAGCAGCTCACATTACCAACTGAGGGCCCTGGACTACAGTCACATGAAAAACAACAGCGATTAGCATTGAAATGCAAGCTTTTTTTTGTCTAGTTAGAAATATTGCTTCGGTGGGTTGATTTCACCTTATATCGCTATTTGTTTTATATTGGGAGTCACAGCCTAATTACCAGTATTTTTGTCTCTCACTGTTTTTTTTTTATATTTATTCGCGCAAAGCACAAAGCTATATTTAAGGTTATTTTTTCCGCGTCACTTCTTCACTCTATTTAAACTCCACACCCCCCACTCTTATTGTCTCTCTCCTTCTCTCTCTCTCCCCTCTCTAATTCTCTCTCTACTTAATTAACTCTCCCATCTCTATCTTTTTAGCCTTTCATTTTCTCTCACCCCTTTATCTGTTTCTCTTTCAAACTCCTTCATTCACTCTCTCTCCCCTTCTTTCTCTCTCTCTATCCCGCTCCACTCTTTATTCTATGTACACCCTTTCTCTCTCTTTCTCTCTCACCACCCTCTCTAATTGGGCATTATATCTTCACTCTATCTCTCACTCGGCAACACCACAGCATCACTCAGCATCACCACAGCATCACTCAGCGCAACCACAGCATCAATCAGAGCCAGCACAGCATCAATCAGAGCCAGCACAGCATCACTCAGCACCAACACAACATCTCTCAACGCCATCACAGCATCACTCAGTGCAACCACATCATCACTCAGTGTAACCACAGCATCACTCAGCATAACCACAGCATTACTCAGCACAACCACAGCATCACTTAGCGCCACAACAGCATCACTCAGCGCCACCACAGCATCACTCAGCGCCACCACAACATCACTCCGCGCCACCACAGCATCACTCAGCACCACCATAGCTTTACTCAGCGACACCACATCATCACTCAGGGCCAACACTGCATCACTCAGCACCACCACAGGATGACTCGGCACCACCACAGCATCGCTCAGCACCACCACAGCATTGCTCAGCACCACCACAGCATCGCTCAGCGCCACCATAGCATCGCTCAGCGCCACCACAGCATCGCTCAGCGCTACCACAGCATCGCTCAGCGCCACCACAGCATCGCTCAGCACCACCACAGCATCGCTCAGCGCCGCCACAGCATCACTCAGCGCCGCCACAGCATCGCTCAGCGCCACCACAGCATCGCTCAGCGCCACCATAGCATCGCTCACCGCCACCACAGCATCGCTCACCGCCACCACAGCATCGCTCACCGCCACCACAGCATCGCTCAGCGCCACCACAGCATCACTCAGCACCAAGACAATATCACTCAGCACCACCACAGCATCACTCAGCACCACAGCAGTATCACTCAGCAACACCTGAGTATCATTCAGCATCACCTCAGCATCGTCTCCGCAACAGTCACCACCACCACCACTACCACCTCAGCATCACTCAGCATCACCTCAGCCTGCTCTCGGAATCTGGCATCTGTTGATTCTCCCCTAGCGTCTGGCCGCTGCTAGTGTTATAATACAGGTACTAGTTCCCAACCTTCACCCTCCGATTGTTTATGCCCCCTCAAAAAAAAAGATTTAACAAACAACCATTGCAATAGGCAGAAACAAGTTGCCAGCATTGCAAGAACAAAAGAAAACTGAGGACATTTTTTATTGTAAATACTTTTTTTAATATGGTTGTTCAGTTTTACATAATGCCTTCTTGGTCATATATAAAGTAACAAAAATGCTTCTGACACTTTTTTATTATAACTTTTCAGCATGCCGCACAGCAGCCACACTTCTCTACAGCACAGCTTGAAGACATTGGCAAAGTCAATAGCTCTGGCTAAACACTTATAAGGCCCCAAAGGCGAGACCTATTGGCTATGCCAATGCTTGTTTCTTCGGGGAAGCAGTCTGTACAATGACATATGTCAGAGTGAAACAGCCACCATATAAAATATAAAAATGTGAAAAATCAACAACACTACCACATTTGCATTACAAACTATTAACAAAACGTGCCCGGTTGTTATATTAAGAACAAAAATCTTTCAAAAGTTGGACCGACCAGTTTAACTATTTCCATATGTCCTCAAAAGAAAAACGGGATTATGAGCAGATATTGAATCAGCGGTTTAAATGTGCATATCAGCTCTGTGAAGAAAAAAAAACACAATTCGCCTGTTTCTCACGGTAGGTTATAGGAGCGCGCCTTTCAACCAGGGATGTGTGTTTGTTTTTGCAAGATGATGTGTTTAAATAAAAGCCAGGCTGGTCTCTTCGCCCAGCTTCAGCCCTTCCCCCCAGGGCTCCACCTTCTTTCCAAAAGCCATCGCTCTGCGTGAACGCAGAGCAGGGGGAAGGCGGGGAGGTAATCCAGCCAAAATGCTCTCCTGACACATTTCAAAGAGAAGACGCCCTGCAAAAAGAAACACCTCTACCGAGGTTGGCACTTCAGCCAAATGACCCCTAATTAACCTTAACGAGATGTCTGATTTCAAGCCTTCTGCTCCCACCACCGAACAGGGGTGTTTGATGTGAAGTGTGGAGCCTGTCCCTTTAACTCATGCACCCCCGCCCCCCTCACTCCGACTTTTCAACGGGCAGGAAACATTCCCCAGGAACAATAAGGTGCAACAAAATAGACCCTTCCGTCCTCAGTTTGGTGTGCTGCAGGGACCTAGCCGTTTGCTTCTGGGGTCGTCCAACTATTTAGACGCAGAGACAGGGCATGTGGGGTTCACGGGGTGTCACAGCGACCTCTGTACCCTGCAAGGTAAAGAATAGAAAGATCTAGTTCGTGCGGCATTACACTTTTAACCAACACCCCCTCGGCAAACACAACTCTGGCAGAGACTCGGGGGTCGTTTCGTCTGAAGCTTGTGATATTTCACAATTTTGTATAGTTTCTGCTTCGTAAAAAACCCATCAACGATGCAAGAAAATGAACAAATAATTGATTACACCATTTCTGCAGTGAAACTAGCCGCTCGTGAGCTCCCCGACATTGGCATTCACCCTTCCTGGCACTGTGAGGTATGTCTTAGCTTCTGTGTCAGGACAACACCTATATACACTTTGTGGACTCATTCATGGAGCGGTGCAGACAAAGAGCATTGGTAAATGTTGGCACAGTGTCTCTCAAAGGCGCCAGTTATGTTGCAAGAACAACTCCTGAAATGTTTGGAGAATAAAAGTATAAAATCAAATGACGCCTTTCTTGTATTATCTCTTGGATTAATCTCTTCAGTGTCCCTGGCCTGGTAACTTGGTTGCATGCAAAGCGCTCTGGTGCCCTGGGTGTCTGGGCGGGGCTACAGAAAACTGCTAATAAATACAGCTAATCTCTAGCACAGAGGCGGCAGCCCCACGCAAGACAACGTGAGAGAAAATGCGGGTGCTGTCTGCCATGCTGTGTGTGTGTAACAGAGATGACCAGACAGAGGAGAACATTCTAGGCAGGGCAGAGGGGAGAAACAGCTGCCCCTTCCGCACACCCGTTTGGCCCGCCAGCTGCTCAGCACCAAAAGGTGGAAGCGGCGGCGGGCGCGGGGTGTTGTTTTTACACTCTCGCACTGGTGTGGAGAGGTGGGCTGGAGACCGGGTCAGCTCCTCCCTTGCCCCGTGGAGAGGGCTCTGCGATGCCGTTCAGGCGTGTCTGTTTGTTTTTGTTTATTTTTTCCCATGTGCTCTTGTCCGCGCGTTTCTCTTTCTTCATGAGGTGAGGGAGAGAAGGAGAAAGGCAATGGAAGGGGCCACTGTGAGTTGAAGCTGTCTATGAATACCCCTGCCCTGGTTCTGGAAGGCCAGTAGGCAATGAAAAAAAAACATAACTTTCTAGGGCAGTGGTACATAGTGCTTGTTTAGGTGACCAGACAACCGAAGGAAAGAAGCACTACGCTTTATAGACCCCACTGAAGACCAGAAAAGGAACACTGACAGAAAGGAAACAAGCGCTCGCCATTGCGGGAAGGCAACCGCTTGTTTATATTTGCATCGCGCTTTCACTTTCACTTTAAGTGAAAGCGCGATGCAAAAATAAACACGCGGCTGAGTGAAAACAGATGGCCCCCTAAAGATAAGAAATTGCTTCACGACAGCCGTGAAGCAGACGATCCAGTCCGGATGGGCCGGACGAAAAGGGGAAAGGGCGGCAACAAAAAAGGCTCAGTTCAAATCCGAGGCCAGTGTTTTAAATAAACGATGACGCCAGCCAATGAAATTGAGGGGCGGGGCTTCAAGTCCCCTTCTGAAAACCCCTCATCCACAATATATCTCGCAGAGCGAGCAGCGCAAGCGCGCTGCAACACTAGGCGAGACCTAATGAATGTGTCCTTGTGTATACCTTCAATACAACAAAACACAAACAACATAAACTGATCTCACTGCCGCAGACTCCTTGGCGCACGCACGCTTCTTTCTTTACCAACTACGTGTGCGCGCATTTGAAAGAGCTTCCAAGATAAGAGCAGCTTGATGGATACTGTTACCCACAATTATACTGATGTTAACTACAAAGTGAAACCTAATTCTTACCAAAAACGGCGCAGGGCTTTCATTTTAGCACCCGGCTGTGTGCCACTTTGAGAGTTGTTACTATTTTAACCACTGTTAGAAGTTAGGGAGTTTGAAATCTATGTTTGGATTAACCAGGATTCACGTGACTGCCAAGTAGGTTGCGACACGTTCATGCTGTGTTTCACTCAACCATACGTTGTATTCAGGGACTTGTACTTTCACTTTTGCCCACCAGAAGAATGAGCAATCCCACCAATCTTAGCGCTATTAGGACGAAAACCGTGAATTACTGCACATTTATAGCAAAGTTGCAGCGAATGGACCCCATGACCTGTGCTTTCACTGTAAAACTCTACAGTAATCGGTACGCACTGGGCTACTCATGACCCGGTGCCACTGCACCTGCTGCACTAACAATAGCTGCACCCTGGCTGACTGATGACGTCACGTATGCCATGGCATGGAACATGCACAGGTACATTCTGGTATGTTGTCTATGATGTCAGCTAATCAAGCTTCAGCTGTCTCTGGATGAACGGTTTGTCCCCATTTGAAATGAGTGCAAAATTGTTTGTCTGTTGGAGCCATTTATTTTCCGGCTGTGTGCCCTTCTGTCGTGCCGCAGTGCCAAAAACATACAGCTCCCTAGGGTGGAAAAGGCAGTGGTGCGCCCCTTAACAATCTGTCACCCAGGAGGCGTAAAGGGCAGAGCAGCCAACTTTAAAACTGGAGACCCGGGTTCCAATCTCGGCGTCGGCTCAGCAACTTGTGATTCTCGGAAATCACTTCATCTCCCCGTGCCTACTACAAATGAATGTGTCCTCGTGTATAGCTTCAATACAACAAAACAGTATAATTTACCAAAATAACACATACCTAAGTAGTCTTATTTAGTTTTTGCTTTCTGACATTTACGTTACAATAAAAAACACCTCCTTCCTTATTTGTTCCACGTCCCTTTCTATTTCTTCTTATAGCCTTTTTTCTTACTTAAACACAAAACCTTCGCAACAAACAAACACGTAAATGACCCAAAGTTGTATGTCTTTTTACGGGCTTTCCTTCGGAGTAGTGGTAGTTAACTTGAATGCTCTGTAACACGGGCATGGGCAGTGAAGCAAACAGTCTTCGCTTATATTGACAGTAAGGGAGTTTGAAATCTCTGCTTGGATTAACAGGATTCACATAACTGCCACGTAGGTTGTGACACGTTCATGCTGTGTTTCAGTCAACCATACGTTGTGTTCAGGGACTTGTACTTTCACTTTTGCCCACCATAAAAATGCACAATCCCACCAATATTAGCGCTATTAGGACAAAAACCGTGACTTACTGAACTTTTATAGCAAAGTTGCAGCTAATGGACCCCATGACCTGTAGTTCCACTGTAAAACTCTACAGTAATCGGTACGCACTGGGCTCCTCATGGCCCGGTGCCACTGCACCTGCTGCACCAACAATAGCTACACCCTGGCTGACTTCACGCACTAAACTCCACTATACGGTGAGACCTTTTGGCATTGCCAATGCTTGTTTTGGTAGGTGTCGCATCGAAATTAGGGACGAGACTCGCAGGTGTGTGCAACCTTCTTTATTCCTCTACTTTATTATGTGCGCGCGCAACTTCCTTCCCCCCCTCCCTTCCGGTTCCTTCCCCTTGCCTCACATCCTGCCTGGTCCTAGCGCCGGAGCCAGGCATGACGACATTACATCTCCCCTCTTCGTAATGTTCAATGTTTACTCACTTATAACTCTTCAATAAGTCGGGTGGGTCTCCGAATGATTCTCTTTGGTCGGCATGGGAGGTGCAGCTCTCTTGATTCTCTAGTACTGGACGCTGTCTCAAGTCTTTCATGGATCTCAGTTTTTCGACCCGAGTCGTCTGTGTCGTGTTCCGACTCTTCCGCATGGGCGTAGGCTGCTGTATTGCACCTCTTGAAGTGTGACACATTTCGTGTGATTCTCTTGTTCTCAGATGCAGCTGTGACCATAGTTCCTTTCCGGCTCGTTACTTGTAAGGGTTGTCCACAGTATCGACCGTCCGTCTTTGTCTTCTGTTCCTGCCTGACTAGCACCCAGTCCCCTTCTTGGATATCGGACGTTCTGGCATGCCGGTGACCATCCGCATATTCTTTCATTTTCGCTTTCTTGGCTTTATCCACTTCCACTAACATCATGTGGTCATGGGATTGTGAACTGGAGCGCACGACAGTGTCTGCAGCTGGTATTCTGGTACGCGGCGTCCTTCCCAACATTAGGGTAGCTGGGCATTTGTTGGTGGTGCTGTGCGGCGTGGTCCGGTAAGCTCTCAGCACCTCGTTGAGTGCGAGTTGGGTGTCTCGTCGGTCTCGTTCTGCTTGTTGGTGGCCATAAACCTTTCTACCATCCCATTGGCTTGAGGCCACATGGGAGTGATTTTCTGGTGCTTGAAGTTGAGGTGTCTGGCAAATTCTGTGAAGTAGTGTCCATTGAATGGTGGGCCATTGTCTGTTTTTACTACCGTGGGGATTCCCCATGCAGCAAACGCTTCGTCCAGAACGGGTATGATGGTAGTCGCTCTCATTGATGATAGTTGCTGCGCGATAGGGAATCTGGAGTATTCATCCATGATGACAATGATGTATTTCCCAGACTTCAATGGCCCAGAGAAGTCAATGGCCACTTGTTGCCATACGCTGTCTGGGAGGTCAGACATCTGAAGCGGAGGGCGCGATTCTTCTCGCCCTACTAGCTGACATTGTGGGCAGTCTTGAAGCGTGGTTTCTACCATGTGATCAAGGGATGGGAGCCAGACACGCTCCCGTAGCGCTTTCTTTGTTGCCACCACACCTCTGTGTCCTTCATGTGCTAAATTGACAACTCCTTGTCGTAACTGATGTGGGATGACAATTCGTCTGTCTCTTAGAAGTAGTATGGTGTCACTGATTGTAAGGTCATCCTTGACATGTCGAAAGGACACCAGTTCCTGTGTGTTGATGCTATAGTTGATTGGCATGTCCTCCAAGTGGGACGGCTGGTGGTCTTGCCTGATCAATGACAAAGTGGATATATTCTTCCGCCAGTGAGTGCCTTACTCGCGTCGAGGCTCTGGGGTGTCTTGATATGTAATCCGCTGGGTTCTCTGCCTTCCCTGGCTTGTGGATGATGGTATAAGTGTATTCTTGGAGGCGAATGCCCCAGCGCTCGATCCTCGGTGGCATCTTTGCTCGAGGATTTCCAAATATGGTTGTGAGAGCTTGATGGTCGGTGATTAGTGTGAAGTGCTTCCCATAGATGAAAAGATGGAAGTGCTCGCACGCCCATACAACTGCCAGGCTCTCATTTTCCGGCTGTGAGTATGCTTTCTCGGTGTCCTTGAGACTGCGACTAGCGTATGCCACAATGTGTCGCTGGTCAGCTTATCTTCATACTGGGCCAGGATGACTCCGAGTCCTACTGGACTCGCATCAACCGTGATTTCAGTTTTCTTGCGAGGGTTGAAGTTGCCAGGTTGATGGCCGAGCTTACTGCTGTCTTGATTTGGTTGAACGCTTGTTCGCATCTGGTTGTCCATCGAAAGATTTGTCCTTGTTTTGTGAGCTCCCGCAGGGGGGAGCTAACGGTGGGATAGTCCTTGATATATTGGGCGCAGTAGCTGGCCATGCCCAGAAAGGATCGTAAGTCACTGACATCACAGGGACAGGCAGTGTCAGCCAGTGCCGTCACTTTTTCTGGGTCCGGTCGCATTCCATCACTGGAGAAGACATGGCCATAGAACTTTAGTGTCGATTTGTGGAATTCACATTTGTCCCGATTAAGTGTAAGGTTGGCATTTAGGAGAGCGTGACACACTCGATCTAGAGCTTTGTCATGCTCCTTGAGAGTGTCACCAAATACTAAGATATCGTCACTGTAATTGAACGCGTTGGGAATATGATGGATGACTCGCCTCACTGTCTCCTGGAATATTTCTGCAGCTGAGGAAATTCCAAAATTAAGTCGTTTGTACCTAAATGAAGAGTCCTTGGTACGTCGAGATGGTGGTGATGTAACGGAACCTCTTGTGAAGCTCGAGCTGGTGGTACCCTTTGTTTAGGTCCAGTTTTGAGAAGACTTTTGCCCCATTTAGGCGAGTGATCATGTCACTGATGTGAGGTCCCAGGTGTCTTTCGCGTTCTATAGCTGTATTTGGGGCCCTCATGTCTACACACAGGCGCACTTTGTTCTCTGATCCCCGTTTGGGTACCACTACTACTGGGGACACCCACGGTGTGGGTCCAGTCGATCTTTCGATAATGTCAGCTCTCAGCAAGTCTTGTAGTTCTTCATCCACTGCTTGTTGAAGGTGAAAAGGCACTTTCCGGTGATGTCGAGCTATGGGTGTTACCTGTTAATTTATGTGCAGTCGGACTTTGAAATGAGCAAGTTTTCCGAGTCCGGTGAACAGCTTCGGGAATTTACTGATGATGTCCGGTGTGTCGTCCACCTTGTATAGGATCTCCACGAGTTTTAGGCATTCAGCAGTGGGCAGACTGAGAAGACAGTCAGCCTCTTCGGGTCCTTCTATGATGTGGATTTGTGCATGGACCGATCTGTCTTCACATGTTAGGGTAGTGCGAAACTGTCCTAGACACGGTAAGGGTTCTTTGGACATCCATGTGAAAACACGCACAGCGGCTTTCTGTAGTTTGGGTTTTGGATTCATTTTCTTGTATTCTGTAGCGCATATATAGTTAAGTGACGCTCCGGTGTCCAGGACGAATTTCGCTGGGTGATTTCCCATTTGGATGTGTAGCCTCAGGTATTTCTTTAGTCTGTCGGGGTCCGCTACCATGCATACGTATTGATCAATTTCTTGAGATATGGGAGTGAGGGCTGAGGATTCCCTTGACGACGAGCGTCGAGACCGGTGTGTGTAGTGCGACCGTGTACTGGATCTTGATGAGCTGGTCGACCTGTCTCGCCTCTCACGTACCGCTCTTGCGTGGTGACGTGGTCCAGGGATTCATCTCGTTGGCGCAGATTCTCTGCGGGCTGTTTCGCACCCCAGTTCAAAGTGATTCTCTTTCCCACACCGGTGACAGAGCTGTCCCAGGGCAGGACATGGACCTGTGTGGGGGTAATCTTGACCGCAGTGGTAGCAACGTAATTGTTGTTTCCGGGTATTGCTGTTCTTCTCCCCACTGCGAGTTTGGCTTGCAGATTTCGGGGGCTTTTTGTTGTCTGACTGGCGTCGTGAGTCTGCTTGAGAGTGAAGCCGGAATGCTTGTTTACGTTTTTCAGTCTTGCCAGCTTCCATCGTTTTTGCATGTTCTTCCGCTTGATCGTTTATTCGTTTCAGTTCTTCGATGTCATCGAGTGAGTAGTGTTTCTTTTGCAAATGACGGCGAGGTGACTCTGACTGGCACCCCTCTATGATTCTTAGGCGAAGTGCATCTTCCGTATTGAAATTGTCAAATTCGAAGTAGCGAGCTAGCCGTTTGAGACGCGTGTTGAAGTCACCCATCGGTTCGTCCTTTTCTTGTGACGCCAAGTTGAAGGTGTAGCGTTCGTAATCTAGGTTCCGTTTATGGAGAAATTTCCTGTTCAGTGCTTCTCTCACATCTTGATATGAAGTGGCGGTGGCAGGCGGCAGTTCTTTGATGACTTGTCCGACATCTTCGCCAATCAGGTTACGCAGAGCGATGAGTTGCTGGTTGGGGTCGGTAACTCGCGATCCCTTCATGAAGTCTTCAAAGTCTTCTAGCCAGCTTTGCCATCTCGGGCCCATGCCACTGCCGGATGTGGGAGCCAGAGGTTCTGGAGGGCGTAGAAAGGATACGCCTACCATTGCTGGACCTGGCTGCGCTGTTTGTGAGGAACTCGGTTGTGCAGTTTGTGACGTGTCTGGAGACACCGACATGTTGAGGCGTAAACGTAGTTTGTTTACTCTTTTCAAGGATCAGCAGGCGCTTTGGGGCGAGTGGCCGACAGTGCAGAGGTGTGAAGGGCCCTGCCAGTGTCAGGATCTGTGGAAACTCAATTTGCAGGAATTTGCCTGGTTTTAAGATGGCCGCCGCAGTATTGGCAGGGTCTGTAGCTGTACAGCCTGACTCCAATATGGCCGCCGAGGAGGACAAGCATGCACAAGGTTATCAGCAAGCACTGAGCATGGGCTTACTCTGGAGGCAATGAAGCAGCAGTGTCAGCATGTCACAGAAATTTGGCTCGCAGTGTGTCCTGGACACAATAGAGCAGCAGTGTCACTCACTTGGAAGCACGTTACAGGACTTCAGCTCGCAGTGTATCCGATCCGCGCTGCTGACTCACTGCAGCTGCGTGAGCCATCTGCGGTGCCTTGTCAGACTGGGGTCGGCGGGTTCTATGATCCCAGCCTCGTTCGCCAGTTGTCGCATCGAAATTAGGGACGAGACTTGCAGGTTTGTGCAACCTTCTTTATTCCTCTACTTTATTATGTGCGCGCGCAAATTCCTTCCCCCCTCCCTTCCAGTTCCTTCCCCTTGCCTCACGTCCTGCCTGGTCCTAGCGCCGGAGCCAGGCATGACGACATTACAGTAGGCACATGGAGATTAAGTGATTTGCCCAGAATCACAGGATGTGGAGTCGACCCGAGGATCGAACCTTGGATTCCCAGCTCCAAAGTCGTCAGTCTAGCCGTGAGACCACACCCTCTCCCCATATTTGGTGCCGCCAATGGGGCACTGCAGAGTATAGAGTGTGACTGTTCAGTCTGGTCTCCCTCAGTGCTGGGTGTCTGGTGACTGTAGTCACGGAGATTCAGACCAGATTCAGGGGTTGTCTTTAAAGAGGGTTGGGCTGTGTAAAGTGCTGTTGTTATATTCCATATAGGTACCCTATATAGGCGCAGGTAACATTGCAACCTTTCACCTATATTCTTCCCTACATTACATACATAACGGTTCTTAGGCACTGACCTTTTACCTAGATATGACACTGCATTCAGAACGCAGGTTTTTCCCTGGTTCGATGCTCATACATTATGCATGAGGCTTCTTGGAAGCACAGCAGGACTAACAGTAGGATTACCAACTCCTGTATAATATCTCTGTATAAAGTTCAGGCCCAACGTCATCCTTTAGGCCGACACAGTAACACAGCAAGGTAGGACCCCTGGGGAGACCTATGGGTATATATACAGCACATCTTGCTTAGGAAGATAGAGGAGACCGAGACTTCCCGGCTGACACACTGACCAGAGACGCTGAGGTTCCTGCGTGCAGACGCTCCAGCTAGCAGTGGTCTAACATCCCTCGCGGGCTGTCCAAACTCGAGATCAGGACGGGGTCCCACATTCTCTAAACTCTCAGATAATGGGGTGGACTAGATCCTAGAGGGATTCTTGGCATAACACATACACAGATGCTATGTACATTTAGGTACATCTAGTTAGGGAAGCATCGTAGGAGAACGTACTTTTTATAATGTGATTTATGTACGTGTATATATTCATGATTTCTGCAAGATGGTAGAACTATACCATCCCTTTACTTTCGTAGTACTGCTAATCATATATCTCTGCTATTGTCTAATGGTTGTTGTAGCTCATCTATTTTACACTAGAATAACAACTGTTCAATAAATACTTATTGAAAACGCCCAGACTGTTTATTCTGTGTATCTCTCTGAGACAAACTAAGTGAGCACGAGTAACTGAGCAAAAGGTAGTATATTGTTTCCACGATTCTGAGAGATCAGGGTTGTCATGTTCTGAGGTTGCCAGAATCTATTCTCTCCATGGTAAGAGGAGATTATAGTGGCACTGTGAGCTAGCTGATACAGACAGGCTAACGTATCCGGTGGGGGTGCACGGAATCAGTCTGCCACCAATCCCACAGTTTATGTTATCCAAACACGCAGATTCTGTATAGGTTATATAGGAACTACACGACATGGCACCGCGAATGTTGGTTGGGTACTAATTTAACAGTAGAATATGAGTAGTTCAGTCGTGCTATTCTCAGAGACCCCTACTCACAAAACACCAGAGACGTCTGGAGTGGGTGGGCACAAACTCCGCCACAGCTGAGTAGGTGAGAAATCCTATTTATTGGCTGTTGGTTAATCAAGCTTGAAGGACACAGTGTTCCTAAAATTGTGCATAACACCTTATCTTGGTTCCCTTGAAAAGTTATTTAGTGTACTAAAAACAATGACTCACCAGGTCTTAGATCCACTTCAACAGGAACTGCCCCTCACAGACAAGGAAAATACAGACGCAATACAAATTGCACCAAACTTTAGAAATACAGTCACCCTGAGACTGCTAGAGCATGGTTTATCATCTAGGGGTGGCATAGTAGTTTTTGTGATTGAGGCACACGAATCAAACAGAACAGAGGTATTTTACTCGTGGGTTACATTCCCGGCAGCAAATGCAAGAACAAAAACATTTCACTCCTACATAGAAGGAGATGCACCAGCGGAATACTGTCCGTTTGAGGACATAGAGGTTCCGCTCACGTACCAGGAACACTTATACTGGTTTAAAGGCGCCCTACCCCACATAAGAAGAAGAGTAAGACTCGGCCCGCTCGGAAGAGAAGGGGCAACATGGCCAATATTAGTGGCCTACACACCACATCCTGACATTGAAACAAAGCCACTAGGAGACTTACTCATACAACTTAAAGATTAAATTAAAATCTATAGGAACTTGACGCAATTTGTCATGAGGACACTTACAGTCCAACCAGCAATAGTTGCAACAAATGGAACTCAAATTCAGGGTACAGCAACTAAAATTACACCACAAACATTACACGCGGTAATAGGTAAAATGCCCACAAAACGTGAACAAATGCCATTATGGGTAGCTCAGAAAATAACAGCTAGAGGCAGTATTCCCGAATACTACCCCGTATGAAAAACACAGAATGCTAACAATCTGCTTGCCCACGGGGATAACTCCACAAGTAGAGGATTGTACCACTTGGGGTACAGTCTTTGCTGCCATTTATACCAGAACTCATGGTATCCCGTCATTAGCAGTAGTATCTGATGTATTGAGACAAATACAAAACAAGTATGGAGCAGAACCTGCCCTAAACTTAGGGATGAAGTGACTAGGTAACTATGCCCAGGTATCAGCCATAATACTAGCTAACATTAAGGGGGAAGCAGCTTAAGTGGCTATCCGCCAACGCCTAAGGGAGTTCAGTCCTTTAGAACAAGAACACGAACTACCGAAAATAATTGAAACTGCATATGCAGAATTAGGCAGAGACAGCTTGGGTGGGAAAGCTTTAAAACCACAACTGATGGGCGGTCCTGAAAAGGTCACTTCTAAGCAGACACCTGCTTCAACAAAAAAGAAGTGGGACAATAAAAAACAACAAAACTTTAAAGGAAACAGATCTCAATCCCGAGGTAGATCTCCGCCACAGGAGCCCTCCGAAAGAGGTATAACCTCAGGAATAGGGATAATATTAGGAAACCTGACAGGTATCAGGATACTGATACACGTTCCTCTCGTTCCTTTCAGGGTTCATCGAAAAACTCAGAGAGGGAAGGACGGTCAGACAGACAAGAAGAGCGTACAAAGTCCAGAGACAAGCAGCACGCTCAAGATTACACTTCTAAAAAAGAAGAGAAACGAAAGCAAAAGCCACAGTTCAAAAAGAAGAAAGTTGCAGGTCTAAAGATCAGACATGCCAACAATTCTGAGGACTCAACTACTGAACGGGGAATGGGCTCTGACGATGCTAGACAGTGCGGCAGAAGTAACAATAGCTCGCCAGAACCTGAAGGAATTTCTGGTGACAGCGGACTTGAATGATTATATCACGGTAGAAACACCCGATACTAGGGTAAGTGTCCCACATAAAGTATATGAAATAACGCTCCAAATGGAGGGGGACAAATGTAGAACAGTGAGAGGTCTCTTTTGGGAGAACCTGACATTTGGCTATGATATTTTATTAGCTGAACAAGATTGGCCGCCGGCATTCGTCATGGATTGCCCTAAAGGAGAAACGGTAATTCTTCCGGCATTCTCAGACCATATTCCCAGGCACTTACAACATACATATGCGCAGGAGTGGGCGGTAGCCCAGGCTCTGGCATTATACAAAAACCATGTTGGATGGGATGAGTCTTCAACCCACCACATAATTCCTTTAAAAAATACTCCAACTACACAGAGGCAGTATCCAATAAAGCAAGAAGCTAAAAAAACAGGTCAGGGAGATCTTAGATCATTTTGAATACCAAGGGGTGATCGAAAATTGCACCTCACCAATGAACAATGTTTTGTGTCCTGTCATGAAACCTGACAATTCCTATCGTCTAGTTTTAGATTATAGACACTTAAACACTTGCACTAAGATATTTGCAGTCCAAAATGCACACAGTGCCGCATTAATGAATAACATTGTGCGAAAAAAAAAAGAAAACGACAATTGATATCTCAAATGGATTTTTCTGCCAAAATATAGCGCCTGAAAGCAGGTATCTAACAGCATTCTCAGCGCTAGGGTCCCAGCGTCAATTTTGTCGACTCCCCCAAGGGTATAAAAACAGCCCGGGGTTGTTTTCGGCCAGAGTAACTGAGTTACTTCAAAATTTGGATGAAGAGGCATTGTCCTATGTGGATGATATTTATCTAACGGACGATGACCTAGAGGAGCACTTGCACAAGTGAATACCATAATTTTGGGATTTGCATCTGAGGGCTACAAATTCAACTTTAAAAAATCAAAAATTGCCCACCTCAGTGTCCTGTTTTTAGGATATGAGCTTTCAAGTGAAGAAAAAAGCCTGGCAGCCAATTTTTTTGAAAAATCCGCACTGCTCCAACCTCCAAAATCTTTAAAAAAATTACAGTCAATCCTGGGATTCCTAAATTTTGGTAGAACATACATTTTGGATTACGCAGAAAGAGTGAAACCTTTCTACGATTTAATAAAACCTGATTTTTCAGTAAAACAATGGACACAGGAACATACAGATACACTTCGTTCCTTACAAGCGGACATGATAGCTTCCAAACACTTACAGACACGCGTAAACGTACGCAACCTGGTGATCCGTATAGTTGCGGGTCAATCTGGGTACACCTATCTAACATATAATGAAGGTGAAACAGTACCAATTGCATACAAATCACATTTGTACACAAATGCTGAGATGCGCTTCGCATCTACAGAAAAGATTCTAACAGCAGTACAGACTGCTAAAGTGAGAGAAAGAGCACTGGCTCAGGGGAAACGAATAATAGTAGTGACTCCAGTTCCAGCTTTAGAGGCTGCGACAAAGGCAAGCGGTCCTAACGCTAAAGCCTTACATCCGAGATGGATACAATGGGCTAATTCTCTTACTGCAACAGATGTAGAATACAGGTACGACCCAAATTTAAAGACAAAAGCATTTTCGCAATACGAACAAGAATATCCTCTACCAAACGAAATAATGCCTTTAGATCAGTATGAATATATAATTTACACTGACGGATCAGCTCAACCAGCCATAGGAAGTAAGCAACAACATAGCGCAGCATGTGCAATCGTTAAAGGTCGCATGCGGGATGGAAAATTCCACCCAAGTTGCACAAAAACGCAGTCTCTAGGAGACTGCACGGCACAGCTGGCAGAGTTAAAAGCGCTGATACTGGCACTGGTAAATACGGATCGAGAATTCCCCACACTAATTGTGTGCGATTCTTTTTACTGTGTACAGTCATATAATGAATATTTGCAGTACTGGGTTCAAAATGGGTTCAAAGATGCAAAAGGTGGCACAATTAAGCATAAAATGCTATGGGAACAGGTAGTGGAGTTGAAAACCGAACTACCGAGGGCTCACGTGATCCATACACTGAGTCATCAGCGTGATGGTGTTCACGTTGAAGGGAATTCATTGGCTGATGAAGCCGCAAAGGGGGCTGTACGCATGGCTTCCGTAGCTGCAATCACTCGTTCTAAAACGAGAATAGACGGTGAGATTATGGTAGCAATCAATGCTTGTCGCAAAAACAGCGGAGCAGTACCAAAAAGGTTTCCACTTAAGTACTCCTACAAGTTAGATGCCAATAACATTCCATTTGCTCAGATTCCTGGAGTGGGGATAGAGTAATTCCAAACATGGATCGTAGGTTAGGTTTAATTCTAGCAGCACACGAAGGGATAGGTTCTGCACATGCAGGAGTTACGGCGACTGTTTCTTTGTTGAAACAACGCTATTGGTGGCCTGAATTAACAAAGCAGACTAAAGACTATGTCTTGAAATGTGACATCTGCCAGCAGATGAAAGGTTCCACCGTAACACGTCCAGCACAGACACCATTATTAATATCTGGCAAACCACTAGCGTGTGTTTACTTAGACCACTGCGGCCCCTTACAAAGAGATGGGGCTTATAGGTATATCATGGTTGCAGTGGATTCCTGCTCAAGATTCTTATGGGTGTGGCCCCAACGCTCGGCTGACGCTCGAACTGTTATCAAAGATTTGCGAGTCTTTATAGGGACATACGCAATTGGCACATTACATTCTGACCAGGGCCCTGCGTTTAACTCTCGGGCTTACAAGGAGGCCATGCGAGGGTGTAGCATTGCGGTACTCATCTCCGTACCATCCCGAGGGAAATTCGGTTGGGGAGAGAAAAAACCGGGACTTAAAGCAATCTTTAACAGATAGAGTATTTGGCACGGGTGAAAGTTGGGTAAAACATCTGTATGGAGTCCAGCGAGCTTTGAACAACATGCCAAGAAGTTCTCTAGGGGGGTCACTCCATATGAGGTCCTATTTGGGACAAGAATGTGGGTACCTGATCTTGATTGTGAAGGCGCAGTGGCGGAAGAAAAGCCTTTTGACATCCATGATCGTTTGGATGTTTTACAGGATCTAAATGAATCCAGGACACAACAAAGTAATGTCCACCTAAAGAAGACCGCCACTGGGGAAGTCAAATCAGTCACGGCTAGGCCTGTCTGGATCCCAAAAGTCGGGGATCTGGTCAGAGAGAAGATAGCGCATAAAAAAGAATTTGGGCCATCATGCAGAAAACCTGTACCGGTCCTAGCAATTGAAGGAACAAGAACTGTACTTCTACCGCCTCTTGCCGGAAAAAAGGAGAAAAGATTTGTCTCAATCGACCTAATCAAACCACATTATGTGGCCAATACTGAGTAGTAGGCCACGCGGACTCCAAAGTAGCAGACGCCCTCCTCTCGCTACAATCCAAGAAGTTCAAACGGAAAGACTCATCACGTTCGAAGAGTCCCTGGCACGGAATGATGGACTATGCAACAATGCTATGGAACTCGTTCCCCTGGAACCTGAAGTTCAAATTCAAAATCAAACTCAAAATGAAAGACAACTCGCTATTCGACCAAAAACAGATGTCTATGTCAGCATGCCTCGATGAGAGCAAACCACGATTTCTACAAATCCTGATGCAATACCAACAATTGATCGAACAGCTTCTGGCTACTTCATAAACTTTGATACGTTTTCTGTGGATCCAAGCGAACCGTAAACGACGCCGGCCAAAAAATCACGCAAACAGCAAGTAAACAACTTTCTGAACTTTCTTAAAAAGACTTACCTGGTGTCACCCTGGGTAGAACTATGGATAATCACCGGGATACTTTTCTTTCTTTTCTGGGTAGGCTTAGTAATAGTTTTTAGCATGCTTGTTAATGGAAGATACCTTCGACAAAGCTCTGCAGCCCAAAAGGTGAACTTACTTTTAAAACCACACCTATCATCTCATCGAGAACAAAGAGACTTGTCATCAGTGAACATTACAGCAGTTCCTATACCGGATGGTAAAGTTTGGGACAAGGTTGATTTCGATATATTTGGTCCGACCGAAATTTTAAGAATTCCTCATTTATTAAAATATCATTGAGCGATATCATTACCTCAAGTACATTTTCCGATGATTGGGATTTTGAAACTGTTAATAACATGTATCTGATTTGGAAAAATCTGCTGCGTTTTCTAATAGTAAAACATTGGAAGACACATCAGATTTCGAGAGTATGTATTGTTATCAACACTATGGTCATCACTTTTTACATAAATCTGCAAAGCCTAGACCTGTGTTCACATACCACCAGTGGGAACATTGTCCAACACCACCGAAAGGCAGTTCAAAAACATTTACACAAAAGTTTCCATATTTTTCAGGGTTTAGTATGTCTGACCCAGCTTCATATTACTATAGGGTTGCACCAGCATCAGCACAGAAAAATATGTTGACTAACACCAAACAGATTTACTCTGCTTCCTTTATTGCTCAGTTGTCTGAACAAGGTTTCGACTTGTGGAAAGACATCATAGACCTAAAATCAGTCTGGGGTACTAGGGAATGGCAGGTACAGGGAACAGAAGCTTTGTTTAGAGCATGCCTTATCCCGCAACAAATTATGTTTTTGAACGAGACAGTACAACAGACGTCTTGCCTTGGACTAGCTAAGAACAAAGACTTGAACACACCTCGGCTGCCGACTCCATCTCACACCGAGGGTAACATAACATCACAGGAAGAGATTACAGTAGATGACATCATACAATACAACAGATCAGACCCCGATTGGAAAAAATGGTTGATTTGGCCCACAGACACTAATAGTTGTCAGGCAAGATTTATGGGTAAAGCCGAAGGATTTAGTATCTATAGGCCAGATCCACGTTATGTACAGAGACAACATCCAGGGTAGTGACATCCTACAGTGTTGGGAAGTTGTGCCTCGATTGGCTAAAAACCTCAACACTCACACAGGTGAAACAACACTTATCCTTACTGTCACAGGATGTGGATCTTAGGGATTTTTTAATGGGTCCCAGGAAGCCACGTCAGAAACGTTTCTATTATGCTGTCTATAATGAAATATGGAAATTATCCCAACAAGAGGCCGCAGAGAGACTACGAGAGATAGACTGTATAAATCTGGAAAAATCTCTAGCAGTGGTAGACAATGGGTTAACTACATAGACCTCCAGGATATATTCCTTAGGCAACATTGTATCTTATGCGATAGACATACTGGAACAAGATTTGGCCATATTACAACACGGGCAATCACAGTTACGTTCTATTATGTTATTAAGCTGGACGCTGCAATCTTTGCGTGCAGGCTACGTACCTTGGCGTTATATCAACAGTACGTCTCTGTTTTCTGAATACAACCTCACAGATAAACTGATAGAAATGGCACAAAGGGGAGCAAAATATACAATGCTGCGTATCGAAAAACTGGATAGATTAGCATTTACAGTGGCAGAATCACCGTCCACAGAATGGCTAATCCATGGCCACATAACTCTACCGGTCACTACTTTTCAGTTTCAGTATTGCCTTGAACAAAAGCAAGTAGGCAGATATGACGAAATGGGTAAGGAATACATTAAGGAATCATGGGTATTACCATACAGATTTCGATGCCGGAGTGGGGATCGAGAAGTGTTTCTGAGCGGTACAAACTGTGAGAAGGCTTTTAGTGGATCACTCATATGCCAGGTTATAATGCTGCACGGGTCTTGTAATAGTTCTGTAGCAAACATGTCCTGCCATTTGAGGTCTGCCCCAGCTGCAGTGATTACTCCAGCATTCAGGCTACTTTCAAATGGGAGTTACTTGATGCTGAACAGTCAAGGCTGCTGTGGCATGCTCCCGGGCATCGCATTTCTGGTAACTGTGAGCTCCAGGGTTACTTCTTGTATGCAAGTATTGTTTCCACCGACACATACAGTCAGGGAGGCGCCGTTATGGCCTTCACTGAATGTTTCTTTAATACGGTTTGATACACTAAGCAGAATGAAAGCCATGCTTCTACAGAAGTCTGTGCCCTTAACCTCCGCTAGAGAGACTTTTGATCTCCAGATCGCAAGGTCTTCGGCAGAGATACAGGCGCTAATTCATACAAACTGCCCTTTCCATTTCGCAGAAATGGTCAATCGTATCTCTAACATGTCTGATATGACAGACATTGTTCACCTATTTAAGACCATTGGTTCTGGACTTATAAGCACCTTTCAGACGGTAATTGGAGTTATATCAAACTTCATACACTCCGTATTCGGAAGCATCTTTGGAGGACTTCCGCTCATCCTGTTCCTAGCAGCAGGTATCCTGATTGTTTTATATTTGCTACGCAATGGACGTCCCAGTCACCAAGGAGATGGAAAAAGCTCTCCTGGAGCGTAAATACCGTGACTGCATGGTACAACATCTAGGCACGCCTCGCCTAAGAGAACTAAGTGCATGTGGAAGGGGTGTGGCGCAGCGGCCAGGGTGCCTGACTCCAGACCACAGGGTTCACGGTTCGATCCCCGGTGCTGGCGGCAGGTTAGCCCAGCACCATGTGACTCTGGGCAATAGCTCGCTTAATCTTCCCGAGGGCCCCCAGCGCCAGGACACCTCTCCGGAGGTAGCTGTGCGCTTTACAAATGCTGGTATTTCATTTCTTGTCATTTCGACCAGTCTGGATGGACTGCATCTTACCTGCCCTCCGATGCCTGTTTTGCCTGTGTTTGACACTCCCATCATGTGCGCAACCGGACGTGAATGCGTTACAGGACCCGATAACGGCCCATGTTCTGCAGTGTCCTCAGCGTATTCTAATGTTGATGGCGGCATTCCTTGAGCCACCGCAGGTAGTAACTGCACCTGTTGGTATGAACACCGGCTCCTCCACTGACACCCAGGCTTTGGACGGCGCACAGGCTGCCCCAGCACCAGCTGCGGACAGCGTGGAACATCATCTGTGCTCAATTGACATACTCTGCGATGTGTTACAGGGGCCGTCTACTGCGGAAGCAAGCAACGGAAATGTTGCGTCTACCAGCCAGGACACAAACATTTGACTCATTTGGCTCGTCGTGTGCTGGGAGAAATTCGCCCTTTTCTAAACAAGCTCAAATTTGGAACTATGAAACTAAATTGACATTCCTTTCATTTTTTGGGCATACTTGGCTTTTTAATGCTTATAGTGGTTCGGACTATAATTACGGAGACTTTTCGAGCTAGGGCTTGAAAAATTTTCTTTTTACATTTTTGAAGTTTTTTAGAATTTTTTTTAGAAGTTTTTAAACATTTTTAGGTAAAGAGATGTTTTTATAAACTTTGTGCGTACCGCTATCTAGTTATGCTAGTAGTACAGTAATAGGTTACATATGTCATCCAGTCGGAAGAGGAGTGGGTATTATATTCCATATAGGTACCCTATATAGGCGCAGGTAACATTGCAACCTTTCACCTATATTCTTCCCTACATTACATACATAACGGTTCTTAGGGACTGAACTTTTACCTAGATACAACACTGCATTCAGAACGCAGGTTTTTCCCTAGTTCGATTCTCATACATTATGCATGAGGCTTCTTGGAAGCACAGCAGGACTAACAGTAGGATTACCATCTCCTGTATAATAGCTCTGTATAAAGTTCAGGCCCGACGTCATCCTTTAGGCCGACACAGTAACACAGCAAGGTAGGACCCCTGGGGAGACCTATGGGTATATATACAGCACATCTTGCTTAGGAAGATAGAGGAGACCGAGACGCTGAGGTTCCTGCCTGCAGACGCTCCAGCTAGCAGTTGTCTAACATCCCTTGCGGGGTGTCCAAATTTGAGACCAGGACGGGGTCCCACATTCTCTAAACTCTCAGGTAATGGGGTGGACTAGATCCTAGAGGGATTCTTGGCATAACACCTACACAGATGCTAGGTACATTTAGGTACATCTAGTTAGGGAGGCATCGTACGAGTACGCACTTTTTATCATGTGTTTTATTTACGTGTATATATTCATGATTTCTGCAAGTAGGTAGAACTATACCATCCCTTTACTTTCGTAGTACTTGTGAGAAGTTGGCCTGGCATATGCTGTCCACTAGTTATAGTGGGCACCTTGCACCAGTCCAAACGACCCTTATTGATGATAGGTTTAAAGACAACCTTTATTGAAAGCTATCCTACTGGTAGCTATGGAGAGCAGCCTTCAGGCTAAGTCTTGAAGGAGTGTAAAGCAGCTTGGTTTACCAGATTATAACCTCTTGAATGACCAAATGAAAGGAGAACCACACAAGGTATATATATAAAATATATGTATTTATTTCTAAACACTAACTGCTAATCTCTTTATGAGATTAGAGTCCAAGATACACAATATCACAGTATTAAAATGACAGTAAATAGCACAATATACACTGGGCCCCAGGGGGGACCAAACCATATATTAACCCCTTCGATGCTCATGACGGAGCGGTTCCGTCATGAGCATCGGTTGGGCTGTGCTTATGACGGAACCGCTCCGTCATGAGCACAGCCCGTGAGGAAGCGCTGGTGCTCCCCCTGGGGCATCGATCTTGCCCCCACAGAGGGGGTGGCAGCGGAAGACTTTCCGCTGCCACCCCGACCCTCGCCACGCTTCCCCATGATGTCAGCGCGCACAGCGCGCGCCGACGTCACCAGGAAGCGCCGGACGCGCTGGAAATCATTTCTTTCCAGCGCGTCCAGAGAGGAGGTATGTTTTTGTCTCCGGTGGGGCGGGGGGCCAAAACAGGATGCCTTGAGGCATCGGCGGAGAGGAAAGAGTATTTCCTCTCCCTGATGTCTCAATGCAGGGCATTCCTGCTTCACGATCGCGCACAGCGTCGCGATCGTGGAGCAGGAATGCCCCACTAGACACCAGGGATGTTTTTTAGCGAAAGAAGCGACCCCTTGGGCAAGGGTCGCTTCCTATGGGGGCAATAAACTTTGAAGACTTTTCTGCCCCCTGGGGACAGATCGACCGTTTTTCGGCCGTTTTGGACCCGGGGGCAGAAAAGCCCACTAGATCCAGGGATTACCTTTTAAAATTAAATGGAAGCGACCCCTTGGGCAAGGGTCGCTTCCAGAGGGCAATTTTCTTTGTTTGGATATTCTGCCCCCTGGGGAAGATCGCCCCGTTTTTGGGCCTTTCTGCCCCCAGGGGCAGAAACCCCACTAGACACCAGGGCATTTATTTAAATTGTGATGGGAGTGACCCCTTGGGCAAGGGTCACTTCCAGGGGGCCATTTTATTTTGTAATGGGAATTCTGGCCCCCCTGGGGGCAGATCGGCCTGTTTTTTGGCAGAAACCCCTACTAGACACCAGGGAATTATTTTAAATAAAAATGGAAGCGACCCCTTGGGCAAGGGTTGCTTCCAGGGGGCAATTTTTTTAATGTGTATTCTGCCCCCTGGGGGCAGATCAGCATTTTATTGGGCCTTTCTGTCCCCAGGGGGCAGAAAACCCCACTAGACACCAGGGACTCATTTTAAAAATGAAATGGGAGTGACCCCTTGGGCAAGGGTTGCTGCTAGGGGGCATATTGTTTTTGTATGCATATTCTGCCCCCTGAGGGCAGATTAGCCTGGTTTTTTGCCTTTCTGCCCGGGGGGCAGAAACCCCACTAGACACCAGGGACTTCTTTTAAATTAAAATGGAAGCAACCCCTTGCCCAAGGGTCGCTTCCAGGGGGCATATTTTTTTATATGTGTATTCTGCCCCCCTGGGGGCAGATCAGCATTTTTATTGGGCCTTTCTGTCCCCAGGGGGGGGCAGAAAACCCCACTAGACACCAGGGACTCATTTTAAAAATGAAATGGGAGTGACCCCTTGGGCAAGGGTCGCTGCTAGGGGGCATATTGTTTTTGTATGCGTATTCTGCCCCCCTGGGGCAGATCAGCCTATTTATTTGCCCTTTCTGCCCCCGGGGGGAGGGGGGCAGAAAACCCCACTAGGCACCAGGGATTTTGTTTTGCGAGTAATGGAAGCGACATGGTTGCTTCCTGGGGACAGATCTGCCCCTTTTTTTGGCCTGTCTGCCCTAGGCGGGAGGGGGAGGCAGAAAACCCTACTAGGCACTAGGGATTTATTACTTTTGCAAGGGGGCAAATTTCTGTCTGCTGTTTTCTGCCCCACCTGGGGGCAGATTGGCCTGACAGACAACCTCGCCCGATCCCTTGGGCAAGATAACCCCTATTTTTCTCAGCCCTATTTGAAGGCCCATCTGGCCGATTGACCATTTGGGTAGTAACATAGCGTGTTATAATGTTAATTGTTTTATTTTTTGTGAATTGCAATTGTAATGCTTTATTTCTCCTTTTTTGTTCTAGATGAAGGCTTTTGCTCTTTAGACTGTTCCAGGTTGCGGTTTCGTTAGTGGTGGTTCTGCTGTTTGTGTAGTTGCATGTGTTTGGTAAGAGACTTTTTTTTGTACAATGTACATGAGTTTCATTTCTCTGCATTAATTTGTTTTTTGCAAATGGTGTAATAATAGCAGTATGTTTGGCTTCTGTTTTTGAGTGTCAAAAACTTTTTGCATTTGTGCTCGATGTGTATTTTGTTGTCTTGTGAGTAATTGGTTTTGTTTTTTTCTTTCTAGTGGGATATCGTTTTTGCTGTGTCTCTGCAGAGTAGGTGCTGGTGAGTGTAGCTGTCTCTTGTAAGTGAATTGTATAGTTTTTGAGTATATAGATCTTTGTGATAAAGGCACACATTATTTTACTTACTTGTTTTGCACAGTGTTGGTTGTTTTTGACTTGTTTGTGCAGTCTCCTTTCTTAGTAAGGATAATGGCTAGCCGCAGGATTACTGCTCAGCAGGTTGTCGGTATGCTTTTTGAGTCTTCCTCTGACCATGGTTCAGAGACTGACTCTGCATCTGAGTCAGAGGAGGCAGGGGACGATTCAGGCAGTGAGTTTTCTCTCTACATGGAATCATCGGATACTGAAGATACTCTTAGTGGGGATGAAGTGCCTGTGTTAGAGGAGGAGATTGATGTGCCGATAGTGCGGCAAGAGGCATCTGGGCTGCAGCCTGGGGCTGCAAGGCTTCCCGTTGGTGTAGTGCGGCAAGAGGCATCTGGGCTGCAGCCTGCGGCTGCAAGGCTTCCCGTTGGTGTAGTGCGGCAAGAGGCATCTGGGGCAGCAAGGCTTCCCGTTGGTATAGTGCGGCAAGAGGCATCTGGGCTGCAGCCTGGGGCTGCAAGGCTTCCCGTTGAAAGTGCTGACCTCTGGGTTGCCCCAGGCATGGTGCAGCCGGCATTGCCAGACTTTACTGGTGTTCCAGGGTGTAGAGTGAATACTGAAAACTTTTTGCCGATAAAGTTTTTTCAGTTGTTTATGGACGATGTGTTTTTGGCAGAGTTTGTTGAGCAGACTAATTTGTATGCCGAATAGTTTTTGAGGGACAACAGTGCCAGTCTTAAGCCCCACTCTAGAGCTACCCGGTGGACTCCCACAAATCTGGAAGAGATGAAAAAGTTCTCGGGTTTAACTTTTTTGATGGGCTTGCTAAGGAAGCCATCAATGTCTTCATATTGGTCTACTAGTCCCTTGATGGCAACTGCTATTTTTCCGGCAGTCATGAGTCGTGATAGGTATTTGCTTCTGCTTCAGGTGATGCATTTTGTCGATAATGGTTTAGCGTTGCCACGAGATCACCCTGAATGTGACCGTCTTTTTAAGATTCGGCCTGTCATTGATCACTTTGTTGATCGATTTTCTGAGATCTATGCTCCAGGGAAATAAATTGCAGTGGATGAGTCTTTGGTGTTGTTCAAGGGCCGCTTGGTTTCTAGGCAATACATTCCTAGTAAGAGGGCACGCTATGGAATTAAGCTGTATATGCTGTGTGACAGTAGGACTGGATATGTCTCTAATTTCAGGGTGTACACCGGTAAGGAATCCAGGATTAACCCACCTGGTTGTCCGTCCACTTTTGGAGTGACTGAGAAAATTGTGTGGGAACTTGGAAGAGGATTTTTTTAACAAAGGCCACCATTTATATGTAGATAACTTCTACACTGGTGTGCGGTTGTTCAGGGAATTGGCCAAAGTGGACACTGTTGCTTGTGGCACAATCCGCTCTAACCGTAAAGGTTTCCCAAAAGAACTTGTTTGTCAAAAGCTTGTGCGGGGACAGTGCAGTGCGTTGCGTTGCGAGGAGCTTCTAGCTGTGAAGTTTTCAGACAGGAGAGATGTCTACATGCTGTCTACCATCCATGATGAAAGCACTGCACCTGTGACTGTTTGGGGTCAGGTTGATGAAGCGCGCAAACCTGTGTGCATTTTAGACTATAATAAGCACATGGGTGGTGTTGACAGAGTAGATCAGAGGTTGGAACCTTACGCTGCTCTTCGTAAGGCTTACATTTGGTACAAGAAGTTGGCTATCCATCTTTTCCACTTGGCAACCTTTAATGCTTTTGTTGTGTTCCAGGATTCTTGTGCTGAGTCAAAGATGACTTTTGCTAAGTTTCAAGAGTCTGTAATAGGCAGCCTTGTTTTAGTGGAACAGTCAAGTGTTCCTAGAGTTGGAGTGGTGGAGGATGTTGCTAGATTGAAAGATCGCCACTTTCCTGATCACATTCCTCCCACACCCTCAAAAGACTTTCCCAGTAGGAGATGTAGAGTCTGTTGGCGAAGAGGTATGCGGAAGGAGACTCGTATGTACTGCCCCGAGTGTCCTTCTAACCCTGGGCTGTGTGTGCCTGCTTGTTTTAGAATGTACCACACGCAAAAGAATTTTTGGGAGCATCCATGAGTGGTAAAGTGAACTGCCTGGCCTCTATTGTTTAATATTTTTGGTTCAGTTTCAAGGTTGGCATTTGTGTAGTGTATTGAGTTTCAGATTTTGTGTTAGTAGATTTGTATCTATTTGCAATTTGTTTGTGTTTTCTTATTTATATTAAAAAAAATCCTAAATGTGATGGCGGTGTGCGTGGAGTGGCGCTTGTGTGGCGTTGTGCGTGGTCTGGCGTTTGGCTGGCGGTGTGTTTGGACTGGCACTTGGCTGGCGGTGTGCATGGACTGGCGCTTGGCTGGCGGTGTGCGTGAACTGGCGCTTGGCTGGCGTTGTGTTTTCATTGGCGCTTGGCTGGCGGTGTGTTTTGATTGGCGCTTGGCTGGCGGTGTGTTTGTACTGGCGCTTGGCTGGCAGTGTGTTTGTACTGGTGCTTGGCTGGCGGTGTGTTTGCACTGGCGCTTGGCTGGCGGTGTGCGTGGACTGGCGCTTGGCTAGCGGTGCGCGTGGACTGGCGTGTGGCTGGCGGTGTGCGTGGACTGGCGCTTGGCTGGCGGTGTGCGTGGACTGGCGCTCGGCTGGCGGTGTACGTGGACTGGTGCTTGGCTGGCGGTGTGTGAGAAGTGACTAGCTGCTGGTCACTACACACACTGCTAGCCAAACACCACTCAACGCAATCCGTGAGCTGGTGTGGTTGCTATGTCAGGAATGTGGGCGTGTGAAAGTGATGGGCCCTTGAATGGCGCTGTCTGCTGGTGTGAGTGTTGTAATGTGCTGGGCCCGCGGCTGGCGTGAATGGTTTTGTATGTGTCACACGTATGAAAGGTGTATGAATGGCCTGTAAAGAGGTTGGTGCCTTGTCGTGCCTTTACAGCTCACGAGCTGTGAGTCAATGGTTCAGTTTCTTGTCCTTTCAATTAACAGTGCATTTCATTTTTGTGAAATCTCTGGTTAATACAACTGTATATACTGAACCATCACTCACCGTCGTGCCAAATCCAACCAGTATGTATGTGTGCTTGAGGAATAGGTGGTTGTGCATAAAAATGTGTCTTTTCTGTTTTTGTCAAGCAGGGTGTACCTTGTCCTTTTTTGTGAATGTTGTAATGTGTTGGTTTTGTGCCTGGTGGTGTGAATGGTCTTGTGTGTATCATCTATGAAAGGTGTGTGAATGGCCTGTAAAGCGGTTGGGGCCTTGACGTGGCTTTACAGCTCACGAGCTGCGAGTCACTGGTTCCGTTTTTTTGTCCATTCAATTATTGACAGTGCATTTCATTTTTGTGAAATCTCTTGTTAATACAATTTTATATACTGAACCATCACTCGCCCTCGTGCCAAATCCAACCAGTATGTGTGTGTGTTTGAGGAATAGATGGCTGTGCAGTAATCTTTGTCTGTTTTGTCTCTCTGCCAAGCTGTACATTTCATTTAAGAATAACCTAACAACTGTAGTTTTTGTCGCAAACTAAACACCCATGGGAGTGCCTGGTGATGTCTCTCTTGTGGATCCCAACAAGTTATCTTACCCACAATGTCCTGCAAACCTCAAAATGTGACTGTGACATCTTCCTTGCATTTTTGTGCCCAAATTTTCACACTGCAGAAAGTAACAACAAATTTCCAACCCCCCAGCATTTCTCCAAGTATCCCAATGGAAATGGTACCTCACTTGTGTGGGTGGGCCAAGTACCCGCGGCAGGGAAGGGCCCAAAACCTATTGATGTGACATCAAAATTACCTATCACAAACCAACCTGGTTTTGCATGGGGGGTCCCATGAGTTTTTGGTCCGGGGCTCGGCGGCCATCTGGGGAAACCTACCTAACCCACACATTTCTGGAAACTAGACACCCGGGGGAGTCCAGCAAGGTATGGCTTGCGTGGGTCCCCCATCATTCTCCTACCCAGAATCCCCTGCAAACCTCAAATTTTGCTGAAAAATCCACTTTTTTCTCACATTTCTGTGTGGGAAATTTCTGGAATCTGCGTGGATCCACAAATTTCCTCCCACCCAGCGTTCCCCCAGGTCTCCCGATAAAAATGGTACCTCACTTGCGTGGGTGGGTGAAGGACCCGCGACAGGCAAGGCCCCAAAAGCTATTGAGGCGACATCAAAATTACATATCACAAACCAACCTGGTTTTGCATGGGGGTTCCCATGAGTTTTTGGCCCGGGGCTCGGCATCCATGTAGGGAAACCTACCTAACCCACACATTTCTGGAAACTAGACACCCGGAGGAGTCCAGCGAGGTATGGCTTGCGTGGGTCCCCCATCATTCTCCTACCCAGAATCCCCTGCAAACCTCAAATTTCGCCGACAAAATTCACTTTTTTGTCAAATTTCTGTGTGGGAAAGTTCTGGAATCTGCGTGGATCCACAAATTTCCTCCCACCCAGCGTTCCCCCAGGTCTCCCGATAAAAATGGTACCTCACTTGTGTGGGTAGGCATAGTGGCTGCAACAGGAAATGGCCCAAATCGTACTGTGGAGACTTCAAAATTACCTATAGCAAAACTACCTGGTTACAGGGGCCTAAGCGCAAACTACCCCAAATAGCCAAAAAAAGGCTTAGCACAGAGGGGGAAAAGGCCTAGCAGCGAAGGGGTTAAGAAAGTGGTATAAGAACCACGACTTGACTAGACACAGTGCCTAGAGCACGTAGAATCGCTGGGACCCCAAGGAACCACCCAAGGTAGTGACACAGGAGACCCACGCGTGCAGTGTGAGAACACAGCCGCGAGCGCCGTAGGATTCTATGAGGAAAGTCGCGGTTGGAATTTTGAAAGCAAAAGGACACTTAGAAGAGGACTTTGAGCAAACCCCTTTTTACTTAAGGGGTTCTAGGGCCAACACCCACGGGAACACCGTAGTACTCGAGTTACCTCACCCAGGGGAGCCGGGTGCATAGGTGTCAAAGGGTGTCGGGAATCGTCGTTGATTTCAATGGCGATCTGCTGCAAAGTGCTTCTGCCGTGAAGGAGAAAAGTGTCCGGTGTGATCCAAGCCTGGATCGAAGATGTGAAGAACCTGAAAGCAAAGTGGACAGAGTCTGGGTCACTAGCCAGTGACCAGGAGCGGAGCAATCGAATGCCCACCGATGTCGGGTGCTTCAGGTGCGAAGAGGTGAAGCTTAACTCTGCAGCCACAGGGTCCCAGAGACGTCAAGGACAACCAGGAGCCAGATTCGAGCTGTCCCACAAAGGATGTCGAGTGCTGGGGTGTCGGTGCTCAGATTGAACACAACAAGCCTTTGCAACAGCAACCCATGCAGGAAGAGAAAAGATGCTTCTGTGCGGAACAGCAAGGTCCTCGGGACTTCCCAAGCGATGGAGAGTCAGGGCACGTCTGGAGCAACCAGGGAAGCCCAATCAAAGTTAGAGTTGCCTTCTTGGGGACCCACAGGTCAACGGACCAGGGATCACGAAGGGACCTCAAGAGGAATCACGAAATGGCGGCCCACGTAACACACATTGAGTGTAGGCCTGCAATCTTCGGTGTGATCACTGCATGGGGTCAGGGCTACAAGTAACCCAAAGCTCAGCCTCAGGGGTCGCCGGAAAGCTGATGCTTCTGCAAATGGGCACGGTGCCCAGGGGTTCGGGTTGCACGGGTTGCACGGTCACCACGAGGGATACGGGCCTCAGACTTGCTGTGGGCACAGATCGACCTCTAAGACCTCAGAAAACCTACCTCCTGTGTGGCAATACTCTTCGGAGTCCGTCAGAGCTTCGGAGATGCCAACCGGTCAGTTGCGTTAAAGGTGCCTGCCTTGCAGGGGAGTAACTCCTTTACTCCAAGGGAGATTCTTCAGTCATCCAGCGTAGTGTAGATCGTCGAAGTACTTGGTTTCTGTGTCAGAGTTTAGTCCAGGTGTAATCTAAAGTCCTGTAGTCAGGGGTTCCTACTTTATACCCAAGGAAGGGGTGGGACAAACTCTGGGGACCCACCTATGGGAGGGTCAGGAAAGAGGGGTGGCTACACCCATTTCCTTTGTCCAGTTTCACGCCAGAGCAGGGGCTGGTAGCCCCTGCAACCGGTTTGAGCTGGACTATGCACAGGGACACCAAATGTGCCCCCAGTGCAGACTTCAAAGCACTCTCAGAGTGCACCCACCCAGCTCCAATACACTAAAGCCTGTCTGGGAGTTGGTCACACCTCCCTGTGACAGGAAACCTATTGTCCAGGCCTCCCCTGCCCGAGTTTCGTCCAGCAGCAGGAGGGCAGACTCGTGTCTGTGGCTGCAGCATCCATTTTGTGATGCCAGGGTTCTGTTAAGCTGGTACTGGGTGTACCGATGGTGCCATGTTTCTCCCTCTAGTAGGGTAGAATCATACCTCCCACCCCAGTTACTGGGGTGGAGGTATCATTCCAAGGTGTTTGACACCAAACACGATATGTTTCCATGCAGCCATTCTCAAGTTAGCATTTACAGCGAGGTTATAATGCACTTAAGAGTATATGGTTGGCTGCATCACAAACAACCCCGGAATGAAGATTCCGAAAGCTGCAGAGGGGCTCTGCTCATGCATGAGCACACTCTCACATGAAACCCAGCACCCTGCCTTCAGGATTGTTAAGGCCTGCCATACGGGTGACTGATAGGTTTACATGTGCAGTGATATGGAGAGATATAGGGAACCTATATCTCAGAAAGGGGTGGATACACCACCTTACACAGGCTGCTGTAGCAGACCTGTTGTGTCATTTTAAAAGGCTTCCCAGGGGTGGCACAATACATGCTGCAGCCCCTGGTAGGCCTCTGGGGTACCTATGCCCTGGGTACATAGTATACCATATACTAGGGACTCACAAGGGTACCCCAGAATCCAATCTGGAGTGTACCTAAAGTACATACAGTCAATTTTGAGTAGAAAGCAGATAGACTGGGGTCCTGATTAGCAGGGCCTCAGTCTGGCTAAGTCGAAAAACAGTGAAACATCAGCAAAAAGTGGGGGTAACTATAAGAAGCAGATCCTACTCTCCTACACAACCCCCCGCCAAACGTCAGGACATTAAACTAACCTTGACCAGTTGAGTCTTCATGTTCTAAGTGGAAATATCTGGAGAGTCCATCTGCATTGGCATGTTACTCCCAAGTCTATGTTCCACTGTATAGTCCATCCCCTGTAGGGAAATGGACCACCTCAAAAGTTTGGGGTTTTCACCCTTCATCTGTTTTAGCCATAAGAGGGGCTTGTGGTCTGTCTGAACAATGAAGTGAGTGCAAAACAAGTATGGCCTCAGCTTCTTCAAGGCCGAAACCACAGCAAAGGCCTCCCTCTCAATGGCTGACCAACGTTTCTCTCTGGGGGTCAACCTTCTGCTAATAAAAGCTACTGGCTGATCCTGACCTTCATCATTCAATTGTGATAACACAGCCCCTACCCCCAACTCAGATGCATCTGTTTGGACAATGCATTGCTTGGAGTAATCAGGACTTTGCAGAATGGGAGCAGTGCACATGGCCTGCTTCAGGTCATCAAATGCCTTTTGACAGCTAACTGTCCACTGAACTTTCTTTGGCATTCTTTTAGAAGTTAAGTCATTCAAAGGGGTCACTATGGATCCATACCCTTTGACAAATCTTCTATAGTACCCAGTCAGGCCCAAGAAAGCTCTGACCTGAGTCTGGGTGGTTGGAGCAACCCAGTCCATGATGGTCTGGATTTTGCTCTGCAATGGTTGAACCTGGCCTCCACCCACAAGGTGGCCCAGGTACACAACCTGACTCTGCCCTATCTGGCACTTGGTGGCTTTGATAGTTAGGCCTGCTTTCTGCAGGGCCTCCAAAACATTTCGCAGGTGGACCAGGTGATCCTCCCAGGTGGAGCTAAAGACAGCAATATCATCTAGATATGCTGCACTATAGGCTTCCAGGCCTGTAAGGACTTTGTTCACCAACTTTTGAAAAGTGGCAGGTGCATTTTTCAAACCAAAGGGCATCACCACAAATTGGTAGTGCCCACTAGGGGTAGAAAATGCTGTTTTGGCTTTTGCATCCTCAGCTAGTCTGATTTGCCAGTAGCCAGCTGTCAGGTCAAATGTGCTGAGAAACTTGGCTGAGGCCAAAGTGTCTATGAGCTCATCTGCCCTAGGGATTGGATGGGCATCAGTCCTAGTGACTGCATTGAGACCTCTGTAGTCTACACAAAACCTCATCTCTCTCTTACCACCCTGGGTGTGAGGTTTAGGCACTAAGACTACTGGACTAGCCCAAGGGCTATCTGAGGGTTCAATCACACCCAAATCCAACATCTTCTGGACTTCAGTCCTGATGCAGTCCCTGACATGGTCAGATTCCTTGTAAATCTTATTTTTAACAGGCAGACTGTCCCCAGTGTCCACTTCATGAGTGCACCAGGTAGTCTGACTTGGAGTCAGAGAGAACATATGTCTGAACTGATTGAGAACCTTTCTGCAATCAGTTTGCTGCTGGCCAGTGAGGCTGCCTGCCAAGGCTACACCATCTACTGATCCATCATCAGGGTTCTGAGAGAGCATGTCAGGGAGTGGATCACTCTCTTCCTCCTGTCCCTCATCAGTAGCCATGAGAAAGCCCATGTCTGCCCTGTCAACATATGGTTTCAGTCTGTTGACATGGAGCACCCTGTGGGGGCTCCTGGGAGTTCCAAGGTCCACCAGATAGGTAACCTCTCCCTTCTGTTCAACAATTGTATGGGGGCCACTCCACTTGTCTTGGAGGGCTGCTGGGGCCACAGGCTCCAACACCCATACTTTCTGTCCTGGCTGATAAACAGTCAACACAGCCTTTTGGTCATGCCAGGCTTTTTGTAATTCCTGGCTAGCCTCAAGGTTTTTAGTTGCCTTCTTCATGTACTCAGCCATCCGGGAGCGGAGACCAAGTACATAGTCCACAATATCCTGTTTAGGGGGTTTGAGAGGTAACTCCCATCCCTCCTTCACTAGACACAATGGACCCCTAACTGGATGTCCAAACAGAAGCTCAAATGGGCTGTAACCAACCCACTTCTGTGGAACCTCTCTGTAGGCAAAGAGAAGGCAGGGCAAAAGTATGTCCCATCTGCGCCTAAGCTTTTCTGGGAGACCATTAATCATTCCCTTTAAGGTTTTGTTGAACCTTTCAACTAAACCATTGCATTGTGGGTGATAAGGGGTGGTAAATTTATAATTTACACCACACTCCTTCCACATAGCAGTTAAGTAACTAGACATGAAGTTTGTCACTCTGTCTGATACTCCCTCCTTAGGAAAACCCACCCTGGAAAATATTCCCAGAGGGCCCTTGCCACCACAGGAGCTGTGGTGGTCCTGAGGGGAATTGCTTCTGGGTACCTAGTGGCATGGTCCACCACCACTAGGATAAATCTGTGCCCAGATGCTATTTGAGGATCTAGGGGACCAACAATGTCAATCCCTACCCTCTCAAAAGGAACCCCCACCACAGGTAGTGGTATCACGGGGGCCTTTGTAGTGCTACCTGCTCCTGTAGGTAAGATCGCCCTCCGCTTGTGGCCCCGGTGCCAGTTTTGTCTGCTTGTCTCCCCTTTCCTTTCTGTGCCCCTCGCTGCCCCACTGTTGTTGTGCCCGTGATTTGCCTGCTTTCCCCCCGCTTTTCCTTCTGTGCCCCTCGCTGCCCCACTGTTGTTGTGCCCGTGATTTGCCTGCTTTCCCCCCGTTTTTCCTTCTGTGCCCCTCGCTGCCCCACTGTTGTTGTGCCCGTGATTTGCCTGCTTTCCCCCCGTTTTCCTTCTGTGCCCCTCGCTGCCCCACTGTTGTTGTGCCCGTGATTTGCCTGCTTTCCCCCCGTTTTTCCTTCTGTGCCCCTCGCTGCCCCACTGTTGTTGTGCCCGTGATTTGCCTGCTTTCCCCCCGTTTTCCTTCTGTGCCCCTCGCTGCCCCACTGTTGTTGTGCCCGTGATTTGCCTGCTTTCCCCCCGTTTTCCTTCTGTGCCCCTCGCTGCCCCACTGTTGTTGTGCCCGTGATTTACCTGCTCTCCCCCCGTTTTTCCTTCTGTGCCCCTCGCTGCCCCACTGTTGTTGTGCCCGTGATTTACCTGCTCTCCCCCCGTTTTTCCTTCTGTGCCCCTCGCTGCCCCACTGTTGTTGTGCCCGTGATTTACCTGCTCTCCCCCGTTTTCCTTCTGTGCCCCTCGCTGCCCCACTGTTGTTGTGCCCGTGATTTACCTGCTCTCCCCCGTTTTTCCTTCTGTGCCCCTCGCTGCCCCACTGTTGTTGTGCCCGTGATTTACCTGCTCTCCCCCCGTTTTCCTTCTGTGCCCCTCGCTGCCCCACTGTTGTTGTGCCCGTGATTTACCTGCTCTCCCCCCGTTTTTCCTTCTGTGCCCCTCGCTGCCCCACTGTTGTTGTGCCCGTGATTTACCTGCTCTCCCCCGTTTTTCCTTCTGTGCCCCTCGCTGCCCCACTGTTGTTGTGCCCGTGATTTACCTGCTCTCCCCCGTTTTTCCTTCTGTGCCCCTCGCTGCCCCACTGTTGTTGTGCCCGTGATTTACCTGCTCTCCCCCCGTTTTTCCTTCTGTGCCCCTCGCTGCCCCACTGTTGTTGTGCCCGTGATTTACCTGCTCTCCCCCCGTTTTCCTTCTGTGCCCCTCGCTGCCCCACTGTTGTTGTGCCCGTGATTTACCTGCTCTCCCCCGTTTTCCTTCTGTGCCCCTCGCTGCCCCACTGTTGTTGTGCCCGTGATTTACCTGCTCTCCCCCGTTTTCCTTCTGTGCCCCTCGCTGCCCCACTGTTGTTGTGCCCGTGATTTACCTGCTCTCCCCCGTTTTTCCTTCTGTGCCCCTCGCTGCCCCACTGTTGTTGTGCCCGTGATTTACCTGCTCTCCCCCGTTTTTCCTTCTGTGCCCCTCGCTGCCCCACTGTTGTTGTGCCCGTGATTTACCTGCTCTCCCCCCGTTTTTCCTTCTGTGCCCCTCGCTGCCCCACTGTTGTTGTGCCCGTGATTTACCTGCTCTCCCCCCGTTTTTCCTTCTGTGCCCCTCGCTGCCCCACTGTTGTTGTGCCCGTGATTTACCTGCTCTCCCCCGTTTTTCCTTCTGTGCCCCTCGCTGCCCCACTGTTGTTGTGCCCGTGATTTACCTGCTCTCCCCCGTTTTTCCTTCTGTGCCCCTCGCTGCCCCACTGTTGTTGTGCCCGTGATTTACCTGCTCTCCCCCCGTTTTTCCTTCTGTGCCCCTCGCTGCCCCACTGTTGTTGTGCCCGTGATTTACCTGCTCTCCCCCCGTTTTTCCTTCTGTGCCCCTCGCTGCCCCACTGTTGTTGTGCCCGTGATTTGCCTGCTTTCCCCCCGTTTTTCCTTCTGTGCCCCTCGCTGCCCCACTGTTGTTGTGCCCGTGATTTACCTGCTCTCCCCCGTTTTCCTTCTGTGCCCCTCGCTGCCCCACTGTTGTTGTGCCCGTGATTTACCTGCTCTCCCCCCGTTTTCCTTCTGTGCCCCTCGCTGCCCCACTGTTGTTGTGCCCGTGATTTACCTGCTCTCCCCGTTTTTCCTTCTGTGCCCCTCGCTGCCTATCGCCATTCCCGCCGCTGCGTCCCTGCGGCCCCGCCCCCTGACTGCCCATTCGCTGCCCCTGCCTCCCGCCTCCCCATAAATGGCGGCCGCTGCACGCTGCCGCGCAGCGCGACGTGCGCAGCGGGCGCGCCGCTGGCGCGCCGAAGGCGCGCCTAAGGCAAGCCCGTCTGCGCCCGTCCGCGACTGGACCGCGCCCAGCGCCAGAACCCCTGGATCCCACCGATGCAACACCACTCGACGGACCTACGACGCCGCCACACTCACCGCACTCAATGCCGGCCGGAACCCTGCCTGCTACCGAGCCTCACCGAGACGCACCCACGGACCCTTCACCTGCCAAACCTGCCGGTTCACCTGCCCCCTGACGTGCACCACCTCCGCCAAGTCGAGCAACAGCAGCAACCACCTGAAATGCATCCTGCTGAACACCCGCTCCGTCCACAGGCACGCCGTGGAACTCTGGGACCTGCTCGACGCAACAGCACCGGACATCGCCTTCCTCACCGAAACCTGGATGAACGCCTCCTCAGCGCCTGACATCGCCATAGCCATCCCGGATGGATACAAGATCACCCGGAGGGACCGCGTCAACCAGACGGGAGGAGGCATCGCCATCGTACACAAGAACACCATCCGCATCTCGACTAACTCCGACGAGACCTTCACCGCCGCCGAACACCTACACTTCCAGATACACACGGACCCCAAGACCACCCTCCGAGGCACCCTCATCTACAGACCCCCGGGACCACGCACACTATTCAGCGAAGACATCGCAGACTTCATCAGCCCGCACGCCATGCCCTCCGCCGACTACATCCTCCTAGGGGACCTCAACTTCCACCTGGAGAACAACAACGACAGAAACACCACCGCCCTGCTGGACAACCTCGCCAACCTCGGACTCAAGCAACTGGTGAACACGCCCACCCACTACGCCGGCCACACGCTTGACCCCGTCTTCTCGTCCAGCAAGCACATCTCCTTCAGCCACGCCACCGGACTCCACTGGACCGACCACAGCTGCGTCCACTTCAGCTTCAGAAAGACTGCGACCCACCACCACCCGCAACAGGCTCCCGCCGGAGCTGGAGCAAGATCACCGCCGAGCAGCTCACCGCCTCCCTCAGCCAGAACACACCCACCGACACAACGGACCCAAACGAAGCAGCCAGCAACCTCGCCAAGTGGCTGACCGCCTGCGCCGACGACCTCGCACCACTAAAAACCCTCCCAGCAGACCCGGAAGCAAGAAAACCCCTTGGTTCACCAACGAACTCAAGGAATCCAAGAAGAACTGCCGCACTCTCGAGAAAACCTGGCGACTCGACCAGACCACAGACAACAGGACCGCCCTCAAGCACGCCACCCGCAAACACCACCAGCTGATCCGTGCCACCAAGAAGTCGGCACTCAAAGAACGACTGGACAACAACGCCCATGACAGCAAGGAACTTTTCAGCATCGTCAAAGAGTTCTCCAACCCCAGCGCCGGAAACAACGACATCACCCCCTCGCAAGACCTCTGCAACTCACTCTCCGCGTTCTTCCACCGCAAGATCACCGACATACACAACAGCTTCAACGCACAAACAACGCACCCTACCGCCCGAACCAATGCCCGCCACCACCACCCTCTGCAACTGGACCCCGATCAACACCGAAGACACCACCCGCACGATGAACTCCATCCACTCCGGATCACCAACCGACCCCTGCCCACACCACGTCTTCAACAAAGCCGACGCCACCATCGCACCCCATCTCCGGGACATCATCAACTCCTCCTTCCGCACCGCCACCTTCCCGGAGAGCTGGAAGCACGCCGAGCTTACCGCCCTCCTGAAGAAACCAACGGCGGACCCCACCGACCTCAAGAACTACCGCCCCATCTCGCTCCTTCCGTTTCCGGCCAAAGTCATCGAGAAGACCGTCAACAGACAGCTTGCCGCCTTCCTCGAGACGAATGGATCCTCGACCCCTCGCAGTCCGGGTTTCGGGCCAACCACAGCACCGAGACCGCCCTTATCGCAGCCACCGACGACATCAGAACCCTAACCGACAACGGGGAAACAGCTGCCCTCATCCTCCTGGACCTCTCCGCGGCGTTCGACACCGTCTGCCACCGCACCCTAGTGAAGCGCCTCAGCAACATCGGAATCCGAGAGAAAGCACTGGAATGGATCATCTCGTTCCTCGCCGGAAGAACCCAGAGAGTCCGCCTCTCCCCGTTCAGATCCGAAGCCACCGAAGTCATCTGCGGCGTTCCACAAGGATCCTCACTCAGCCCGACCCTCTTCAACGTCTACATGAGCCCCCTCGCAGCCATCGCACGCCGACACAACCTCAACATCATCTCCTACGCCGACGACACCCAGCTGATCCTCTCCCTCACCAACGACCCCACTACCGCCAGAGCCAACCTGCACGACGGGATGAGAGACGTCGCCGACTGGATGAGGAACAGCCGCCTTAAACTGAACTCAGACAAGACGGAAGTCCTCATCCTGGGCTCATCACCCTCCGCCTGGGACGACTCCTGGTGGCCCCCGGCCCTGGGCACCGCACCCAAGCCAACGGACCACGCACGCAACCTGGGCTTCATCCTGGACTCCTCCCTATCAATGACCAAACAAGTCAACGCCGTCTCATCTTCATGCTTCAACACCCTGCGCATGCTCCGCAAGATCTTCAGATGGATCCCCACTGAAACCAGGAAGACCGTCACCCAGGCACTCGTCACCAGCCGACTGGACTATGGGAACACCCTCTACGCCGGAACCACAGCCAAACTTCAAAAGAGACTCCAGCGCATCCAGAACGCCTCCGCACGACTCATCCTGGACATCCCCGACACAGCCACATCACCGTACACCTGAAAGACCTGCACTGGCTCCCCGTCAGCAAGAGAATCACGTTCAGACTCCTCACCCACGCACACAAGGCCCTCCACGACCTGGGCCCAAAGTACCTCAACGACCGCATGTCCTTCTACACGCCCACACGCCAGCTACGATCAACCAGCCACGCCCTCGCCACCGTACCACGCATCCGCAGAACCACCGCCGGAGGAAGATCCTTCTCCTACCTGGCGGCCAAGACCTGGAACTCCCTCCCCACTCACCTTCGGCGAACCCAGGACCATCTCGCCTTCAGGAAGCAGCTCAAGACCTGGCTGTTCGAGCAGTAACTTACCCCCTCCCCCAGCGCCTTGAGACCCTCCCGGGTGAGTAGCGCGCTCTATAAATGCCGTGATTGATTGATTGATTGATTGATTGATTGACCTGCCTTACCATTGGCTTGACAGGTAACACAGGAGCGACAAAACTCCTTGGTGTCTTCAGACATATGAGGCCAATGAAAGTGAGGGACAATTCTGTCCCAAGTCTTGTTTTGGCCTAGCTGACCTGATAATGGGATATCATGTGCTAG
The DNA here is from genome assembly GCA_963921515.1 of Calotriton arnoldi. Taxonomy (NCBI): domain Eukaryota; kingdom Metazoa; phylum Chordata; class Amphibia; order Caudata; family Salamandridae; genus Calotriton; species Calotriton arnoldi. Next base: position 1,071,250 of record CAWUFW010004571.1, on the reverse strand, counting down.
GGTCAACAGGAAGCTCCTAAACTTCAGAGGTATAACCAACTTCTTGGTGGCTCCAGGCTTGGGGTCTCTACACTCTGAGTAAAGGAGTCCATCATCCCAATAGATCCTATGGGTACCACTAGCACTCCCAGCAGCCTCAGCAGCAGCTTGCTGTCTGAGTGGTTCAAGAGAGGGCAGCTCAGTTGCTCCTGGCTCAGATCTGCACTGGAAGGGCCCCCTGTCCCCAAGAACTCAACCTGATCAGGCTCAAGCTACTCTGGGACAGTTCCTTCTTCAGGACTGAGATCATCTCCCTCAAGAGACTGATCTGCATTCTGAGGCAGGGGGGAAGACACTGCCCTAACCCTACTGCACCTCCTCTTGGGAGACACCTGGTCCATTTTTCCAGAATCCAGGGCCTGTTCAGTTTTAGACATTTTTGCCTGTGACCTGGTCATAACAAACACATCTGCAGGGATGCCCAACATTTTTGCATGGGTCCTGAGCTCAACTTCAGCCCAAGCTGAGCTTTCCAAATCATTTCCAAGCAAGCATTCAACAGGGAGGTCTGCACTTACCACAACCTTCTTAGGGCCAGTTACCCCTCCCCAGGAGAAATTAACAACTGCCCGGGAATGGTCTGTCCTGACATTGCTAGCGTTGGTCACTTGGTACATTTCACCAAGTATGATTTGCTCAGGGGCTACAAGATCTTTTGTCACCATTGTGACACCTGCTCCTGTGTCCCTGAATGCCAAAGCCTCTCTTCCATTAATCAAGGGCTGCTGTCTGTATTTGCCCAGATTACTGGGACTCACATAAGAGGACATATCCATGCCTCCATCACAGATCAGTACAGCCTGAGTTGGAACTCTGACTAGGCCAGAGTCCATCTCAGATCCCAGGAGTCAACCCTACTACACCCTTATTTGGAACACCACCACTTGGAGCTGAACTAGGGGGAACAGTTGCCTTAGGGGCAATGGTGGCTGGAGTTGAGTCTTTGGTCTTAGTACAATCACTAGTTAAATGGGTTTTCTGCTTACAGATTTTACACCATGGTTTCTTTTGGCCTTTTCCTTTGTTAGATTGGGACTCCCCACCAGATGGAGATTTTGGGGCCCTTGAGAAGACTTCTGGTCTTTACCCTTCTCCCCACCCTTATCAGAGTTCTTAGAATCTTGCTTCTTGGAGTCACCACCTTGGTTCTGAACCTTCTGCCTCACCCTGGTTCTGACCCACTTGTCTGCCTTCTGACCCAATTCTTGGGGAGAGGTCAGATCAGAGTCCACCAGGTACTGATGTAACAGTTGATTTTGACAGTTGTTAAGGATCTGCTCTCTCATGATCAAATTATACAATCCTTTGAAATCACACACCTTACTGCCAAGTAACCAGCCTTCCAGAGCCTTAGTAGCACAATCAACAAAGTCAACCCAGTCCTGAGTCTGTGCCTTTTGGGTATCTCTGAACTTTAACCTGTATTGTTCAGTGGTTAGGCCAAACCCTTCAATGAGAGCACTATTCAGGACTTTGTAATTGTCAGCATCCTCCTCTCTTACAGTGAGGAGCTTGTCTCTACCTTTGTCTGCAAAGGAGAGCCACAAGATTGCTGTCCACTGCTCCTGAGGGACCCTATGTACCTTACAGGCCCTCTCAAGTGCAGTTATCCATTTGTGGATGTCATCCCCACTCTGGTAGGGAGGGACAATCTTGTTCAGGTTCCTATGGTCATGAGTGTTAGAATTGGGGGTCTCTAGTTGGCACAGGTAGGTACTTGTGACAAATAGGGACCCTCGCCTCTAGTCAGGGTAAAGGGGTACACTCCTAAAATAACCCCTGCTCACCCCCTTGGTAGCTTGGCACGAGCAGACAGGCTTATCTCAGAGGCAGTGTGTAAAGCATTTGTGAACACATACAGTAATCTAGTGACACACTACAGACGGACACCACACAAGGTTTATATCAAAAATAAGTATTCTTTATATAGTTTTAACACAAGACCATAAACGACAAAAATCCACAATACTGTACTTAAAATGGTAGTTTTAGCTTAGTTCAGTTCAGTTCTTAAGATGCGACACTTTAAGTCAATGTACCTTACGATGCGGGACGCTTCCACAACAAGCAATGTTGCAGCGATGGAAATGCGACAAAGTTCTGGTGCAAAGAAATAAAGACGTCAAGTTCTTCCTGATGCGGCACGCTTCTCCGAGGTTGCGAGAAGTCTCGACTCGATGCGTCAGCTACAGCGGCGACACCCTTGTTCAGCGATGCGACGACAGCGGCTTTGGCGGCGACCCTCTTCTCCGACGTTGCGAGACGCTTCCGCTCGATGCGACAACTGCAGCGGCGACACCCTTGTTTCGTGATGCGACGGCAGCAGCTCCGACGGCGGCACGCTTCTCCGTGGATGCGAGGCGCTTCTCTTGATGCGGTGCAATGCGACAGCTACAGCGGCGACACCCTCCTTCGGAGTTGCGACGGCAGCGGCTGCGACGGCGACACGCTTCTTCCTCGATGCGAGACTCTTCTCTTGATGCGGTGCAATGCGACAGCTACAGCGGCGACACCCTCCTTCGGAGTTGCGACGGCAGCAGCAGCGACGGCGACGCGCTTCCTCTTCGTTGCGGGACGCTTCTCTCGATGCGGTGCAATACGACAGCTACAGCGGCGACACCCTCCTTCGGAGTTGCGACGGCAGCAGCAGCGACGGCGACACGCTTCTTCCTCTTGAGTCGCGCTTCCAGCTCCTTGCGACACGCAGTCCCTTCAGAAGGCCCAAAACAGCAGCAGGCACTTCCAAAGGATTCTTGGGGAGCTGGTGGTTGAAGTCTGTTGTCCCTGAGACTTCAGCAGGAGGCAAGCTCTTTTCTCAAGCCCTTGGAGATACTTTACAAGTTGAATAAAAGTGCACACAAAGTCCTTTCTCCTTCCTTTGGCAGTCAGGCAACCACTGCAGGCAGATCCCTCTAGCTTAGGGATAGTCTTCTCCTCAGTTCCTTCTTGGTTCCGCTCCTCAGCAAAGGTTTCTTCTTGTTTTCCCAAAGTGATCTAATTTCCTAGGGGTCTGGGTCCCCTTTTTATACCCAGTTTTCCTTTGTTCTCTGAAGGCAGAGAGGCCTCTGCCTAGTCCAAAACCAGTTCTGGTCAGTCCTGGAGCACTTTGTTTTTCTGACTCCTTCTTTCCTTTCAGAATGTGGGGCAGGGTGCTCAGCCGCCCGGCAGGAGGTGGAGCCAGCATTGTGGAAGGCAGGCTCAGCCCTATTCAGACCCAGGTGCAACTCCTCCCTCCACTCTGGATGCAGATCTTTCTATTCAGCCCTGTGCTGACTCACCCTGTCTCCTGTAGCCACCCCCAGCCCCTGTCACTCAATCTCCAGACAAGGAATACACAACCTAGCAGAGGCAGGCTTGGATAGTTAGGCAAGAAAATACCCACTTTCTAAAAGTGGTATTTTCAAACACAGAATGTTAAAACCAACTTCACTAAAAGATGTATTTTATCATCCTGAGTTCAGGCATACTAAATTCGTTTTTCTACCATGTTCCCTGGGTCAGTTCTGACTATAAGGTGTAATAGTCAGTCTGCCCATTCTGGCCTATGGGGAGCAGGTAGCCTTGCAATAGTGAAAAACGAAAATGGCTGTAATTCACTATTAGGACATGCCACACACACCAGGGCATGTCCTACCTTATACTTACAATGCACCCTGCCCTAGGGCCTACTTTAGGGGTGACCAACATGCAGTAAAGGGAAGGTTTAGGGACTGGTAAGTGGGTGTACTCACCAAGTCGACATGGCAGCCCTAGGCTGCACAAAGGCTCTGCAATGGCAGGCCTGAGGCACATTTTACAAGCCGCTTCTGTGGGTGGCACAACCAGTGCTGCAAGCCCACCAGCGGCATTGGATTTACAAGCCCTGGGCACACTCAGTGCACTGTACTAGGGACTGACAAGTAAACCAATCATCCAATCATGGAGTCACTAATACATAACGCAATTTATCATAGGGAGCACTTGCACTGTGGCACTGAATAGCAGTGGCACAGTGCCCAAAGCATCTAACACCAACAAAAATGGATCGGTAACATAGGAGGCATCATAAAAAATGGAAGGGAGACCCACGCCAAGGATGCCAGGTCTAACACCTGTCCCCTCCAGCTGAAATGTGGGGAGAACTACCCTACCTCAGGGGAGCTCTCTTCACTAAGGCGGAAAAATCTGGACAGACCATCAGCATTGGCGTGTTCTGTACCAGGGCGGTGTTCCACCGTGAAATCCATCCCCTGTAGGGAAATGGACCACCTCAACAGCTTTGGATTCTCACCCCTCATCTGCATCAACCATCTGAGGGGCCTGTGGTCTGTCTGAACCCGGAAGTGAGTCCCAAACAGGTATGGTCTCAGCTTCTTCAGTGCCCAGACCACAGCAAATGCCTCACGCTCAATAGCACTCCACCTCTGTTCCCGTGGTAGTAACCTCCTACTGATGAAGGCTACGGGTTGATCTAGGCCCTCCTCATTCATCTGTGACAGAACAGCCCCCACACCATGCTCTGAAGCGTCTGTTTGTACTACGAACTCTTTGGAGAAGTTGGGTGCCAGGAGCACGGGCGCCGTGCACATGGCAGTTTTCAGGGCCTCAAAAGCTTTCTGACAGGTGTCAGTCCAAATCACTTTCCTGGGCTGCTTCTTGGAAGTCAGCTCTGTCAGGGGTGCAACGATGCTGCCATACCCCTTGACAAACCTCCTGTAGTAACCCGTGAGTCCTAAGAAGGCTCTCACCTCTGTCTGGGTTTTGGGGGTTCCCAATTCAGGATGGTTTCAATTTTGGGTTGTAGGGCGCCACCTGGCCGCTCCCCACTTGGTGTCCCAAGTACACCACAGAACCCTGCCCGATCTGGCACTTACTCGCCTTGATCGTGAGGCCTGCCCTCCGCAGCGCCATCAACACTTCCCAGAGGTGGCGCAGGTGTTCTTCCCAACTGGCGCTGAACACCGCGATGTCATCCAGGTAGGCGGCACTGAACGAGTCCAGTCCAGCCAACACCTGGTTGACCAACCTCTGGAAGGTGGCAGGGGCATTCTTCATCCCAAAGGGCATCACCCGGAACTGGTAGTGCCCATCTGGTGTGGAGAATGCGGACCTCTCTCTTGCCCCATCAGTCAAGGCGATCTGCCAGTACCCAGACGTTAAGTCAAACGTGCTGAGGTACCGTGCAGCCCCTAGCCGATCTATGAGCTCATCAGCTCTGGGGATGGGGTGCGCGTCAGTCCTGGTGACTGAATTGAGTCCTCGGTAGTCCACACAGAACCGGAGTTCTGGTGTGGCACCCGGTGCGGCAGCCTTTGGGACCAAGACCACTGGGCTGGCCCAAGGACTGTTAGAGGACTCAATCACCCCTAACGCAAGCATTTTGGAGACCTCCTCCTTGATGCAAGCTCTCACCCTGTCAGTCACCCTGTAAGATTTGTGCTTCACAGGCATACTGTCCCCAGTGTCCACATCATGGATGCACCAATCTGTGACACCGGGAACCAGGGAGAACAGATCAGAAAACTGTCCCAGCAACTGGCGGCAGTCATTCTGTTGCTCAGGGGTCAGGGTGGAAGAGAGGTTGACACCATCCACTGACCCATCTTGCTCTGTTGCTGACAGGAGGTCAGGAAGAGGCTCAGTCTCCTCCTCCATCCCAGCATCTGTCGCTAAGAGCATGCCCACTTGGGACCTCTCCAAGTGGGGCTTCAGGCGGTTGACATGCAGGACCCTCAAGGGGTTCCTGGGAGACCGCAAGTCCACCAAGTAGGTAACCGGACTTTTGCGCTCTACAACCTCAAAGGGTCCGGTCCACTTATCCTGGAGCGCGCAGGGCTCCACTGGGGCCATGACCCATACTTTCTGGCCAGGCTGAAGCTCTACCAGAGTGGCATTCTGGTCGTACCACCGCTTCATCTCCTCCTGGCTGGCTTCCAGATTCGCCTCAGCGAGTTGCCTGAAACGCCTAGTTTGGTTCCTAAAGGCCAGCATGTAACTGTATACATCCTGGGGAGGTTTCCTGGGAGATTGCTCCCAGCCTTCTTTGACCAAACTTAGAGGTCCTCTTACTGGGTGCCCATAGAGAAGCTCAAAGGGACTGAACCCTAGAGATTTCTGTGGCACCTCACGGTAAGCAAAGAGCAGGCATGGTAAGAGGACGTCCCACTTACGCCTCATAGGTTCCTCAAGACCCATAATCATGCCTTTGAGGGTTCGGTTGAACCTTTCAACCAATCCATTTCCTTGGGGGTGGTAAGGAGTGGTAAACTTGTAGGTTACCCCACACTCCTGCCACAGGGACTTCATATACTTGGAAATGAAGTTGGTCCCCCGGTCAGACACCACCTCGCTAGGGAATCCCACTCGGGAGAAAATTCCCATCAGTGCTCGTCCCACCACGGGGGCCGTCACTGTCCTCAGAGGTATGGCTTCCGGGTACCGGGTGGCATGGTCCACCAAGACCAGGATGAACCTGTTGCCCATGGCTGTCTTGGGGTCCAGTGGCCCCACAATGTCAATACCCACCCGTTCAAAGGGGGTGCTGACTACAGGGAATGGCTGGAGAGGAGCCTTGCGCTTCCTCCCACTCTTTCCACTTGCCTGGCAAGTCTGACATGTCCTGCAGTGAGTGTCTGAACTCCTGCGCATTTGGGGCCAATAAAAGTGGGTGACAAGCCTCTCAAAGGTCTTGTCCTGCCCCAAATGTCCTGCCAATGGAACATCATGAGCCAGCCCCAGTAGGAAGGCTCTGAGACACTGGGGTACCACCAGCACACGGGCTGACCCAGGCTCAGCAACCTTAGGCTCAGTATACAGGAGATCATTCTCCCAATAGACCCAATGTGACCCAGACTGATCACCTGTTGCCTGGTCTGCAGCCTGTTGCCGCAGACCCACCAGAGAAGGGCATTCTTTCTGCTCCTTGCAGAATTCTTCCCTGGAGGGTCCTCCTTCTTGCTGCCAATGGGTCAGCTCAGGCAGGTCCCCCAGTTCAGCTACCTGTTCCCCTGTAGGCTCCAGGGCATCCCCCTCAAGGTCTGCCTCCTCCTGGACCGTGGGAACTTCGGGGGCCGGTTTCCCGCGCCCCCTGCCTCTTCTCGTGACGGCAGGTACCTGGGCCTCCCTCTCAGGCTCCAGGTCCTCTTGAGCACCTTTACTTGCTGCCATGGACCGGGTGGTCACACACGCCCAGTCAGGCAAACCCAACATCTCTAAATGAGCACTTCGCTCCACCTTCGCCCAGGGGAGCTCTCCAAGTCGTTCCCTAACAAACAGTCAACAGGCATGGCGGGCCTCACAGCTACCTGAAGAGTACCAGAGACCCCCCCCCCACTCAAAGGGAACCTGAGCCACTTTGCAGTGACTCTCTGTGTTGTCAGCGGCAACAACTGGATAGAACGCATGGGGGACAACCTGCTCTTGAGACACCAGGTGACACTTGACAGCTGTCACACTGGCTCCTGTATCTCTAAGAGCCTCCACCCTATGGCCATTGATGGTCACCCACTGCCTGTATTTCTTAGTGTTATCAGGCAGCTGGGTCTTGGGGACCATCTCACAGTCTCCTAATGAGACAAGGGACATCTGTGCGGGACCCCACCCCTCTGGGGCATCCATCTCCTCCCCCAGGGCTACACTAGCCATCTGCCGGGGGGCTGCACCAGGGGGTGCGGTCTTTCCAAACTGGCGGCACCTGGGATCACTCGCTATATGACCCAGGTCCCCACATTTGTAGCATCTCAGGGGTCCCCTTTGAACAGGTGGACCTGTCGGGGCCCCTGCGGGTTTCTGGGGGGAGGCTGGGAACCTTTCCCTTGGTTCCCTTGGGGACTACTTTGGGGCCTTCTTTGGAACTCCCTCTGTTTACCCTTGTCCCCCCACTCTTCTGCTGGGGACCCTGCCCACCCTTGGCTGAGTCTCCCACGTGACCCTTGTGGACCCTGGTACTGACCCAGCGGTCCGCCTCCTCAGCAAGCTTCCTAGGGATAGTCAGCTTGCTATCTATCAGGTGCTGGCGTAGCTCTGGAAAACAGTTACTTGACAAGTGCTCCCATGCAATCAAATCAAGGAGCCCCTGAAAATCATCAACTTGGCTACCCTTCACCCAACCATCCAATGCTCTGCAGAAAAAAGTGACATATTCAACCCAGGTACTGTTCTCTATCTTTGTGCAACCCCTGAACCTCTGCCTATACAATTCAGGAGTTAAACCATACCTAGACATTAAAGCATCCTTCATGTGGCGATATGAATTATGGACATCAGAAGGCAAATCTAGCAGTGTGTCCCGCCCCTCACTAAGGAACCGTCCCCACAACCCCGCTCCCCAATCCTTCTCAGGGACCCGGTGGGAAGACATGGCTACCTCATAGGCCTTGAACCACTGCCCAATGTCATCATTTTTAAAAACTCTCTGACCACATCTTTAGGAATATATACTCTAGCTTCCACAGGCATTGACGGTGTGCTGCCACCAGAGGGAGTAATGTCTAAGCTCCTAGCTTTCAAATCCAACTCCCTCAAACTTCTATCATGCTCAAGCTGCATCTTCTTTTCTTCCAGGGCCAGTTTCCTAATTTCCAATTGCCCATTCATTTTGGCCAGCTCCAACTCATGCATCCTATTTCTCTCCCTGTCCTCCAGCTCTTCTGTGGACAGACCTTTGGCAGAAACACTGCTACCTGCTGGGGAAGGTGCCTTCCTTTCCCCTGGACCCAATGGCCCTTCCAGCTGCACATCTGCATTATTATCCCCTTCCTCAATCTCAGGGGTTTTCCTAGCTTCTACCCAGGCCCTCAGCGCCTTATAGAACTCCTCCCTCCTGGTGAGCCCGGTAATTGCAACATTAAATCTTTTGCAGAAGTGCTTCAGCTGCTTTGCATTGTAGCATTCTAGTTTCTCTTCTTCCCAATCAAAATCAACAGATGCTATGGATGCTGGTTTCATGATGGCTGAACTTGGCAAAAATGGAACGTCCTAGAAAAAAAACCTACCAACAGTATGTGGTCGCGTTTTGGTCTGCACTCACTAGTAGTGTTCACCAATCACTGTACATGAGTCACAAAGGCAAGTCCAGAATCCCCACCGCTGACCACCAATGTTAGAATTGGGGGTCTCTAGTTGGCACAGGTAGGTACTTGTGACAAATAGGGACCCTCGCCTCTAGTCAGGGTAAAGGGGTACACTCCTAAAATAACCCCTGCTCACCCCCTTGGTAGCTTGGCACGAGCAGACAGGCTTATCTCAGAGGCAGTGTGTAAAGCATTTGTGAACACATACAGTAATCTAGTGACACACTACAGACGGACACCACACAAGGTTTATATCAAAAATAAGTATTCTTTATATAGTTTTAACACAAGACCATAAACGACAAAAATCCACAATACTGTACTTAAAATGGTAGTTTTAGCTTAGTTCAGTTCAGTTCTTAAGATGCAACACTTTAAGTCAATGTACCTTACGATGCGGGACGCTTCCACAACAAGCAATGTTGCAGCGATGGAAATGCGACAAAGTTCTGGTGCAAAGAAATAAAGACGTCAAGTTCTTCCTGATGCGGCACGCTTCTCCGAGGTTGCGAGAAGTCTCGACTCGATGCGTCAGCTACAGCGGCGACACCCTTGTTCAGCGATGCGACGACAGCGGCTTTGGCGGCGACCCTCTTCTCCGACGTTGCGAGACGCTTCCGCTCGATGCGACAACTGCAGCGGCGACACCCTTGTTTCGTGATGCGACGGCAGCAGCTCCGACGGCGGCACGCTTCTCCGTGGATGCGAGGCGCTTCTCTTGATGCGGTGCAATGCGACAGCTACAGCGGCGACACCCTCCTTCGGAGTTGCGACGGCAGCGGCTGCGACGGCGACACGCTTCTTCCTCGATGCGAGACTCTTCTCTTGATGCGGTGCAATGCGACAGCTACAGCGGCGACACCCTCCTTCGGAGTTGCGACTGCAGCAGCAGCGACAGCGACGCGCTTCCTCTTCGTTGCGGGACGCTTCTCTCGATGCGGTGCAATACGACAGCTACACCGGCGACACCCTCCTTCGGAGTTGCGACGGCAGCAGCAGCGACGGCGACACGCTTCTTCCTCTTGAGTCGCGCTTCCAGCTCCTTGCGACACGCAGTCCCTTCAGAAGGCCCAAAACAGCAGCAGGCACTTCCAAAGGATTCTTGGGGAGCTGGTGGTTGAAGTCTGTTGTCCCTGAGACTTCAGCAGGAGGCAAGCTCTTTTCTCAAGCCCTTGGAGATACTTTACAAGTTGAATAAAAGTGCACACAAAGTCCTTTCTCCTTCCTTTGGCAGTCAGGCAACCACTGCAGGCAGATCCCTCTAGCTTAGGGATAGTCTTCTCCTCAGTTCCTTCTTGGTTCCGCTCCTCAGCAAAGGTTTCTTCTTGTTTTCCCAAAGTGATCTAATTTCCTAGGGGTCTGGGTCCCCTTTTTATACCCAGTTTTCCTTTGTTCTCTGAAGGCAGAGAGGCCTCTGCCTAGTCCAAAACCAGTTCTGGTCAGTCCTGGAGCACTTTGTTTTTCTGACTCCTTCTTTCCTTTCAGAATGTGGGGCAGGGTGCTCAGCCGCCCGGCAGGAGGTGGAGCCAGCATTGTGGAAGGCAGGCACAGCCCTATTCAGACCCAGGTGCAACTCCTCCCTCCACTCTGGATGCAGATCTTTCTATTCAGCCCTGTGCTGACTCACCCTGTCTCCTGTAGCCACCCCCAGCCCCTGTCACTCAATCTCCAGACAAGGAATACACAACCTAGCAGAGGCAGGCTTGGATAGTTTAGGCAAGAAAATACCCACTTTCTAAAAGTGGTATTTTCAAACACAGAATGTTAAAACCAACTTCACTAAAAGATGTATTTTATCATCCTGAGTTCAGGCATACTAAATTCGTTTTTCTACCATGTTCCCTGGGTCAGTTCTGACTATAAGGTGTAATAGTCAGTCTGCCCATTCTGGCCTATGGGGAGCAGGTAGCCTTGCAATAGTGAAAAACGAAAATGGCTGTAATTCACTATTAGGACATGCCACACACACCAGGGCATGTCCTACCTTGTACTTACAATGCACCCTGCCCTAGGGCCTACTTTAGGGGTGACCAACATGCAGTAAAGGGAAGGTTTAGGGACTGGTAAGTGGGTGTACTCACCAAGTCGGCATGGCAGCCCTAGGCTGCACACAGGCTCTGCAATGGCAGGCCTGAGGCACATTTTACAAGCCGCTTCTGTGGGTGGCACAACCAGTGCTGCAAGCCCACCAGCGGCATTGGATTTACAAGCCCTGGGCACACTCAGTGCACTGTACTAGGGACTGACAAGTAAACCAATCATCCAATCATGGAGTCACTAATACATAACGCAATTTATCATAGGGAGCACTTGCACTGTGGCACTGAATAGCAGTGGCACAGTGCCCAAAGCATCTAACACCAGCAAAAATGGATCGGTAACATAGGAGGCATCATAAAAAATGGAAGGGAGACCCACGCCAAGGATGCCAGGTCTAACAATGAGGATGATCTCTACCTCTAGGGACACTGCTGCTGCCACCATGGGACTCTAGTCCCAATTTCTGAGAAGCTCTCTGGAGCTCCAGGGATTCCCTGTCTAAGGCCAATTGCTCTCTCTTGAATCTGAGCTTAGCTCTCTCAAACTCAAGCAGTTGGCATTTCTTCTCATATGAGAATGCCCTTTTATGAGAAGCAGAGGACCCTATAGACGTACTAGAATGAATAGATTCCTGAGAAGGAGATCTGGATCTTCTTGGTAGACTATTAACCCTTCCAGGTGGGGTAAAGAGAACCCCACTGGGGTCTCCTTCCTCACCTTCAGGAAGAATTGGATTTTCCAGGTTGGAATCATTTTGTTCCCCCTGGCCAGCATCAGAGTCTGGGTCATAGTAGTTTTCACTACCTGGCCTTTCCTCTTCAGCTGCCCCACCCCCTTTGCCAACCTCATCAGACTCTGGGGTCTTTCTGAAGTCATCTTCAAGCAACATCTTTATGAGATGTTGGGTGGTTGGGCTTTTCCCTGTCTTCAATTTCCTTGAGGCACACATAGCCCTCAATTCTTGGTATGAGGCATGGTCATACTTAGTTGGGAGAGACCCACTGGTTTCTGCCCTTGAAGACATGACTAGTGTGGTGTGGTGTATGCACCTACCTACTCTAGTGGGGCCTACTAAACTGTCTTGAGTTGTAGAAAGGGTGTGCTAGGCCCTTGACACACAACTCTAAGTTCAGTAGAACTTACTGTATTCTAAACTTGATTTATATGTACCTATGTACCTAAAGTGGTTTTCAGTTAGTCACTCAAAGAGATTATCTGGTAAAGCAATAGCAAGCTTGAATCCCACCGCTGCACACCAATGTGAGAAGTTGGCCTGGCATATGCTGTCCACTAGTTATAGTGGGCACCTTGCACCAGTCCAAACGACCCTTATTGATGATAGGTTTAAAGACAACCTTTATTGAAAGCTATCCTAGTGGTAGCTATGGAGAGCAGCCTTCAGGCTAAGTCTTGAAGGAGTGTAAAGCAGCTTGGTTTACCAGATTATAACCTCTTGAATGACCAAATGAAAGGAGAACCACACCAGGTATATATAAAATATATGTATTTATTTCTAAACCCTCACTACTAATCTCTTTATGAGATTAGATTCCAAGATACACAATATCACAGTATTAAAACGACAGTAAATAGCACAATACACAGTGGGCTCCAGGGGGAGACCAAACCATATACTAAGAAAGTGGTATAAGAACCACAACTTGACTAGACACAGTGCCTAGAGCACGTAGAATCGCTGGGACCCCAAGGAACCACCCAAGGTAGTGACACAGGAGACCCACGGGGGACGTGTGCAGTGTGAGAACACAGCCGCGAGCGCCGTAGGATTCTATGAGGAAAGTCGCGGTTGGAATTTTAAAGCAAAAGGACACTTAGGAGAGGACTTTGAGCAAACCCCTTTAGACTTAAGGGGTTCTAGGGCCAACACCAACGGGAGCACCGTAGTACTCGGGTTACCTCACCCAGGGAAGCCGGGTGCATAGGTGGCAAATGGTGTCTGGAATCGTCGTTGATTTCAATGGCGATCTGCTGCAAACTGCTGCTGCCATGAAGAAGAAAAGTGTCCGGGAGTGATCCAAGCCTGGATCGAAGATGTGAAGAACCTGAAAGCAGAGGGGACAAAGTCTGGGTCACTTCACGTGACCAGGAGCGGAGCAATCAAATACCCACCGATGTCGGGTGCTTCAGGAGCGCAGAGGTGAAGCTTGACTCTGCAGCCACGGGGTCCAGGAGATATCGAGGACAACCAGGAGCCGGATTCGAGCTGTGCCACAAAGGATGTCGAGTGCTGGCATGTCGGTACTTGGATTGAATCTAACAAGCCTTGGCAACAGCAACCCACGCAGGAAGAGTAAAGATGCTTTAGTGCGGACCAGCAAGGTCCGGGGGACTCCCCAAGCAATGGAGAGTCAGGGCACATCTGGAGCAACCAGGGTAGCCCAATTAATCTTAGTGTTGCCTTCACAGGGACCCACCAGTTGACGGACCAGGGATCGCGAAGGTACCTCAAGAGAAAACACAAAGGGCCAGCTCACGGAACACTTGTGGAGTGTAGGCTGACAATCTTTGGTGGAATTGCTGCTCGGGGGCAGGGCTACAAGTAACCCAAAGCTCAGCCTCAGAGGTCACCTCAAAGCTGATGCTTCTGCAAATGGTTGCGGTGCCCAGGGGTTCGGGTTGCACGGTCTCCACGAGGGATACAGGCCTCAGACTTGCTGAGCACACAGATTGACCTCAGAGACCATGGGAACCCACCTCCTGTGTGGAAAAATTCTTCGGAGTCCTCAGGAGCTTTGGAGATGCCAACCGGACAGATGCGTCTTTGGTGCCTGCCAAGCAGGGGAGTAACTCCTTTACTCCAAGGGAGATTCTTCGGTCATCCAACGTCGTGTAGATAGCTGAAGTTCTGGGATTCTGTAGCAGAGTTTCGTCCAGGTAAATCTAAAGTCCTGTAGTCAGGGGTTCCTACTTTATACCCAAGGAAGGGGTGGGACAAACTCTGGGGACCCACCTATGGGTGGGTCAGGAAAGAGGGGTGGCTACACCCATTTCCTTTGTCCAGTTTCGCGCCAGAGCAGGGGCTGGTAGCCCCTGAAACCGATTTGAGCTGGACTATGCACAGGGACACCAAATGTGCCCCCAGTGCAGACTTCAAAGCACTCTTGGAGTGCACCCACCCAGCCCCAATACACTAAAGACTGTCTGGGAGGTGGTCACACCTCCCTGTGACAGGAAACCTATTGTCCAGGCCTCCCCTGCCGGAGTTTCGTCCAGCAGCAGGAGGGCAGACTCGTGTCTGTGGCTGCCGCATCCATTTTGTGATGCCAGGGTTCTGTTAAGCTGGTACCGGGTATACCGATGGTGCCATGTTTCTTCCTCCAGTAGGGTGGAATCATACCTCCCACCCCAGTTACTGGGGTGGAGGTATGATTCCAAGGTGTTTGACACCAAACATGACATGTTTCCATGCAGCCATTCTCAAGTTAGCATTTACCGGGAGGTTATAATGCACTTAAGAGTATATGGTTGGCTGCACCACAAACAACCTCGGAATGAAGATTCTGAAAGCTGCAGAGGGGCCCTGCTCATGCATGGGCACCCTCTCACATGAAACCCAGCACCCTGCTTTCAGGATTGTTAAGGCCTGCCATAGGGGTGACTGATAGGTTTACATGTGCAGTGATATGGAGAGATATAGGGAACCTATACCTCAGTAAGGGGTGGATACACCACCTTACACAGGCTGCTGTAGCAGAGCTGTTGTGTCATTTTGGATGGCCTCTCAGGGGTGGCATAATACATGCTGCAGCCCCTGGGAGGCCCCTGAGGTACCTATGCCCTGGGTACATAGTATACCATATACTAGGGACTTATAAGGGTACCCCAGAACCCAATCTGGAGTGTACCTAAAGTACATGCAATCAATTTAAGGGGAAAGCAGATAGGCTGGGGTCCTTAATAGCAAGATCCCAGCCAAACTAAGTCAAAAACCAGCAAAACACCAGGAAAAAAGTGGGGGCAACCATGCAGTCAGATTCCACCTTCCTACATAACCTCCCCCCAAACGAAAGGAGATAAGGCTAACCTTGCCCAGTTGAGCCTTTATTGACTAAGTGGCCATATAAGGAAGAACCTGCACTAGCATGGTTACCCACTGTCTTATGGTCCACTAAGCAATTCCTAACCCCAAGGGTATTGGATGATCTCCACCATTTGGAATTACTACCTGTAGTGTGTTTTGGCAAAGTAAAAGGCTGGTGGGGTGTCTGAGTAGAGAAGTGAGGCCCTAATAAAGTTGGTCTCAGCTTCCTCAGATCACTGGTCACCATGGAGGCCTTTCTTTCCATGACTGAGTTGTATCTGGCCCTTAGGGTCAACCTCTGGCTGCCTACAGCTGGGGGTTGGGTCCCTTTGGTTGGAACAATGGAGGGACATGGTAGATTTGGAACCACTTGGTCCCAGGTTTGCCTTTGCCCAGCAGAGTCCATCTGGCGGAGGTCCCTACACAATGGTAAGAGGGATCCCTCAGTGTGCTGAGGAATTTTCACCTGGCTAGGGCTACTAGACTGGGTGCCCCTAATCTGTGGATGAGGGGGTTCCTCTGGACAGGGAGCCCTTAGGGGTCCACTGACCTCCCTGACCTCTGCAGCCCTGGGCTGACAGAGGGAGGGTAGAGAGGGGCAGGTTACCTGCTCCAGACTGGGTACCACCTTGGAAGGGTCCCCTGGCATCAGGGGTGTTGCCAGGCCAGGCCTGACCACTTCTGGGGCAGTTCCTTCACTAGGGGTAGGATCAGTTCCCTGAGGAAGCGGACCCTTACCTATTGTCTGGGGGAAGAAGACTTTTCTTCAACCCTTCTGCTCTCTTGGAGAGTAGAGTGGGCCATTCTTTCAGGCTCCACTTCTCCAAGATTTCCCTGGGATGGGGCTGAGGCCCTTACAGCCCCACCAACCTTCTCAGAGAGGCCCAACATTTTTAAATGGGCCTGGTATTCAACTTCAGCCCAGGCTGAAACCTCCAGATCATTGCCCAACAGGCAATATACAGGCAAGTTTGGGGACACTGCCACTCTCTTTGGGCCAGTGACCCCTCCCCAGCTGAGATTGACTATGGCCATGGGATGATCTGTTCTGATACCATCAATGTTGGTCACCTGGTACTTGAACTCCGGTAAAAGCTGTTGAGGGGGACTAGTTTCCCTGTCACCATGTGACACTAGCCCCTGTGTCCCTGAATGCCAACGCCTTCTGACCATTGATTAGGGGCTCCTGTCTGTACTTGCCCAAAGTATTGGGACTCATAGTAAAAGTGGCAAATTCCATGCCACCATCACAGACTAAGGAGGCTTGGGAGGGGGACCTTTGTAATCCAGGGTCCACCTCAGTTCCCCATGAAAATGCACCTAACTTTTTGGGTGCATTACTACCACCTGGGGGATTACTACTTGTAGTACCAGGAGGAGTGGTAGTATTGCTGGGAGGAACATTTTCCTTATTGCCAGCCATGGAGCAACTGGGGTCATTTTTCCAGTGGCCAGGCTTCTTACAGTTATGGCAATAAGGTTTCTTTTCAGGGGAGGAAGGAGTTTGGGACCCACCCCCAGGAGAGGACTTTTGGGGCCCTGTAGGGGATTTGTCTTTTAATTTATCCCCACCTTTCTCTTGGTTTTTGGAAGAATCTTTCTTCTGGTCACCACCCTGATTCTTTGGCTTTACTCTGGTTCTGACCCATTTGTCTGCCTTCTTTCCCAATTCTTGGGGAGAGGTCAGATCAGAGTCCACCAGGTACTGGTGTAAAAGCTGGTTTTGACAATTATTAAGGATCTGCTCCCTCATAATCAAATTGTACAATCCTAAAAAGTCATGCACCTTGCTGCCATGTATCCAACCTTCCAGAGCCTTAGTAGCACAATCTACAAAGTCAACCCAGTCCTGAGTCTGTGCCTTTTGGGTGTCTCTGAACTTTAACCTGTATTGTTTAGTGGTTAGGCCAAACCCATCAATCAGAGCACTCTTCAGGACTTTGTAATTGTCAGCATCCTCTTCTCTTATAGTGAGGAGCTTGTCTCTACCTTTGTCTGCAAAGGAGAGCCACAAGATTGCTGCCCACTGCTCCTGAGGGACCCTCTGTACTTTACAGGCCCTCTCAAGTGTAGTTATCCATTTGTGGATGTCATCCCCACTCTGATAGGGAGGGACAATCTTGTTCAGGTTCCTATGGTGATGAGTATCTTCTCTACTCCTAGGGACACTGTTGCTGCCACCATGGGGCTCTAGCCCCAACTTCTGAGAAGCTTTCTGAAGCTCCAGGGATTCCCTATCTAAGGCCAATTGCTCTCTCTTGATTCTGAGCTTAGCTCTCTCAAACTCAAGCAGTTGGCACTTCTTCTCATAAGAGGACTCCCTTTTATGAGAAGCAGAGGTCCTATAAGAAATAGAGCTCCCTACAGTTCTACCAGAATGATTAGACTCCAGAGAAGGAGATCTAGATCTTCTTGGTAAACTGTTAACCCTTCCAGGTGGAGTAAAGAGAGACCCACTAGGGCCTCCTTCTTCACCTTCAGGAAGAATTGGATTTTCCAGGTTAGAATCATTTTGATCCTCCTGGCCAGCATCAGAGTCCTGGTCATTGAGGTTTTCACTCCCTGGCCTTTCCTCTTCTGCTGTCCCACCCACTCTGCCAACCTCATCAGACCCTGGAGTCTTTCTGAGGTCATCTGCAAGGAACAACTTTATGAGATGTTGTGTGGTTGGGCTTTTCCCAGTCTTCAATTTCCTTGAGGCACACATAGCCCTCAATTCTTGGTATGAGGCATGGTCATACTTAGTTGGGAGAGACCCACTGGTTTCTGCCCTTGAAGACATGACTAGTGTGGTGTGGTGTATGCACCTACCTACTCTAGTGGGGCCTACTAAACTGTCTTGAGTTGTAGAAAGGGTGTGCTAGGCCCTTGACACACAACTCTAAGTTCAGTAGAACTTACTGTATTCTAAACTTGATTTATATGTACCTATGTACCTAAAGTGGTTTTCAGTTAGTCACTCAAAGAGATTATCTGGTAAAGCAATAGCAAGCTTGAATCCCACCGCTGCACACCAATGTGAGAAGTTGGCCTGGCATATGCTGTCCACTAGTTATAGTGGGCACCTTGCACCAGTCCAAACGACCCTTATTGATGATAGGTTTAAAGACAACCTTTATTGAAAGCTATCCTAGTGGTAGCTATGGAGAGCAGCCTTCAGGCTAAGTCTTGAAGGAGTGTAAAGCAGCTTGGTTTACCAGATTATAACCTCTTGAATGACCAAATGAAAGGAGAACCACACCAGGTATATATAAAATATATGTATTTATTTCTAAACACTCACTACTAATCTCTTTATGAGATTAGAGTCCAAGATACACAATATCACAGTATTAAAACGACAGTAAATAGCACAATACACAGTGGGCTCCAGGGGGAGACCAAACCATATACTAAGAAAGTGGTATAAGAACCACAACTTAACTAGACACAGTGCCTAGAGCACGTAGAATCGCTGGGACCCCAAGGAACCACCCAAGGTAGTGACACAGGAGACCCACGGGGGACGTGTGCAGTGTGAGAACACAGCCGCGAGCGCCGTAGGATTCTATGAGGAAAGTCGCGGTTGGAATTTTAAAGCAAAAGGACACTTAGGAGAGGACTTTGAGCAAACCCCTTTAGACTTAAGGGGTTCTAGGGCCAACACCAATGGGAGCACCGTAGTACTCGGGTTACCTCACCCAGGGAAGCCGGGTGCATAGGTGGCAAATGGTGTCTGGAATCGTCGTTGATTTCAATGGCGATCTGCTGCAAACTGCTGCTGCCATGAAGAAGAAAAGTGTCCGGGGTGATCCAAGCCTGGATCGAAGATGTGAAGAACCTGAAAGCAGAGGGGACAAAGTCTGGGTCACTTCACGTGACCAGGAGCGGAGCAATCAAATACCCACCGATGTCGGGTGCTTCAGGAGCGCAGAGGTGAAGCTTGACTCTGCAGCCACGGGGTCCAGGAGATATCGAGGACAACCAGGAGCCGGATTCGAGCTGTGCCACAAAGGATGTCGAGTGCTGGCATGTCGGTGCTTGGATTGAATCTAACAAGCCTTGGCAACAGCAACACACGCAGGAAGAGTAAAGATGCTTTAGTGCGGACCAGCAAGGTCCGGGGGACTCCCCAAGCAATGGAGAGTCAGGGCACATCTGGAGCAACCAGGGTAGCCCAATTAATCTTAGTGTTGCCTTCACAGGGACCCACCAGTTGACGGACCAGGGATCGCGAAGGTACCTCAAGAGAAAACACAAAGGGCCAGCTCACGGAACACTTGTGGAGTGTAGGCTGACAATCTTTGGTGGAATTGCTGCTCGGGGGCAGGGCTACAAGTAACCCAAAGCTCAGCCTCAGAGGTCACCTCAAAGCTGATGCTTCTGCAAATGGTTGCGGTGCCCAGGGGTTCGGGTTGCACGGTCTCCACGAGGGATACAGGCCTCAGACTTGCTGAGCACACAGATTGACCTCAGAGACCATGGGAACCCACCTCCTGTGTGGAAAAATTATTCGGAGTCCTCAGGAGCTTTGGAGATGCCAACCGGACAGATGCGTCTTTGGTGCCTGCCAAGCAGGGGAGTAACTCCTTTACTCCAAGGGAGATTCTTCGGTCATCCAACGTCGTGTAGATAGCTGAAGTTCTGGGATTCTGTAGCAGAGTTTCGTCCAGGTAAATCTAAAGTCCTGTAGTCAGGGGTTCCTACTTTATACCCAAGGAAGGGGTGGGACAAACTCTGGGGACCCACCTATGGGTGGGTCAGGAAAGAGGGGTGGCTACACCCATTTCCTTTGTCCAGTTTCGCGCCAGAGCAGGGGCTGGTAGCCCCTGAAACCGATTTGAGCTGGACTATGCACAGGGACACCAAATGTGCCCCCAGTGCAGACTTCAAAGCACTCTTAGAGTGCACCCACCCAGCCCCAATACACTAAAGACTGTCTGGGAGGTGGTCACACCTCCCTGTGACAGGAAACCTATTGTCCAGGCCTCCCCTGCCGGAGTTTCGTCCAGCAGCAGGAGGGCAGACTCGTGTCTGTGGCTGCTGCATCCATTTTGTGATGCCAGGGTTCTGTTAAGCTGGTACCGGGTATACCGATGGTGCCATGTTTCTTCCTCCAGTAGGGTGGAATCATACCTCCCACCCCAGTTACTGGGGTGGAGGTATGATTCCAAGGTGTTTGACACCAAACATGACATGTTTCCATGCAGCCATTCTCAAGTTAGCATTTACCGGGAGGTTATAATGCACTTAAGAGTATATGGTTGGCTGCACCACAAACAACCTCGGAATGAAGATTCTGAAAGCTGCAGAGGGGCCCTGCTCATGCATGGGCACCCTCTCACATGAAACCCAGCACCCTGCTTTCAGGATTGTTAAGGCCTGCCATAGGGGTGACTGATAGGTTTACATGTGCAGTGATATGGAGAGATATAGGGAACCTATACCTCAGTAAGGGGTGGATACACCACCTTACACAGGCTGCTGTAGCAGAGCTGTTGTGTCATTTTGGATGGCCTCTCAGGGGTGGCATAATACATGCTGCAGCCCCTGGGAGGCCCCTGGGGTACCTATGCCCTGGGTACATAGTATACCATATACTAGGGACTTATAAGGGTACCCCAGAACCCAATCTGGAGTGTACCTAAAGTACATGCAATCAATTTAAGGGGAAAGCAGATAGGCTGGGGTCCTTAATAGCAAGATCCCAGCCAAACTAAGTCAAAAACCAGCAAAACACCAGGAAAAAAGTGGGGGCAACCATGCAGTCAGATTCCACCTTCCTACATAACCTCCCCCCCCCCCAAACGAAAGGAGATGAGGCTAACCTTGCCCAGTTGAGCCTTTATTGACTAAGTGGCCATATAAGGAAGAACCTGCACTAGCATGGTTACCCACTGTCTTATGGTCCACTAAGCAATTCCTAACCCCAAGGGTATTGGATGATCTCCACCATTTGGAATTACTACCTGTAGTGTGTTTTGGCAAAGTAAAAGGCTGGTGGGGTGTCTGAGTAGAGAAGTGAGGCTCTAATAAAGTTGGTCTCAGCTTCCTCAGATCACTGGTCACCATGGAGGCCTTTCTTTCCATGACTGAGTTGTATCTGGCCCTTAGGGTCAACCTCTGGCTGCCTACAGCTGGGGGTTGGGTCCCTTTGGTTGGAACAATGGAGGGACATGGTAGATTTGGAACCACTTGGTCCCAGGTTTGCCTTTGCCCAGCAGAGTCCATCTGGCGGAGGTCCCTACACAATGGTAAGAGGGATCCCTCAGTGTGCTGAGGAATTTTCACCTGGCTAGGGCTACTAGACTGGGTGCCCCTAATCTGTGGATGAGGGGGTTCCTCTGGACAGGGAGCCCTTAGGGGTCCACTGACCTCCCTGACCTCTGCAGCCCTGGGCTGACAGAGGGAGGGTAGAGAGGGGCAGGTTACCTGCTCCAGACTGGGTACCACCTTGGAAGGGTCCCCTGGCATCAGGGGTGTTGCCAGGCCAGGCCTGACCACTTCTGGGGCAGTTCCTTCACTAGGGGTAGGATCAGTTCCCTGAGGAAGCGGACCCTTACCTATTGTCTGGGGGGAAGAAGACTTTTCTTCAACCCTTCTGCTCTCTTGGAGAGTAGAGTGGGCCATTCTTTCAGGCTCCACTTCTCCAAAATTTCCCTGGGATGGGGCTGAGGCCCTTACAGCCCCACCAACCTTCTCAGAGAGGCCCAACATTTTTAAATGGGCCTGGTATTCAACTTCAGCCCAGGCTGAAACCTCCAGATCATTGCCCAACAGGCAATATACAGGCAAGTTTGGGGACACTGCCACTCTCTTTGGGCCAGTGACCCCTCCCCAGCTGAGATTGACTATGGCCATGGGATGATCTGTTCTGATACCATCAATGTTGGTCACCTGGTACTTGAACTCCGGTAAAAGCTGTTGAGGGGGGACTAGTTTCCCTGTCACCATGGTGACACTAGCCCCTGTGTCCCTGAATGCCAACGCCTTCTGACCATTGATTAGGGGCTCCTGTCTGTACTTGCCCAAAGTATTGGGACTCATAGTAAAAGTGGCAAATTCCATGCCACCATCACAGACTAAGGAGGCTTGGGAGGGGGACCTTTGTAATCCAGGGTCCACCTCAGTTCCCCATGAAAATGCACCTAACTTTTGGGTGCATTACTACCACCTGGGGGATTACTACTTGTAGTACCAGGAGGAGTGGTAGTATTGCTGGGAGGAACATTTTCCTTATTGCCAGCCATGGAGCAACTGGGGTCATTTTTCCAGTGGCCAGGCTTCTTACAGTTATGGCAATAAGGTTTCTTTTCAGGGGAGGAAGGAGTTTGGGACCCACCCCCAGGAGAGGACTTTTGGGGCCCTGTAGGGGATTTGTCTTTTAATTTATCCCCACCTTTCTCTTGGTTTTTGGAAGAATCTTTCTTCTGGTCACCACCCTGATTCTTTGGCTTTACTCTGGTTCTGACCCATTTGTCTGCCTTCTTTCCCAATTCTTGGGGAGAGGTCAGATCAGAGTCCACCAGGTACTGGTGTAAAAGCTGGTTTTGACAATTATTAAGGATCTGCTCCCTCATAATCAAATTGTACAATCCTAAAAAGTCATGCACCTTGCTGCCATGTATCCAACCTTCCAGAGCCTTAGTAGCACAATCTACAAAGTCAACCCAGTCCTGAGTCTGTGCCTTTTGGGTGTCTCTGAACTTTAACCTGTATTGTTTAGTGGTTAGGCCAAACCCATCAATCAGAGCACTCTTCAGGACTTTGTTATTGTCAGCATCCTCTTCTCTTACAGTGAGGAGCTTGTCTCTACCTTTGTCTGCAAAGGAGAGCCACAAGATTGCTGCCCACTGCTCCTGAGGGACCCTCTGTACTTTACAGGCCCTCTCAAGTGTAGTTATCCATTTGTGGATGTCATCCCCACTCTGATAGGGAGGGACAATCTTGTTCAGGTTCCTATGGTGATGAGTATCTTCTCTACTCCTAGGGACACTGTTGCTGCCACCATGGGGCTCTAGCCCCAACTTCTGAGAAGCTTTCTGAAGCTCCAGGGATTCCCTATCTAAGGCCAATTGCTCTCTCTTGATTCTGAGCTTAGCTCTCTCAAACTCAAGCAGTTGGCACTTCTTCTCATAAGAGGACTCCCTTTTATGAGAAGCAGAGGTCCTATAAGAAATAGAGCTCCCTACAGTTCTACCAGAATGATTAGACTCCAGAGAAGGAGATCTAGATCTTCTTGGTAAACTGTTAACCCTTCCAGGTGGAGTAAAGAGAGACCCACTAGGGCCTCCTTCTTCACCTTCAGGAAGAATTGGATTTTCCAGGTTAGAATCATTTTGATCCTCCTGGCCAGCATCAGAGTCCTGGTCATTGAGGTTTTCACTCCCTGGCCTTTCCTCTTCTGCTGTCCCACCCACTCTGCCAACCTCATCAGACCCTGGAGTCTTTCTGAGGTCATCTGCAAGGAACAACTTTATGAGATGTTGTGTGGTTGGGCTTTTCCCAGTCTTCAATTTCCTAGAGGCACACATAGTCCTCAATTCTTGGTATGAGACATTGTCATACTTAGTTGGTAGAGGTCCACTGACTTCTGCCCTTGAAGACATGACTAGTGTGGTGTGGTGTATGCACCTACCTACTCTAGTGGGGCCTACTAAACTGTCTTGAGTTGTAGAAAGGGTGTGCTAAGCCCTTGACACACAACTCTAAGTTCAGTAGAACTTACTGTATTCTAAACTTGATTTATATGTACCTATGTACCTATAGTGGTTTTCAGTTAGTCACTCAAAGAGATTAACTGGTAAAGCAATAGCAAGCTTCAATCCCACCGCTGCACACCAATGTGAGAAGTTGGCCTGGCATATGCTGTCCACTAGTTATAGTGGGCACCTTGCACCAGTCCAAACGACCCTTATTGATGATAGGTTTAAAGACAACCTTTATTGAAAGCTATCCTAGTGGTAGCTATGGAGAGCAGCCTTCAGGCTAAGTCTTGAAGGAGTGTAAAGCAGCTTGATTTACCAGATTATAACCTCTTGAATGACCAAATGAAAGGAGAACCACACCAGGTATATATAAAATATATGTATTTATTTCTAAACACTCACTACTAATCTCTTTATGAGATTAGAGTCCAAGATACACAATATCACAGTATTAAAACGACAGTAAATAGCACAATACACAGTGGGCTCCAGGGGGAGACCAAACCATATACTAAGAAAGTGGTATAAGAACCACGACTTGACTAGACACAGTGCCTAGAGCACGTAGAATCGCTGGGATCCCAAGGAACCACCCAAGGTAGTGACACAGGAGGCCCATGGGGAACGTGTGCAGTGTGAGAACACAGCTGCGAGCGCCGTAGGATTCTATGAGGAAAGTCGCGGTTGGAATTTTAAAGCAAAAGGACACTTAGGAGAGGACTTTGAGCAAACCCCTTTAGACTTAAGGGTTTCTAGGGCCAACACCCACGGGAGCACCGTAGTACTCGGGTTACCTCACCCAGGGAAGCCGGGTGCATAGGTGGCAAATGGTGTCTGGAATCGTCGTTGATTTCAATGGCGATCTGCTGCAAACTGCTGCTGCCGTGAAGAAGAAAAGTGTCCGGGATGATCCAAGCCTGGATCAAAGATGTGAAGAACCTGAAAGCAGAGGGGACAAAGTCTGGGTCACTTCACGTGACCAGGAGCGGAGCAATCAAATGCCCACCGATGTCGGGTGCTTCAGGTGCGAAGAGGTGAAGCTTGACTCTAGAGCCACGGGGTCCAGGCGATGTCGAGGACAACCAGGAGCCGGATTCGAGCTGTCCCAGGAAGGATGTCGAGTGCTGGGGTGTCGGTGCTCGGATTGAACACAACAAGCCTTGGCAACAGCAACCCACGCAGGAAGAGTAAAGATGCTTTGGTGCGGACCAGCAAGGTCCGGGGGACTCCCCAAGCGATGGAGAGTCAGGACAAGTCTGGACCAACCAGGGAAGCCCAATTAAAGTTAGAGTTGTCTTCTTGGGGACCCACAGGTCAACGGACCAGGGATCGCAAAGGGACCTCAAGAGGAATCACAAAATGGCGGCCAGAAATATTTGGTGTGATCACTGCTCGGGGTCAGGGCTACTAGTAACCTAAAGCTCAGCCTCAGGGGTCGCCGAAAAGCTGATGCTTCTGCAAATGGGCACTGTGCCCAGGGGTTCAGGTTGCACGGTCACCACGATGGATACGGGCCTCAGACTTGCTGGGGAAACAGATCGACCTCTAAGACCTCGGAAAACCCACCTCCTGTGTGGCAATATTCTTCGGAGTCCGTCAGAGCTTCGGAGATGCCAACCGGTCAGTTGCATTAAAGGTGCCTGCCTTGCAGGGGAGTAACTCCTTTACTCCAAGGGAGATTCTTCAGTCATCCAGCGTAGTGTAGATCACCGAAGTACTTGGTTTCTGTTTCAGAGTTTAGTCCAGGTGTAATCTAAAGTCCTGTAGTCAGGGGTTCCTACTTTATACCCAAGTGATGGAGCAAGGACTCACAATGAGACTTGCTCATAAGCAATCTTCTCACAATAGTAATTAATTTGTACTAAAACCTTGTAATGTCATTATTAATAATGTGCAAACATTACATTTATCCGAGAGACGCTTGCCTATGTGTTTAAAACTAATAAGTAATCCTTGTCTAATCCAAAATGGCCGCAAAGCGTGGGAACTCAACTGTGCATGTGTCAACCATATCACGTGGTATGACGGCTTTCTTTGCTTGGAGGGAATCTTTGCTTCTGCGCAGTGTATGCTAAAATGGCTGCTTTATGTTCTCACATGCTAAAGCCTTCGCGTTGCTGCAATTAATAATGTGGTATTCTAACGCTAGTAATGCGGGATAGATTTTATAATTAAATGGGACTAGAGTAGAAGTAGGGGGTATACAGTGAAACATTTTATTTTTAATTTTAAAATGTTTCTTCTTTGATTTCTATTAGTTCGTAAATTGGGCCTGGGTTAACTGAACAGCAGCTCAAGAGCCATGGAACCTGCGCATGCGCTCTGAAACTAACAAGACAAAGCGATGAAGTCAACTTGGAAGATATCCAAGGACATGACCCGTTGGTCACCTTCACTGTACATCTGAAATGTCCTACCAATTGAAACATTTTGTATACACTTTATATTAAAATTTGTTGTGAGACGGGTGGGAAATAAAGCAAATGTATTAATTGTGAGGGGCGGTATTTTAAAACAATGGGCTTAAAGAAGTTGAAGTAAATTGGCATGGTGTGAGGATCAACCCCCTGTCCCTGTCCAATCAGAAGTAGTGGGCCCATAATTTTGAAACATTAATGGGAGGTACCTGGGTGTAGAAGGGTATAATAGATATAGAATTAGCTAATTAGAGAGACTAGGCATTTAGGCTCAGATGCTGACACAGAACGAGCTGATCGATTGCAGACTGAACCGCTGTCCAAAGAGGTCCTGAGGTGGGGGCGGCGGATTCCATTAGAAAGAAGACACGGAAGAATCGAGGAGGAACGAAGTGTCAGAGAGGGGAACCACGCAGGCGTCGTTGGTAGAGAGGTCACCTGTCCTGCCTTGAACCTGGTCCGGAGGTCTTTTTGGTCTTCATCTTTCCTGGACCCTTCCAACTCTTTGGCCAAGGGGTTTGGTTTTCACACCTTTAGGTAACTATAAATGCGTAATCTTTAGTTGTACTGCTGTCTCTATCTTCTCCTTTCTGAGGGACCGTCATTGTGATTAATAGGTGATATTATAGTGTATTTTCTCCTTGACATGCGATTAAGTGCCATGTGGCTTGTATATTACTCTGCTAAATAATTTAGATAAACATTTTAAAACTTCCTGAGTCAGTGGTTATTTCAGGTGTTTTATGAAATTGTATTTGTATGATCTCATTTTTATCCCCAATTATCAAAGGTCCATTGGTAAGTCATTACTCTTCAATCAGGAAAGGTAATTGGTAGCAGGGAGTTTGATAAAGAGTACAACTGATTCCCACCAGCGGTGTTTATTAGTTAGCATGAACGAATGGGCCCAGGTGAGTATTTTGTGTATGAATGCTTGTTGCTAGTAACCCGCTGGATCAGTTTTCTGGCTATCAGAGAATGGTTTTACTTTGTTAATTGGGTAATAAGAATTTTATTTTTATGAACTAACATCCTTTTGTTTAAAGTTTTGTTTTATGTTGTCTAGAATCCCCGGGGAATTTGAATAGCGGATGGTAAGTGGAAGCCATACTGCAGTGAGGTTATCTGTCAGGCAGAAATAGTACTGAAAAGTTAAGTAGGGCTATCAGTACTGGTTAGGGACTCTGTGCGTGTATGAGTGAAAGCAAAGGAATACGCTGGTGAAAATTTGATGTTATATCACCTAGAAATCAATCAATCAGGGGTTTGTTAAAGCGCGACTACTCACCCGTAAGGGTCTCAAGGCGCTAGGGGGGGAGGGGTGCAGGTTCCATCCATCAAGGAGGGGGTCTGTCGAAGAGCCAGGTTTTGAGGTTTCTTGCGAAGATGGGAAGCGATGTTGTCTGTCTGAGGTGGAGCGGAAGGGCGTTCCATGCTTTGGCCGCGAGGAAGGAGAAGGAGCGGCCTCCCGATCTGGTCTTTCTGGTGCGGGGGACCACGGCGTAGGAGAGCTGGGCTGATCGTAAGGTCCTTTGGGGTGCGTGGAATTTGAGTCGGCTGTTCAGGTATGCTGGTCCGGTGCCGTGGAGGGCCTTGTGTGCGTGGGTGAGCATCTTGAAGGTGATTCTCGCCTCGACAGGGAGCCAGTGGAGTGTGCGCAGGTGCTGGGAGATGTGGCAGTGTTTTGGCAGGTTGAGGACCAGTCTTGCGGCGGCGTTCTGGATGTTCTGTAGCTTGCGGGTGAGGTTTTTGTTTATTCCGGCGTAGAGTGCGTTGCCGTAGTCGAGTCTGCTGGTGACCAGGGCGTGAGTGACGGTCTTTCGGTGTTCGAGGGGATCCATTTGAAGGTCTTACGAAGGAGGCGGAGGGTGTGGAAGCAGGAAGACGAGACAGAGTTGATCTGGCGGTCCATTTTGAGCTCGGAGTCCAGGATGATTCCCAGGTTGCGTGCGTGGTCCGTGGGGGTTGGCGGGTTTCCGAGGGCGGGGGGCCACCAGGTGTCGCTCCAGGCATCGGGGTTTGGGCCCAAGATGAGTACTTCTGTTTTGTAGGTGTTTAGTTGTAGGCAGCTGTTTTTCATCCATTTGGCGACGGCTTCCATGCCTTCTCGAAAGTTGCGTCTGGCGGTGTTGGGCTCGTTGGATAGGGAGAGGATGAGCTGGGTGTCGTCTGCGTATGACACGATGTTGAGTCCGTAGGTTCTGACGATGGGGGCGAGTGGAGCCATGTAGACGTTGAAGAGCGTCGGGCTGAGGGAGGAGCCCTGGGGGACTCCGCAGGTGGTAGGTGTGGGGTCCGAGAGGAAAGGGGGAGTCTGACCCGCTGCGTCCTGCCGGAGAGGAAGGAGCGGATCCAGTCGAGGGCCTTGTCCTGGATTCCTGTGTCGTAGAGTCTGCGTATTAGGGTGCGGTGGGAGACTGTGTCGAACGCCGCTGATAGGTCGAGGAGGATGAGGGCTACTGTTTCTCCTTTGTCCAGTAGGGTGCGGATGTCGTCTGTTGCGGCGAGGAGGGCGGTTTCCGTACTGTGGTTTTTTCTGAAGCCGGATTGGGAGGAGTCGAGGATGTTGTGTTCTTCAATGAATGTGGCGAGTTGGATGTTGATGACTTTCTCGATGACTTTCGCTGGGAACGGGAGCAGGGAGATGGGTCTGTAGTTTTTGAGGTCGGTGGGGTCCGCTGAGGGTTTCTTTAGGAGGGGGTTGACCTCGGCGTGTTTCCAGTCGTCGGGGAACGAGGCGGTCGCCAGGGAGCGGTTGATGGTGTGGCAGAGCATGGGTGCGATGGTGTCGGCGGCTCTGTTGAAGATGTGGTGGGGACAGGGGTCCGTGGGGGCCCCTGAGTGGATTGACTTCATTGTCTTCAGTGTGTCTTCGGTGGTGAGGGCTGTCCAGTCGTCAATCGCTGGTTTCCGGGTGTCGGGGGTGGTTGGTGAGGGTTCAGTGTGTTGGTTGTCTTCGTCGAAGTTGTCGTAGATGCTCTTGATTTTGTGGTGGAAAAAGGTGCTGAGTTTGTCGCAGAGGTCTTGTGAGGGAGGGATGTCGGTAGACTCGCTAGTGGGTTGGGCGAACTCCTTGATGATGCTGAAGAGTTCCTTGCTGTTGTGCGCGTGGGTGGAGATTCTGTCTTCAATCGCTTTTTTCCTCGTTTCTCTGATGAGTTGATGGTGGGCGTTGGTGGCAGCTCTGAAGTTCTCGTGGGCTTCTGTGGATTTGGTGTTCCTCCAGGCCTTTTTGAGGCGGCGGCATGTGCTTCTGGACTCTCGAAGTTCGGTGGTAAACCATCTGGCTTTCTTGGCGCGGGTATTATTGTTTTTCTTGAGGGGGGCTATGGTGTTGGTGCTGTCCGAGATCCATCTATGCAGGGTTCGGGCTGCGGTGTTGGGGTCATCGTTTTCCGCAATGGTTGGGGTGGAGTTGTTGAGTGAGGAGGTGAGCTGGTCATCGGTGATTTTGGTCCAGTTTCTTCGTGGAAGCAGGTGCTGGTGTCTGTGGATGGTGGGTGTTCTGAAGGTGAAGTGGATGCAACAATGGTCGGTCCATGGGAGTTCGGTGGTGTGGCTGAAGGTGATGGAGTTTCCTGTAGTGAAGAGGGGGTCGAGGGTGTGTCCTGCTGAGTGCGTGGGCTCGGTCATGATCTGGCGCAGTCCAATGTTGTGGAAGTTGTCCAGGAGGGATGTGGTGTTGGGGTCCAGTTGGTTGTCGAGGTGGAAGTTGAGGTCTCCCAGCAGGGTGTAGTTGGTGGATGCGATGGCCTGCGGGGAGATAATGTCCGTGATGGAGTTGGCGAAGGGTCCGCGGGGTCCAGGGGGTCGGTAGATGAGGGTTCCTCGGAGGGTGGCGGTGGGGCTGGCCAGTATCTTGAAGTGAAGGTGTTCCATCAGTTCTGTGGGCTCGTCAGGGAGTGTGCTCAGGCGGAGGCTGGATTTGTGGACGATGGCGATTCCTCCTCCTGGGCGGGTGGTGCGGTCCTTCCTGGAGATCTTGTATCCTTGGGGG
The DNA here is from genome assembly GCA_963921515.1 of Calotriton arnoldi. NCBI lineage: Eukaryota > Metazoa > Chordata > Amphibia > Caudata > Salamandridae > Calotriton > Calotriton arnoldi. The sequence continues at coordinate 1,040,978 of CAWUFW010004571.1, read as the reverse complement.
ATGGCGATGGCGATGTCGGGTCCCGAGGTGGTGTTGGTCCAGGTTTCGGTGAAGAACGCTACGTCCGGGGTGGTGCTGTCGAGGAGGTCCCAGATTTCTGTGGCGTGTTTGTGGAGGGATCGGACGTTGAGGAGGATGCATTGCATGGTCTTCGGTTCAGTTGTGTTCTTGTGGGCGGGTTGTGCTGGATCCATGTTCTTGGCGGTGCTGCAGGTGTGCCGGCAGCGGTGACAGCTGAAGGGTCCGTGGGAGTCGGCTGGTGATGCTAGCTTGCAGTTGTTGTTGCGGCCTGGGTTGAGTGCGTGGAGTGCTGCTGGGTCGTAGCGTTGGCGGGGCGGAGGTCCAGGGTTCCTGGCGCTGGTCACGGTCGGGTCGCGGACGGGCGCAGACGGGCTTGCCTTTGACGCGCCTTCGGTGCGCCAGCAGCGCGCCCTCAGCCCGCCGCCACTGCGCGGCCGCGCAGTGGCCGCCATTAAGTAGGGGTCGGGGAGGGCTGGACAGCTGGGAGGCGGGAGCGGGGAGGGGAGCTGGATTGGGCCGGTCGCGCTGGGGGGGAGGGGCCGCGGGGGCAGCAGCGGCGGGGAAAGGTAAAGGGAGGAAATAAGGGATAAAGAAAAAAGGGAAAATAGGCAGAAATAAGGCACAAAAGAGCAGAGAAGCAGAAAGGTGAAAGATAAAAGAGGGTAGAAAAACGAGTGAAAACTAGTGAAAGGGCAGAGCGAGAGGAAGGGAAAATGAGCAGAAATAAGGCACAAAAGAGCAGAGATGCAGAAAAGTGCAGTAAGGTGAAAGATAAAAGAGGGTAGAAAAACGAGTGAAAACAAGTGAAAGGGCAGAGCGAGAGGAAGGGAAAATGAGCAGAAATAAGGCACAAAAGAGCAGAGATGCAGAAAAGTGCAGAAAGGTGAAAGATAAAAGGTAGAAAAACGAGTGAAAGAGCAGAGTTAGAGGAAGGAGACAGAGGTCCACTGGACCACCAGGGATGAGGCGCAGGGAAACCTGCGGGTGGAGGAGGGACTCGATCACCAACACTCGAGAGTGCAGGGGCAGGGGCAGGCCTCACTTAATGGTGGAGCTGCGAGGGTGGGAGAGCAATTTCACTGACAATGAGTCAGTGGTCTTGCTCGCCTGTCCCCGCAGTGGTCGCCATTAAGTAGGGGTCGGGGAGGGCTGGACAGCTGGGAGGCGGGAGCGGGGAGGGGAGCTGGATTGGCCGGTCGCGCTTGGGGGAGGGGCCGCGTGGGCAGCAGCGGCGGGGAAAGGTAAAGGGAGGAAATAAGGGATAAAGAAAAAAGGGAAAATAGGCAGAAATAAGGCACAAAAGAGCAGAGATGCAGAAAGGTGAAAGATGAAAGAGGGTAGAAAAACGAGTGAAAACTAGTGAAAGGGCAGAGCGAGAGGAAGGGAAAATGAGCAGAAATAAGGCACAAAAGAGCAGAGATGCAGAAAAGTGCAGAAAGGTGAAAGATAAAAGGTAGAAAAACGAGTGAAAGAGCAGAGTTAGAGGAAGGAGACAGAGGTCCACTGGACCACCAGGGATGAGGCGCAGGGAAACCTGCGGGTGGAGGAGGGCCTCGATCACCAACACTCGAGAGTGCAGGGGCAGGCCTCACTTAATGGTGGAGCTGCGAGGGTGGGAGAGCAATTTCACTGACAATGAGTCAGTGGTCTTGCTCGCCTGTCCCCGCAGTGGCCGCCATTAAGTAGGGGTCGGGGAGGGCTGGACAGCTGGGAGGCGGAAGCGGGGAGGGAGCTGGATTGGGCCGGTCGCGCTGGGGGGAGGGGCCGCGGGGGCAGCAGCGGCGGGGAAAGGTAAAGGGAGGAAATAAGGGATAAAGAAAAAAGGGAAAATAGGCAGAAATATGGCACAAAAGAGCAGAGATGCAGAAAGGTGAAAGATAAAAGAGGGTAGAAAAAAGAGTGAAAACTAGTGAAAGGGCAGAGCGAGAGGAAGGGAAAATTAGCAGAAATAAGGCACAAAAGAGCAGAGATGCAGAAAAGTGCAGAAAGGTGAAAGATAAAAGAGGGTAGAAAAACGAGTGAAAACAAGTGAAAGGGCAGAGCGAGAGGAAGGGAAAATGAGCAGAAATAAGGCACAAAAGAGCAGAGATGCAGAAAAGTGCAGAAAGGTGAAAGATAAAAGGTAGAAAAACGAGTGAAAGAGCAGAGTTAGAGGAAGGAGACAGAGGTCCACTGGACCACCAGGGATGAGGCGCAGGGAAACCTGTGGGTGGAGGAGGGCCTCGATCACCAACACTCGAGAGTGCAGGGGCCGGGGCAGGCCTCACTTAATGGTGGAGCTGCGAGGGTGGGAGAGCAATTTCACTGACAATGAGTCAGTGGTCTTGCTCGCCTGTCCCCGCAGTGGCCGCCATTAAGTAGGGGTCGGGGAGGGCTGGACAGCTGGGAGGCGGGAGCGGGGAGGGAGCTGGATTGGGCCGGTCGCGCTGGGGGGAGGGGCCGCGGGGGCAGCAGCGGCGGGGAAAGGTAAAGGGAGGAAATAAGGGATAAAGAAAAAAGGGAAAATAGGCAGAAATAAGGCACAAAAGAGCAGAGATGCAGAAAGGTGAAAGATAAAAGAGGGTAGAAAAACGAGTGAAAACTAGTGAAAGGGCAGAGCGAGAGGAAGGGAAAATGAGCAGAAATAAGGCACAAAAGAGCAGAGATGCAGAAAAGTGCAGAAAGGTGAAAGATAAAAGGTAGAAAAACGAGTGAAAGAGCAGAGTTAGAGGAAGGAGACAGAGGTCCACTGGACCACCAGGGATGAGGCGCAGGGAAACCTGCGGGTGGAGGAGGGCCTCGATCACCAACACTCGAGAGTGCAGGGGCAGGGGCAGCCCTCACTTAATGGTGGAGCTGCGAGGGTGGGAGAGCAATTTCACTGACAATGAGTCAGTGGTCTTGCTCGCCTGTCCCGCAGTGGTCGCCATTAAGTAGGGGTCGGGGAGGGCTGGACAGCTGGGAGGCGGGAGCGGGGAGGGGAGCTGGATTGGCCGGTCGCGCTTGGGGGGAGGAGCCGCGTGGGCAGCAGCGGCGGGGAAAGGTAAAGGGAGGAAATAAGGGATAAAGAAAAAAGGGAAAATAGGCAGAAATAAGGCACAAAAGAGCAGAGATGCAGAAAGGTGAAGGATGAAAGAGGGTAGAAAAACGAGTGAAAACTAGTGAAAGGGCAGAGCGAGAGGAAGGGAAAATGAGCAGAAATAAGGCACAAAAGAGCAGAGATGCAGAAAAGTGCAGAAAGGTGAAAGATAAAAGAGGGTAGAAAAACGAGTGAAAACAAGTGAAAGGGCAGAGCGAGAGGAAGGGAAAATGAGCAGAAATAAGGCACAAAAGAGCAGAGATGCAGAAAAGTGCAGAAAGGTGAAAGATAAAAGGTAGAAAAACGAGTGAAAGAGCAGAGTTAGAGGAAGGAGACAGAGGTCCACTGGACCACCAGGGATGAGGCGCAGGGAAACCTGCGGGTGGAGGAGGGCCTCGATCACCAACACTCGAGAGTGCAGGGGCAGGGGCAGGCCTCACTTAATGGTGGAGCTGCGAGGGTGGGAGAGCAATTTCACTGACAATGAGTCAGTGGTCTTGCTCGCCTGTCCCCGCAGTGGCCGCCATTAAGTAGGGGTCGGGGAGGGCTGGACAGCTGGGAGGCGGAAGCGGGGAGGGAGCTGGATTGGGCCGGTCGCGCTGGGGGGAGGGGCCGCGGGGGCAGCAGCGGCGGGGAAAGGTAAAGGGAGGAAATAAGGGATAAAGAAAAAAGGGAAAATAGGCAGAAATAAGGCACAAAAGAGCAGAGATGCAGAAAGGTGAAAGATAAAAGAGGGTAGAAAAAAGAGTGAAAACTAGTGAAAGGGCAGAGCGAGAGGAAGGGAAAATGAGCAGAAATAAGGCACAAAAGAGCAGAGATGCAGAAAAGTGCAGAAAGGTGAAAGATAAAAGAGGGTAGAAAAACGAGTGAAAACAAGTGAAAGGGCAGAGCGAGAGGAAGGGAAAATGAGCAGAAATAAGGCACAAAAGAGCAGAGATGCAGAAAAGTGCAGAAAGGTGAAAGATAAAAGGTAGAAAAACGAGTGAAAGAGCAGAGTTAGAGGAAGGAGACAGAGGTCCACTGGACCACCAGGGATGAGGCGCAGGGAAACCTGTGGGTGGAGGAGGGCCTTGATCACCAACACTCGAGAGTGCAGGGGCAGGGGCAGGCCTCACTTAATGGTGGAGCTGCGAGGGTGGGAGAGCAATTTCACTGACAATGAGTCAGTGGTCTTGCTCGCCTGTCCCCGCAGTGGTCGCCATTAAGTAGGGGTCGGGGAGGGCTGGACAGCTGGGAGGCGGGAGCGGGGAGGGGAGCTGGATTGGCCGGTCGCGCTGGGGGGGAGGGGCCGCGTGGGCAGCAGCGGCGGGGAAAGGTAAAGGGAGGAAATAAGGGATAAAGAAAAAAGGGAAAATAGGCAGAAATAAGGCACAAAAGAGCAGAGATGCAGAAAGGTGAAAGATGAAAGAGGGTAGAAAAACGAGTGAAAACTAGTGAAAGGGCAGAGCGAGAGGAAGGGAAAATGAGCAGAAATAAGGCACAAAAGAGCAGAGATGCAGAAAAGTGCAGAAAGGTGAAAGATAAAAGGTAGAAAAACGAGTGAAAGAGCAGAGTTAGAGGAAGGAGACAGAGGTCCACTGGACCACCAGGGATGAGGCGCAGGGAAACCTGCGGGTGGAGGAGGGCCTCGATCACCAACACTCGAGAGTGCAGGGGCAGGCCTCACTTAATGGTGGAGCTGCAAGGGTGGGAGAGCAATTTCACTGACAATGAGTCAGTGGTCTTGCTCGCCTGTCCCCGCAGTGGCCGCCATTAAGTAGGGGTCGAGGAGGGCTGGACAGCTGGGAGGCGGAAGCGGGGAGGGGAGCTGGATTGGGCCGGTCGCGCTGGGGGAGGGGCCGCGGGGGCAGCAGCGGCGGGGAAAGGTAAAGGGAGGAAATAAGGGATAAAGAAAAAAGGGAAAATAGGCAGAAATATGGCACAAAAGAGCAGAGATGCAGAAAGGTGAAAGATAAAAGAGGGTAGAAAAAAGAGTGAAAACTAGTGAAAGGGCAGAGCGAGAGGAAGGGAAAATTAGCAGAAATAAGGCACAAAAGAGCAGAGATGCAGAAAAGTGCAGAAAGGTGAAAGATAAAAGAGGGTAGAAAAACGAGTGAAAACAAGTGAAAGGGCAGAGCGAGAGGAAGGGAAAATGAGCAGAAATAAGGCACAAAAGAGCAGAAATGCAGAAAAGTGCAGAAAGGTGAAAGATAAAAGGTAGAAAAACGAGTGAAAGAGCAGAGTTAGAGGAAGGAGACAGAGGTCCACTGGACCACCAGGGATGAGGCGCAGGGAAACCTGTGGGTGGAGGAGGGCCTCGATCACCAACACTCGAGAGTGCAGGGGCAGGGGCAGGCCTCACTTAATGGTGGAGCTGCGAGGGTGGGAGAGCAATTTCACTGACAATGAGTCAGTGGTCTTGCTCGCCTGTCCCCGCAGTGGCCGCCATTAAGTAGGGGTCGGGGAGGGCTGGACAGCTGGGAGGCGGGAGCGGGGAGGGGAGCTGGATTGGGCCGGTCGCGCTGGGGGGGAGGGGCCGCGGGGGCAGCAGCGGCGGGGAAAGGTAAAGGGAGGAAATAAGGGATAAAGAAAAAAGGGAAAATAGGCAGAAATAAGGCACAAAAGAACAGAGATGCAGAAAGGTGAAAGATAAAAGAGGGTAGAAAAACGAGTGAAAACTAGTGAAAGGGCAGAGCGAGAGGAAGGGAAAATGAGCAGAAATAAGGCACAAAAGAGCAGAGATGCAGAAAAGTGCAGAAAGGTGAAAGATAAAAGAGGGTAGAAAAACGAGTGAAAACAAGTGAAAGGGCAGAGCGAGAGGAAGGGAAAATTAGCAGAAATAAGGCACAAAAGAGCAGAGATGCAGAAAAGTGCAGAAAGGTGAAAGATAAAAGGTAGAAAAACGAGTGAAAGAGCAGAGTTAGAGGAAGGAGACAGAGGTCCACTGGACCACCAGGGATGAGGCGCAGGGAAACCTGCGGGTGGAGGAGGGCCTCGATCACCAACACTCGAGAGTGCAGGGGCAGGGGCAGCCCTCACTTAATGGTGGAGCTGCGAGGGTGGGAGAGCAATTTCACTGACAATGAGTCAGTGGTCTTGCTCGCCTGTCCCGCAGTGGTCGCCATTAAGTAGGGGTCGAGGAGGGCTGGACAGCTGGGAGGCGGGAGCGGGGAGGGGAGCTGGATTGGCCGGTCGCGCTTGGGGGAGGAGCCGCGTGGGCAGCAGCGGCGGGGAAAGGTAAAGGGAGGAAATAAGGGATAAAGAAAAAAGGGAAAATAGGCAGAAATAAGGCACAAAAGAGCAGAGATGCAGAAAGGTGAAGGATGAAAGAGGGTAGAAAAACGAGTGAAAACTAGTGAAAGGGCAGAGCGAGAGGAAGGGAAAATGAGCAGAAATAAGGCACAAAAGAGCAGAGATGCAGAAAAGTGCAGAAAGGTGAAAGATAAAAGAGGGTAGAAAAACGAGTGAAAACAAGTGAAAGGGCAGAGCGAGAGGAAGGGAAAATGAGCAGAAATAAGGCACAAAAGAGCAGAGATGCAGAAAAGTGCAGAAAGGTGAAAGATAAAAGGTAGAAAAACGAGTGAAAGAGCAGAGTTAGAGGAAGGAGACAGAGGTCCACTGGACCACCAGGGATGAGGCGCAGGGAAACCTGCGGGTGGAGGAGGGCCTCGATCACCAACACTCGAGAGTGCAGGGGCAGGGGCAGGCCTCACTTAATGGTGGAGCTGCGAGGGTGGGAGAGCAATTTCACTGACAATGAGTCAGTGGTCTTGCTCGCCTGTCCCCGCAGTGGCCGCCATTAAGTAGGGGTCGAGGAGGGCTGGACAGCTGGGAGGCGGAAGCGGGGAGGGGAGCTGGATTGGGCCGGTCGCGCTGGGGGGAGGGGCCGCGGGGGCAGCAGCGGCGGGGAAAGGTAAAGGGAGGAAATAAGGGATAAAGAAAAAAGGGAAAATAGGCAGAAATAAGGCACAAAAGAGCAGAGATGCAGAAAGGTGAAAGATAAAAGAGGGTAGAAAAAAGAGTGAAAACTAGTGAAAGGGCAGAGCGAGAGGAAGGGAAAATGAGCAGAAATAAGGCACAAAAGAGCAGAGATGCAGAAAAGTGCAGAAAGGTGAAAGATAAAAGAGGGTAGAAAAACGAGTGAAAACAAGTGAAAGGGCAGAGCGAGAGGAAGGGAAAATGAGCAGAAATAAGGCACAAAAGAGCAGAGATGCAGAAAAGTGCAGAAAGGTGAAAGATAAAAGGTAGAAAAACGAGTGAAAGAGCAGAGTTAGAGGAAGGAGACAGAGGTCCACTGGACCACCAGGGATGAGGCGCAGGAAACCTGTGGGTGGAGGAGGGCCTTGATCACCAACACTCGAGAGTGCAGGGGCAGGGGCAGGCCTCACTTAATGGTGGAGCTGCGAGGGTGGGAGAGCAATTTCACTGACAATGAGTCAGTGGTCTTGCTCGCCTGTCCCCGCAGTGGTCGCCATTAAGTAGGGGTCGGGGAGGGCTGGACAGCTGGGAGGCGGGAGCGGGGAGGGGAGCTGGATTGGCCGGTCGTGCTGGGAGGGGAGGGGCCGCGGGGGCAGCAGCGGCGGGGAAAGGTAAAAGGAGGAAATAAGGGATAAAGAAAAAAGGGAAAATAGGCAGAAATAAGGCACAAAAGAGCAGAGATGCAGAAAGGTGAAAGATAAAGAGGGTAGAAAAAGAGTGAAAACTAGTGAAAGGGCAGAGCGAGAGGAAGGGAAAATGAGCAGAAATAAGGCACAAAAGAGCAGAGATGCAGAAAAGTGCAGAAAGGTGAAAGATAAAAGAGGGTAGAAAAACGAGTGAAAACAAGTGAAAGGGCAGAGCGAGAGGAAGGGAAAATGAGCAGAAATAAGGCACAAAAGAGCAGAGATGCAGAAAAGTGCAGAAAGGTGAAAGAATAAAAGAGGGTAGAAAAACGAGTGAAAACAAGTGAAAGGGCAGAGCGAGAGGAAGGGAAAATGAGCAGAAATAAGGCACAAAAGAGCAGAGATGCAGAAAAGTGCAGAAAGGTGAAAGATAGAAAAACGAGTGAAAGAGCAGAGTTAGAGGAAGGAGACAGAGGTCCACTGGACCACCAGGGATGAGGCGCAGGGAAACCTGCGGGTGGAGGAGGGCCTCGATCACCAACACTCGAGAGTGCAGGGGCAGGGGCAGGCCTCACTTAATGGTGGAGCTGCGAGGGTGGGAGAGCAATTTCACTGACAATGAGTCAGTGGTCTTGCTCGCCTGTCCCCGCAGTGGCCGCCATTAAGTAGGGGTCGAGGAGGGCTGGACAGCTGGGAGGCGGGAGCGGGGAGGGGAGCTGGATTGGGCCGGTCGCGCTGGGGGAGGGGCCGCGGGGGCAGCAGCGGCGGGGAAAGGTAAAGGGAGGAAATAAGGGATAAAGAAAAAAGGGAAAATAGGCAGAAATAAGGCACAAAAGAGCAGAGATGCAGAAAGGTGAAAGATAAAAGAGGGTAGCAAAACGAGTGAAAACTAGTGAAAGGGCAGAGCGAGAGGAAGGGAAAATGAGCAGAAATAAGGCACAAAAGAGCAGAGATGCAAAAAAGTGCAGAAAGGTGAAAGATAAAAGAGGGTAGAAAAACGAGTGAAAACAAGTGAAAGGGCAGAGCGAGAGGAAGGGAAAATGAGCAGAAATAAGGCACAAAAGAGCAGAGATGCAGAAAAGTGCAGAAAGGTGAAAGATAAAAGGTAGAAAAACGAGTGAAAGAGCAGAGTTAGAGGAAGGAGACAGAGGTCCACTGGACCACCAGGGATGAGGCGCAGGGAAACCTGCGGGTGGAGGAGGGCCTCGATCACCAACACTCGAGAGTGCAGGGGCAGGGGCAGGCCTCACTTAATGGTGGAGCTGCGAGGGTGGGAGAGCAATTTCACTGACAATGAGTCAGTGGTCTTGCTCGCCTGTCCCCGCAGTGGCCGCCATTAAGTAGGGGTCAGGGAGGGCTGGACAGCTGGGAGGCAGGAGCGGGGAGGGGAGCTGGATTGGGCCGGTCGCGCTGGGGGGGAGGGGCCGCGGGGGCAGCAGCGGCGGGGAAAGGTAAAGGGAGGAAATAAGGGATAAAGAAAAAAGGGAAAATAAGCAGAAATAAGGCACAAAAGAGCAGAGATGCAGAAAGGTGAAAGATGAAAGAGGGTAGAAAAACGAGTGAAAACTAGTGAAAGGGAAGAGCGAGAGGAAGGGAAAATGAGCAGAAATAAGGCACAAAAGAGCAGAGATGCAGAAAAGTGCAGAAAGGTGAAAGATAAAAGGTAGAAAAACGAGTGAAAGAGCAGAGTTAGAGGAAGGAGACAGAGGTCCACTGGACCACCAGGGATGAGGCGCAGGGAAACCTGCGGGTGGAGGAGGGCCTCGATCACCAACACTCGAGAGTGCAGGGGCAGGGGCAGGGGCAGGCCTCACTTAATGGTGGAGCTGCGAGGGTGGGAGAGCAATTTCACTGACAATGAGTCAGTGGTCTTGCTCCTAGAAAGGGTAACATTGAAGGAGTAGCAGGTATTTCCGAAGCTTATGTGAAGAGTAAACGGAAGGGTTTTTACTCGTAGTGTATGTTAGTAAACGGAAGGGTTTTACTAAGAAGTGAGAGAAATCTATCTTTTCCAATTTAGAGAAACTGGCACGATAGCGAATTTTTTATGTTGTTACTGAATTTTAAAAAGAAGCGTTGAAAGTTTTGCGTACGATTCTTGTAAAGGAGGGGTCGGTAGTCAGGAGTAATACTGACGTCACAGGTGTCGCGCTGGGATTGGTTGAAACAGCGAGGGACAGAGAAGCGCTGATTGTAAAGGAGGGGTCGTCAGACAGACGTCATAGAAAAAGCCGCGCTAGGATTGGCTCAAATTAAATGTTAACTGGAATTTGATTGGTTGACAGCATAGAAGTCGAAATTTTAGTGGACAGTGTAGATTATATGTGGAAACGCGATCCGACGTTAATAGGAACACGTCCAGACAGGAGATTCCTAGGTTTTGCCGAATATAATTCAATAAATAGATATTTACCTAAAATGTACGGAGAAAAGAGAAAAATGTCATTTTTACAAAAGATCAAGAATTATTTCAAAAAGGATAAGCCAATAAAAACTAGGGAAGGAATTATTATTCCACCAGCAAAAACGCCCGCCTCATTCATGATGATGGAGGGGTTATCATACCTGCGTCTGGTTAGAAAATTGGATAGAATATACAAAGGATGACGGAATATTAGCTTTCCCAGAGAATGGTACTTTCAATGGGAGAATTCTTCAAAATTTAAGAATAAGAATGAATGAATTAGAACCCAGACCAAGATTAACGCACTACGAAGCCCTAGAAGAGTGGGAAACAGAGGCATTTGAACGTGATAGACCCAGAAGCAATAGGGGTTATAGGGGATTTTTCCCTAGACACCAAATTGAGACAAGAGAAAGTCAGATGAAACAGTGGAGAAGAGCGATGCTTACCGAGGGTTTGTATCCAGTATTCATGGCAGATGAGCCATTAGGGAGCAAATGCAAAGAAAAGACAAAACACATGACAGGGTTTGGAGAATCCGAAGATGAATTTATGGAAGAAATATTAAAGAACCCTCCACCATATCAGGAAGGGTCAAGTGGTTGTACCCCAAGTGCACCAATTTTGAGAACACCATTGGTACCTCAAGTACTGCATAATCCACCAGTTAATAGGGTACTCCAGGATAAGGAAAGAGAGGCTGTAGACAGAAACAGAGCAGAATTGATACAGAAAATAACACAGTTGAATGTACATCCTGATTCCCTGACCATACCTGTAACCATTGGTCCAGTGGTTCCTTTATATGGTGACAAACTAAATTGTCCGAAACCTCTAGTTATGCCTACACCTGTGGACATTCCTAAACATGAAGCTGTAATAATTGATGACCATATCAGCGATTGTGAATCTATGATTTCACTAATGGATTTACCCATTCGAGACTCCGTAAATAGCACCCCCAGAAGAGTCACACCTGGTTGCTCAAAAGATGTGAATATAATAACATCGTCAGGAACTAAGAGTAACAGTAGTAACCCCAGAAGACTTCGAAAGATGGGCACAAGGAATAGACAGACAAAGTTCACCCCCAAAGATTTTGGACATTTATAAATTAAAAGTCGAGTTAGAAGAAATGATAGCAGGCAATGTAGGAGTGGATCGTTTAAATACCTACAGTGAAGAAGAACTATTGTTCGTATGTAGGAGCATAACAAGAAATGTAAAGATATTCCATGAAAAGTTAACGGATTTGGCCTCAGAAATGGGAATTGAAATAAGAAAGACAAAAGTACTACAGAAACCATATAGAGCAGATTTTACTGCAAAGATTTAGAAAATATGAATACATCTGGTAGGAAATTCCAAGTGAAAGAATTAATGTCAGTATTACAGAAATGGGGAGAACTGGATAAATGGAAAACTAGATGGACATAGAAAAAGGAAGAGGCACGATACAGTAGAGCAACTTCTGAGTATTTATTAAAAGAAACAGGAAAAGTAGAACAGCTGTACCCGATGCGGGAGGTTCCAGGAGGAGGTTATGTTCATGTCCCATGGAGCAGGCAAGATATTTTGTCATTTACGAATGATTTTCCAAAGTTGAGAGAAAAACCAATTGAATGGTACAAGCAGGTTGAGAGGTTTGTGAAAGTTTCAAAGGTATTGTTAAAGGATTTGGATGGTTTGTTTGACATAGTGGTACCTGCCAATTTATGGACAGATTGTAAAATTACAATCGACTGGCCTAGTGAAGAGTATCCTAGAGATTCAAAGACAGGTGCTCCATCAAATGATGTGATGAAAAAGTATCACCAGGTAAGAACTTATTTGAAAGGGAAAATACCACCAAAAGAAACAGATTCGGTGAAAATAGACAGGACTACTCAAGAGGCAAATGAATCGGTACACGCCTACTACGAACGTCTATTACAGGTGTTTAAGCAGTACAGTGGTTTTGAAGATATTGGAGACAAAAATATGAGTCAGTTTGTCTATCGATTTGTTTATGGTCTAAAGCCAGAGATTTGTCAGATGATTAAGCAACACATGTTATGTTGGCAGGGAAAACCTATTGACGATATTTTGAAATATGCTAAATATTGTGGAGATGATATTGAAGACAGACACAAGAAACTACAAGAAAAGGTGATGTGGGCTCAAGTGAAAATGGCTGAACGACAAGGAATTAATCTGGATAATCCAACAGATAGTCAGGGAAAAGAATCTGGAACGAATGGTGACACAGGGAATGGTGGAAAAGTGAGAGGACGAATGAGTAGAGAAGAGGCTAAAAAGAAATTTCCTTGTCATGGATGCGGAAAGTTGGGACATTGGAAGAACGAATGTAAAAAGATTCAAAATAATAATGGCCCAAATCATAATTTAAATCCACAGACGCAGAATGACTCACAGCAGGGTGTAAATCCTCAGAGTCAGTTGCCACCTGCCCCTATACAGGGTAATGTAAGCAGAGCAAAGCACGGTACAGACGTCGGATATCAAGGAGGAAGTGGTAAGAATGAATATGTAACTTCACAGTTTCTTTTACAGGATGAATTTAATCCCTATAATCATCAATGACGGTGCCTAGGAGAGGGGGAGAAGGAGTGCGTACTTGGCGCATCCTTGCCGGAAGATCAGTCAGGTCCATATGTTGAAGGGAAAGTAAAAGGTAATGATATCACTTTTCTTTTGGACACTGGTGCTACCCGTTCTACTGTAAGAACAGCAGACATCCCAGACCTCCTTCTCTCTGGAGAAGCTATCCAAGTTGTAGGTGTAGCAAATCAAAAGATCAAAACACCCCTTACTGAGCCTATGGAAGTAAGAATAGGAAATTTCCGAGAAATGCACCAATTTGTGGTGTGTGATTCCAGTCCAGTAAATTTACTGGGCAGAGATTTACTGTGCAAAATGAATTGCACTATTTTTTGCACACCAGATGGTGTTGCAATACAGACATCGGATGAAGATCATGTTTATAAGTTCATGATAGCCAAACAAGGTACGGAAGTAGATGAGATGTTCTCCTTGATAACCAAAGATGAATTACCAGAAGAATTAAGGAATACAATGAGCTCTAAGGTATGGGATTTTACTGGGAAAGAAGTAGGACTTATGGCAAAAATAGACACAGTGAAGATCACTGTAAAAGAAGGCGCAATTTTCCCAAATACCAGACAGTACAAAATGAGTGCAGAAGTAAAAGCAGGAGTTACTGAAGAAATTGGCAGAATGGTGAAATAAGGCATACTGAAAGAAGTTCTGAGTAGTCCTTGTAGTTCGCCAATTATGGGTTTGAAAAAGCCTAGTGGAAAATATAGGATCGTTCAGGATTTGCGGAAAATTAATAAAATTGTGGTACCTTGTTGTCCTATAGTACCAAATCCTGCAGTGATCCTATACCAGATACCATGGGATGCAGAATGGTTTATCGTGATTGATCTGTGCCAAGCATTTTTCTCAATACCATTGCATCCAGATAGCCAATATCTGTTTTTGTTTAAATTCGAAAACCATGTCTATGTGTGGAATCGTGTTCCTCAAGGGTACACAGAAAGTCACTCCATTTTTAATCAAATCCTGAAAAAGTGTCTAGAAAAACTAGTACTGCCCAGGAGCTCTGTCCTGGTGCAGTACATAGATGACTTACTGGTAGCGTCAAGAACTCATGACGATTGTGTCTCAGATTCAATTGCAATACTCAACCATTTGCCTGAGGAAGGACACAAAGTGTCACCTGAGAAGTTACAGTTCTGTACAACAGCAGTTAAATATTTGGGACACCAAATTGAAAAGGGAAAAAGAAGAATAACGTCTGATAGAATAAAATTAATCAAGCAAATGAAAATGCCAGTAACACAAAGAGAAGTGAGAATGTTTCTTGGAATAGTAGGATACTGTCGACAATGGATTATAGGGTTTTCACTACTAGCAAAGCCTTTAATTCAGTTAACCAAAAAGAAAGCAAAAGACCCAGTTGAATGAGATGATGAAAGTGCTGGTGCATTTGTAAAATTAAGAAATGCATTGTGTGAGGCACCTGCCCTGGGCATGCCTGACTATACAAAAGAATTCACACTGTTTTGCTATGAAAGAGAAAATTGTGCACTTTCAGTGCTAACCCAAAGACATGGACTAGACAGGCGTCCGATAGCATATTTTTCTGCTACATTGGACCCAGTGGCTGCAGCATTGCCAGGCTGTTTAAAATCAGTTGCTGCTACCTGTATGAGCATTGAACAAAGTGAGTCAATAGTAATGGGATATCCTGTTAAAGTGTTTGTCCCACATGCAGTTGTGATCCTGTTGACAAGAACTAGAACTCAGCATCTCACGCCTAGTCGGATGACAAGATATGAGCGAATAATTCTAGGAGCTGAAAATGTGACCATAGCTAGGTGCACAGTTGTAAATCCTGCTACATTATTGCCAGATAAATATTGTGAAGAAGTTAAGGACGATCCAGAACATGACTGTTTACAGGTCACAGAGTTGTGTACCAAACCTCGTCCTGATATACAGGAAATGCCCCTAAAGAACCCAGACAGGGAGCTGTTTGTGGACGGCTCATGCCTAAGGCATGAGGATGGCAAATTGAGTGCAGCCTATGCTGTATGTGAACTTTCTGGAATAGTCGAAGCATCCTATTTACCAGGAGTCAAATCTGCACAAGTAGCTGAATTCATTGCTTTAATCAAAGCCTCCAAAATTGGGAAAAATCTAAAAGTAACCATATTTACGGACAGTCAATATGGGTACGGGGTTGTGCATGATTTTGGCCAACTGTGGATGCAGAGGGATTTCATGACTTCTTCAGGATCCCCAATCAAAAATGGGCAGATTGTAAAAGAATTATTGGAGGCAATACAATCACCAAAAGAATTGGCAGTGGTGAAATGTGCTGCACACCAGTCAGGAGATGACTGGGTGGTAGCCGGTAACAGATACGCAGACCTAGTTGCTCAACACTGTGCCAGAAACAGATTGGCAGTAAACAGAAAAGTTGAAAGGATGGGAATCAGCTGCCAACTTATGCTATGTTCAACACCTGAAACATGGAATGATGTGAAAAGATTACAAGATAATGCTGAGGAGAGTGAAAGAGATGTTTGGATAAAATAGGGTGTACCCGAAGAACAGATGATGATGTATGGGTATATTCAGATGGCAGACCAGTCATGCCCGACTGCTTGATTTCACAAATGGCCAGAATGTATCACGGAGACACACATGTAGGGAGAGATGCCATGATTAGACTTTTCAGACAAAGTTGGTACAATCCAAGGTTTAGGGCTGCAGCAGAGAGTCTTTGCCAGAGGTGTTTAACTTGCCAAATGAATAATTCAGGAAGGAGAACAGTAATTGGTTTGGGAAGAATTAGAAAGGCTGAGGGTCCATTTGTGAGGTTGCAGTTAGATTTCATTCAGTTACCACCATGTAAAGGACTGAAATATGTACTTGTCATAGTGTGTCTGCTTTCAAGGTGGGTCGAGGCTTACCCTACTAGAAGGAATGACAGCATTACAGTCGCAAAACTGTTGCTACGAGAACTCATTCCTAGGTTTGGTTTCCCAGCAACTTTGGAATCAGATAGAGGAAGTCACTTCAATAATGATGTAATTCGAATAATCTGTGAAGCATTTAAAATTGAACAAAAATTGCACTGTGCGTACCGCCCAGAGGCTTCTGGAGTGGTTGAACAAATGAATGGCACAATAAAATCAAGATTGTCAAAAATGTGTGCATCTACATCGTTAGATTGGCCAGATGCATTGCCTCTTGTCTTAATGGGACTCAGAAGCATTCCTGATAGAAATACAGGATTGAGTCCACATGAAATCATCATGGGAAGAGCAATGAGACAAGTCCATGTACCTGGAAATAAACTGCTGAACATAACTGATGATATGGTTCTAGATTATTGCAAAGCATTGGCTGACCTAGTGCGTTCTGTCTCTCACCAGGTTGGAGAAGACGCAGTTTCCAGGCAGCCTGAACAAGAGCATGATCTGAACCCCGGAGACTGGGTGGTAGTGAAGCATCACACCAGAGAAACGTGTTTATCACCCAGGTGGGGCGAACCTTGCCAGGTTATATTGGTTACAAACACAGCAGTGAAATGTGCAGGATTGCCTAATTGGATTCATGTAAGCCACACCAAAAGGGTGCCAGCTCCTGAAGGAAAAGATCCTCAGTCAGCATCAATAGCTGAGGAAGCTGAAGGTTGGCCAGCTGAAGAATCCCAGGTGAGAGATTCCAGAGAAGCTGAAGAAGAACAACCGAGCACAAGTCAGGACTGGATACCAGTGGTTGATATAGCAGAAGTTTACAACAAAACAAGAAGTAGAGCTAGATTAGAAGAAATTAGTGAGGACCAGATAGGTGAAGAAGAAGCAGCTCAGGATAGGGAGAACGAAACAATAAGAGAATCTGAGCAGGCCCAGATAGGGAAAGGAAATTGGGCTCAAATTGACAACGAAACAGCAAATTTTGAGCAGGGACAGACAGGTTTAGAAGAACGCGGTCAGGCTGCAGAAGTACAAAGTGCAATAAGCCCTGATCAGAACCAGTTAGATCAAGTAAAACACATTCAGGGAGAAGAAAACCAAGAAAACATCGAGCAAGAAAGCATCAAGCACGAAGACGTAAATCCTGAACAGGGTCAGTTAGTAGAAACTCACACTCAGGCAACTGAAGGAACAACAACAAGACCTGAACAAGAGCAGATAGAAGAGGAAACTGAAAACGAGGAAAATCAATTTGTGCCACACCTTGAAAATAAAAGAATTTTTGGAAAAGACTCAGAAGGTGAAGATACAGTGCAAACAAAGAAAGTCAGAAAAGGTGCTCATTGGCCTAGTGTCATTAAAAGAGTGAAATACCACATAGTAACAAGAAGTGAAGATCCAGAACAAGTGAATGAAGTAACAAGCTTATCTGGACAAACAAGTGGGACTGAAAAACGAAAAAGCAAAAGATTGAAACTTGTGAACAATAACTTTAAGGGTCCTGATTGGACTTATATAGTCCTAGAAGACTACGAGAGTTCAGAGTCAAGTGAAAGTGGTGACGAAGGAACAAGTGCAGAACTGACCTATGAAAAAGAAGTGAAACCTCTTTGATAAATTAAAGTCTTGAAAGAAAAAGAAAAGAAGAAAATTCTTCTTTGTCAAAAATGGCTGACGACAGAGTTTCTGGGAGACCGAAACGAAAATGTTGTAAAAGATGCTGTGCTATATGCATATGTAGTCTGGTAGTGGTGCTTATAGTGTGGTTAGTTGTGATTGTAGCAATTCCTTACCTTATGATAATGGACAAAAAGAATAACACCGATACCAAGGGAAGGATAGATAACTTGAAAGGTGATAGAGTAGAATTAGAAGCAGAGGATGACCCAGATTTTCATCACGTTGTAACAGATAACGATACTAGCTTAAATGTTTTTACCAAATTATTGATACAATGGAAGTTAGTGACTGTTATGTCTGTATGAAGTTACCTGAATCAGTAGCAGAAGGTCTAACATATCATCATCTGCCTTTAACTTATGGCATATCATGTAGTGTACTAACTAGTTTATTTTATAGAACAGGGAAACTTCAGTATTATTATTCAAATATAGATGTGATATTTTCAGAGGTTCCTATTCGAAAGAATCTGAACCCAGTGCTTAGTAGTCAAGATGCACAATTTATGGGAGAATTTTTCTTAACAATGAAATCGATAGACATAACACATGCACATAGAAGCAATCTAACATGTTCATTACATGAAGAAGAAAAGATATTTTTGAACTTAGTTGAGAATAGAAGACATAATTTCCAAAAGAAAGCGTCTGAGCATAAAGCTCATCTTCCACCTTGGGCTGAGAAAGAGGGTATTTACACACCTGGCAAAGCTCAAGCTGCTATGGCTCTGGATGTTGTAAAGACAGGGAAAATTTGTCTTCATAGGTTAAAGACTGATTTTTACAATATTTTCATCGGTACCAGTGAATGTGAACATAATTTCTTAATTCTTGGAGGTTGGGGACTAAAAGGAGGAACAGATTTAGTTTTTCCTGGAATTTATTATGTGTGTGGGATAAGGCTTACTTTAGGCTTCCTGCACGGTGGTATGGAAGTTGTTATTTTGGAATAGTTTTTCCAAAGGTATACCACGTAAAAAGAAACACTGGGAGCAATGAAAATAATAGTGAATTAACACGTAGTAAAAGAGCTAGTTTTTCAGAAATTGTAGGGGATATATTTGGTGCATTGATACCTTCAGTGGGAGTAATTTTGAACTCAAGGAGAATATGTAAATTATCTACAGTGGTTGATCGTTTATCAACGGATACTGCTGGAGGATTTCTAATGATTAATGCAGAAATGGTTGCGATTAGATCTGGTTATGCAAAATCGACTTGCTCTTGATATAATATTAGCAAAAGAGGGCAGAGTCTGTAAATTATTGAAAACTAAACATTGTTACACGTATATTCCTGACAAAAGTGCAGAAATCGGAACATATATAAAGAATATAACAAAACTTGAGAATGAACTGAAACCACTGGAAGTTGATAGTGTATGGGAAAGATTAACAAATAGCATTGCGTCAATTGGTACCTGGTTTACTAATGTAGGAAAAGGACTTATAGGTCAAATATTAGTACCCTTAGTAGGGATAGCAATAATAGTATTGTCAATAATGATATGGTGCAAATGTTGTAGAAAGAACGAAACATATAGAGTGACAGGAAAGGGCAAGAAACGGAAATTTGATGAAATTGAATTAGAAGATCTGAAAAGTGAAATATACAAGAAACTGAAAGGAGAGGATAAAAATAGAAAATGTAAAAGTGAAAGTGTAACCGAAATATGCTAGAAGTTGGCATCTGGTTGTGGGTAGTTTTGATGGCTCAGAAACGCCATCAGAGAGGGGATTGATGGAGCAAGGTCTCACAATGAGACTTGCTCGTAAGAATCTTCTCACAGTAGTAATTAATTTGTACTAAAACCTTGTAATGTCATTATTAATAATGTGCAAACATTACATTTATCCGAGAGACGCTTGCCTATGTGTTTAAAACTAATAAGTAATCCTTGTCTAATCTAAAATGGCCGCTAAAGCGCGGGAACTCAACTGCGCATGTGTCAACCATATCACGTGGTATGACGTCTTTCTTTGCTTGGAGGGAATCTTTGCTTCTGCGCAGTGTATGCTAAAATGGCTGCTTTATGTTCTCACATGCTAAAGTCTTCGCGTTGCTGCAATTAATAATGTGGTATTCTAACGCTACTAATGCGGGATAGATTTTATAATTAAATGGGACTAGAGTAGAAGTAGGGGGTATACAGTGAAACATTTTATTTTTAATTTTAATATGTTTCTTCTTTGATTTCTATTAGTTCGTAAATTGGGCCTGGGTTAACTGAATAACAGCTCAAGAGCCATGGAACCTGCGCATGCGCTCTGAAACTAACAAGACAAAGCGATAAAGTCAACTTGGAAGATATCCAAGGACATGACCCGTTGGTCACCTTCACTGTACATCTGAAATGTCCTACCAATTGAAACATTTTGTATACACTTTATATTAAAATTTGTTGTGAGACGGATGGGAAATAAAGCAAATGTATTAATTGTGAGGGGCGGTATTTTAAAACAATGGGCTTAAAGAAATTGAATTAAATTAGCATGGTGTGAGGATCAACCCCCTGTCCCTGTCCAATCAGAAGTAGTGGGCCCATAATTTTGAAACATTAATGGGAGGTACCTGGGTGTAGAAGGGTATAATAGATATAGAATTAGCTAATTAGAGAGACTAGGCATTTAGGCTCAGATGCTGACACAGAACGAGCTGATCGATTGCAGACTGAACCGCTGTCCAAAGAGGTCCTGAGGTGGGGGCGGCGGATTCCATTAGAAAGAAGACACGGAAGAATCGAGGAGGAACGAAGTGTCAGAGAGGGGAACCACGCAGGCGTCGTTGGTAGAGAGGTCACCTGTCCTGCCTTGAACCTGGTCCGGAGGTCTTTTTGGTCTTCATCTTTCCTGGACCCTTCCAACTCTTTGGCCAAGGGGTTTGGTTTTCACACCTTTAGGTAACTATAAATGCATAATCTTTAGTTATACTGCTGTCACTATCTTCTCCTTTCTGAGGGACCGTCATTGTGATTAATAGGTGATATTATAGTGTATTTTCTCCTTGATATGCGATTAAGTGCCATGTGGCTTGTATATTACTCTGCTAAATAATTTAGATAAACATTTTAAAACTTCCCGAGTCAGTGGTTATTTCAGGTGTTTTATGAAATTGTATTTGTATGATCTCATTTTTATCCCCAATTATCAAAGGTCCATTGGTAAGTCATTACTCTTCAATCAGGAAAGGTAATTGGTAGCAGGGAGTTTGATAAAGAGTACAACTGATTCCCACCAGCGGTGTTTATTAGTTAGCGTGAATGAATGGGCCCAGGTGAGTATTTTGTATATGAATGCTTGTTGCTAGTAACCCGCTGGATCACAAGGAAGGGGTGGGACAAACTCTGGGGACCCACCTATGGGAGGGTCAGGAAAGAGGGGTGGCTACACCCATTTCCTTTGTCCAGTTTCGCGCCAGAGCAGGGGCTGGTAGCCCCTGCAACCGGTTTGAGCTGGACTATGCACAGGGACACCAAATGTGCCCCCAGTGCAGACTTCAAAGCACTCTTGGAGTGCACCCACCCAGCCCCAATACACTAAAGCCTGTCTGGGAGGTGTGACAGGAAACCTATTGTCCAGGCCTCCCCTGCCGGAGTTTCATCCAGCAGCAGGAGGGCAGACTCGTGTCTGTGGCTGCAGCATCCATTTTGTGATGCCAGGGTTCTGTCAAGCTGGTACCGGGTGTACCGGTGGTGCCATGTTTCTCCCTCTAGTAGGGTGGAATCATACCTCCCAACCCAGTTACTGGAGTGGAGGTATGATTCCAAGGTGTTTGACACCAAACACGACATGTTTCCATGCAGCCATTCTCAAGTTAGCATTTACCGCGAGGTTATAATGCACTTAAGAGTATATGGTCTGGCTGCATCACAAACAACCCCGGAATGAAGATTCCCAAAGCTACAGAGGGGCTCTGCTCATGCATGAGCACCCTCTCACATGAAACCCAGCACCCTGCCTTCAGGATTGTTAAGGCCTGCCATAGGGGTGACTGATAGGTTTACATGTGCAGTGATATGGAGAGATATAGGGAACCTATATCTCAGTAAGGGGTGGATACACCACCTTACACAGGCTGCTGTAGCAGACCTGTTGTGTCATTTTAAAAGGCTTCCCAGGGGTGGCACAATACATGCTGCAGCCCCTGGTAGACCTCTGGGGTACCTATGCCTTGGGTACATAGTATACCATATACTAGGGACTCATAAGGGTACCCCAGAATCCAATCTGGAGTGTACCTAAAGTACATACAATCAATTTTGAGTAGAAAGCAGATAGACTGGGGTCCTGTATGCAGGGCCTCAGTCTGGCTAAGTCGTAAAACAGTGAAACATCATCTTCTGTTGTCCCACCCCCTTTGCCTGCCGCATCAGACCCTGGGGTCTTTCTGAGGTCATCTAAAAGCAAAGTCACTATGAGCTTTTGGGTGTTTGGTTTTTCCCTGTCTTCAGTTTCCTTGATGCACACATGTTTCTTAATTCTTGGAATGTGAGATGGTCATACTTAGTTGGCAAGGAGTCACTGACTTCAGGCCTTGAAGACATTCTAGTGTGGTGTGGTGTATGCACCTACCTACTCTAGTGGGAACTGAGACTCTCTTGAGTTGGAGAAAGGGTGTGCTAGTGGACAGCATATGCCAGGCCAACTTCTCACATTGGTGTGCAGCGGTTGGATTCAAGCTTTTTGCTTTACCAGATAATCTCTTTGAGTGACTAACTGAAAACCACTATAGGTCCATAGGTACATATAAATCAAGTTTAGAATACAGTAAGTTCTACTGAACTTAGAGTTGTGTGTCAAGGGCTTAGCATACCCTTTCTACAACTCAAGAGAGTTTAGTAGGCCCCACTAGAGTAGGTAGGTGCATACACCACACCACACTAGTCATGTCTTCAAGGGCAGAAACCAGTGGGTCTCTCCCAACTAAGTATGACAATGTCTCATACCAGGAATTGAGGACTATGTGTGCTTCAAGGAAATTGAAGACAGGGAAAAGCCCAACCACCCAACATCTCATAAAGATGTTGCTTGAAGATGACCTCAGAAAGACCCCAGGGTCTGATGAGGTTGGCAAAGGGGGTGGGGCAGAAGAAGAGGAAAGGCCAGGTAGTGAAAACTACTATGACCCAGACTCTGATGCTGGCCAGGGGGATCAAAATGATTCCAACCTGGAAAATCCAATTCTTCCTGAAGGTGAGGAAATAGACCCCAGTGGGGTTCTCTTTACCCCACCTGGAAGGGTTAATAGTCTACCAAGAAGATCCAGATCTCCTTCTCAGGAATATAATCATTCTGGTACGTCTATAGGGTCCTCTGCTTCTCATAAAAGGGCATCCTCTTATGAGAAGAAATGCCAACTGCTTGAGTTTGAGAGAGCTAAGCTCAGAATCAAGAGAGAGCAATTGGCCTTAAACAGGGAATCCCTGGAGCTTCAGAGAGCTTCTCAGAAATTGGGACTAGGGTCCCATGGTGGCAGCAGCAGTGTCCCTAGAGGTAGAGATCATCCTCATGACCATAGGAACCTGAACAAGATTGTCCCTCCCTACCAGAGTGGGGATGACATCCACAAATGGATAACTGCACTTGAGAGGGCCTGTAAGGTACAGAGGGTCCCTCAGGAGCAGTGGGCAGCAATCTTGTGGCTCTCCTTTGCAGACAAAGGTAGAGACAAGCTCCTCACTGTAAGAGAAGAGGATGCTGACAATTACAAAGTCCTGAAAAGTGCTCTGATTGAAGGGTTTGGCCTAACCACTGAACAATACAGGTTAAAGTTCAGAGATACCCAAAAGGCACAGACTCAGGACTGGGTTGACTTTGTTGATTGTGCTACTAAGGTTCTGGAAGGCTGGTTACTTGGCAGTAAGGTGTGTGATTCTAAAGGATTGTATAATTTGATCATGAGAGAGCAGATCCTTAACAACTGTCAAAATCAACTGTTACATCAGTACCTGGTGGACTCTGATCTGACCTCTTCCCAAGAATTGGGCCAGAAGGCAGACAAGTGGGTCAGAACCAGGGTGAGGCAGAAGGTTCAGAACCAAGGTGGTGACTCCAAGAAGCAAGATTCTAAGAACTCTGATAAGGGTGGGGAGAAGGGTAAAGACCAGAAGACTTCTCAAGGGCCCCAAAAATCTGCATCTGGTGGGGAGTCCCAATCTAACAAAGGAAAAGGCCAAAAGAACCATGGTGTAAAATCTGTAAGCAGAAAACCCATTGGACTAGTGATTGTACCAAGACCAAAGACTCATCTCCAGCCACCATTGCCCCCAAGGCAACTGTTCCCCCTAGTTCAGCTCCAAGTGGTGGTGTTCTAAATAAGGGTGTGGTAGGGTTGACCCTGGGATCTGAGATGGACTCTGGCCTAGTCAGAGTTCCAACTCAGGCTGTACTGATCTGTGATGGAGGCATGGATATGTCCTCCTATGTGAGTCCCAGTAATCTGGGCAAATACAGACAGCAGCCCTTGATTAATGGAAGAGAGGCTTTGGCATTCAGGGACACAGGAGCAAGTGTCACAATGGTGACAAAAGATCTTGTAGCCCATGAGCAGATCATACTTGGTGAAATGTACCAAGTGACCAACGCTAGCAATGTCAGGACAGACCATTCCCTGGCAGTTGTTAATTTCTCCTGGGGAGGGGTAACTGGCCCTAAGAAGGTTGTGGTAAGTGCAGACCTCCCTGTTGAATGCTTGCTTGGAAATGATTTGGAAAGCTCAGCTTGGGCTGAAGTTGAGCTCAGGACCCATGCAGAAATGTTGGGCCTCCCTGCAGATGTGTTTGCTATGACCAAGTCACAGGCAAAAATGTCTAAAACTGAACAGGCCCTGGATTCTGGAAGAATGGACCAGGTGCCTCCCAAGAGGAGGAGCAGTAGGGTTAAGGCAGTGTCTTCCCCCCTGCCTCAGAATGCAGATCAGTCTCTTGAGGGAGATGATCTCAGTCCTGAAGAAGGAACTGTCCCAGAGGAGCTTGAGCCTGATCAGGTTGAGTTCTTGGGGACAGGGGCCCTTCCAGGGCAGATCTGAGCCAGGAACAACTGAGCAGCCCTTCTCTTGAACCCCTCAGACAGCAAGCTGCTGCTGAGGCTGCTGGGAGTGCTAGTGGTACCCATAGGATCTATTGGGATGATGGACTCCTTTACTCAGAGTGTAGAGACCCCAAGCCTGGAGCCACCAGGAGGTTGGTTATACCTCTTAAGTTTAGGAGCTTCCTATTGACCCTAGCACATGATATCCCATTGGCAGGACACCTAGGCCAAAACAAGACTTGGGACAGAATTGTCCAACACTTTCATTGGCCTCATATGTCTGAAGACACCAAGGAGTTTTGTCGCTCCTGTGTTACCTGTCAAGCCAGTGGTAAGGCAGGTAACAGTACAAAGGCCCCCCTGATACCACTACCTGTGGTGGGGGTTCCCTTTGAGAGGGTAGGGATTGACATTGTTGGTCCCCTAGATCCTCAAACAGCATCTGGGCACAGATGTATCCTGGTGGTGGACTATGCCACTAGGTACCCAGAAGCAATTCCCCTCAGGACCACCACAGCTCCTGTGGTGGCAAGGGCCCTCCTGGGAATCTTTTCCAGGGTGGGTTTTCCTAAGGAGGTAGTATCAGACAGAGATGCAAACTTCGTGTCTAGTTACTTGACTGCTATGTGGAAGGAGTGTGGAGTAAATTATAAATTTACCACCCCCTATCACCCACAATGCAATGGTTTAGTTGAAAGGTTCAACAAAACCTTGAAGGGCATGATTAAAGGTCTCCCAGAAAAGCTTAGGCGCAGATGGGACATACTTTTGCCCTGCCTTCTCTTTGCCTACAGAGAGGTTCCACAGAAGGGGGTTGGTTACAGCCCATTTGAGCTTCTGTTTGGACATCCAGTTAGGCGTCCATTGTGTCTAGTGAAGGAGGGATGGGAGTTACCTCTCAAACCCCCTAAACAGGATATTGTGGACTATGTACTTGGTCTCCGCTCCCGGATGGCTGAGTACATGAAGAAGGCAACTAGAAACCTTGAGGCTAGCCAGGAATTACAAAAGGCCTGGCATGACCAAAAGGCTGTGTTGACTGTTTATCAGCCAGGACAGAAAGTATGGGTGTTGGAGCCTGTGGCCCCAGCAGCCCTCCAGGACAAGTGGAGTGGCCCCCATACAATTGTTGAACAGAAGGGAGAGGTTACCTACCTGGTGGACCTTGGAACTCCCAGGAGCCCCCATAGGGTGCTCCATGTCAACAGACTGAAACCATATGTTGACAGGGCAGACATGGGCTTGCTCATGGCTACTGATGAGGGACAGGAGGAAGAGAGTGATCCACTCCCTGACCTGCTCTCTCAGAACCCTGATGATGGATCAGTAGATGGTGTAGCCTTGGCAGGCAGCCTCACTGACCAGCAGCAAACTGATTGCAGAAAGGTTCAATCAGTTCAGACATATGTTCTCTCTGACTCCAAGTCAGACTACCTGGTGCACTCATGAAGTGGACACTGGGGACAGTCTGCCTGTTAAAAATAAGATTTACAGGCAACCTGACCATGTCAGGGACTGCATCAGGACTGAAGTCCAGAAGATGTTGGATTTGGGTGTGATTGAACCCTGGGTTGAAAAATGCACCTGCCACTTTTCAAAGGTTGGTGAACAAAGTCCTTACAGGTCTGGAAGCCTACAGTGCAGCATATCTAGATGATATTGCTGTCTTTAGCTCCACCTGGGAGGATCACCTGGTCCACCTGCGAAATGTTTTGGAGGCCCTGCAGAAAGCAGGCCTAACTATCAAGGCCACCAATTGCCAGATAGGGCAGAGTCAGGTTGTGTACCTGGGCCACCTTGTGGGTGGAGGCCAGGTTCAACCATTGCAGAGCAAAACCCAGACCATCATGGACTGGGTTGCTCCCACTACCCAGACTCAGATCAGAGCTTTCTTGGGCCTGACTGGGTACTATAGAAGATTTGTCAAAGGGTATGGATCCATAGTGACCCCTTTGAATGACTTGACTTCTAAAAGAATGCCCAAGAAAGTTCAGTGGACAGTTAGCTGTCAAAAGGCATTTGATGACCTGAAGCAGGCCATGTGCACTGCTCACATTCTGCAGAGTCCTGATTACTCCAAGAAGATCATTGTCCAAACAGATGCATCTGAATTGGGGGTAGGGGCTGTACTGTCACAATTGAATGATGAAGGTCAGGATCAGCCAGTAGCTTTTATTAGCAGAAGGTTGACCCCCAGAGAGAAACGTTGGTCAGCCATTGAAAGGGAGGCCTTTGCTGTGGTTTGGGACTTGAAGAAGCTGAGGCCATACTTGTTTGGCACTCACTTCATTGTTCAGACAGACCACAAGCCCCTCTTATGGCTAAAACAGATGAAGGGTGAAAACCCCAAACTTTTGAGGTGGTCCATTTCCCTACAGGGGATGGACTATACAGTGGAACATAGACCTGGGAGTAACCATGCCAATGCAGATGGACTCTCCAGATATTTCCACTTAGAACATGAAGACTCAACTGGTCAAGGTTAGTTTAATGTCATGACGTTTGGGGGGGTTGTGTAGGAGAGTAGGATCTGCTTCTTATAGATACCCCCACTTTTTGCTGATGTTTCACTGTTTTTCGACTTAGCCAGACTGAGGCCCTGCTAATCAGGACCCCAGTCTATCTGCTTTCTACTCTAAATTGATTGTATGTACTTTAGGTACACTCCAGATTGGACTCTGGGGTACCCTTGTGAGTCCCTAGTATATGGTATACTATGTACCCAGGGAATAGGTACCCCAGAGGCCTACCAGGGGCTGCAGCATGTATTGTGCCACCCCTGGGAAGCCTTTTAAAATGACACAACAGGTCTGCTACAGCAGCCTGTGTAAGGTGGTATATGCACCCCTTACTGAGATATAGGTTCCCTATATCTCTCCATATCACTGCACATGTAAACCTATCAGTCACCCCTATGGCAGGCCTTAACAATCCTGAAGGCAGGGTGCTGGGTTTCATGTGACCCTCTGCAGCTTTCGGAATCTTCATTCCGGCGTTGTTTGTGATGCATCCAACCATATACTCTTAAGTGCATTATAACCTCACGGTAAATGCTAACTTGAGAATGGCTGCATGGAAACATGTCGTGTTTGGTGTCAAACACCTTGGAATCATACCTCCACCCCAGTAACTGGGGTGGGAGGTATGATTCCACCCTACTAGAGGGAGAAACATGGCACCACTGGTACACCCGGTACCAGCTTAACAGAACCCTAGCATCACAAAATGGATGCTGCAGCCACAGACACGAGTCTGCCCTCCTGCTGCTGGACGAACCTCAGGCAGGGGAGGCCTAGACAATAGGTTTCCTGTCACAGGGAGGTTTGACCACCTCCCAGACAGGCTTTAGTGTATTGGGGCTGGGTGGGTGCACTCCAAGAGTGCTTTGAAGTCTGCACTGGGGGGCACATTTAGTGTCCCTGTGCATAGTCCAGCTCAAATCGGTTGCAGGGGCTGCCAGCCCCTCCTCTGGCATGAAACTGGACAAAGGAAATGGGTGTAGCCACCCCTCTTTCCTGACCCTCCCATAGGTGGGTCCCCAGAGTTGTCCCACCCCTTCCTTGGGTATAAAGTAGGAACCCCTGACTACAGGACTTTAGATTACACCTGGACTAAACTCTGACACAGAAACCAAGTACTTCGACGATCTGCACTACGCTGGATGACTGAAGAATCTCCCTTGGAGTAAAGGAGTTACTCCCCTGCAAGGCAGGCACCTTTAATGCAACTGACCGGTTGGCATCTCCGAAGCTTCGACGGACTCCGAAGAATATTGCCACACAGGAGGTTGGTTTTCCAAGGTCTTAGAGGTCGATCTGTGCTCACAGCAAGTCTGAGGCCCGTATCCCTCATGGTGACCGTGCAACCCGAACCCCTGGGCACAGCGTCTATTTGCAGAAGCATCAGCTTTCCGGCAACCCCTGATGCTGAGCTTTGGGTTACTTGTAGCCCAGACCGAGAGCAGTAACTACACCGAAGATTGCTGGCCTACACTCAACGAGTGTTCCGTGGACCGCCATTTTGTAATTCCTCTTGAGGTCCCTTTGCGATCCCTGGTCCGTTGACATGTGGGTCCCCAAGAAGGCAACTCTAACTTTTATTGGGCTTCCCTGGTTGCTCCAGACGTGCCCTGACTCTCCATCGCATGGGGAGTCCCCAGGACCTTGCTGGTCCGCACAGAAGCATCTTTTCTCTTCTTGCATGGGTTGCTGTTGCCAAGGCTTGTTGTGTTCAATTTGAGCACCGACACCCCAGCACTCGACATCCTTTGTGGGACAGCTCGAATCCGGCACCTGGTCATCCTTGACGTCTCCGGAACCCCGTGGCTGCAGAGTCAAGCTTCACCTCTTCGCACCTGAAGCACCCGACATCGGTGGGCATTCAATTGCTCCGCTCCTGGTCACTGGCTAGTGACCCAGACTCTGTCCCCTGTGCTTTCAGGTTCTTCACATCTTCGATCCAGGCTTGGATCACCCCGGGCACTTTTCTTCTTCACGGCAGCAGCACTTTGCAGCAGATCGCCATTGAAATCAACGACGATTCCTGACACCCTTTGACACCTATGCACCCGGCTTCCCTGGGTGAGGTAACTCGAGTACTCCGGAGCTCCCGTGGGTGTTGGCCCTAGAACCCCTTGAGTCTAAAGGGGTTTGCTCAAAGTCCTCTTCTAAGTGTCCTTTTGCTTTAAAATTCCAACCGCGACTTTCCTCATAGAATCCTACGGCGCTCGCGGCTGTGTTCTCACGCTGCACACGTCCCCTGTGGGTCTCCTGTGTCACTACCTTAGGTGGTTCCTTGGGGTCCCAGCGATTCTACGTGCTCTAGGCACTGTGTCTAGTCAAGTCGTGGTTCTTATACCACTTTCTTAATGTATGGTTTGGTCCCCCCCTGGGGCCCATTGTCTATTGTGCTATTTACTGTCGTTTTAATACTGTGATATTGTGTATCTTGGACTCTAATCTCATAAAGAGATTAGTAGTGAGTGTTTAGAAATAAATACATATATTTCATATATATACCTGGTGTGGTTCTCCTTTCATTTGGTCATTCAAGAGGTTATAATCTGGTAAACCAAGCTGCTTTACACTCCTTCAAGACTTAGCCTGAAGGCTGCTCTCCATAGCTACCACTAGGATAGCTTTCAATAAAGGTTGTCTTTAAACCTATCATCAATAAGGATCGTTTGGACTGGTGCAAGGTGCCCACTATAACTAGTGGACAGCATATGCCAGGCCAACTTCTCACAAAGCAGATCCTACTCTCCTACAGGGTACAGGGGCAAGGAGGGCAATGGGCGAGAGGGCAGGTTGTGGAAGAGACCAGGGCATGGAGGGCAGCAGAAGAGAGGGCAAGTTGTGGAAGGGACCAGGGGCACGGAGCACAGTGGATGAGAGGGCAGGTTGTGGCAGAGACCAGGGGCAAGGAGGGCAGTGCGTGAGAGGGCAGGTTGTGGAAGGAACCAGGGGCAAGGAGGGCAGTGGGCGAGAGGGCAGGTTGTGGAAGAGACCAGGGCATGGAGGGCAGCAGACGAGAGGGCAGGTTGTGGAAGGGACCAGTGGCAAGGAGGGCAGTGGACCAGAGGGCTGGTTGTGGTAGGGACCAGGGGCAGGGAGGGCAGATGACCAGAGGGCAAGTTTTGGAAGGGGACCAGGGGCCAGGAGGGCAGTGGGCGACAGGGCAGGTTGTGGAAAGGACCAGAGGCATGGAGGGCAGTGGACGAGAGTGCAGGTTGTGGAAGGGAGGGGCCAGGGGCACAGAGGGCAGTGGACGAGAGGGCAGGTTGTGGAAGGGATGGGCCAGGGGCACAGAGGGCAGTGGACAAGGGGGCAGGTTGTGGAAGGGAGGGGCCAGCGGCACGGAGGGCAGTGGACGAGAGGGCAGGTTGTGGAAGGGAGGGGATAGGGGCATGGAGGGCAGTGGGTGAGAGTGCAGGTTGTGGAAGAGACCAGAGGCACGGAGGGCAGTGGACCAGAGGGCAGGTTGTGGAAGGGACCAGGGGCACGGAGCACAGTGGACCAGAGGGCAGATTGTGGAAGGGACCAGGGGCAAGGAGGGCAGTGGATGAAAGGGCAGGTTGTGGAAGGGAGTGGCCAGGGGCACGGAGGGCAGTGGACCAGAGGGCAGGTTGTGGAAGGGACCAGGGGCAAGGACGACAGTAGATCAGATTGCTGGTAGTGGAAGGGACCAGGGGCAAGGAGGGCAGGGGACCAGAGGGAAGGTTGTGGAAAGGACCAGAGGCACGGAGGGCAGTGGACGAGAAGGCAGGTTGTGGAAGGGAGGGGCCAGGGGCATGGAGGGCAGTGGGCAAGAGGGCAGGTTGTGGAAGAGACCAGGGGCACGGCGGGCAGTGGGCGAGAGGGCAGGTTGTGGAAGGGATCAGGGACAGGGAGGGCAGTGGACCAGAGGGCAGGTTGTGGAAGGGACCAGGGACACGGAGGGCAGTGGACCAGAGGACAGGTTGTGAAAGGGACCAGGGGCACGGAGGGCAGTGGACCAGAGGACAGGTTGTGTAAGGGACCAGGGGCATGGAGGGCAGTGGACCAAAGGGC
Source organism: Calotriton arnoldi (assembly GCA_963921515.1). NCBI lineage: Eukaryota > Metazoa > Chordata > Amphibia > Caudata > Salamandridae > Calotriton > Calotriton arnoldi. Next base: position 1,010,147 of record CAWUFW010004571.1, on the reverse strand, counting down.
AGGTTGTGTAAGGGACCAGGGGCATGGAGGGCAGTGGACCAAAGGGCAGGTTGTGGAAGGGACCAGGGGCAAGGAGGGCAGGGGACAAAAGGGCAGGTTGTGGAAGGGACCAGGGGCAAGGAGGGCAGTGGACCAGAGGGCTGGTTGTGGAAGGGACCAGGGGAAAGGAGGGCAGGTTGTGGACGGGACCAGGGGCACAGAGGGCAGTGGACGACAGGGCAGGTTGTGGATGGGAGGGGCCAGGGGCATGGAGGGCAGTGGACGAGAGGGCAGGTCATAGAAGGGAGGGGCCAGGAGCAGAGGGCAGTGGACGAGAGGGCAGGTTGTGGAAGGGACCAGAGGCATGGAGGGCAGCAGACGAGAGGGCAGGTTGTGGAAGAAACCAGGGGCAAGGATGGCAGTGGGCGAGACGGCAGGTTGTGGAAAAGACCAGGGCATGGAGGGCAGCAGACGAGAGGGCAGGTTGTGGAAGGGACCAGGGGCAAGGAGGGCAGCTGACCAGAGGGCTGGTTGTGGAAGGGACCAGGGGCAAGGAGGGCAGGGGACCAGAGGGCAAGTTTTGGAAGGGACCAGGGGCAAGGAAGGCAGTGGGCAAGAGGGCAGGTTGTGGAAAGGACCAGAGGCATGGAAGGCAGTGGACGAGAGGGCAGGTTGTGGAAGGGAGGGGCCAGGGGCATGGAGGGCAGTGGACGAGAGGGCAGGTTGTGGAAGGGAGGGGCCAGAGGCACAGAGGGCAGTGGACGAGAGGGCAGGTTGTGGAAGGGAGGGGCCAGGGGCCTATAGGGCAGTGGACGAGAGGGCAGGTCGTGGAAGGGAGGGGCCAGGAGCAGAGGGCAATGGATGAGAGGGCAGATTGTGGAAGCGACCAGGGGCATGGAGGGCAGCGGACGAGAGAGCAGGTTGTGGAAGAAACCAGGGGCAAGGAGGGTAGTGGACAAGAGGGCAGGTTGTGGAAGGGACCAGGGGCAAGGAGTGCAGTGGGCGAGATGGCAGGTTGTGGAAGAGACCAGGGCATGGAGGGCAGCAGACGAGAGGGCTGGTTGTGGAAGGGACCAGGGGCAAGGAGGGCAGCGGACCAGAGGGCTGGTTGTGGAAGGGACCAGGGGCAAGGAGGGCAGGGGACCAGAGGGCAAGTTTTGGAAAGGACCAGGGGCAAGGAGGGCAATGGGCGAGAGGGCAGGTTGTGGAAAGGACCAGAGGCATGGAGGGCAGTGGACGAGAGGGCAGGTTGATGAAGGGAGGGGCCATGGGCACAGAGGTCAGTGGATGAGAGGGAAGGTTGTGGAAGGGAGGGGCCAGGGGCACAGAGGGCAGTGGACGAGAGGGCAGGTTGTGGAAGGGACCAGTGGCACAGAGGGCAGTGGAGGAGAGGGCAGGTTGTGGAAGGGACCAGGAGCAAGGAGGGCAGGGGACAAGGGGGCAGGTTGTGGAAGGGACCAGGGGCAAGGAGGGCAGTGGACTAGAGGGCTGGTTGTGGAAGGGGCAAGGAGGGCAGGTTGTCAAAGGTACCAGGGCAAGGAGGGCAGTGAACCAGATGGCTGGTTGTGGAAGGGAGGGGCCAGGGGCTGAGAGGGCAGTGGACGAGAGGGCAGGTTGTGGAAGGGAGGGGCCAGGGGCACAGAGGGCAGTAGACGAGAGGGCAGGTTGTGGAAGGGACCTGGGGCACAGAGGGCAGTGGACGAGAGGGCAGGTAGTGGAAGAGACCAGGGGCACGGAGGGCAGTGGACGAGAGGGCAGGTGGGGGAAGGACCAGGGGCACAGAGAGCAGTGGACGAGAGGGCAGGTTGTGGAAGGGAGGGGCCAGGGGCATGGAGGGCAGTGGACGAGAGGGCAGGTTGTGGAAGGGAGGGGCCAGGGGCACAGAGGGGAGTGGACGAGAGGGCAGGTTGTGGAAGGGAGGGGCCAGGGGCATGGAGGGCAGTGGATGAGAGGGCAGGTCATAGAAGGCAGGGGCCAGCAGCTGAGGGCAGTGGACGAGAGGGCAGGTTGTGGAAGCGACCAGGGGCACGGAGGGCAGCGGACGAGAGGGTAGGTTGTGGAATGGACCAGGTGCACAGAGGGCAGTGGACGAGAGGGCAGGTTATGGAAGATACCAGGGGCATGGAGGGCAGTGGACCAGAGGGCTGGTTGTGGAAGGGACCAGGGGAAAGGAGGGCAGTGGATGAGAGGGCAGATTTTGGAAGAGACCAGGGGCATGGAGGGCAGTGGACCAGAGGGCAAGTTTTGGAAGGGACCAGGGGAAGGAGGGCAGTGGGCGAGAGGGCAGATTGTGGAAGAAACCAGGGGCAAGGAGGGCAGTGGACGAGAGTGCAGGTTGTGGAAGGGGCAAGGAGGGCAGTGGACGAAAGTGCAGGTTGTGGAAGGGACCAGGGGCAAGGAGGGCAGTGGGCGAGACGGTAGGTTGTGGAAGAGACCAGGGCATGGAGGGCAGCAGACGAGAGGGCAGGTTGTGGAAGGGACCAGTGGCAAGGAGGGCAGTGGACCAGAGGGCTTGTTGTGGTAGGGACCAGGGGCAAGGATGGCGGGGGACCAGAGGGCAAGTTTTGGAAGGGGCCAGGGGCCAGGAGGGCAGTGGGCGACAGGGCAGGTTGTGGAAAGGACCAGAGGCATGGAGGGCAGTGGACGAGAGTGCAGGTTGTGGAAGGGAGGGGCCAGGGGCCAGGGGCACAGAGGAGAGTGGACAAGAGGGCAGGTTGTGGAAGGGATGGGCCAGGGGCACAGAGGGCAGTGGACGAGGGGACAGGTTGTGGAAGGGAGGGGCCAGCGGCACAGAGGGCAGTGGACGAGGGGGCAGGTTGTGGAAGGGAGGGGATAGGGGCATGGAGGGCAGTGGGTGAGAGGACAGGTTGTGGAAGGGACTAGAGGCACGGAAGTCAGTGGACCAGAGGGCAGGTTATGGAAGGGACCAGGGGCACAGAGGGCAGTGGACCAGAGGGCAGGTTGTGGAAGGGACCAGGGGCACGGAACGCAGTGGACCAGAGTGCAGGTTGTGGAAGGGACCAGGGGCACGGAGGGCAGTGTACCAGACGGCAGGTTGTGGAACGGACCACGGGCATGGAGGGCAGTGGACAAGAGGGCAGGTTGTGGAGGGGACCAGAGGCACGGAGGGCAGTGGATGAGAGGGCAGGTTGTGGAAGGGAGTGGCCAGGGGCATGGAGGGCAGTGGACCAGAGGGCAGGTTGTGGAAGGGACCAGGGGCAAGGAGTGCAGTGGGCGAGATGGCAGGTTGTGGAAGAGACCAGGGCATGGAGGGCAGCAGACGAGAGGGCAGGTTGTGGAAGGGACGAGGGGCAAGGAGGGCAGCGGACCAGAGGGCTGGTTGTGGAAGGGACCAGGGGCAAGGAGGGCAGGGGACCAGAGGGCAGGTTGTGGAGGGGACCAGAGGCACGGAGGGCAGTGGATGAGAGGGCAGGTTGTGGAAGGGAGTGGCCAGGGGCACGGAGGGCAGTGGACCAGAGGGCAGGTTGTGGAAGGGACCAGGGGCAAGGAGGGCAGTGGATCAGATGGCTGGTTGTGGAAGGGACCAGGGGCAAGGAGGGTAGGGGACCAGAGGGCAGGTTGTGAAAGGAACCAGGGGCAAGGAGAGCAGTGGGAGAGAGGGCAGGTTGTGGAAAGGACCAGAGGCATGGAGGGCAGTGGACGAGAAGGCAGGTTGTGGAAGGGAGGTGCCAGGGGCACAGAGGGCAGTGGACGAGAGGGCAGGTTGTGGAAGGGAGGGGCCAGGGGCATGGAGGGATAAGTTACTTTTAATTCCTGATTGCACTTTGCGGGGGAAATACGGGGAGAGTTTTGTTTGGGCTCACCTGCTCCCACGATTTGCCGCGAATCCACGTTAGAGCACTTCCGCATTCCTTAATGCGGTCTAGTGCTGGGAGGTAGTTTCAGCTGCTGCTCAGCAGAGCTGATTGGTTGGTGGGCGGAAGGGGGCAGCTTAACTGGGATGCTGGAGCGGACGCGCGCAGCGGGCGCGCCGCTGGCGCGCCAAAGGCGCGCCTAAGGCAAGCCCGTCTGCGCCCGTCCGCGTCCGGCCGGGTCCAGGGGCTAGAAGCCCTGGTCCGACTAAACAATACTCTGCAAGGGAACTGCAGTCCCTTGCCACAGGTAACCACAGGCTGAACCCCTATGTGACCGCAAAACTGAGATCGGAACACCTCTTGAGACACACTGGGACAGAGACCCACACGATCCCGGGGCCAACACCTCACTCCATGATCATGCCAGAGAACCCCCCTGGTTTAAAAGTGGCTTTTTTGAACACAAGATCGCTACAGAAACATCATTTAGAGATCTTTGCGCTCCTCCAGGAGGGGGATATTGAGATACTGGCACTCACAGAAACCTGGATAGGTGACGCATCGGCCCCCGATATTATCGCTGCACTGCCAGGCAACTTTGACGCCTTCTGGCACAATAGGCAAGATAACAGGAGAGGAGGGGGAGTGGCGATTCTTTTCAACACCAGGCCACCAAGATAATAGCAGAGAGCAAGGATAAGTCGGATATTTTGGGAGTTAAAATCACTTCCAAATCGTCCTGCCTCATCCTCCTGACAGTCTACCGCCCCCCGGATGCAACCCCTGGTTTCAATGACCACTTTGCCGAGACCATGTCTGACCTCAGTACACGATATCAAAGACTCATGGTGGTTGGAGATTTTAACTTCCACTGGGAGAAGGAACCACGGGAGCCGCAGGCCAAGCAGGTTGACATGGTAATGTCTAATCTGGGGCTCCATCAATTGGTGGATCGCCCCACTCATATTAAAGGCCACACTCTAGATTTAGTCTGGTCATCCAACCATCTTGACAGGCTAATAAGTATCCAACCGTGTGCCTGGTCTGACCATTCATTAATCTCTTGCTGGGTCCCGTTGGATAGTCCTCCTGCGCAACATCCGCCTGAGTGGAGGAGAGTTCGAAGCTGGCACAAAATTCAGGCAGACAATCTAGTAGACACACTACAGAGGCTACCCGCATCTAAATTTGAGGAGGGCAACATTGACATAGAAAGCCAAACTCTTAGTAATACTCTGCAATCAGCCATCGATCAAATAGCACCGGAACGCAGAGAAAGAACTAGACTTAAAAGCAAGGTGGCCCCCTGGTTTAATGAGGTGCTCAGGGAAAGTAAACAGAGCCTTCGCAAAGCCGAGAGATGGTGGCGGAAAGCCTACGATCCCACTGAGCTAATTTCCTACAAAGCCACACTAACTCTCTATAAAAAATCCATTATAACCAGGAAAGCCGAGTACTATGAGGCACGCATAACAGATGCTCCAAATAAACAAAAGGAAACTTTTAAGATCCTAAATGAACTTAGTAAAAAATCTGACGTAAAATCTGCAGCAGCACCTTCAGACTGTAATGCACTACAGACTTTCTTTCTCCAGAAGGTAACAGATATCCTCCTGGAGATTGGAAAAACCCCCATTACCCTGAGCCCCATGGAGCGGTCTACACCCCCGCCCCCTCCTGGCCAGTTCCTCACCAGTCTCCCTCCACTAGACTCTGAATCTGACGTCCCTGATAAATAGTACCAAATCAGGCTCCCCGGCCGACCCGTGCCCGCCAAGGATCCTTCGGATGGCCCTTCCGGCCCTGGACTGCCAGATTCTCACCCTCCTGAACAACTCTCTGGCGACTGGTCAAGTCCCCTCCAACTTGAAGGAGGCTAGAGTTACTCCTCTACTAAAGAAACCGGGAGCAGATAAGGCCGAGCTTAAAAATTATAGACCTATCTCCCAGCTCCCGTTTCTGGCGAAGGTTGTGGAGCAACATGTCCTGAAGACAACCTTGGCGTTCCTGGAAGAACACGAGCTACTCCAACCCCGCCAGGCTGGGTTCAGAGCCCACCATAGTACGGAGCTAGTAATGCTATCTGTACTCGACGATCTCAGGATAAAGGCCGATAACAAAGAGTCGAGCGCCCTGATTCTTTTAGATCTTTCTGCGGCGTTCGATACGGTCAGCCACACAACACTACTGACCCGGCTGTCGGACCTGGGCATCCGGGGGCACGCCTATAATTGGTTAGAATTCTTCCTATCAGGACGTTCGCAGAGGGTCCAACTCGGCGATCAGGTATCGGAAAAGGGCAACATCTCTTGCGGGGTCCCCCAGGGCTCCGCACTGTCCCCGCTCCTTTTCAACATATACCTGCAGCCCCTGGTGGCCGCACTAACCAATATGGAATGCCGGGTTTTCAATTACGCGGATGATACCCAGCTTATCCTGAGGATCGATAACTCGGTCCGCGCCCAAGAGTCTGCCCAGAACATCCTCAGGTTCACAATAAACTGGATGACTGCAAACTCCCTAAAAATTAATCCAGATAAAACCGAAGTCCTAGCAATTCCGGCAAAAAACAATCCATGGAGCGGCTTGTTTTGGCCCCAAGAGCTGGGGGCCTGTCCCAGCCCATCACCAGTTGTAAAAAGCTTGGGAATCAAGATCGACTCCGAGCTCTCCATGACTAATCAAGTCAACTCGGTGGTGGGCACATGCATTGGTCTTCTAAGACAGCTGAGGAAACTGGTTCCACTGCTCTCAGTTTCATCTCTGAAAACCATTGTATCAGCAACTATCGTCTCGCGACTCGACTATGGCAACGCGCTCTATGTCGGGCTCCCCCAGAAACTTACGAATAAGCTACAGGTGGTACAGAATGACGCAGCCAGGCTGATTTTCAGGTTGCCCAGAAGAACTCATGCCACTCCTTTGCTGCGCAAACTGCACTGGCTGCCTGTTAGGCAAAGAGCGAAGTTCAAGGGACTCTGCATTGCCCATAAAGCCCTTTACGGACATGCCCCATGTACATAAGGGAACGCCTAATCAAATACGTGCCTGGGCGGGCGCTCCACTCAGCAGAAGCCGCCCAGATGGTCTGCCCGCGGGGTAACTTTGCTTCCAAAGGAGGACGAGCCTTCTCGGTCCTTCTGCCACAACTCTGGAACCGGCTGCCCGACACCCTCCGTAAAGAACATGGTCTGCTTCCCTTCCAGAAACAGCTTAAAACCATTCTTTTCAGGGAAGCACTAGACACGACCTAATCCTTCTTAGTACCATGGAGACTACCCCGCCCATACTGTTTTTCTTCTTCCGAAGCGCTAAGAGACCTGTCAGTGTACATGCGCTATACAAGAACAAAATAACATAACAGGGCAGTGGGCGAGAGGGCAGGTTGTGGAAGAGACCAGGGGTAAGCCGGGCAGTGGGCGAGAGGGCAGGTTGTGGAAGGGATCAGGGGCACGGAGGACAGTGGACCAGAGGGCAGGTTGTGAAAGGGACCAGGGGCACGGAGGGCAGTGGACCAGAGGACAGGTTGTGAAAGGGACCAGTGGCACGGAGCGCATTGGACCAGAGGACAGGTTGTGTAAGGGACCAGGGGCATGGAGGGCAGTGGACCAAAGGGCAGGTTGTGGAAGGGACCAGGGGCAAGGAGGGCAGGGGACAAAAGGGCAGGTTATGGAAGGGACCAGGGGCAAGGAGGGCAGTGGACCAGAGGGCTGGTTCTGGAAGGGACCAGGGGAAAGGAGGGCAGGTTGTGGACTGGACCAGGGGCACAGAGGGCAGTGGACGAGAGGGCATGTTGTGGAAGGGATGGGCCAGGGGCACAGAGGGCAGTGGACGAGAGGGCAGGTTGTGGATGGGGGGGGGCCAGGGGCATGGAGGGCAGTGGACGAGAGGGCAGGTCGTAGAAGGGAGGGGCCAGGAGCAGAGGGCAGTGGACGAGAGGGCAGGTTGTGGAAGGGACCAGGGGCATGGAGGGCAGTGGAGAGGGCAGGTTGTGGAAGAAACCAGGGGCAAGGAGGGTAGTGGACGAGAGGGCAGGTTGTGGAAGGGACCAGGGGCAAGGAGGGCAGTGGGCGAGACGGCAGGTTGTGGAAAAGACCAGGGCATGGAGGGCAGCAGGCGAGAGGGCAGGTTGTGGAAGGGACCAGGGGCAAGGAGGGCAGCGGACCAGAGGGCTGGTTGTGGAATGTACCAGGGGCAAGGAGGGCAGGGGACCAGAGGGCAAGTTTTGGAAGGGGCAAGGAGGGCAGTGGGCTAGAGGGCAGGTTGTGGAAAGGACCAGAGTCATGGAGGGCAGTGGACGAGAGGGCAGGTTGATGAAGGGAGGGGCCATGGGCACAGAGGTCAGTGGATGAGAGGGCAGGTTGTGGAAGGGAGGGGCCAGGGTGTGGTAAATTAAATTTACTTATTACCTCATTTCTGAATTTCTATGCTTAATAAATCATAATTTCTTGTCAATGCAAAGCGAGGAGTCCGTGGTGCTCAAATGAAGGAGGAGAAGACCAATAACTCGAGTTAAAGGGAGCGCTTCCAGCACCAAGCGGGCACAGGAGCAATCTCTCAAGTCCCTCTCTTTAAGTGGGGGGTCTATTTTCAACAGCAGAATATTTATACAGTCTTGGTCACGAGGCAAAATAGAGGAACAAACAGGTCGTGGCAGATAGAGGAACAAAGATTCAGCAAGAGGAGCAGAGTGTGAAGAAATGGGGGCGTGTCTTAGGCTTCGTGAGGGGACTTGCGATGTGAAATAGTCTGACAGTTGCAAGGGGAAGGCTTCCTAATTTGGGGGTTTGTGCTCGTGCTTCATGTCAGAAACATGAACCATCTCTGCGGGGGAGCAGGAACTCATGTTCTGGTTTCCCGGACTTGGCAGAAACCACAGAGACAGATGGTGAAAATGAGGAAAACCAGGTGCAGGGGTGTCGTGCTCGTGCTCGGGGTCTTGGGACACCAAAGGGTGAATTAAAAACAAAATGGTGCCGGCTTTTAATGTGGGCAATTATTAATCGCGCAAAGGGGATCGCGCAAAGGGGCATAATTAGATCGCGCAGAGGGCAGCGAAGGGGCATAATTATAGATTTTATTTCCACATTCCCTCCTTGCCCCAGAGTGTACCTACATTATATCTCAATTTGCATGAGATCATTTATACATTCTTGTAACATGATTCTTTCCCTTTCTCTCTGCTGGACAAGTGGTTTAGGAATGCATTTTGCAGCGCATAGACCGCATAGGGCAGGACCACATTGGATGCAAAGGCAGCATCCAGTTATTATCAGGAATATTATACCTGCTGCTGACAGCAGTTGCCATCCCCAGGACGATATTATCTTCCAGAACCAGTCAGACCACGTCCAAGTGCCAGGTTCTTGATGTAAACTTACGGCTATCTTGTGTAATTTTGTTATGGCCGTGTATACAGATGGGGAATTATCAGGAATAAATATACAGCAGCTAGAGCCTATAATTTTACAGGCTCCGCCTCTGTCAGCCAAGATGATGTCAAGGACAAGGCGATTTTGGAGAGTAACCAATCGTATGGCAGACTGCTCCTGGGTTAAGCTCCCCAGGGCAGACGCCGTCTGGTTTACTACAGCCTCTAAGGTCCTTGTCAACCTGCGTATAAGCTTGCTGTTCTGTACAGGGCCAACAAAGAAGAAGAACCCTTTGTTAAAATCTGTATACTGTTCCCATGAGGTTTCCGTTTGGTCAACCAAGGAGGTATCGATCGTTCTTTTATGTCTGACATGGGGCACTAGGAGGTCTCTGTGGTAAGTGGATGGGGCCACAAAGACAGGGGGTAACAGGAATGCTATATAGCAAGTTCCCCCCAGTTCAAGGGCAGCTGCACATAGGCCGTTTGGCCACAGATTAAATAAGTATGGCGAGATGCTAGAAATGAGGACTTTCCTCTGTCTTCAAAACTTATAGTGGTATGACAGTCACTGTGTCCTAATGGAACAGAGCCATTTTTCTGGATGCACAGGTGTCCTTTTACTGGTGAGACCGAGATGGAAGGGGAACCAGCATTCTTTTTAGGTTTGGTATTTAACATCTTGTAGGACATGGTCATGTTCCCTTGCTTGTATTCTTCACTTTCTAGGACTGTACCGGTCGCCTGAGGATCTCCCTCCTTATTAGGGTAACAGGCAGTATTGAGTACCTTGTTTAAATCCCCCAAGGCCACCCATTCTTGCATGAATTATTTCCGTCAGGGCAGGAGGTGGGGGTAGTAGCGTCAGCTGTTATTAGGGCGAACCAGGCTTCACAAGTTCCATTATAAGAGAATGGGAAAGAAAAAAGAGGCATCCCTCCCTTTTTCTGATGAGGTGGGATGCGGCCACATATCCAACAATTGGTGCTATTACTGGCTTGCTGAGTGTGGTGTAGCATCTGTATGAAGGTATTGTTTCGCAAGGCTAGTCTATGGGCTTGTTCATGAGGGGGTAGGTCGTGATAGGTGTGTTCCTGAGTGCTGTTGGGTGTATGAGAGGTGTGTTGTGTTGGGGGAAAAACAGTGTGGAGAATCCAACCAAGACACGTCATAACTGCCATGAGGAAAAATAATACTGTCAAACATATAATAGGACCATTATGTCTTTTTCTAGAGTTCATTTTTTTTTTTCTCCCACATAGTCAAGGTGTTAAAATCCATTCCCATGCTCCAACCGCTTCACCACTGGACCGACGCCCAATGGACTTAATTAGCCAGAGTCCGAATGGCAGACCTTAACTTTGATTTGTAATCCTGTTGTGGGGTTAGTTCCAAAGGCAATAAAGATTGTTCAGTCACAATGTCAGTGGGATTGGCAGGGCCATCAGCAACAGTGTCTTTTTGTCTAAAATGTTTCCGGCAGTGGCTTGCGTGGAGCCAGCCCTTCCTGCCCTCGACCTTCACTGCTGTCCGTGTTGTTAGTAGTACGAGTCTTGGCTTCTTCCACCTGGGCTGGAGGGGACTGGTCCGGTCGAAGTTCCTCACGAGGACCCAGTCCCCGGGTCGGATGGCGTGTTCTTCCGGGTTGGTTTTGTCAGGGAAGGTGGCAGCAACCTGAGAACGACAAGATTGGAGTGCAGACATCAAGGAAGCCAGGTAGTCAGTCAGCATAGTACTGTCAACATCAGTTATTCTTTTAGGCCTTGGCGTACCCTACATATTTGGTGGTCTGCCAAAGACCACTTCATATGGAGATAAGCCAGTTCTGGAATGGGCTACCATACGCATGTAGAAGAGGGCAACCGGTAAGGCTACCATCCAGTCCACGCCTTTGTCAGTGCATATCTTGGCCAATTTTGTCTTCAAAGTTTGGTTGTGCCTTTCTACTAGACCTGCTGCATGAGGATGTCTTACACAGTGAAACTTCCAAGTGTACCCTAACAGAAGAGACACTTGCTTCATGAGTTCAGAGGAAAAAAGGTTGGCCGTTATCTGAGTAGATGACACGGGGCAACCCATACCTCGGAAAAACTCTCTAACTAATTGTTTAGCAGTTGTCGTTGCAGTGTAATCTGGGACGGGATAGGCTTCTGTCCATCTGGTCAGAGCACACACTACAACTAGCACATACTTGTGACCTTCTACATCTCTCCATCTGGATATAGTCCATCTGGAGAACTTCAAATGGATGGTCAGGGGGTTGGAATCCTCCCTGTTCCACCTTTGTGCCTTTTCCTGGGTTGAACTGATTACAAATCATGCACGTTTTAACTTTTGTTTGGCTGCAGCTCTCAAATGTTTGTTGTGCCATATATTCTGTATGCTGTCTAACATTGCTTTTTCTCCCAGATGTGCTGGTCCATGTATGGTGTTTACCATAACTTGTACCATGGCATCCGGTAGAAACCATACTGCTCTTTCAGGTGTCATCCAGCCTTGATCTGTAAGGACCCCTCCTTTTTCCTTCCATTCTAGCAGTTCCTGTGGTGTGGCGTGACTTTGGACATCCTGGATGTCAGAAAAGGGGTCTCGTATTGTATATTGGCGGTGTGGTATACTTAATTCTGTGTTTGCTGCTAACTTGGCTGCACTGTCTGCAGAATCATTTCCTTTTGATATTTCATCTGTTCCTTTTGTGTGCGCTTTACATTTTAGCACTGCGATTTTCTCTGGTAACTGACTGGCCTCTAAGAGGGCAGTGATGAGTGTAGCATGCTGTATTCTGAACCCATGTGATGTGAGAAATCCTCTCTTTCCATAATGTACCGAAGTTGTGTACAACTCCAAAGGCATATTGTGAATCAGTGTAGATGTTAACTGACTTTCCTTTTGCTAAGTGACATGCTCGTGTTAGGGCTATGAGTTCTGCTGCCTGTGCCGACAGTATCTCTATCTTGTGTGCTTCTAAAGTGTCTGTACCATTTGTGACGGCATAGGCTGCTGCTAATTCTCCTGTGGGGAGTCTCATACATGAACCATCAACAAAGAGTGTCATTTCTGCCTTAGCAAGGGGAGTATCTTGTAAATCTGGTCTTGGTTTGGTCACTAAATCAATTATGTCAATACAATCGTGAATTTCTTCAGTAGGAGAGGTCAGTGGCAACAGTGTTGCTGGGTTTAAAATGTTGCAGCGTCTAATCTCAATGTGTGGCTGAAAAAGTGTCATCTCATATCCGGTGAGTCTGGCTATTGTCAGATGCTGTGTTTGTGTTCTGTTTAACAGAAGTTCTACAGCGTGTGGGACCTGAACTATCAGATGATGTCCCAATACAATAGAATCGCTTTGTCTAATAGCTTGTGCAGTAGCTGCTACTGATTTTAGACATGCAGGCAATGCTTGTGCTACTGGATCTAATGTGCTTGAAAAATAACCACATGGTTTATGTTTGTCTGCTTGAAGTTGGGTCAGAACTGATAGTGCTGTACCTGAGTTTTCTGTTACAAATAATGTAAAATCTTTGGTGTAATTAGGTGTTGCCAGCACTGGGGCTTGACACATAGCTTTTTAAGAGACTGAAAGGCTTGCGTGTGTTCATCTGTCCAGGGTAATTGTGGAGTAGCGCCAGCTTCGAGTGTTGTCAGCTGCACTAACGGTTTGGAAATGAGTGCAAATTGTGGGATCCACTGTCTACAATATGAGGTGAGACCAACAAAGGCTCGAACTTGTTTCTGTGTTGTTGGTTGTGGTATTTGTTGTATGAGTTGGATGCGTTCCTGTGTAAGCTGCCTACCCTCCTTTGACAGCAAGTGCCCTAAGTATGCCACTTGCTGTAAACAAAATTGGAGCTTACCAGGGGAAACTTTATGGCCATTTGCAGCTAGGAATTCTAGTACTAGTAGTGATGCTTCAGCACATGCTGCGTCAGATCTGGCCGTAATGAGGATATCATCAACATATTGTAGTATGGCTGTATCCGTGGGCATTTGAACAGTATCTAGTTGTCTTTTTAATGCTTGGCTATATACGCTTGGACTCTCTGTGAAACCTTGAGGAGCTCTTGTGAATTGGAAACTTCGTCCTTGTAAGGAGAAGCCAAAAAGGTATTGACTGTCTGGGTGAATAGGTATGCTAAAGAATGCGTTTTTCAAGTCAATGACTGAAAAATGCGTTGCTTCCGCATCTATGGCTGTGAGTAGGGTGGAGATGTCTGGAACCACAGGGTGTTGTGGAACGACACATTTATTGAGCTCTCTCAAATCCACCACTAGTCTGTAGACAGGTGGTGTTCCTGGTTCCCCTTTTTTATGAACTGGTAAAACAGGGGAATTGCAAATGTTAGAAGTTGTTTCCTTAATCACACCTGACTGTATTAGGTCCTGAATAATTAACATTAATGCTTGTTCAGCCTGAGGTGGAATTTTGTATTGCCTTATGCGTGGTAGTTGGGCTCCCTCTTTCAGTGTAACCTTGTGAGGTGTTATTTCCATACATCCTACTGTGGTGGAATCAGTGGCCCACAGGGTGTGTGGCAAATCTTTCAAACGCTCATCTAATTCTCTACTTGTGTAGTGGCCCTTGAAATCTCGCAGAAATAGTCTGACATCTGTAGGTGAGCAAACAATGACAGCTCCTAATTCTTTCAATGTTTTTATACCAAGCAAGTTTTCTGGACATGATTTTGTCAATATAAGATCTGTAGTTGTCATGAGGGGACCAACCTGCAAGGGCAGTGGCTTTGACGTGACGTTTGTCACAGGTTGTCCCGAGAAACCCAGAGAAATACTTTTGAACCCGAGAGAGGAGCCTCTGGGACCTCTTGATGGCTTATTGTTGTTTTACTGGCCCCAGTGTCTAGTAGAAACTTCCTATCCTCCCCAAGAAGTCGGACCTCTATAAATGGACCTGTCTGATCTACTGGAATGGGGATTAGGGGCAGTTTGTCATCTTCTCTCTCTGGGCAACATCATGAGAAATCTGGGTAATATTCAGTGTAGGCGCTGTCTATAATATTCATTTGGGCCATTTGTGTTGTCAGTGGAACTGAAGGTGTTGAACTGTCTAGGGAACCATTCTGTTTTGGCTGATATGGGCGTGGCTGGGTCTTACCAGTAGCCAAATTGTGCTTTAAGACAGGGCAATCTTTAACGAAGTGTCCCATCTTTTGCAATAATTACAAGTGCTTTTTATATTTGTCTGGCTACTTGGTGTCTGTTGACGCTGGGGTGCAGTTTGGGCTACTAATGCTTTCATCTTTGTGTCTTTCATGCGTTTCCTATCATTTTCTTCTTCATCCCTAATGCGATTCTGGTGATATTGTAGCATTTGTAACACCTGTGGAGGTGTATGTGCTTGCCAGGTACTTTCTACTTTTAGTACTCTGTCCTTAATGGCTGGCAAGGCGTTATCTACTAATTTGGAAACAAACAGATGCGGGTAAGCTTCACTTGTTGGCGTAAGGCCGCTATTTACCGCAAAACACTTTTCAAGTCTAGTGTAATAATCTCCTATGTCTTCACCATGTTTCTGTTTGCAGGAGGAAATGGCATCCCAGTCCTCCTTTTTCACTGTTAGTAACTGTGGTAGCACCTTTAAAATAGTGCCAGGAAGTGCTTTTAGTTTGTCTCCTATACCTTGACCTGCTACTCTAGTATTTTCGTCATTCTGAAGTTCAGTCCATTTAATGTGTTCACCTGCTACTTCCCAATCTTTTTCTCTTAGTTTGTCATATATACCTGATGGCAACAATAATTTCAGAATTGCTGTGATATCAGAAAGAGTATATGTTCCCATCATTAATACATCTCCTAATTCCTTAAAGAATCCAGCAGGATCCTTTGAGTGGGAGGGAACCATCTCTTTCATCCTTAGTAACTCAAGTTTTGTCAAGGGTACATAAATGAAGACGCGTTGTAGCGCGCCATTCGTGTCAGCTCTGGGGTGGACCTCTCTCATGGGGAACTGGCGTGTTTGAGGAAGTCTATTAGTTGATCCACACGTATTATGGGGAGATCTATATCCAGTCACTTTCTGGTATTTCTGTCTAAAATCTATAAATGTGTTAAGAAAAACTGAACTATTGTGGAGGAACATGTTATCAGCGCAGTCAGACAGAAAATCTTCGAGTCTTGGATCATGTTTAAAATGAGTGTCATTGAGTGTGATGAGATGTTGTACCATGTAGAGACTTGCTAATCTTTGATGTGAGCGTGGTAATGCTAGAAAAAGCTGGGCTATGAGATCATTGTCATATATCTTATATTGAGAGACCCATAGGGTCGCAGTTCTGGCTATTTCCTCCTCCTCCGGTGTAAGCGGAAGTTCCTGGTCTAACCAGTAGTCTAATGCATTGGATGTATTTTCAAATAACTCATCTGGAGATGACCGTTCAGAGTGACCTTGGAGGAATGTAGGCGGGGGTGTTCGTGAATTAGGGGCGGAAGAACGAACGGGTAGGACTTTTTCAGTAGGTTCAGTAATTTCCTCCTCAAGTTTCTTATTCTCTTCATTTGTTTGCAAGTTTTGCAGAATACGGGTCACATTACGGGTGAACCTGTCTAGTGCATCATTTATAAGTTCTAGACTAGTGTGGTCGGATGCGGAATCTAATAAGTCAAAAAGTGAAACTGGTACATTTCTTTCCTCTGCTTGTATGTGTTTTATGAAACAGCAAAGGAGGAACCTATACATGTGCATTTTTACAGGGTGTGATCTTCTTGTAGTCATAGCGTTAATGGCTCGTGAGTTCTCTCCAGTACGAAGAAACTCAGAGGCCGCTTGAAGAAACGTGTCAATTGCTGGTAGATGTCTTATTTCTTCCCAGGAGTCATGAAGTATTTTACTTATTCGGCCCGCCTCCCCTGTGTTGCTCGGAGTCGGGTCATAGGGGCAGTCGGGAATTGTTTTACCTGGGTCTGGACCTACGGCACCCCTTCTGGAGTGAGAGGTGGTGCGTTATGTTGTGAAAGGGGTGGCGGAGGCAGAGGGTGTTGAATGACTGGAACTTCATAGGGTGGTGGAGTATCTAAGAGAAAATTAGTAAAAGTATCCTCTGGTGGTGGGGCTGTAGGCTGTGCTGATGCAATGTTAAGGTTTTCAGGTGCAGATGGCAATACAGGATAAAAACCAGTAGAAATGGCTGATTGTTCCCTTTTATTCCTTTCACTAACTACTTCTTTCCCTATTTCTTGTAACTGTTCTTTCTTGGCCTGCTCTGACATTCTCTTATCCTTTTCAACTTTATGCAATTCCTTCTGTTGCCTCCTATGGGCTTCTTTTCTCCATAATTCTACTGAGTCACTCTGTGACTGGCGGACTCTCTTTTCTTCCATAACTGTTCCTCTAATTTCATAATACACTCCGTATCAAAACTACCATTTTCAGGCCATCTATATCTGAGTTCTAGGTCTTTAGTATATTCTACCCATAGATCACAATAAATAAGTGCACCGACACCATGTTTTGCATACATGAAGTGTCCTGGAGTATCCCGAGGAGGAAGGGGAATTTCCTTCTCAAGAATACTCCTTTGGTTGCCATCTTACGTATTTTCGAGAAAATAGGCATGATGGCAAGACTTTCAAAGATTTTAGAAGTGAGAAAAACATAAACAGAACAAATATCTTTACCGTACCCACGAAAGAGGTGAGTCCGTCTTTTATACTAGTTTAGTAGTCCTCACAAAATAAGTGAGAAACCCACAAAAAACATGTATCTTTACCGTGCCCACAAGGTAGTGAGTCCGTCTTTTATACTAGTTTTAGTAGTCCTCACCAAAGATAGGTGAGAAACCAAAAACGCGTATCTTTACCGCCCCACAAAAGCTGTGGGTTCGTTTTTATACTTTTCAGCAGTACTCACCGAAAAGTAACTGGAAGGCCTCTTGAAGATTTTGGGAAAACGCGGCGCGCAGTTTCAAGGTGGGATTTGTAGAACCTCGGACTCGTCTGCTTCGCAGGTTGGGCTTTGGTTCAGGACGTTCCGCTATTTCCTCACCGCCTCGTGTGGATGCTGGGCCGCAGTCGGTCCCCTCTTCGCCTCGAGGGAGTTAGCGGGAATTCCCCGCGTTGTGCACTTTTGAAGTCCGTCAACGGTCAGGAGGGGACAGTACCGGGTCCAATATCGCCGGTGCGTGGGGGAAAGGGAAGGACCCTATTCGGGCGCCAATTACTGTGGTAAATTAAATTTACTTATTACCTCATTTCTGAATTTCTATGCTTAATAAATCATAATTTCTTGTCAATGCAAAGCGAGGAGTCCGTGGTGCTCAAATGAAGGAGGAGAAGACCAATAACTCGAGTTAAAGGGAGCGCTTCCAGCACCAAGCGGGCACAGGAGCAATCTCTCAAGTCCCTCTCTTTAAGTGGGGGGGTTTATTTTCAACAGCAGAATATTTATACAGTCTTGGTCACGAGGCAAAATAGAGGAACAAACAGGTCGTGGCAGATAGAGGAACAAAGATTCAGCAAGAGGAGCAGAGTGTGAAGAAATGGGGGCGTGTCTTAGGCTTCGTGAGGGGACTTGCGATGTGAAATAGTCTGACAGTTGGAAGGGGAAGGCTTCCTCATTTGGGGGTTTGTGCTCGTGCTTCATGTCAGAAACATGAACCATCTCTGCGGGGAGCAGGAACTCATGTTCTGGTTTCCCGGACTTGGCAGAAACCACAGAGACAGATGGTGAAAATGAGGAAAACCAGGTGCAGGGGTGTCGTGCTCGTGCTCGGGGTCTTGGGACACCAAAGGGTGAATTAAAAACAAAATGGTGCCGGCTTTTAATGTGGGCAATTATTAATCGCGCAAAGGGGATCGCGCAAAGGGGCATAATTAGATCGCGCAGAGGGCAGCGAAGGGGCATAATTATAGATTTTATTTCCACAAGGGGCATGGAGGGCAGCTTGTCAAAGGGACCAGGGCAAGGAGGGCAGAGAACCAGAGGGCTGGTTGTGGAACGGAGGGGCCAGGGGCTGAGAGGGCAGTGGACGAGAGGGCAGGTTGTGGAAGGGAGGGGCCAGGGGCACAGAGGGCAGTAGACGAGAGGGCAGGTTGTGTAAGGGACCAGGGGCACAGAGGGCAGTGGACGAGAGGGCAGGTTGTGGAAGAGACCAGGGGCACGGAGGGCAGTGGACAAGAGGGCAGGTGGGGGGAAGGACCAGGGGCACAGAGAGCAGTGGACGAGAGGGCAGGTTGTGGAAGGGAGGGGCCAGGGGCATGGAGGGCAGTGGACGAGAGGGCAGGTTGTGGAAGTGAGGGGCCAGGGGCACAGAGGGCAGTGGACGAGAGGGCAGGTTGTGGAAGGGAGGGGCCAGGGGCATGGAGGGCAGTGGACGAGAGGGCAGGTCGTGGAAGGGAGGGGCCAGGAGCTGAGGGCAGTGGACGAGAGGGCAGGTTGTGAAAGTGACCGGGGGCACAGAGGGCAGCGGACGAGAGGGTATGTTGTGGAACGGACATGGGGCACAGAGGGCAGTGGACGAGAGGGCAGGTTGTGGAAGAGACCAGGGGCACGGAGGGCAGTGGACCAGAGGGCAGGTTGTGGAAGGGACCAGGGGAAAGGAGGGCAGTGGACGAGAGGGCAGATTTTGGAAGGGACCAGGGGCATGGAGGGCAGTGGACCAGAGTGCAGGTTGTAGAAGGGACCAGGGGCATGGAGGGCAGCGGACGAGAGGGCAGGTTGTGGAAGAAACCAGGGGCAAGGAGGGTAGTGGATGAGACGGCAGGTTGTGGAAAAGACCAGGGCATGGAGGGCAGCAGGCGAGAGGGCAGGTTGTGGAAGGGACCAGGTGAAAGGAGGGCAGTGGACGAGAGGGCAGATTTTGGAAGGGACCAGGGGCATGAAGGGCAGTGGACCAGAGGGCAAGTTTTGGAAGGGACCAGGGGAAGGAGGGCAGTGGGCGAGAGGGCAGGTTGTGGAAGAAACCAGGGGCAAGGGGGCAGTGGACGAGAGGGCAGGTTGTGGAAGGGAGGGGATAGGGGCATGGAGGGCAGTGGGTGAGAGGACACGTTGTGCAAGGGACCAGATGCACGGAGGTCGGTGGACCAGAGGGCAGGTTGTGGAAGAGACCAGGGGCACGGAGGGCAGTGGGTGAGAGGACACGTTGTGCAAGGGACCAGAGGCATGGAGGTCAGTGGACCAGAGTGCAGGTTGTGGAAGGGACCAGGGTCACGGAGGGCAGTAGACCAGAGGGCAGGTTGTGGAAGGGACCAGGGGCACGGATCGCAGTGGACCAGAGGGCAGATTGTGGAAGGGACCAGGGGCAAGGAGGGCAGTGGACCAGACGGCAGGCTGTGGAAGGGACTAGAGGCATGGAGGACAGTGGACCAGAGTGCAGGTTGTGGAAGGGACCAGGGGCATGGAGGGCAGTGGACAAGAGGGCAGGTTGTGGAAGGGACCAGAGGCATGGAGGGCAGTGGATGAGAGGGCAGGTTGTGGAAGGGAGTGGCCAGGGGCACGGAGGGCAGTGGACCAGAGGGCAGGTTGTGGAAGGGACCAGGGGCAAGGAGGGCAGTGGGTCAGATGGCTGGTTGTGGAAGGGACCAGAGGCAAGGAGGGTAGGGGACCAGAGGGCAGGTTGTGAAAGGAACCAGGCGCAAGGAGAGCAGTGGGAGAGAGCGCAGGTTGTGGAAAGGACCAGAGGCATGGAGGGCAGTGGACGAGAAGGCAGGTTGTGGAAGGGAGGTGCCAGGGGCACGGAGGGCAGTGGACGAGAGGGCAGGTTGTGGAAGGGAGGGGCATGGAGGGCAGTGAGTGAGAGGGCAGGTTGTGGAAGAGACCAGGCGCACGCAGGGCAGTGGGCGAGAGGGCAGGTTGCGGAAGGGATCAGGGGCACGGAGGGCAGTGGACCAGAGGGCTGGTTGTGGAATGGACCAGGGGAAAGGAGGGCAGGTTGAGGACGGGACCAGGGGCACAGAGGGCAGTGGAGGAGAGGGCATGTTGTGGAAGGGAAGGGCCAGGGGCAGAGAGGGCAGTGGACGAGAGGGCAGGTTGTGGATGGGATGGGCCAGGGGCATGGAGGGCAGTGGACGAGAGGGCAGGTCATAGAACGGAGGGGCCAGGAGCACAGGGCAGTGGACGAGAGGGCAGGTTGTGGAAGGGACCAGGGGCATGGAGGGCAGCCGACGAGAGGGCAGGTTGTGGAAGAAACCAGGAGCAAGGAGGGCAATGGACGAGAGGGCAGGTTGTGGAAGGGACCAGGGGCAAGGAGGGCAGTGGGCGAGACGGCAGGTTGTGGAAAGGACCAGAGGCATGGAGGGCAGTGGACGAGAGGGCAGGTTGTGGAAGGGAGGGGCCAGGGGCATGAAGGGCAGTGGACGAGAGGGCATGTTGTGGAAGGGAGGGGCCAGGGGCCTATAGGGCAGTGGACGTGAGGGCAGGTCGTGGAAGGGAGGGGCCAGGAGCAGAGGGCAGTGGATGAGAGGGCAGATTGTGGAAGGGACCAGGGGCACGGAGGGCAGCGGACGAGAGAGCAGGTTGTGGAAGAAACCAAGGGCAAGGAGGGCAGTGGACGAGAGGGCAGGTTGTGGAAGGGACCAGGGGCATGGAGGACAGCAGACGAGAGGGCAGGTTGTGGAAGGGACCAGGGGCAAGGAGGGCAGCGGACCAGAGGGCTGGTTGTGGAAGGGACCAGGGGCAAAGAGGGCAGTGGACGAGAGGGCAGATTTTGGAAGGGACCAGGGGCATGGAGGGCAGTGGACCAGAGTGCAGGTTGTAGAAGGGACCAGGGGCATGGAGGGCAGCGGACGAGAGGGCAGGTTGTGGAAGAAACCAGGGGCAAGGAGGGTAGTGGACGAGAGGGCAGGTTGTGGAAGGGAGGGGATAGGGGCCTATAGGGCAGTGGACGAGAGGGCAGGTCGTGGAAGGGAGGGGCCAGGAGCAGAGGGCAGTGGATGAGAGGGCAGATTGTGGAAGGGACCAGGGGCACGGAGGGCAGCGGACGAGAGAGCAGGTTGTGGAAGAAACCAAGGGCAAGGAGGGCAGTGGACGAGAAGGCAGGTTGTGGAAGGGACCAGGGGCATGGAGGACAGCAGACGAGAGGGCAGGTTGTGGAGGGGACCAGGGGCAAGGAGGGCAGCGGACCAGAGGGCTGGTTGTGGAAGGGACCAGGGGCAAGGAGGGCAGTGGACGAGAGGGCAGATTTTGGAAGGGACCAGGGGCATGGAGGGCAGTGGACCAGAGTGCAGGTTGTAGAAGGGACCAGGGGCATGGAGGGCAGCGGACGAGAGGGCAGGTTGTGGAAGAAACCAGGGGCAAGGAGGGTAGTGGACGAGACAGCAGGTTGTGGAAAAGACCAGGGCATGGAGGGCAGCAGGCGAGAGGGCAGGTTGTGGAAGGGACCAGGGGAAAGGAGGGCAGTGGACGAGAGGGCAGATTTTGGAAGGGACCAGGGGCATGAAGGGCAGTGGACCAGAGGGCAAGTTTTGGAAGGGACCAGGGGAAGGAGGGCAGTGGGCGAGAGGGCAGGTTGTGGAAGAAACCAGGGGCAAGGGGGCAGTGGACGAGAGGGCAGGTTGTGGAAGGGAGGGGATAGGGGCATGGAGGGCAGTGGGTGAGAGGACACGTTGTGCAAGGGACCAGATGCACGGAGGTCGGTGGACCAGAGGGCAGGTTGTGGAAGAGACCAGGGGCACGGAGGGCAGTGGGTGAGAGGACACGTTGTGCAAGGGACCAGAGGCATGGAGGTCAGTGGACCAGAGGGCAGGTTGTGGAAGGGACCAGGGTCATGGAGGGCAGTAGACCAGAGGGCAGGTTGTGGAAGGGACCAGGGGCACGGATCGCAGTGGACCAGAGGGCAGATTGTGGAAGGGACCAGGGGCAAGGAGGGCAGTGGACCAGACGGCAGGCTGTGGAAGGGACTAGAGGCACGGAGGACAGTGGACCAGAGTGCAGGTTGTGGAAGGGACCAGGGGCATGGAGGGCAGTGGACAAGAGGGCAGGTTGTGGAAGGGACCAGAGGCATGGAGGGCAGTGGATGAGAGGGCAGGTTGTGGAAGGGAGTGGCCAGGGGCACGGAGGGCAGTGGACCAGAGGGTAGGTTGTGGAAGGGACCAGGGGCAAGGAGGGCAGTGGATCAGATGGCTGGTTGTGGAAGGGACCAGAGGCAAGGAGGGTAGGGGACCAGAGGGCAGGTTGTGAAAGGAACCAGGCGCAAGGAGAGCAGTGGGAGAGAGCGCAGGTTGTGGAAAGGACCAGAGGCATGGAGGGCAGTGGACGAGAAGGCAGGTTGTGGAAGGGAGGTGCCAGGGGCACGGAGGGCAGTGGACGAGAGGGCAGGTTGTGGAAGGGAGGGGCATGGAGGGCAGTGAGCGAGAGGGCAGGTTGTGGAAGAGACCAGGCGCACGCAGGGCAGTGGGCGAGAGGGCAGGTTGCGGAAGGGATCAGGGGCACGATGGGCAGTGGACCAGAGGGCTGGTTGTGGAATGGACCAGGGGAAAGGAGGGCAGGTTGAGGACGGGACCAGGGGCACAGAGGGCAGTGGAGGAGAGGGCATGTTGTGGAATGGAAGGGCCAGGGGCAGAGAGGGCAGTGGACGAGAGGGCAGGTTGTGGATGGGATGGGCCAGGGGCATGGAGGGCAGTGGACGAGAGGGCAGGTCATAGAACGGAGGGGCCAGGAGCAGAGGGCAGTGGACGAGAGGGCAGGTTGTGGAAGGGACCAGGGGCATGGAGGGCAGCCGACGAGAGGGCAGGTTGTGGAAGAAACCAGGAGCAAGGAGGGCAATGGACGAGAGGGCAGGTTGTGGAAGGGACCAGGGGCAAGGAGGGCAGTGGGCGAGACGGCAGGTTGTGGAAAAGACCAGGGCATGGAGGGCAGCAGACGAGAGGGCAGGTTGTGGAAGGGACCAGGGGCAAGGAGGGCAGCGAACCAGAGGGCTGGTTGTGGAAGGGACCAGGGGCAAGGAGGACAGGGGACAAGAGGGCAAGTTTTGGAAGGGACCAGGGGCAAGGAGGGCAGTGGGCGAGAGGGCAGGTTGTGGAAAGGACCAGAGGCATGGAGGGCAGTGGACGAGAGGGCAGGTTGTGGAAGGGAGTGGTCAGGGGCATGAAGGGCAGTGGACGAGAGGGCATGTTGTGGAAGGGAGGGGCCACAGACACAGAGGGCAGTGGACGAGAGGGCAGGTTGTTGAAGGGAGGGGCCAGGGGCCTATAGGGCAGTGGACGATAGGGCAGGTCGTGGAAGGGAGGGGCCAGGAGCAGAGGGCAGTGGATGAGAGGGCAGATTGTGGAAGAGACCAGGGGCACGGAGGGCAGCGGACGAGAGAGCAGGTTGTGGAAGAAACCAAGGGCAAGGAGGGCAGTGGACAAGAGGGCAGGTTGTGGAAGGGACCAGGGGCAAGGAGGGCAGTGGGCGAGATGGCAGGTTGTGGAAGAGACCAGGGCATGGAGGACAGCAGACGAGAGGGCAGGTTGTGGAAGGGACCAGGGGCAAGGAGGGCAGCGGACCAGAGGGCTGGTTGTGGAAGGGACCAGGGGCAAGGAGGGCAGGGGACCAGAGGGCAAGTTTTGGAAGGGACAAGGGGCAAGGAGGGCAGTGGGCGAGAGGGCAGGTTGTGGAAAGGACCAGAGGCATGGAGGGCAGTGGACGAGAGGGCAGGTTGATGAAGGGAGGGGCCATGGGCACAGAGGTCAGTGGATGAGAGTGCAGGTTGAGGAAGGGAGGGGCCAGGGGCACAGAGGGCAGTGGACGAGAGGGCAGGTTGTGGAAGGGACCAGGGGCATGGAGGGCAGTGGAGGAGAAGGCAGGTTGTGGATGGGAGGGGCCAGGGGCATGGAGGGCAGTGGACGAGAGGGTAGGTCGTAGAAGGGAGGGGCCAGGAGCAGAGGGCAGTGGACGAGAGGGCAGGTAGTGGAAGAGACCAGGCGCATGCAGGGCAGTGGGCGAGAGGGCAAGTTGCGGAAGGGATCAGGGGCTCGGAGGGCAGTGGACAAGAGGGCAGGTTGTGAAATGGACCAGGGGCACGGAGGGCAGTGGACCAGAGGACAGGTTGTGAAAGGGACCAGGGGCACGGAGCGCAGTGGACCAGAGGGCAGATTGTGGAAGGGACCAGGGGCAAGGAGGGCAGTGGACCAGACGGCAGGCTGTGGAAGGGACTAGAGGCACGGAGGACAGTGGACCAGAGTGCAGGTTGTGGAAGGGACCAGGGGCATGGAGGGCAGTGTACCAGACGGCAGGTTGTGGAACGGACCAGGGGCATGGAGGGCAGTAGACAAGAGGGCAGGTTGTGGAAAGGACCAGAGGCATGGAGGGCAGTGGATGAGAGGGCAGGTTGTGGAAGGGAGTGGCCAGGGGCACGGAGGGCAGTGGACCAGAGGGCAGGTTGTAGAAGGGACCAGGGGCAAGGAGGGCAGTGGATCAGATGGCTGGTTGTGGAAGGGACCAGAGGCAAGGAGGGTAGGGGACCAGAGGGCAGGTTGTGAAAGGAACCAGGGGCAAGGAGAGCAGTGGGAGAGAGGGCAGGTTGTGGAAAGGACCAGAGGCATGGAGGGCAGTGGACGAGAAGGCAGGTTGTGGAAGGGAGGTGCCAGGGGCACGGAGGGCAGTGGACGAGAGGGCAGGTTGTGGAAGGGAGGGGCATGGAGGGCAGTGAGCGAGAGGGCAGGTTGTGGAAGAGACCAGGCGCATTCAGGGCAGTGGGCGAGAGGGCAGGTTGCGGAAGGGATCAGGGGCACGGAGGGCAGTGGACCAGAGGGCTGGTTGTGGAATGGACCAGGGGAAAGGAGGGCAGGTTGAGGACGGGACCAGGGGCACAGAGGGCAGTGGAGGAGAGGGCATGTTGCGGAAGGGATCAGGGGCACGGAGGGCAGTGGACAAGAGGGCAGGTTTTGAAATGGACCAGGGGCACGGAGGGCAGTGGACCAGAGGACAGGTTGTGAAAGGGACCAGGGGCACGGAGGGCAGTGGTCCAGATGACAGGTTGTGTAAGGGACCAGGGGCATGGAGGGCAGTTGACCAAAGGGCAGGTTGTGGAAGGGACCAGGGGCAAGGAGGGCAGGGGACAAAAGGGCAGGTTGTGGAAGGGACCAGGGGCAAGGAGGGCAGTGGACCAGAGGGCTGGTTGTGGAATGGACCAGGGGAAAGGAGGGCAGGTTGAGGACGGGACCAGGGGCACAGAGGGCAGTGGAGGAGAAGGCATGTTGTGGAAGGGAAGGGCCAGGGGCAGAGAGGGCAGTGGACGAGAGGGCAGGTTGTGGATGGGATGGGCCAGGGGCATGGAGGGCAGTGGACGAGAGGGCAGGTCATAGAATGGAGGGGCCAGGAGCAGAGGGCAGTGGATGAGACGGCAGGTTGTGGAAGGGACCAGGGGCATGGAGGGCAGCCGACGAGAGGGCAGGTTGTGGAAGAAACCAGGAGCAAGGAGGGCAATGGACGAGAGGGCAGCTTGTGGAAGGGACCAGGGGCAAGGAGGGCAGTGGGCGAGACGGCAGGTTGTGGAAAAGACCAGGGCATGGAGGGCAGCAGACGAGAGGGCAGGTTGTGGAAGGGACCAGGGGCAAGGAGGGCAGCGAACCAGAGGGCTGGTTGTGGAAGGGACCAGGGGCAAGGAGGACAGGGGACCAGAGGGCAAGTTTTGGAAGGGACCAGGGGCAAGGAGGGCAGTGGGCGAGAGGGCAGGTTATGGAAAGGAACAGAGGCATGGAGGGCAGTGGACGAGAGGGCAGGTTGTGGAAGGGAGGGGCCAGGGAGGGGCCAGGGGCATGAAGGGCAGTGGACGAGAGGGCATGTTGTGGAAGGGAGGGGCCACAGACACAGAGGGCAGTGGACGAGAGGGCAGGTTGTTGAAGGGAGGGGCTAGGGGCCTATAGGGCAGTGGACGAGAGGGCAGGTCGTGGAAGGGAGGGGCCAGGAGCAGAGGGCAGTGGATGAGAGGGCAGATTGTGGAAGGGACCAGGGGCACGGAGGGCAGCGGACGAGAGAGCAGGTTGTGGAAGAAACCAAGGGCAAGGAGGGCAGTGGACGAGAGGGCAGGTTGTGGAAGGGACCAGGGGCAAGGAGGGCAGTGGGCGAGATGGCAGGTTGTGGAAGAGACCAGGGCATGGAGGACAGCAGACAAGAGGGCAGGTTGTGGAAGGGACCAGGGGCAAGGAGGGCAGCGGACCAGAGGGCTGGTTGTGGAAGGGACCAGGGGCAAGGAGGGCAGGGGACCAGAGGGCAAGTTTTGGAAGGGACTAGGGGCAAGGAGGGCAGTGGGCGAGAGGGCAGGTTGTGGAAAGGACCAGAGGCATGGAGGGCAGTGGACGAGAGGGCAGGTTGATGAAGGGAGGGGCCATGGGCACAGAGGTCAGTGGATGAGAGTGCAGGTTGAGGAAGGGAGGGGCCAGGGGCACAGAGGGCAGTGGACGAGAGGGCAGGTTGTGGAAGGGACCAGGGGCATGGAGGGCAGTGGAGGAGAAGGCAGGTTGTGGATGGGAGGGGCCAGGGGCATGGAGGGCAGTGGACGAGAGGGTAGGTCATAGAAGGGAGGGGCCAGGAGCAGAGGGCAGTGGACGAGAGGGCAGGTAGTGGAAGAGACCAGGCGCATGCAGGGCAGTGGGCGAGAGGGCAGGTTGCGGAAGGGATCAGGGGCACGGAGGGCAGTGGACAAGAGGGCAGGTTGTGAAATGGACCAGGGGCACGGAGGGCAGTGGACCAGAGGACAGGTTGTGAAAGGGACCAGGGGCACGGAGGGCAGTGGTCCAGATGACAGGTTGTGTAAGGGACCAGGGGCATGGAGGGCAGTTGACCAAAGGGCAGGTTGTGGAAGGGACCAGGGGCAAGGAGGGCAGGGGACAAAAGGGCAGGTTGTGGAAGGGACCAGGGGCAAGGAGGGCAGTGGACCAGAGGGCTGGTTGTGGAATGGACCAGGGGAAAGGAGGGCAGGTTGAGGACGGGACCAGGGGCACAGAGGGCAGTGGAATAGAGGGCATGTTGTGGAAGGGAAGGGCCAGGGGCAGAGAGGGCAGTGGATGAGAGGGCAGGTTGTGGATGGGATGGGCCAGGGGCATGGAGGGCAGTGGACGAGAGGGCAGGTCGTAGAAGGGAGGGGCCAGGAGCAGAGGGCAGTGGACGAGAGGGCAGGTTGTGGAAGGGACCAGGGGCATGGAGGGCAGCCGACGAGAGGGCAGGTTGTGGAAGAAACCAGGGGCAAGGAGGGCAGTGGGCGAGATGGCAGGTTGTGGAAAAGACCAGGGCATGGAGGGCAGCAGACGAGAGGGCAGGTTGTGGAAGGGACCAGGGGCAAGGAGGGCAGCAAACCAGAGGGCTGTTTGTGGAAGGGACCAGGGGCAAGGAGGACAGGGGACCAGAGGGCAAGTTTTGGAAGGGACCAGGGGCAAGGATGGCAGTGGGTGAGAGGGCAGGTTGTGGAAAGGACCAGAGGCATGGAGGGCAGTGGACGAGAGGGCAGGTTGTGGAAGGGAGGGGCCAGGGGCATGAAGGGCAGTGGACGAGAGGGCACGTTGTGGAAGGGAGGGGCCACAGACACAGAGGGCAGTGGACGAGAGGGCAGGTTGTGGAAGGGAGGGGCCAGGGGCCTATAGGGCAGTGGACGAGAGGGCAGGTCGTGGAAGGGAGGGGCCAGGAGCAGAGGGCAGTGGATGAGAGGGCAGATTGTGGAAGGGACCAGGGGCACGGAGGGCAGCGGACGAGAGAGTAGGTTGTGGAAGAAACCAAGGGCAAGGAGGGCAGTGGACGAGAGGGCAGGTTGTGGAAGGGACCATGGGCAAGGAGGGCAGTGGGCGAGATGGCAGGTTGTGGAAGAGACCAGGGCATGGAGGACAGCAGACGAGAGGGCAGGTTGTGGAAGGGACCAGGGGCAAGGAGGGCAGCAGACCAGAGGGCTGGTTGTGGAAGGGACCAGGGGCAAGGAGGGCAGGGGACCAGAGGGCAAGTTTTGAAATGGACAAGGGGCAAGGAGGGCAGTGGGCGAGAGGGCAGGTTGTGGAAAGGACCAGAGGCATGGAGGGCAGTGGACGAGAGGGCAGGTTGATGAAGGGAGGGGCCATGGGCACAGAGGTCAGTGGATGAGAGTGCAGGTTGAGGAAGGGAGGGGCCAGGGGCACAGAGGGCAGTGGACGAGAGGGCAGGTTGTGGAAGGGACCAGGGGCATGGAGGGCAGTGGAGGAGAAGGCAGGTTGTGGATGGGAGGGGCCAGGGGCATGGAGGGCAGTGGACGAGAGGGTAGGTTGTAGAAGGGAGGGGCCAGGAGCAGAGGGCAGTGGACGAGAGGGCAGGTAGTGGAAGAGACCAGGCGCATGCAGGGCAGTGGGCGAGAGGGCAGGTTGCGGAAGGGATCAGGGGCACGGAGGGCAGTGTACAAGAGGGCAGGTTGTGAAATGGACCAGGGGCACGGAGGGCAGTGGACCAGAGGACAGGTTGTGAAAGGGACCAGGGGCACGGAGGGCAGTGGTCCAGAGGACAGGTTGTGTAAGGGACCAGGGGCATGGAGGGCAGTTGACCAAAGGGCAGGTTGTGGAAGGGACCAGGGGCAAGGAGGGCAGGGGACAAAATGGCAGGTTGTGGAAGGGACCAGGGGCAAGGAGGGCAGTGGACCAGAGGGCTGGTTGTGGAATGGACCAGGGGAAAAGAGGGCAGGTTGAGGACGGGACCAGGGGCACAGAGGGCAGTGGAATAGAGGGCATGTTGTGGAAGGGAAGGGCCAGGGGCAGAGAGGGCAGTGGATGAGAGGGCAGGTTGTGGATGGGATGGGCCAGGGGCATGGAGGGCAGTGGACGAGAGGGCAGGTCGTAGAAGGGAGGGGCCAGGAGCAGAGGGCAGTGGACGAAAGGGCAGGTTGTGGAAGGGACCAGGGGCATGGAGGGCAGCCGACGAGAGGGCAGGTTGTGGAAGAAACCAGGGGCAAGGAGGGCAGTGGGTGAGATGGCAGGTTGTGGAAAAGACCAGGGCATGGAGGGCAGCAGACAAGAGGGCAGGTTGTGGAAGGGACCAGGGGCAAGGAGGGCAGCAAACCAGAGGGCAAGTTTTGGAAGGGACCAGGGGCAAGGATGGCAGTGGGTGAGAGGGCAGGTTGTGGAAAGGACCAGAGGCATGGAGGGCAGTGGACGAGAGGGCAGGTTGTGGAAGGGAGGGGCCAGGGGCATGAAGGGCAGTGGACGAGATGGCACGTTGTGGAAGGGAGGGTCCACAGACACAGAGGGCAGTGGACGAGAGGGCAGGTTGTGGAAGGGAGGGGCCAGGGGCCTATAGGGCAGTGGACGAGAGGGCAGGTCGTGGAAGGGAGGGGCCAGGAGCAGAGGGCAGTGGATGAGAGGGCAGATTGTGGAAGGGACCAGGGGCACGGAGGGCAGAGGACCAGAGGGCAAGTTTTGGAAGGGACAAGGGGCAAGGAGGGCAGTGGGCGAGAGGGCAGGTTGTGGAAAGGACCAGAGGCATGGAGGGCAGTGGACGAGAGGGCAGGTTGATGAAGGGAGGGGCCATGGGCACAGAGGTCAGTGGATGAGAGTGCAGGTTGAGGAAGGGAGGGGCCAGGGGCACAGAGGGCAGTGGACGAGAGGGCAGGTTGTGGAAGGGACCAGGGGCATGGAGGGCAGTGGACGAGAGGGCATGTTGTGGAAGGGAAGGGCCAGGGGCAGAGAGGGCAGTGGACGAGAGGGCAGGTTGTGGATTGGAGGGACCAGGGGCATGGAGGGCTGTGGACGAGAGGGCAGGTCATAGAAGGGAGGGGCCAGGAGCAGAGGGCAGTGGACGAGAGGGCAGGTTGTGGAAGGGATCAGGGGCACGGAGGGCAGGGGACAAGATGGCAGGTTGTGGAAGAAACCAGGAGCAAGGAGGGCAGTGGACGAGAGGGCAGGTTGTGGAAGGGACCAGGGGCAAGGAGGGCAGTGGGCGAGACGGCAGGTTGTGGAAAAGACCAGGGCATGGAGGGCAGCAGACGAGAGGGCAGGTTGTGGAAGGGACCAGTGGCAAGGAGGGCAGCAGACAAGAGGGCAGGTTGTGGAAGGGACCAGGGGCAAGGAGGGCAGCGGACCAGAGGGCTGGTTGTGGAAGGGACCAGGGGCAAGGAGGGCAGGGGACCAGAGGGAACGTTTTGGAAGGGACCAGGGGCAAGGAGGACAGTGGGCGAGAGGGCAGGTTGTGGAAAGGATCAGAGGCATGGAGGGCAGTGGACGAGAGGGCAGGTTGATGAAGGGAGGGGCCATGGGCACAGAGGTCAGTGGATGAGAGTGCAGGTTGAGGAAGGGAGGGGCCAGGGGCACAGAGGGCAGTGGACAAGAGGGCAGGTTGTGGAAGGGACCAGGGGCACAGAGGGCATTGGTCGAGAGGGCAGATTGTGGAAGGGACCAGGAGCAAGGAGGGCAGGGGACAAGGGGGCAGGTTGTGGAAGGGACCAGGGGCAAGGAGGGCAGTGGACTAGAGGGCTGGTTGTGGAAGGGACCCGGGGCAAGGAGGGCAGGTTGTCGAAGGGACCAGGGGCAAGGAGGGCAGTGGACCAGAGGGCTGGTTGCGGAAGGGAGGGGCGAGGGGCTGAGAGGGCAGGTTGTGGAAGGGAGGGGCCAGGGGCACAGAGGGCAGTAGACGAGAGGGCAGGTTGTGGAAGGGACCAGGGGCACAGAGGGCAGTGGACGAGAGGGCAGGTTGTGGAAGAGACCAGGGGCACGGAGGGCAGTGGACGAGAGGGCAGGTTGGGGAAGGACCAGGGGCACAGAGAGCAGTGGACGAGAGGGCAGGTTGTGGAAGGGAGGGGCCAGGGGCATGAAGGGCAGTGGACGAGAGGGCACGTGTGGAAGGGAGGGGCCACAGACACAGAGGGCAGTGAACGAGAGGGCAGGTTGTGGAAGGGAGGGGCCAGGGGCCTATAGGGCAGTGGACGAGAGGGCAGGTCGTGGAAGGGAGGGGCCAGGAGCAGAGGGCAGTGGATAAGAGGGCAGATTGTGGAAGGGACCAGGGGCACGGAGGGCAGCGGACGAGAGAGCAGGTTGTGGAAGAAACCAAGGGCAAGGAGGGCAGTGGACTAGAGGGCAGGTTGTGGAAGGGACCAGGGGCAAGGAGGGCAGTGGGCGAGATGGCAGGTTGTGGAAGAGACCAGGGCATGGAGGACAGCAGACGAGAGGGCAGGTTGTGGAAGGGACCAGGGGCAAGGAGGGCAGCGGACCAGAGGGCTGGTTGTGGAAGGGACCAGGGGCAAGGAGGGCAGGGGACCAGAGGGCAAGTTTTGAAAGGGACAAGGGGCAAGGAGGGCAGTGGGCGAGAGGGCAGGTTGTGGAAAGGACCAGAGGCATGGAGGGCAGTGGACGAGAGGGCAGGTTGATGAAGGGAGGGGCCATGGGCACAGAGGTCAGTGGATGAGAGTGCAGGTTGTGGAAGGGAGGGGCCAGGGGCACAGAGGGCAGTGGACGAGAGGGCAGGTTGTGGAAGGGACCAGGGGCATGGAGGGCAGTGGAGGAGAAGGCAGGTTGTGGATGGGAGGGGCCAGGGGCATGGAGGGCAGTGGACGAGAGGGTAGGTCGTAGAAGGGAGGGGCCAGGAGCAGAGGGCAGTGGACGAGAGGGCAGGTAGTGGAAGAGACCAGGCGCATGCAGGGCAGTGGGCGAGAGGGCAGGTTGCGGAAGGGATCAGGGGCACGGAGGGCAGTGGACAAGAGGGCAGGTTGTGAAATGGACCAGGGGCACGGAGGGCAGTGGACCAGAGGACAGGTTGTGAAGGGGACCAGGGGCACGGAGGGCAGTGGTCCAGAGGACAGGTTGTGTAAGGGACCAGGGGCATGGAGGGCAGTTGACCAAAGGGCAGGTTGTCGAAGGGACCAGGGGCAAGGAGGGCAGGGGACAAAAGGGCAGGTTGTGGAAGGGACCAGGGGCAAGGAGGGCAGTGGACCAGAGGGCTGGTTGTGGAATGGACCAGGGGAAAAGAGGGCAGGTTGAGGACGGGACCAGGGGCACAGAGGGCAGTGGAATAGAGGGCATGTTGTGGAAGGGAAGGGCCAGGGGCAGAGAGGGCAGTGGATGAGAGGGCAGGTTGTGGATGGGATGGGCCAGGGGCATGGAGGGCAGTGGACGAGAGGGCAGGTCGTAGAAGGAGGGGCCAGGAGCAGAGGGCAGTGGACGAGAGGGCAGGTTGTGGAAGGGACCAGGGGCATGGAGGGCAGCCGACGAGAGGGCAGGTTGTGGAAGAAACCAGGGGCAAGGAGGGCAGTGGGCGAGATGGCAGGTTGTGGAAAAGACCAGGGCATGGAGGGCAGCAGACGAGAGGGCAGGTTGTGGAAGGGACCAGGGGTAAGGAGGGCAGCAAACCAGAGGGCTGTTTGTGGAAGGGACCAGGGGCAAGGAAGACAGGGGACCAGAGGGCAAGTTTTGGAAGGGACCAGGGGCAAGG
The DNA here is from genome assembly GCA_963921515.1 of Calotriton arnoldi. NCBI lineage: Eukaryota > Metazoa > Chordata > Amphibia > Caudata > Salamandridae > Calotriton > Calotriton arnoldi. The sequence continues at coordinate 977,689 of CAWUFW010004571.1, read as the reverse complement.
ATGGCAGTGGGTGAGAGGGCAGGTTGTGGAAAGGACCAGAGGCATGGAGGGCAGTGGACGAGAGGGCAGGTTGTGGAAGGGAGGGGCCAGGGGCATGAAGGGCAGTGGACGAGAGGGCACGTTGTGGAAGGGAGGGGCCACAGACACAGAGGGCAGTGGACGAGAGGGCAGGTTGTGGAAGGGAGGGGCCAGGGGCCTATAGGGCAGTGGACGAGAGGGCAGGTCATGGAAGGGAGGGGCCAGGAGCAGAGGGCAGTGGATGAGAGGGCAGATTGTGGAAGGGACCAGGGGCACGGAGGGCAGAGGACCAGAGGGCTGGTTGTGGAAGGGACCAGGGGCAAGGAGGGCAGGGGACCAGAGGGCAAGTTTTGGAAGGGACAAGGGGCAAGGAGGGCAGTGGGCGAGAGGGCAGGTTGTGGAAAGGACCAGAGGCATGGAGGGCAGTGGACGAGAGGGCAGGTTGATGAAGGGAGGGGCCATGGGCACAGAGGTCAGTGGATGAGAGTGCAGGTTGAGGAAGGGAGGGGCCAGGGGCACAGAGGGCAGTGGACGAGAGGGCAGGTTGTGGAAGGGACCAGGGGCATGGAGGGCAGTGGACGAGAGGGCATGTTGTGGAAGGGAAGGGCCAGGCGCAGAGAGGGCAGTGGACGAGAGGGCAGGTTGTGGATGGGAGGGGCCAGGGGCATGGAGGGCAGTGGACGAGAGGGCAGGTCATAGAAGGGTGGGGCCAGGAGCAGAGGGCAGTGGACGAGAGGGCAGGTTGTGGAAGGGATGAGGGGCATGGAGGGCAGGGGACAAGATGGCAGGTTGTGGAAGAAACCAGGAGCAAGGAGGGCAGTGGACGAGAGGGCAGGTTGTGGAAGGGACCAGGGGCAAGGAGGGCAGTGGGCGAGACGGCAGGTTGTGGAAAAGACCAGGGCATGGAGGGCAGCAGACGAGAGGGCAGGTTGTGGAAGGGACCAGTGGCAAGGAGGGCAGCAGACAAGAGTGCAGGTTGTGGAAGGGACCAGGGGCAAGGAGGGCAGCGGACCAGAGGGCTGGTTGTGGAAGGGACCAGGGGCAAGGAGGGCAGGGGACCAGAGAGAACGTTTTGGAAGGGACCAGGGGCAAGGAGGACAGTGGGCGAGAGGGCAGGTTGTGGAAAGGATCAGAGGCATGGAGGGCAGTGGACGAGAGGGCAGGTTGATGAAGGGAGGGGCCATGGGCACAGAGGTCAGTGGATGAGAGTGCAGGTTGAGGAAGGGAGGGGCCAGGGGCACAGAGGGCAGTGGACAAGAGGGCAGGTTGTGGAAGGGACCAGGGGCACAGAGGGCATTGGTCGAGAGGGCAGATTGTGGAAGGGACCAGGAGCAAGGAGGGCAGGGGACAAGGGGGCAGGTTGTGGAAGGGACCAGGGGCAAGGAGGGCAGTGGACTAGAGGGCTGGTTGTGGAAGGGACCCGGGGCAAGGAGGGCAGGTTGTCGAAGGGACCAGGGGCAAGGAGGGCAGTGGACCAGAGGGCTGGTTGCGGAAGGGAGGGGCGAGGGGCTGAGAGGGCAGGTTGTGGAAGGGAGGGGCCAGGGGCACAGAGGGCAGTAGACGAGAGGGCAGGTTGTGGAAGGGACCAGGGGCACAGAGGGCAGTGGACGAGAGGGCAGGTTGTGGAAGAGACCAGGGGCACAGAGGGCAGCGGACGAGAGGGCAGGTTGGGGAAGGACCAGGGGCACAGAGAGCAGTGGACGAGAGGGCAGGTTGTGGAAGGGAGGGGCCAGGGGCATGGAGGGCAGTGGACGAGAGGGCAGGTTGTGGAAGGGAGGGGCCAGGGGCAGAGAGGACAGTGGACGAGAGGGCACGTTGTGGAAGGGAGGGGCCAGGGGCATGGAGGGCAGTGGACGAGAGGGCAGGTCGTGGAAGGGAGGGGCCAGGAGCTGAGGGCAGTGGATGAGAGGGCAGGTTGTGGAAGCGAACAGGGGCATGGAGGGCAGCTGACGAGAGGGTAGGTTGTGGAACGGACCAGGGGCACAGAGGGCAGTGGACGAGAGGGCAGATTTTGGAAGGGACCAGGGGCATGGAAGGCAGTGGACCAGAGGGCAGGTTGTGGAAGGGACCAGGGGAAAGGAGGGCAGTGGACGAGAGGGCAGATTTTGGAAGGGACCAGGGGCACGGAGGGCAGCGGACCAGAGGGCAGGTTGTGGAAGGGACCAGGGGCATGGAGGGCAGTGGGCAAGAGGGCAGGTTGTAGAAGAAACCAGGGGCAAGGAGGGCAGTGGACGAGATGGCAGGTTGTGGAAGAGACCAGGGCATGGAGGGCAGCAGACAAGAAGGCAGGTTGTGGAAGGGACCAGGGGAAAGGAGGGCAGTGGACGAGAGGGCAGATTTTGGAAGGGACCAGGGGCATGGAGGGCAGTGGACCAGAGGGCAGGCTGTGGAAGGGAGGGGCCAGGGGCACAGAGGGCAGTGGAGAAGAGGGCAGGTTGTGGAAGGGACCAGGGGCACAGAGGGCAGTGGACGAGAGGGCAGGTTGTGGAAGAGAACAGGGGCACGGAGGGCAGTGGAGGAGAGGGCAGGTTGTGGAAGGACCAGGGGCACAGAGGTCAGTGGACGAAAGGGCAGGTTGTGGAAGGGAGGGGCCAGGGGCACGGAGGGCAGTGGACGGGAGGGCAGGTTGTCGAAGGGAGGGGCCAGGGGCAAAGAGGGCAGTGGATGAGAGGGCAGGTTGTGGAAGGGAGGGGCCAGGGGCATGGAGGGCAGTGGACAAGAGGGCAGGTTGTGGAAGGGACCAGGGGCATGGAGGGCAGTGAACGAGAGGGCAGGTTGTGGAAGTGTACAGGGGCAAGGAGGGCAGTGGGCGAGAGGGCAGGTTGTGGAAGAGACCAGGGCATGGAGGGCAGCAGACGAGAGGGCAGGTTGTGGAAGGGACCAGGGTCACGGAGGGCAGTGGATGAGAGGGCAGGTTGTGGCAGAGAGCAGGGGCAAGGAGGGCAGTGTGCGAGATGGCAGGTTGTGGAAGGGACCAGGGGCCAGGAGGGCAGTGGGCGAGAGGGCAGGTTGTGGAAGAGACCAGGGCATGGAGGGCAGCAGACGAGAGGGAAGGTTGTGGAAGGTACCAGTGGCAAGGAGGGCAGTGTACCAGAGGGCTGGTTGTGGAAGAGACCAGGGCATGGAGGGCAGCAGACGAGAGGGCAGGTTGTGGAAGGGACCAGGGTCACGGAGGGCAGTGGGCGAGAGGGCAGGTTGTGGAAGGGACCAGGGGCAAGGAGGGCAGCGGACCACAGAGCTGGTTGTGGAAGGGACCAGGGGCAAGGAGGCCAGGGGACCAGAGGGCAAGTTTTGGAAGGGACCAGGGGCAAGGAGGGCAGTGGGCGAGAGGGTAGGTTGTGGAAAGGACCAGAGGCATGGAGGGCAGTGGACGAGAGGGCAGGTTGATGAAGGGAGGGGCCATGGGCACAGAGGTCAGTGGATGAGAGTGCAGGTTGAGGAAGGGAGGGGCCATGGGCACAGAGGGCAGTGGACGAGAGGGTAGGTTGTGGAAGGGACCAGGGGCAAAGAGGGCATTGGGCGAGAGGGCAGATTGTGGAAGGGACCAGGAGCAAGGAGGGCAGGGGACAAGGGGGCAGGTTGTGGAAGGGATCAGGGGCAAGGAGGGCAGGGGACCAGAGGGCTGGTTGTGGAAGGGACCAGGGGCAAGGAGGGCAGGTTGTCGAAGGGACCAGGGGCAAGGAGGGCAGTGGACCAGAGGGCTGGTTGCGGAAGGGAGGGGCGAGGGGCTGAGAGGGCAGGGGACGAGAGGGCAGGTTGTGGAAGGGAGGGGCCAGGGGCACAGAGGGCAGTAGACGAGAGGGCAGGTTGTGGAAGGGACCAGGGGCACAGAGGGCAGTGGACGAGAGGGCAGGTTGTGGAAGAGACCAGGGGCACGGAGGGCAGTGGACGAGAGGGCAGGTTGGGGAAGGACCAGGGGCACAGACAGCAGTGGACAAGAGGGCAGGTTGTGGAAGGGAGGGGCCAGGGACACAGAGGGCAGTGGACGAGAGGGCAGGTTGTGGAAGGGAGGGGCCAGGGGCATGGAGGGCAGTGGATGAGAGGGCAGGTCGTGGAAGGGAGGGGCCAGGAGCTGAGGGCAGTGGATGAGAGGTCAGGTTGTGGAAGCGACCAGGGGCACGGAGGGCAGCGGACGAGAGGGTAGGTTGTGGAATGGACCAGGGGCACAGAGGGCAGTGGACGAGAGGGCAGGTTGTGGAAGAGACCAGGGGAAAGGAGGGTAGTGGACGAGAGGGCATATTTTGGAAGGGACCAGGGGCATGGAGGGCAGTGGACCAGAGGGCAGGTTGTGGAAGGGACCAGGGGAAAGGAGGGCAGTGGACGAGAGGGCAGATTTTGGAAGGGACCAGGGGCATGGAGGGTTGTGGACCAGAGTGCAGGTTGTAGAAGGGACCAGGGGCACGGAGGGCAGTGGACAAGAGGGCAGGTTGTAGAAGAAACCAGGGGCAAGGAGGGCAGTGGATGAGACAGCAGGTTGTGGAAGAGACCAGGGCATGGAGGGCAGCAGACAAGAAGGCAGGTTGTGGAAGGGACCAGCGGAAAGGAGGGCAGTGGACGAGAGGGCAGATTTTGGAAGGGACCAGGGGCATGGAGGGCAGTGGACCAGAGGGCAAGTTTTGGAAGGGACCAGGGGAAGGAGGGCAGTGGGCGATAGGGCAGGTTGTGGAAAGGACCAGAGGCATGGAGGGCAGTGGACCAGAGGGCAGGCTGTGGAAGGGAGGGGCCAGGGGCACGGAGGGCAGTGGAGGAGAGGGCAGGTTGTGGAAGGACCAGGGGCACAGAGGTCAGTGGACGAAAGGGCAGGTTGTGGAAGGGAGGGGCCAGGGGCACAGAGGGCAGTGGACGGGAGGGCAGGTTGTCAAAGGGAGGGGCCAGGGGCAAAGAGGGCAGGGGATGAGAGGGCAGGTTGTGGAAGGGAGGGGCCAGGGAGGGGCCAGGGGCATGGAGGGCAGTGGACGAGAGGGCAGGTTGTGGAAGGGACCAGGGGCATGGAGGGCAGTGAATGAGAGGGCAGGTTGTGGAAGGGTACAGGGGCAAGGAGGGCAGTGGGCGAGAGGGCAGGTTGTGGAAGAGACTAGGGCATGGAGGGCAGCAGACGAGAGGGCAGGTTGTGGAAGGGACCAGGGTCACGGAGGGCAGTGGACGAGAGGGCAGGTTGTGGCAGAGAGCAGGGGCAAGGAGGGCAGTGTGCGAGAGGGTAGGTTGTGGAAGGGACCAGGGGCCAGGAGGGCAGTGGGCGAGAGGGCAGGTTGTGGAAGAGACCAGGGCATGGAGGGCAGCAGACGAGAGGGCAGGTTGTGGAAGGTACCAGTGGCAAGGAGGGCAGTGTACCAGAGGGCTGGTTGTGGAAGAGACCAGGGCATGGAGGGCAGCAGACGAGAGGGCAGGTTGTGGAAGGGACCAGGGTCACGGAGGGCAGTGGGCGTGAGGGCAGGTTGTGGAAGGGACCAGGGGCAAGGAGGGCAGCGGACCAGAGGGCTGGTTGTGGAAGGGACCAGGGGTAAGGAGGGCAGGGGACCAGAGGGCAAGTTTTGGAAGGGACCAAGGGCAAGGAGGGCAGTGGGCGAGAGGGCAGGTTGCGGAAAGGACCAGAGGCATGGAGGGCAGGTTGATGAAGGGAGGGTTCATGGGCACAGAGGTCAGTGGATGAGAGTGCAGGTTGAGGAAGGGAGGGGCCAGGGGCACAGAGGGCAGTGGACGAGAGGGTAGGTTGTGGAAGGGACCAGGGGCAAGGAGGGCAGTGGACCAGAGGGCTCGTTGCGGAAGGGAGGGGCGAGGGGCTGAGAGGGCAGTGGACGAGAGGGCAGGTTGTGGAAGGGAGGGGCCAGGGGCACAGAGGGCAGTAGACGAGAGGGCAGGTTGTGGAAGGGACCAGGGGCACAGAGGGCAGTGAACGAGAGGGCAGGTTGTGGAAGAGACCAGGGGCACGGAAGGCAGTGGACGAGAGGGCAGGTTGGGGAAGGACCAGGGGCACAGAGAGCAGTGGATGAGAGGGCAGGTTGTGGAAGGGAGGGGCCAGGGGCATGGAGGGCAGTGGACGAGAGGGCAGGTTGTGGAAGGGCGGGGCCAGGGGCACAGAGGGCAGTGGACGAGAGGGCAGGTTGTGGAAGGGAGGGGCCAGGGGCACGGAGGGCAGTGGACGAGAGGGCAGGTCGTGGAAGGGAGGGGCCAGGAGCTGAGGGCAGTGGATGAGAGGGCAGGTTGTGGAAGCGACCAGGGGCACGGAGGGCAGCGGACGAGAGGGTAGGTTGTGGAATGGACCAGGGGCAGAGGGCAGTGGACGAGAGGGCAGGTTGTTGAAGAGACCAGGGGCACGGAGGGCAGTGGACCAGAGGGCAGGTTGGTGAAGGGACCAGGGGAAAGGAGGGCAGTGGACGAGAGTGCAGATTTTGGAAGGGACCAGGGGCATGGAGGGCAGTGGACCAGAGGGCAGGTTGTGGAAGGGACCAGGGGAAAGGAGGGCAGTGGACGAGAGGGCAGATTTTGGAAGGGACCAGGGGCATGGAGGGTTGTGGACCAGAGTGCAGGTTGTAGAAGGGACCAGGGGCACGGAGGGCAGCGGACCAAAGGGCAGGTTGTGGAAGGGACCGGGGCACGGAGGGAAGTGGACAAGAGGGCAGGTTGTAGAAGAAACCAGGGGCAAGGAGGGCAGTGGACGAGACGGCAGGTTGTGGAAGAGACCAGGGCATGGAGGGCAGCAGACAAGAGGGCAGGTTGTGGAAGGGACCAGGGGAAAGGAGGGCAGTGGATGAGAGGGCAGATTTTGGAAGGGACCAGGGGCATGGAGGGCAGTGGACCAGAGGGCAAGTTTTGGAAGGGACCAGGGGAAGGAGGTCAGTAGGCAATAGGGCAGGTTGTGAAAAGGACCAGAGGCATGGAGGGCAGTGGACCAGAGGGCAGGCTGCGGAAAGGAGGGGTCAGGGGCACAGAGGGCAGTGGAGAAGAGGGCATGTTGTGGAAGGGACCAGGGGCACAGAGGGCAGTGGACGAGACGGCAGGTTGTGGAAGAGAACAGGGGCACGGAGGGCAGTGGAGGAGAGGGCAGGTTGTGGAAGGACCAGGGGCACAGAGGGCAGTGGACGAAAGGGCAGGTTGTGGAAGGGAGGGGCCAGGGGCATGGAGGGCAGTGGACGGGAGGGCAGGTTGTCGAAGGGAGAGGCCAGGGGCAAAGAGGGCAGTGGATGAGAGGGCAGGTTGTGGAAGCGACCAGGGGCACGGAGGGCAGCGGACGAGAGGGTAGGTTGTGGAATGGACCAGGGGCACAGAGGGCAGTGGACGAGAGGGCAGGTTGTGGAAGAGACCAGGGGAAAGGAGGGCAGTGGACGAGAGGGCAGATTTTGGAAGGGACCAGGGGCATGGAGGGCAGTGGACCAGAGGGCAGGTTGTGGAAGGGACCAGGGGAAAGGAGGGCAGTGGACGAGAGGGCAGATTTTGGAAGGTACCAGGGGCATGGAGGGTTGTGGACCAGAGTGCAGGTTGTAGAAGGGACCAGGGGCACGGAGGGCAGTGGACAAGAGGGCAGGTTGTAGAAGAAACCAGGGGCAAGGAGGGCAGTGGATGAGACAGCAGGTTGTGGAAGAGACCAGGGCATGGAGGGCAGCAGACAAGAAGGCAGGTTGTGGAAGGGACCAGGGGAAAGGAGGGCAGTGGACGAGAGGGCAGATTTTGGAAGGGACCAGGGGCATGGAGGGCAGTGGACCAGAGGGCAAGTTTTGGAAGGGACCAGAGGAAGGAGGGCAGTGGGCGATAGGGCAGGTTGTGGAAAGGACCAGAGGCATGGAGGGCAGTGGACCAGAGGGCAGGCTGTGGAAGGGAGGGGCCAGGGGCACGGAGGGCAGTGGAGGAGAGGGCAGGTTGTGGAAGGACCAGGGGCACAGAGGTCAGTGGACGAAAGGGCAGGTTGTGGAAGGGAGGGGCCAGGGGCACGGAGGGCAGTGGACGGGAGGGCAGGTTGTCGAAGGGAGGGGCCAGGGGCAAAGAGGGCAGTGGATGAGAGGGCAGGTTGTGGAAGGGAGGGGCCAGGGGCATGGAGGGCAGTGGACGAGAGGGCAGGTTGTGGAAGGGACCAGGGGCATGGAGGGCAGTGAATGAGAGGGCAGGTTGTGGAAGGGTACAGGGGCAAGGAGGGCAGTGGGCGAGAGGGCAGGTTGTGGAAGAGACTAGGGCATGGAGGGCAGTGTGCGAGAGGGCAGGTTGTGGAAGGGACATGGGGCCAGGAGGGCAGTGGGCGAGAGGGCAGGTTGTGGAAGAGACCAGGGCATGGAGGGCAGCAGACGAGAGGGCAGGTTGTGGAAGGTACCAGTGGCAAGGAGGGCAGTGTACCAGAGGGCTGGTTGTGGAAGAGACCAGGGCATGGAGGGCAGCAGACGAGAGGGCAGGTTGTGGAAGGGACCAGGGTCACGGAGGGCAGTGGGCGTGAGGGCAGGTTGTGGAAGGGACCAGGGGCAAGGAGGGCAGCGGACCAGAGGGCTGGTTGTGGAAGGGACCAGGGACAAGGAGGGCAGGGGACCAGAGGGCAAGTTTTGGAAGGGACCAAGGGCAAGGAGGGCAGTGGGTGAGAGGGCAGGTTGCGGAAAGGACCAGAGGCATGGAGGGCAGGTTGATGAAGGGAGGGGCCATGGGCACAGAGGTCAGTGGATGAGAGTGCAGGTTGAGGAAGGGAGGGGCCAGGGGCACAGAGGGCAGTGGACGAGAGGGTAGGTTGTGGAAGGGACCAGGGGCACAGAGGGCATTGGGCGAGAGGGCAGATTGTGGAAGGGTCCAGGAGCAAGGAGGGCAGGGGACAAGGGGGCAGGTTGTGGAAGGGACCAGGGGCAAGGAGGGCAGGGGACCAGAGGGCTGGTTGTGGAAGGGACCAGGGGCAAGGAGGGCAGGTTGTCGAAGGGACCAGGGGCAAGGAGGGCAGTGGACCAGAGGGCTGGTTGCGGAAGGGAGGGGCGAGGGGCTGAGAGGGCAGTGGACGAGAGGGCAGGTTGTGGAAGGGAGGGGCCAGGGGCACAGAGGGCAGTAGACAAGAGGGCAGGTTGTGGAAGGGACCAGGGGCACAGAGGGCAGTGAACGAGAGGGCAGGTTGTGGAAGAGACCAGGGGCACGGAGGGCAGTGGACGAGAGGGCAGGTTGGGGAAGGACCAGGGGCACAGAGAGCAGTGGATGAGAGGGCAGGTTGTGGAAGGGAGGGGCCAGGGGCATGGAGGGCAGTGGACGAGAGGGCAGGTTGTGGAAGGGAGGGTCCAGGGGCACAGAGGGCAGTGGACGAGAGGGCAGGTTGTGGAAGGGAGGGGCCAGGGGCACGGAGGGCAGTGGACGAGAGGGCAGGTCGTGGAAGGGAGGGGCCAGGAGCTGAGGGCAGTGGATGAGAGGGCAGGTTGTGGAAGCGACCAGGGGCACGGAGGGCAGCGGACGAGAGGGTAGGTTGTGGAATAGACCAGGGGCAGAGTGCAGTGGACGAGAGGGCAGGTTGTTCAAGAGACCAGGGGCACGGAGGGCAGTGGACCAGAGGGCAGGTTGTGGAAGGTACCAGGGGAAAGGAGGGCAGTGGACGAGAGGGCAGATTTTGGAAGGGACCAGGGGCATGGAGGGCAGTGGACCAGAGGGCAGGTTGTGGAAGGGACCAGGGGAAAGGAGGGCAGTGGACGAGAGGGCAGATTTTGGAAGGGACCAGGGGCATGGAGGGTTGTGGACCAGAGTGCAGGTTGTAGAAGGGACCAGGGGCAGGGAGGGCAGCGGACCAAAGGGCAGGTTGTGGAAGGGACCGGGGGCACGGAGGGAAGTGGACAAGAGGGCAGGTTGTAGAAGAAACCAGGGGCAAGGAGGGCAGTGGACGAGACGGCAGGTTGTGGAAGAGACCAGGGCATGGAGGGCAGCAGACAAGAAGGCAGGTTGTGGAAGGGACCAGGGGAAAGGAGGGCAGTGGACGAGAGGGCAGATTTTGGAAGGGACCAGGGGCATGGAGGGCAGTGGACCAGAGGGCAGGTTGTGGAAGGGACCAGGGGAAAGGAGGGCAGTGGACGAGAGGGCAGATTTTGGAAGGTACCAGGGGCATGGAGGGTTGTGGACCAGAGTGCAGGTTGTAGAAGGGACCAGGGGCACGGAGGGCAGTGGACAAGAGGGCAGGTTGTAGAAGAAACCAGGGGCAAGGAGGGCAGTGGATGAGACAGCAGGTTGTGGAAGAGACCAGGGCATGGAGGGCAGCAGACAAGAAGGCAGGTTGTGGAAGGGACCAGGGGAAAGGAGGGCAGTGGACGAGAGGGCAGATTTTGGAAGGGACCAGGGGCATGGAGGGCAGTGGACCAGAGGGCAAGTTTTGGAAGGGACCAGAGGAAGGAGGGCAGTGGGCGATAGGGCAGGTTGTGGAAAGGACCAGAGGCATGGAGGGCAGTGGACCAGAGGGCAGGCTGTGGAAGGGAGGGGCCAGGGGCACGGAGGGCAGTGGAGGAGAGGGCAGGTTGTGGAAGGACCAGGGGCACAGAGGTCAGTGGACGAAAGGGCAGGTTGTGGAAGGGAGGGGCCAGGGGCACGGAGGGCAGTGGACGGGAGGGCAGGTTGTCGAAGGGAGGGGCCAGGGGCAAAGAGGGCAGTGGATGAGAGGGCAGGTTGTGGAAGGGAGGGGCCAGGGGCATGGAGGGCAGTGGACGAGAGGGCAGGTTGTGGAAGGGACCAGGGGCATGGAGGGCAGTGAATGAGAGGGCAGGTTGTGGAAGGGTACAGGGGCAAGGAGGGCAGTGGGCGAGAGGGCAGGTTGTGGAAGAGACTAGGGCATGGAGGGCAGTGTGCGAGAGGGCAGGTTGTGGAAGGGACATGGGGCCAGGAGGGCAGTGGGCGAGAGGGCAGGTTGTGGAAGAGACCAGGGCATGGAGGGCAGCAGACGAGAGGGCAGGTTGTGGAAGGTACCAGTGGCAAGGAGGGCAGTGTACCAGAGGGCTGGTTGTGGAAGAGACCAGGGCATGGAGGGCAGCAGACGAGAGGGCAGGTTGTGGAAGGGACCAGGGTCACGGAGGGCAGTGGGCGTGAGGGCAGGTTGTGGAAGGGACCAGGGGCAAGGAGGGCAGCGGACCAGAGGGCTGGTTGTGGAAGGGACCAGGGACAAGGAGGGCAGGGGACCAGAGGGCAAGTTTTGGAAGGGACCAAGGGCAAGGAGGGCAGTGGGTGAGAGGGCAGGTTGTGGAAAGGACCAGAGGCATGGAGGGCAGGTTGATGAAGGGAGGGGCCATGGGCACAGAGGTCAGTGGATGAGAGTGCAGGTTGAGGAAGGGAGGGGCCAGGGGCACAGAGGGCAGTGGACGAGAGGGTAGGTTGTGGAAGGGACCAGGGGCACAGAGGGCATTGGGCGAGAGGGCAGATTGTGGAAGGGTCCAGGAGCAAGGAGGGCAGGGGACAAGGGGGCAGGTTGTGGAAGGGACCAGGGGCAAGGAGGGCAGGGGACCAGAGGGCTGGTTGTGGAAGGGACCAGGGGCAAGGAGGGCAGGTTGTCGAAGGGACCAGGGGCAAGGAGGGCAGTGGACCAGAGGGCTGGTTGCGGAAGGGAGGGGCGATGGGCTGAGAGGGCAGTGGACGAGAGGGCAGGTTGTGGAAGGGAGGGGCCAGGGGCACAGAGGGCAGTAGACAAGAGGGCAGGTTGTGGAAGGGACCAGGGGCACAGAGGGCAGTGAACGAGAGGGCAGGTTGTGGAAGAGACCAGGGGCACGGAGGGCAGTGGACGAGAGGGCAGGTTGGGGAAGGACCAGGGGCACAGAGAGCAGTGGATGAGAGGGCAGGTTGTGGAAGGGAGGGGCCAGGGGCATGGAGGGCAGTGGACGAGAGGGCAGGTTGTGGAAGGGAGGGTCCAGGGGCACAGAGGGCAGTGGACGAGAGGGCAGGTTGTGGAAGGGAGGGGCCAGGGGCACGGAGGGCAGTGGACGAGAGGGCAGGTCGTGGAAGGGAGGGGCCAGGAGCTGAGGGCAGTGGATGAGAGGGCAGGTTGTGGAAGCGACCAGGGGCACGGAGGGCAGCGGACGAGAGGGTAGGTTGTGGAATAGACCAGGGGCAGAGTGCAGTGGACGAGAGGGCAGGTTGTTCAAGAGACCAGGGGCACGGAGGGCAGTGGACCAGAGGGCAGGTTGTGGAAGGTACCAGGGGAAAGGAGGGCAGTGGACGAGAGGGCAGATTTTGGAAGGGACCAGGGGCATGGAGGGCAGTGGACCAGAGGGCAGGTTGTGGAAGGGACCAGGGGAAAGGAGGGCAGTGGACGAGAGGGCAGATTTTGGAAGGGACCAGGGGCATGGAGGGTTGTGGACCAGAGTGCAGGTTGTAGAAGGGACCAGGGGCAGGGAGGGCAGCGGACCAAAGGGCAGGTTGTGGAAGGGACCGGGGGCACGGAGGGAAGTGGACAAGAGGGCAGGTTGTAGAAGAAACCAGGGGCAAGGAGGGCAGTGGACGAGACGGCAGGTTGTGGAAGAGACCAGGGCATGGAGGGCAGCAGACAAGAGGGCAGGTTGTGGAAGGGACCAGGGGAAAGTAGGGCAGTGGATGAGAGGGCAGATTTTGGAAGGGACCAGGGGCATGGAGGGCAGTGGACCAGAGGGCAAGTTTTGGAAGGGACCAGGGGAAGGAGGGCAGTGGGCAATAGGGCAGGTTGTGGAAAGGACCAGAGGCATGGAGGGCAGTGGACCAGAGGGCAGGCTGCAGAAAGGAGGGGTCAGGGGCACAGAGGGCAGTGGAGAAGAGGGCAGGTTGTGGAAGGGACCAGGGGCACGGAGGGCAGTGGACGAGAGGGCAGGTTGTGGAAGAGAACAGGGGCACGGAGGGCAGTGGAGGAGAGGGCAGGTTGTGGAAGGACCAGGGGCACAGAGGGCAGTGGACGAAAGGGCAGGTTGTGGAAGGGAGGGGCCAGGGGCACGGAGGGCAGTGGACGGGAGGGCAGGTTGTCGAAGGGAGAGGCCAGGGGCAAAGAGGGCAGTGGATGAGAGGGCAGGTTGTGGATGGGAGGGCCCAGGGGCATGGAGGGCAGTGGACGAGAGGGCAGGTTGTGGAAGGGACCAGGGGCATGGAGTGCAGTGGACGAGAGGGCAGGTTGTGGAAGGGTACAGGGGCAAGGAGGGCAGTGGGTGAGAGGGCAGGTTGTGGAAGAGACCAGGGCATGGAGGCAGCAGACGAGAGGGCAGGTTCTGGAAGGGACCAGGGTCACGGAGGGCAGTGGACGAGAGGGCAGGTTGTGGCAGAGAGCAGGGGCAAGGAGGGCAGTGTGCGAGAGGGCAGGTTCTGGAAGCTACCAGTGGCAAGGAGGGCAGTGTACCATAGGGCTGGTTGTGGTAGGGACCAGGGGCAAGGAGGGCAGGGGACCAGAGGGCAAGTTTTGGAAGGGGCCAGGAGGGCAGTGGGCAACAGGGCAGGTTGTGGAAAGTGTGAGAAGTTGGCCTGGCATATGCTGTCCACTAGTTATAGTGGGCACCTTGCACCAGTCCAAACGACCCTTATTGATGATAGGTTTAAAGACAACCTTTATTGAAAGCTATCCTAGTGGTAGCTATGGAGAGCAGCCTTCAGGCTAAGTCTTGAAGGAGTGTAAAGCAGCTTGGTTTATAACCTCTTGAATGACCAAATGAAAGGAGAACCACACCAGGTATATATATAAAATATATGTATTTATTTCTAAACACTAACTACTAATCTCTTTATGAGATTAGAGTCCAAGATACACAATATCACAGTATTAAAACGACAGTAAATAGCACAATATACAATGGGCCCCAGGGGGGGACCAAACCATGTATTAAGAAAGTGGTATAAGAACCACGACTTGGCTAGACACAGTGCCTAGAGCACGTAGAATCGCTGGGACCCCAAGGAACCACCCAAGGTAGTGACACAGGCGACCCACGGGGGACGTGTGCAGTGTGAGAACACAGCCGCGAGCGCCGTAGGATTCTATGAGGAAAGTCGCGGTTGGAATTTTAAAGATAAAGGACACTTAGGAGAGGACTTTGAGCAAACCCCTTTAGACTTAAGGGGTTTTAGGGCCAACACCCACAGGAGCACTGGAGTACTCGAGTTACCTCACCCAGGGAAGCCCGGTGCATAGGTGTCAAACAGTGTCGGGAATCGTCGTTGATTTCAATGGCGATCTGCTGCAAAGTGCTGCTGCTGTGAAGAAGAAAAGTGTCCGGGAAGATCTAAGCCTGGATCGAAGATGTGAAGAACCTGAAAGCAGAGGGGACAGAGTCTGGGTCACTAGCCAGTGACCAGGAGTGGAGCAATCAAATGCCCACCATTGTCGGGTGCTTCAGGTGAAGCTTGACTCTGCAGCCACAGGGTCCAGGAGATGTTGAGGATGACCAGGAGCCGGATTCGTGCTGTTCCACAAAGGATGTCAAGTGCTGGGGTTTCGGTGCTCGGATTGAATACAACAAGCCTTGGTAACAGCAACCCATGCAGGAAAAGAAAAGATGCTTCTGTGCGGACCAGCAAGTTCCTGGGGACACTCCATGCAATGGAGAGTCAGGGCAAGTCTGGAGCAATCAGGGAAGCCCAATCAAAGTTAGAGTTGCCTTCTTGGGGACCCACAGGTCAACGGACCACGGATCGCGAAGGGACCTCGAGAGGAATCACAAAATGGCGGCCCACGAAACACTCGTTGAGCGTAGGCCTGCAATCATCGGTGTGATCACTGCTCCGTGAGAGGGCTACAAGTATCCCAAAGCTCAACCTCAGGGGTCGCCGGAAAGCTGATGCTTCTGCAAATGGACATGGTGCCCAGGGGTTCGGGTTGCACAGTCACCACGAGGGATACGGGCCTCAGACTTGCTGTGGGCACAGATCGACCTCTAAGACCTTGGAAAACCCACCTACTGTGTGGCAATATTCTTCGGAGTCCGTCGGAGATGCCAACCGGTCAGTTGCATTAAAGGTGCCTGCCTTGCAGGGGAGTAACTCCTTTACTCCAAGGGAGATTCTTCAGTCATCCAGCGTAGTGTAGATCGTCGAAGTACTTGGTTTCTGTGTCAGAGTTTAGTCCAGGTGTAATCTAAAGTCCTGTAGTCAGGGGTTCCTACGTTATACCCAAGGAAGGGGTGGGACAAACTCTGGGGACCCACCTATGGGAGGGTCAGGAAAAAGGGGTGGCTACACCCATTTCCTTTGTCCAGTTTCGCGCCAGAGCAGGGGCTAGCAGCCCCTGCAACCGGTTTGAGCTGGACTATGCACAGGGACACCAAATGTGCCCCCAGTGCAGACTTCAAAGCACTCTTGGAGTGCACCCACCCAGCCCCAATACACTAAAGCCTGTCTGGGAGGTGGTCACACCTCCTGTGACAGGAAACCTATTGTCCAGGCCTCCCCTGCTGGAGTTTCGTCCAGCAGCAGGAGGGGCAGACTCGTGTCTGTGGCTGCAGCATCCATTTTGTGATGCCAGTGTTCTGTTAAGCTGGTACCGGGTGTACCGGTGGTGCCATGTTTCTCCCTCTAGTAGTGTGGAATCATACCTCCCACCCCAGTTACTGGGGTGGAGGTATGATTCCAAGGTGTTTGACACCAAACACATGTTTCCATGCAGCCATTCTCAAGTTAGCATTTACCACGAGGTTATAATGCACTTAAGAGTATATGGTTGGCTGCATCACAAACAACCCCGGAATGAAGATTCCGAAAGCTGCAGAGGGGCTCTGCTCATGCATGGGCAGCCTCTCACATGAAACCCAGCACACTGCCTTCAGGATTATTAAGGCCTGCCATAGGGGTGACTGATAGGTTTACACGTGCAGTGATATGGAGAGATATAGGGAACCTATATCTCAGTAAGGGGTGGATACACCACCTTACACAGGCTGCTGTAGCAGACCTGTTGTGTCATTTTAAAAGGCTTCCCAGGGGTGGCACAATACATGCTGCAGCCCCTGGTAGGCATCTGGGGTACCTATGCCCTGGGTACATAGTACAGCATACACTAGGGACTTATAAGGGTACCCCAGAATCCAATCTGGAGTGTACCTAAAGTACATTCAATCAATTTAGAGTAGAAAGCAGATAGACTGGGGTCCTGATTAGCAGGGCCTCATTCTGGCTAAGTCGAAAAACAGTGAAACATCAGCAAAAAGTGGGGGTAACTATAAGAAGCAGATCCTACTCTCCTACACAACCCCCCTCCAAACGTCAGGACATTAAACTAACCTTGACCAGTTGAGTCTTCATGTTCTAAATGGAAATATCTCGAGAGTCCATCTGCATTGGCATGGTTACTCCCAGGTCTATGTTCCACTGTATAGTCCATCCCCTGTAGGGAAATGGACCACCTCAAGCGTTTGGGGTTTTCACCCTTCATCTGTTTTAGCCATAAGAGGGGCTTGTGGTCTGTCTGAACAATGAAGTGAGTGCCAAACAAGTATGGCCTCAGCTTCTTCAAGGCCCAAACCACAGCAAAGGCCTCCCTCTCTATGGCTGACCAACGTTTCTTTCTGGGGGTCAACCTTCTGCTAATAAAAGCTACTGGCTGATCCTGACCTTCATCATTCAATTGTGATAACACAGCCACTACCCCCAACTCAGATGCATCTGTTTGGACAATGAATTGCTTGGAGTAATCAGGACTTTGCAGAATGGGGACAGTGCACATGGCCTGCTTCAGGTCATCAAATACCTTTTGACAGCTAACTGTCCACTGAACTTTCTTTGGCATTCTTTTAGAAGTCAAGTCATTCAAAGGGGTCACTATGGATCCATACCCTTTGACAAATCTTCTATAGTACCCAGTCAGGCCCAAGAAAGCTCTGACCTGAGTCTGGGTGGTTGGAGCAACCCAGTCCATGATGGTCTGGATTTTGCTCTGCAATGGTTGAACCTGGCCTCCACCCACAAGGTGGCCCAGGTACACAACCTGACTCTGCCCTATCTGGCACTTGGTGGCCTAGATAGTTAGGCCTGCTTTCTGCAGGGCCTCCAAAACATTTCGCAGGTGGACCAGGTGATCCTCCCAGATGGAGCTAAAGACAGCAATATCATCTAGATATGCTGCACTATAGGCTTCCAGACCTGTAAGGACTTTGTTCACCAACCTTTGAAAAGTGGCAGGTGCATTTTTCAAACCAAAGGGCATCACCACAAATTGGTAGTGCCCACTAGGGGTAGAAAATGCTGTTTTGGCTTTTGCATCCTCAGCTAGTCTGATTTGCCAGTAGGAAGATGTCAGGTCAAATGTGCTGAGAAACTTGGCTGAGGCCAAAGTGTCTATGAGCTCATCTGCCCTAGGGATTGGATGGGCATCAGTCCTAGTGACTGCATTGAGACCTCTGTAGTCTACACAAAACCTCATCTCTCTCTTACCACCCTGGGTGTGAGGTTTAGGCACTAAGACTACTGGACTAGCCCAAGGGCTATCTGAGGGTTCAATCACACCCAAATCCAACATCTTCTGGACTTCAGTCCTGATGCAGTCCCTGACATGGTCAGGTTGCCTGTAAATCTTATTTTTAACAGGCAGACTGTCCCCAGTGTCCACTTCATGAGTGCACCAGGTAGTCTGACTTGGAGTCAGAGAGAACATATGTCTGAACTGATTGAGAACCTTTCTGCAATCAGTTTGCTGCTGGTCAGTGAGGCTGCCTGCCAAGGCTACACCATCTACTGATCCATCATCAGGGTTCTGAGAGAGCAGGACAGGGAGTGGATCACTCTCTTCCTCCTGTCCCTCATCAGTAGCCATGAGCAAGCCCATGTCTGCCCTGTCAACTTTTTGTTTCAGTCTGTTGACATGGAGCACCCTGTGGGGCTCCTGGGAGTTCCAAGGTCCACCAGATAGGTAACCTCTCCCTTCTGTTCAATAATTGTATGGGGGCCACTCCATTTGTCTTGGAGGGCGGCTGGGGCCACAGGCTCCAACACCCATACCTTCTGTCCTGGCTGATAAACAGTCACCACAGCCTTTTGGTCATGCCAGGCCTTTTGTAATTCCTGGCTAGCCTCAAGGTTTTTAGTTGCCTTCTTCATGTACTCAGCCATCCGGGAGCGGAGACCAAGTACATAGTCCACAATATCCTGTTTAGGGGTTTGAGAGGTAACTCCCATCCCTCCTTCACTAGACACAATGGACCCCTAACTGGATGTCCACACAGAAGCTCAAATGGGCTGTAACCAAACTCCTTCTGTGGAACCTCTCTGTAGGCAAAGAGAAGGCAGGGCAAAAGTATGTCCCATCTGCGCCTAAGCTTTTCTGGGAGACCTTTAATCATGCCCTTCAAGGTTTTGTTGAACCTTTCAACTAAACCATTGCATTGTGGGTGATAGGGGGTGGTAAATTTATAATTTACTCCACACTCCTTCCACATAGCAGTCAAGTAACTAGACACGAAGTTTGCACCTCTGTCTTATACTACCTCCTTAGGAAAACCCACCCTGGAAAAGATTCCCAGGAGGGCCCTTGCCACCACAGGAGCTGTGGTGGTCCTGAGGGGAATTGCTTCTGGGTACCTAGTGGCATGGTCCACCACCACCAGGATAAATCTGTGCCCAGATGCTGTTTGAGGATCTAGGGGTCCAACAATGTCAATCCCTACCCTCTCAAAGGGAACCCCCACCACAGGTAGTGGTCTCAGGGGGGGCCTTTGTAGTGCTACCTGCCTTACCACCGGCTTGACAGGTAACACAGGAGCGACAAAACTCCTTGGTGTCTTCAGACGTATGAGGCCAATGAAAGTGAGGGACAATTCTGTCCCAAGACTTGTTTTGGCCTAGGTGACCTGCCAATGGGATATCATGTGCTAGGGTCAATAGGAAGCTCCTAAACTTCAGAGGTATAACCAACCTCCTGGTGGCTCCAGGCTTGGGGTCTCTAAACTCTGAGTAAAGGAGTCCATCATCCCAATAGATCCTATGGGTACCACTAGCACTGCCAGCAGCCTCAGCAGCAGCTTGCTGTCTGAGGGGTTCAAGAGAGGGGCAGCTCAGTTGCTCCTGGCTCAGATCTGCCCTGTAAGGGCCCCCTGTCCCCAAGATCTCAACCTGATCAGGCTCAAGCTCCTCTGGGACAGTTCCTTCTTCAGGACTGAGATCATCTCCCTCAAGAGACTGATCTGCATTCTGAGGCAGGGGGGAAGACACTGCCTTAACCCTACTGCTCCTCCTCTTGGGGGGCACCTGGTCCATTCTTCCAGAATCCAGGGCCTGTTCAGTTTTAGACATTTTTGCCTGTGACCTGGTCATAGCAAACACATCTGCAGGGATGCGCAACATTTCTGCATGGGTCCTGAGCTCAACTTCAGCCCAAGCTGAGCTTTCCAAATCATTTCCAAGCAAGCATTCAACAGGGAGGTCTGCACTTACCACAACCTTCTTAGGGCCAGTTACCCCTCCCCAGGAGAAATTAACAACTGCCAGGGAATGGTCTGTCCTGACATTGCTAGCGTTGGTCACTTGGTACATTTCACCAAGTATGATCTGCTCAGGGGCTACAAGATCTTTTGTCACCATTGTGACACTTGCTCCTGTGTCTCTGAATGCCAAAGCCTCTCTTCCATTAATCAAGGGCTGCTGTCTGTATTTGCCCAGATTACTGGGACTCACATAGGAGGACATATCCATGCCTCCATCACAGATCAGTACAGCCTGAGTTGGAACTCTGACTAGGCCAGAGTCCATCTCAGATCCCAGGGTCAACCCTACTACACCCTTATTTGGAACACCACCACTTGGAGCTGAACTAGGGGGAACAGTTGCCTTACGGGCAATGGTGGCTGGAGTTGAGTCTTTGGTCTTGGTACAATCACTAGTCCAATGTGTTTTCTGCTTACAGATTTTACATCATGGTTTCTTTTGGCCTTTTCCTTTGTTAGATTGTGACTCCCCACCAGATGCAGATTTTTGGGGCCGTTGAGAAGACTTCTGGTCTTTACCCTTCTCCCCACCCTTATCAGAGTTCTTAGAATCTTGCTTCTTGGAGTCACCACCTTGGTTCTGAACCTTCTGCCTCACCCTGGTTCTGACCCACTTGTCTGCCTTCTGACCCAATTCTTGGGGAGAGGTCAGATCAGAGTCCACCAGGTACTGATGTAACAGTTGATTTTGACAGTTGTTAAGGATCTGCTCTCTCATGATCAAATTATACAATCCTTTGAAATCACACACCTTACTGCCAAGTAACCAGCCTTCCAGAGCCTTAGTAGCACAATCAACAAAGTCAACCCAGTCCTGAGTCTGTGCCTTTTGGGTATCTCTGAACTTTAACCTATATTGCTCAGTGGTTAGGCCAAACCCTTCAATCAGAGCACTCTTCAGGACCTTGTAATTATCAGCATCCTCTTCTCTTACAGTGAGGAGCTTGTCTCTACCTCTGTCTGCAAAGGAGAGCCACAAGATTGCTGCCCACTGCCCCTGAGGGACCCTCTGTGTAGGAAGGTGGAATCTGACTGCATGGTTGCCCCCACTTTTTTCCTGGTGTTTTGCTGGTTTTCGACTTAGTCTGACTGGGATCCTGTTAATCAGGACCCCAGTCTATCTGCTTTCCCCTTAAATTGATTGCATGTACTTTAGGTACACTCCAGATTGGATTCTGGGGTACCCTTGTGAGTCCCTAGTGTTAGACCTGTCAGCCCTAGGGTGGTCTTGCCCTGTTTTTCCCTTTTTGCGCCTCATTTTTGCCACCATATTTTTACTGGACCTAGGTCTCCGGGCGCCTTACCACTGCTGGTCAGTGCTGAGGTGCAGGTGCTCTCTCACTAAAGATGGCTGCCACAGGCCCCTGCTACTTCAGAGGGCCTTCCACACATACACGCTAGTCGCCAGAGTCAGGCTGGGACAAGGGATACAGTAGCCATCCCGTCCCCGCCTCTGGACCCCATAGCTAGGTAGGTGGAAGGTTCCAGAACCTTCCGGGCTGTGGGAGGAGTTACGTTTTGCCGCCTTTAGGAGGGTCACCTGACCTAGGGGTATAAGAGGTTTGGAGGGAAAACCATTTAGTTAGTTAGGTTGAGGCACCGCTGAACCTGGGAGAACCTGCGCTGGAGTACAGACTTTAGGGCCTAGGGGGAGACCTACACTACTGCCGCTGACAGGGTCAAGGCCCTGCTGCCGTAAGATAGATGAGGAACGCCCACCACCCACTGATCTTGCCCAGTGTGAGGGGACCCAGGGAACCATCTCCAGCGTGCCAGGAGGAACATCAAACACTCCAAGAACCTCCAACTCACAAACCCCCCTGTTCATCAAAAGACTTTGCTGAATCCAAAAGTAACAGGACCTCGAGTGAAACCGTCGAGAAGGGATCACGAGGCGAAGCGCTGTGTCCGAAGCGCTAGACCTTCACCCCCTATCTATCTATACAGACAGCTGGACTGTCCCCCAAGAACCCTTCCCACACAGCCCTGTGCATAAGGCTGTCAGCGCGCCTGCGCTGCAACTCCAAGTGAGGAGAGAACTTGACCTCCCCCTCAGTCACTGACCTGGTGACCGGATCGCCGCCGCGGCCGCCGCCGCGTGAAGAGGGAGCTGAGGCAGGAAGACCTCTCCCCGTGCATAACTGTGGTGAGGGGCGCCGTCCGCGCCCTCACCGAAACCCCAGAAGTCACCGCCGGGCCCGAGACCCCTGCCGCTGCAAGCGCGGCCAAGAATAACACCGCCGCAGCCCCGAGGGCCGCGTGAAGTGAGCTGAGGCCTACTGCGGCCTCCAGGCCCGTAGACGCTGTTGCCGAGGGGCCGGGGACGCTGACCGCGTCACAGGTCGCGCCCCGAAAAGGCCGCGACGGGATTGGCCCGCCGGAGCCAATCGCCGGAGAAGAAGGAGAGGGGAGGCGTCGCCTGGCAACCGACGAAGGCCGCGACGCGATTGGCCCAGCCGGAGCCAAGCGAGACGACGTCAGAGGGGCTCCACTGCCAACGGGAGCCCCCGGAAGAGGAGAAGGCCGCGACGCGATTGGCCCAGCCGGAGCCAATCGAGAGGACGTCCACGGGGCTCCACTGCCAACGGGAGCCCCAAGAAGAATCGCCGCCGCGCCAGGATGGGGCGCCGTCAAGAGCCCGCCTCCGCCCAGCACGTCCGGAGGTAAGGACGAACCTCCTGTGTCCTCGCGGGAAGCCGGAGCCGTCTGCGAGGACTGCCGGCTCCCCGCTCAGAGTCCCCACTCTCTCCCCTGACTCCACGGGGGCCGGAGGAGTGGCATACCGGCCCCCAACGAAGCAGCAACACCGCGAGAGGCTCCATAGCCTCGTGAAACAGCCACAGCGCCGGCCGGAGGGCCGTGAGACTCGCGCCGGGCCCCGCCCACACAACAGAGGGCTGGCCCGGAGAAGAGTCCGCCGTGAGGCCCCGCAGCCAGCCACAACACCGCAGGTGAGCCCAGGAGGCCCCTAGGGCTCTAGGTTAAGCCCCTGGGGGCCGGGGCCACGCTTCAAGAGGGAGTAAGGAGGGAGGGGGCCTTTGATGACATTTGATAACAGGCCAGGCACCTGGGGTAACCCTAGCCTAACGTAACCCTCACCTCCCCTGGGAGATAAAGGAGTCCCCCTTATAGGAAGCCCCCAGCTGCTGGACATGTTGAGGGGTTCCCTCTAGGATTCCCTCCCGCCTAGTGTACCATAGGCTGTACAGAGTACCTAGGCTTGATGTATGTGCCCCGTGGCAAAAGAGGTTAACGCCTAAAAAGTGTTGTGCATGTTCTAGGCCCCCTTTGTTAGAGCACCCGAATTATTATTGGTGCTGTGATTTTAAAGCGGCCTTTTAGTGGCCAGAATTGTTAAGGGTCTTTTTAAATGAATGCGCACCAGTTAAAAGAATGTATAATCTGCATACTTGAATGCCATCTTGATTGAGATAAAGAAACCTGATTTTACTTATACAAGCCTGGTGTGGTGTCCGGTTATTGCTCCGCATATCTGAGTCAAAGTAAGAGTGTGCTGCACAACTGCCTTACACATTGCCTTCGCGTGCCTTTCCCCGCTTTGCGCCATGCTACCGTAACGGACTCGGTAACTCCTGTTTCCAACATTGGTGTTCAGCGGTGAGATAAGGACTGGTATTTGTGCAGCACCCTACAGTGACTCAGTGTGCGCCGCAATTAGACACCTAGGGAAATGTAAGAAGGAATTCTATTGTGATTGCCGATTGTTTTAGCCTTACGTTAGACCTGCTACTTACCCGTTAGGACCCCTTCCTTAAATTGTCTGGGACCCCACCTAGGAGGATGGAGTTTGAGTTAGCCGACCTAGAGAGGTACACGGTGACCCAACTCAAGGAGTTCTGCCTAGAGAGGGGGTGGCCGTCAAGCGAGGTGCCAAGAAGGAGGTACTTCAGAAGGCTTTGAGGGCATGGGTCATGGCCCACCCGGAGGGAAGAGGGGAGGAGGAGCAGAGGGAGACAGACGACCCAGGAGAACTGAGCCTACTGAACATTGACGTCAGCGAGAATGTGTTGCCAGCAAGACGTTCCAGGGCAGGCAGTAGTGCGTCAGGGGGGAGTGTGTCAGCAGAGGAATTCGAGGACAGAAGGCAGCAAAGGCAATTGACATTAGAGTTGGCTAGGATGGAAAGGGAAGGAGAACAGGCAAGGCTAGCCATGGAGGAAAGAAGGCTTGTACATGAGCTTAGCCTGAAAGAACTGGAGCTCCGAGCCTTGCAAATGGAAATGGAAGGCAAAGGAAATGGTGGCAGCGTACCTGCTGGGGTTCCACAGGAGCCCAAATTCTATCTACCCAGGGAAGTGATGGCTAGCTTTAGTGTGGGGGATGACATCGACAAGTGGTTGACGGCGTACGAGGTAGCTTTGGTGGCCCATAGAGTTCCTGAGAGCTACTGGGGAGGAGGACTTTATAGGTACATACCTCCACTAGTCAGGGACACACTTTTAACCTTAGAAAAAGGGGATCGAACCAACTACCCTATCATGAGGGAGGCCCTGCTCAGGAAGTTTGGCCTCACCCCAGAGAAGTACCGCCAAAAGTTTCGCAACAGCCACAAGCTCACCACACAAAACTGGGTAGATTTTTATGATTATGCCCGGAAGGTGCGTGGCAGCGAGGTAGAGGATTACAAAGGGCTGTACGACCTGTTTTTGAGAGAGCACCTCCTCGAGAAATGTTTTCCGGAGCTGCGCCAGTACTTGGTGGACCGCAAGCTGACCAACCCAAGGGAGCTTGCAGAGGAGGCAGACACGTGGGTCAGCACTCGGGTGTCCCACAAGGGAGCCGGGGCGGATCCCCCGAAAGGTGGACAGGTGTTCCCCCAGAAGAAAGAGGGGGAGATAAAAAGAGGGAGTTCTTTAAAGGTCCCCAAAATAGACCGCCTGGGAGAGGGGTAGGTTTCCCATCCCAATCTGGATACCAGAAACCCACTTACCCTGACAGGAGTCAGCAGCCCAGAACTGTCCGGTGCTTCGAGTGCGGGGAGGTTGGACACTACAAGGGGGATGCCCAGTGTCGCAAGAGAACCCCAGCCCCCACAGGAGGTAAGACCCCCGGGGTGGCCAGTGTAGCGCTTGGGGAAGAATTGTCCCTAGGTAGGGGAGGTGAGTGGACAGGCTTGACCTTAGTTTCCCTGGGGGATAGGGAGATCATCCCAAGGGTGCAGGTACCCGAGAACACTGCCAAGTATCGGCAGAGGGTCCTGGTGAACGGGGAGGAGGTGGAGGCTCTGAGGGACACAGGTGCCAGTATGACAATGGTGAAACGTCAGCTGGTGTCCCCAGAGCAGGTGATTCCTGAGGAGTTCCACCCGGTTGTGATGGCTGATAATAGCCTGGGTCATTACCCCGTGGCCCAAGTTCCCTTTGAGTGGGGAGGAGTGTCAGGTCTGATGAAGGTTGCGGTGAGCCCTGCCATGCCAGTTGACTGTCTGCTGGGCAACGATTTAGAACATACTGCCTGGAGAGAGGTAGAGTTCAATGCCCATGCTGAGATGTTGGGGTTACCAGGGTGGACTTGCGTTATCACGCGGTCCATGGCTGCCCGACAAGGAACTCAGCCCGGGGTGGAGCCTGAAAGAAGGGCCCAGCCCACTGCTGGACGAGGAGATGTCCGGGAGGAGACACCCGGTGAGATGGATGGGGAGCCCGCGGAGGTGACCCCGGAGTCCGCTGAGGTGGTTGGTTTTCCCGTGGGGGACCTGCCGACCCCTGCAGAGTGGCAGGTGGAAGGAGGGCCTACCCGGGAAGAATTTTGCCGGGCACAGAGGGAGTGCCCTACGCTTGATGGCATACGGCAACAGGCCGACGCCCAAGCAGCTGGAACAGAGACTGGTAATTACCATGTCTACTGGGAGGATGGTCTCCTCTACAGTGAGCCTAAGGCTCCGGTGCATGGGTCCTCAAGGGCCGTGGTGGTCCCCCAATGCCACCGAGCCTTTCTGCTAGAGTTGGCGCATGAGATACCACTAGCAGGACACCTGGGCCAGGACAAGACGTTTGCGCGCTTGGTCCCACATTTTTACTGGCCCAGGATGCGCGTCACTTCTGACACTTATTGCAAGACCTGCACCACTTGCCAAGCAAGCGGCAAGACAGGGACTAAGGTGAAGGTCCCTCTAGAACCTCTCCCAGTGGTCGATACCCCTTTTGAGCGAGTGGGGATTGACATTGTCGGGCCGTTGGATCCGCCGACTTCAGCTGGGCATAGGTTCATTTTGGTGCTAGTAGACCACGCCACCCGGTACCCAGAGGCAATCCCTCTGAGGACCATCACAGCACCGGTGGTGGCGCGGGCCCTCATGGGGATTTTTACCCGAGTGGGATTCCCCAAGGTCGTGGTGTCAGATAGGGGCACGAATTTCATGTCGGCCTACATGCAGGCCATGTGGAAGGAGTGTGGAGTGACCTACCGGTTCTCCACTCCTTACCACCCCCAGACGAACGGGCTCGTGGAGCGCTTCAACAAAACCTTGAAGGGGATGATCAGGAGCCTACCCGAGGACTTGAGAAGAAAGTGGGACGTCCTCTTACCCTGTCTGCTCTTCTCCTACCGAGAGGTGCCGCAGAAGGGGTCGGTTTCAGCCCCTTTGAGCTGCTCTATGGCCACCCCGTTCGGGGGCCCCTCAGTCTTGTCAAAGAGGGGTGGGAGAAGTCTTCCTCGAAGCTTCCCCGTGATGTGGTCAGCTATATGCTGGCGTTCCGCAGCCAAGTGGCCAAGCTGTGGAAGGAGGCCTCGGACAACTTAGAGGCAAGTCAGGCCGTCATGAAGCAATGGTATGACCGGAACGCGCGGACGGTAGAGTTAGACGCTGGACAGAAGGTGTGGGTCATGGAGCCAGGAGAGCTTAGCGCCCTCCAGGACCGATGGACTGGGCCGTTTGAGATCTTAGAAAGGAAAGGCCAGACCACGTATGTCGTCGACATGAAGACCCCCCGTCAACCCCACAGGGTGCTCCACGTCAACTGCCTGAAGCCACACCAGGAGCGTTCCGAGCTCACTCTCTTGATGATAACGGATGGAAGTGAGGAGGAGGAGAGTGAGCCTCTGCCAGACCTTCTGGCGGTCCACGAGAAGGATGGTTCGGTAGAGGGAGTAGTCCTCGCCCCATCCTTGACCCCAGAGCAACAGAGGGACTGCCGCCAGGTCTTGGGGCAGTACGCCTCGTTGTTTTCCCTCACGCCTGGAATCACGCACCTGTGTACCCATGATGTGGACACAGGGGACAGTCCGCCAGTGAAGAACAAGTCTTACCGGCTGTCCGATAAGGTCAAGGCTAGTATCCAGGGTGAGGTTGTCAAGATGCTAGAACTGGGGGTGATTGAGCCTTCCAGTAGCCCTTGGGCTAGTCCGGTAGTGTTGGTGCCGAAAGCGGCCCCCCCGGGCACCACACCAGAACTTCGGTTCTGTGTGGATTATCGTGGACTCAACTCAGTCACCAAGACCGACGCTCACCCGATCCCTCGGGCGGATGAGCTCATAGACCGGCTGGGAGCAGCCCGGTATCTGAGTACCATTGATTTAACATCAGGCTATTGGCAGATCGCCATGGCGGAAGGAGCAAAGGAGAAGACTGCGTTCTCCACCCCCGAGGGCCACTTTCAATTCCAGGTGATGCCCTTCGGGTTGAAAAATGCTCCAGCCACTTTCCAGCGGTTGGTGAACCAGGTGCTGTCTGGCCTAGAGGCCTTCTCTGCTGCCTATCTGGATGACATAGCTGTCTTCAGTAGCAGCTGGGAGGACCATCTGCAGCATCTCCAGGAGGTGCTACAGGCTTTGCAACGGGCTGGTCTAACCATCAAGGCCAGCAAGTGCCAGATTGGACAGGGATGTGTCGTGTACCTGGGGCACCTGGTGGGCGGAGGTAAGGTGCAACCCCTCCAAGCCAAGATTGAGACCATCATGGCCTGGGAGCCCCCAAGACCCAAACAGAGGTCCGAGCTTTTCTCGGCCTCACGGGATACTACCGCCGGTTCGTCAAGGGATATGGAACCATCGTGGGCCCATTGACGGAATTGACTTCCAAGAAGCAGCCACGCAGAGTAATCTGGACGGCTGCCTGCCAGGATGCCTTTGAGACTCTTAAACGTGCCATGTGCACCGCCCCGGTGCTCAGGACTCCAGACTTCGGATGGGAATTTATCGTGCAGACAGACGCTTCTGAGCATGGCATAGGAGCTGTGCTCTCGCAGCTGAATGACGATGGCCAAGACCAGCCAGTGGCCTTTATCTCCCGAAGACTACTCCCCGGGAACAGCGGTGGAGTACCATCGAGCGGGAAGCCTTTGCTGTGGTTTGGGCTGTGAAGAAGTTGAGGCCATACCTTTTTGGTTGTCACTTCTTGATCCAGACCGACCACAGACCCCTTCGCTGGCTCATGCAGATGAGAGGCGAAAATCCCAAATTGTTGAGATGGTCCATTTCCCTCCAGGGGATGGACTTTCGGGTGGAACATCGACCCGGTGTAGACCACGCCAACGCTGACGGTCTCTCCCGGTTTTTCCGCCTTAGTGAAGAGAACTCCCTAGAGGTTGGGAAGCTCTCCCCTCTTTCGGCTGGGGGGACGCGTGTTAGACCTGTCAGCCCTAGGGTGGTCTTGCCCTGTTTTTCCCTTTTTGCGCCTCATTTTTGCCACCATATTTTTACTGGACCTAGGTCTCCGGGCGCCTTACCACTGCTGGTCAGTGCTGAGGTGCAGGTGCTCTCTCACTAAAGATGGCTGCCACAGGCCCCTGCTACTGCAGAGGGCCTTCCACACATACACGCTAGTCGCCAGAGTCAGGCTGGGACAAGGGATACAGTAGCCATCCCGTCCCCGCCTCTGGACCCCATAGCTAGGTAGGTGGAAGGTTCCAGAACCTTCCGGGCTGTGGGAGGAGTTACGTTTTGCCGCCTTTAGGAGGGTCACCTGACCTAGGGGTATAAGAGGTTTGGAGGGAAAACCTTTTAGTTAGTTAGGTTGAGGCACCGCTGAACCTGGGAGAACCTGCGCTGGAGTACAGACTTTAGGGCCTAGGGGAGACCTACACTACTGCCGCTGACAGGGTCAAGGCCCTGCTGCCGTAAGATAGATGAGGAACGCCCACCACCCACTGATCTTGCCCAGTGTGAGGGGACCCAGGGAACCATCTCCAGCGTGCCAGGAGGAACATCAAACACTCCAAGAACCTCCAACTCACAAACCCCCCCTGTTCATCAAAAGACTTTGCTGAATCCAAAAGTAACAGGACCTCGAGTGAAACCGTCGAGAAGGGATCACGAGGCGAAGCGCTGTGTCCGAAGCGCTAGACCTTCACCCCCCTATCTATCTATACAGACAGCTGGACTATCCCCCAAGAACCCTTCCCACACAGCCCTGTGCATAAGGCTGTCAGCGCGCCTGCGCTGCAACTCCAAGTGAGGAGAGAACTTGACCTCCCCCCTCAGTCACTGACCTGGTGACCGGATCGCCGCCGCGGCCGCCGCCGCGTGAAGAGGGAGCTGAGGCAGGAAGACCTCTCCCCCGTGCATAACTGTGGTGAGGGGCGCCGTCCGCGCCCTCACCGAAACCCCAGAAGTCACCGCCGGGCCCGAGACCCCTGCCGCTGCAAGCGCGGCCAAGAATAACACCGCCGCAGCCCCGAGGGCCGCGTGAAGTGAGCTGAGGCCTACTGCGGCCTCCAGGCCCGTAGACGCTGTTGCCGAGGGGCCGGGGACGCTGACCGCGTCACAGGTCGCGCCCCGAAAAGGCCGCGACGGGATTGGCCCGCCGGAGCCAATCGCCGGAGAAGAAGGAGAGGGGAGGCGTCGCCTGGCAACCGACGAAGGCCGCGACGCGATTGGCCCAGCCGGAGCCAAGCGAGACGACGTCAGAGGGGCTCCACTGCCAACGGGAGCCCCCGGAAGAGGAGAAGGCCGCGACGCGATTGGCCCAGCCGGAGCCAATCGAGAGGACGTCCACGGGGCTCCACTGCCAACGGGAGCCCCAAGAAGAATCGCCGCCGCGCCAGGATTGGGCGCCGTCAAGAGCCCGCCTCCGCCCAGCACGTCCGGAGGTAAGGACGAACCTCCTGTGTCCTCGCGGGAAGCCGGAGCCGTCTGCGAGGACTGCCGGCTCCCGCTCAGAGTCCCCACTCTCTCCCCTGACTCCACGGGGGCCGGAGGAGTGGCATACCGGCCCCCAACGAAGCAGCAACACCGCGAGAGGCTCCATAGCCTCGTGAAACAGCCACAGCGCCGGCCGGAGGGCCGTGAGACTCGCGCCGGGCCCCGCCCCACACAACAGAGGGCTGGCCCGGAGAAGAGTCCGCCGTGAGGCCCCGCAGCCAGCCACAACACCGCAGGTGAGCCCAGGAGGCCCCTAGGGCTCTAGGTTAAGCCCCTGGGGGCCGGGGGCCACGCTTCAAGAGGGAGTAAGGAGGGAGGGGGCCTTTGATGACATTTGATAACAGGCCAGGCACCTGGGGTAACCCTAGCCTAACGTAACCCTCACCTCCCCTGGGAGATAAAGGAGTCCCCCCTTATAGGAAGCCCCCAGCTGCTGGACATGTTGAGGGGTTCCCTCTAGGATTCCCTCCCGCCTAGTGTACCATAGGCTGTACAGAGTACCTAGGCTTGATGTATGTGCCCCGTGGCAAAAGAGGTTAACGCCTAAAAAGTGTTGTGCATGTTCTAGGCCCCCCTTTGTTAGAGCACCCGAATTATTATTGGTGCTGTGATTTTAAAGCGGCCTTTTAGTGGCCAGAATTGTTAAGGGTCTTTTTAAATGAATGCGCACCAGTTAAAAGAATGTATAATCTGCATACTTGAATGCCATCTTGATTGAGATAAAGAAACCTGATTTTACTTATACAAGCCTGGTGTGGTGTCCGGTTATTGCTCCGCATATCTGAGTCAAAGTAAGAGTGTGCTGCACAACTGCCTTACACATTGCCTTCGCGTGCCTTTCCCCGCTTTGCGCCATGCTACCGTAACGGACTCGGTAACTCCCGTTTCCAACACCTAGTATATGGTATACTATGTACCCAGGGCAGAGGTACCCCAGAGGCCTACCAGGGGCTGCAGCATGTATTATGCCACCCCTGAGAGGCCATTCAAACTGACACCACAGGTCTGCTACAGCAGCCTGTGTAAGGTGGTGTATCCACCCCTTACTGAGATATAGGTTCCCTATATCTCTCCATATCACTGCATATGTAAACCTATCAGTCACCCCTATGGCAGGCCTTAACAATCCTGAAGGCAGGGTGCTGGGTTTCATGTGAGAGGGTGCCCATGCATGAGCAGGGCCCCTCTGCAGCTTTCGGAATCTTCATTCCGGGGTTGTTTGTGATGCAGCCGAACCATATACTCTTAAGTGCATTATAACCTCGCGGTAAATGCTAACTTGAGAATGGCTGCATGGAAACATGTCGTGTTTGGTGTCAAACACCTTGGAATCATACCTCCACACCAGTAACTGGGGTGGGAGGTATGATTCCACCCTACTAGAGGGAGAAACATGGCACCACCGGTACACTCGGTACCAGCTTAACAGAACCCTGGCATCACAAAATGGATGCTGCAGCCACAGACACGAGTCTGCCCTCCTGCTGCTGGACGAAACTCCGGCAGGGGAGGCCTGGACAATAGGTTTCCTGTCACAGGGAGGTGTGACCACCTCCCAGACAGGCTTTAGTGTATTGGGGCTGGGTGGGTGCACTCTGAGAGTGCTTTGAAGTCTGCACTGGGGGCACATTTGGTGTCCCTGTGCATAGTCCAGCTCAAACCGGTTGCAGGGGCTACCAGCCCCTGCTCTGACGCGAAACTGGACAAAGGAAATGGGTGTAGCCACCCCTCTTTCCTGACCCTTCCATAGGTGGGTCCCCAGAGTTTGTCCCACCCCTTCCTTGGGTATAAAGTAGGAACCCCTGACTACAGGACCTTAGATTACACCTGGACTAAACTCTGACACAGAAACCAAGTACTTCGACGATCTGCACAACGCTGGATGACTGAAGAATCTCCCTTGGAGTAAAGGAGTTACTCCCCTGCAAGGCAGGCACCTTTAACGCAACTGACCGGTTGGCATCTCCGAAGCTCCGACGGACTCTGAAGAATATTGCCACACAGGAGGTGCGTTTTCCAAGGTCTTAGAGGTCAAAGGCTCATGCACGAGCACCCTCTCACATGAAACCCAGCACCCTGCCTTCAGGATTGTTAAGGCCTGCCATAGGGGTGACTGATAAGTTTACATGTGCAGTGATATGGAGAGATATAGGGAACCTATATCTCAGTAAGGGGTTGTTGGACTTGGCCCTGCTTGCAGGGTCATCCCGGAACTTTTTTGCCTTCCCCCTAGTCTTTTTCATAACATGAAGTAGGTGGTTTCAGGACTCTGAGCACTTTAGCGCTGGTTAGCAGTGCAAAGTGCGTGTGCTTTCTGCCTTCCATAGGCTAGGATTGGGAACTTCCACCCCCTATGGATAACTCTAAATGAAACAAGATAAATATGTTATGTGGGGTGGTTGAACGGAAAACAATAAATGCTGCGCAAGGGTGTACGCAGGTTTATTTACGCTGTTGGAGAAATGTCACTTTTAACAAGTTGCCATTTTGGTGTGCTTTGTGCCTGCCCGCCTGAGGTGGGTTGCCGGTCTAGTTCTCGAAGTGATAGGGTGCTCTACACCTCCCCCAAAACCAGTTGGGACCGGTTTCCCCAGGGAGCCTTCAAGAAGCTTCTGGCCTTGTCCAGTAGGTGGGGTGAGGGGCGTATATATAGAGGAGCTGAGACTCCTTGTGGGTGTGCTGTACTTGGACTTTGACTTGGAGGGGACACTCTGCCAGGAGGTACCACCGCAAGGGCCTGCGCGCTGGCCCCTGTGCCCATCTGTACCCGTCTGCTGTCCACAGGGCCAGTGAGAGACCTTTACTGGAGTAAAGACTGCTGTGTCAGGAGGAGTGCCACATTATGGGGGTTGACTGTTACAAGGAACTGCTGTCCTGTTATGATGAGCTGCCCACTGCCGGCTGATCTTGCCCACCAATGACTGTGCTCTCCTGCTTCCCTAAACCCAGCACCTGGTGAGCGCCATAACTTTATACTTTATTCCAGCTCTGCCTGCTTTACAGCGCCCTGTGAGCGCTGGGTCTGCCCAGGAGTGCGGAGCTGACGCCTGCAGCGCTGTGCTGCCAAGGTGCTACAACTGTGCCCAGGAGGAGAGGAGCTGGCGCCTGCAGCGCGAGGCTGCAAGGGAATCCCCGGCATGAGGGATTCCCCCCTGCGCTGCCCGAAGCGAGCGGGAGCCCACCCCGCATTTCTGCCGCATGGTGGTGCTGGAGGATCGGGTGCCACCCCGCCTGCATATTTTATTAATTCGCGGGTGCCCACCCCACTTGAGACTTCGACTCAGGAGGTAGCCTACCCCTCATTGCCGCCAGAATTCACCGCCGCTGCCTGGGGATCCTACATGGACCGTAAGGCGCCGTGGAGCAGGAGCGCTGCAACTGAAAAGCACTGCGGAGCAAAGTGCTGTGTGCCCAAGATCACCGCCGCCGGGCGGTGTGGGTGCCGTAACTCACCTCCTCGATGAACAGCGGCCTGGTGGTGGTCTGCGGTAGCACCCTGGGCCTGTGGGGCTCCGTGCCTGCCCCTCCGGCTGTCGCGACTGCTGGGCCGGTGAAGATCTCCCCGGAATTCACCGCCGCCGGCCCGGGAGGTTCAGGAGTCCCGCGCGGGCTCCCCCGCTGATGTCAGAGGGGAGCCGCGCTGGGATTGGTGCGCATGCTGGGAGTTGCCCGGCAACAGGAGGATGTCATCCGGGAAGACCCGGGAGCGTGAGACCATCTGACCGGGGAAGTGAGGCCTGCCTGAGCGGGGCTCTCGTGAGTTGGAGAGAGCCCCGTGGCCACCGAGAAGTGGGAGCAGTGCATGCTCCATCCCAGCCGAGGCAGAGTCGGGCCGAAGAACAGGAGGAGCCCCGTCGAGACGCCCTCAGCCCTGGGAGGACAGGAGAGGTTCCGGTCGGGCACATTGTCGGTGCCTTCCCTGCCCGAGGAGACGTCCGGAGCCTGCCCCGAGAGCCGGTGAGTGGGGCCCCTTAGGGAATTGGTTGTGGAGGGGGCAACGGGGCACATTGTCGGTGCCCGCCCCGCTCGTGGTCCTCCATAGTGGACCCGAGTGGTAGTGCTGATTTTCCCAGCTGCCCCGCCTGGCAGTGGGCAGCTGCAACGTGCAGCCACATTGGTTGAAGCCCCCGTGGGACTTCAACACGGACCGGGCCACAGTGCCCCGGGGGCTACACAGCGACGCCGCAGTTGCGGTCCGCTGCAACGTGAGGCATTTTTTGGGCCTTCAGAGTCCCGGAGTAGGGGGCTCCCACGTGACAGTACTGGTTTGTACCCTGTACAGCTGCACCACGGCGGCGGGCAGCTGCAACGTGGTGGCAATCTGGTCACCCAGAGTCCCGGAGTGGGACTCCCAATTGCACCGTGGTGCCAGTACTCTTTTTGGGCATATGTTTACCTTTAGAGTCCCAGAGTAGGGGCTCCCCGGGCGCAGTGGCGCCACAGACTAGACTGCAACGTTGGTGGCATGTATAATATGCACATGATGATGCCATGATGTACGCATGATTGGTTTAGGCCTGATTGTGGGACAATATATTCTTATGCCTAATGGTTTCATGCTAGTGAGGTGTCGCATGCTAATGTGTTTATACACCACGTGACTTCTGCTGTTATGATGCATAATGTGGTTTTATGCCTAAGGTTGATGCCCAGATGTATTGATGTGCCCCTGGATGGTCCCTATGCACATTATTGGTGTTCGGTATAATGTGCTCACCGCGGCTTGATGAGATGTGCAAATAAGGAAGGGGTTATTGCTTCATGTGGGCTCTACTGATTATGTTTTATGCCCCATGCTCATGGTTCATGCCTAATGAGGGGATTATGATCTGGGCCTATTGGGATGCTGCATTTATACAGATGGTTTTGTGCAGGATAGGCCTCTCTCAGTAATGCCATGATGTCTGCATAATGTATTTATGCCTAATGCTTTTCCCCTAAGGTTACACTGATGGTTTTATGCATAATGGACTTCTACCGGATCTAAGGTGGCCTATGCCTCATGCAAATGTGATTTATGCCAAAGGGGTTGATCATGCTTTTATGCTACTGATGATGCCTCTACGTTCACAGGTTTATGCCTACTTTGGTTCATGCTAAAGGGACCTTGCTAAGTTCATGATCTTGCCAGTAGGTACTGGCTGTTACACATTTACTACTGATAGTTACATTCACTATTTGTACTCTGTGATGGTTCTGGCAGCGGCCCGATTGGCCCTGCCTTGTACATAATCCCCCCTGTAAATTGCTACCGGGTGACAGTTGGCACAGCGTTATATGTGCCTGTGATTATGACTCTAATGTGTTTTCCTAATACAAGACTAGTTTTACACAACCTGGTGTGGAGTCTCTTTGTAGTGTGCCTAGTGTGTTGTCGTGTGTGGGTGCTGCGCAGATGCTTTACACATTGCCTCCGGAGTTTAGCCTACCCGCTCCGCGCCAAGCTACCCCAGTCTAACAGGGGTGGATACACCACCTTACACAGGCTGCTGTAGCAGACCTGTTGTGTCATTTTAAAAGGCTTCCCAGGGGTGGCACAATACATGTTGCAGCCCCTGGTAGGCCTCTGGGGTACCTATGCCCTGGGTACATAGTATACCATATACTAGGGACTTATAAGGGTACCCCAGAATCCAATCTGGAGTGTACCTAAAGTACATACAATCAATTTAGAGTAGAAAGCAGATAGATTGGGGTCCTGATTAGCAGGGCCTCAGTCTGGCTAAGTCGAAAAACAGTGAAACATCAGCAAAAAGTGGGGGTACACCAGCTTTCTTGACCCTGGCATCACAAAATGGATGCTGCCAGCCACAGACACGAGTCTGCACTCCTGCTGCTGGACGAAACTCCGGCAGGGGAAGGTTTGACAATAGGTTTCCTGTCACAGGGCTGTGTGACCACCTCCCAGACAGGCTTTAGTGTATAGGGGCTGGGTGGGTGCACTCAGAGTGCTTTGATGTCTGCACTGGGGGCACATTTGGTGTCCCTGTGCATAGTCCAGCTCAAACCAGTTGCATGAGCCATTTGCTCCTGCTCTGGTGCGAAACTGGACAAAGGACATGGGTGTAGCCACCCCTCTGTCCTGACCCTCCCATAGGTGGGTCCCCAGAGTTTGTCCCACCCCTTCCTTGGGTATAAAGTAGGAACCCCTGACTACAGGATTTTAGATTTTACCTGGACTAAACTCTGCTACAGAAACCAAGTACTTTGACCATCTGCACGACGCTGGATGACTGAAGAATCTCCCTTGGAGTAAAGGAGTTACTCCCCTGCTGAGCAGGCACCTAAACGTATCTGACCGGTTTGCATCTACAAAGCTCCTGAAGGACTCCAAAGATTTCTGCAACACAGGAGGTGGGTTCCCAAGGTCTCTGAGGTTGATCTGCGCTCTCAGCAATTCTGAGCGCCGTATCCCTCGTGGGGACCGTGTAATTCATACCCCTGTGCACAGTGTACATTTGCAGCAGCGTATGCTTTTTGGCGAACCCCTGAGGCTGTGCTTTGGGCTACTTGTAATCCTCACCCCGAGCAATAATTCCACTGAAGATTTCCGGCCTACACTCCACGAGTGTTCTGTGGGCTGGTATTTAGTGATTCAGCTCGAGGTCCCTTTGCAATCCCTGGTCCGTTGGCCTGTGGGTCCCTGTGAAGGTAACTTTGACTTTCAGTGGGCTTTCCTGGTTGCTCCAGATGTGCCCTGACTCTCCATAGCTTGGAGAGTCCCCAGGACCTTACTGGTCCTCACAGAAGCATCTTTCCTCTGACCGCGTGGGTTGCAGTTGCCAAGGCTTGTTGGTGTTCAATCTGGACACTGACCCCTCAGCACTCGACATCCTTCATGGGACAGCTCACCTCTGGAATTTGGTCATCATCGACATCTCCTGGTCCCCGTGGCTGCAGAGTCAAGCTTCACCTCTTCTCACCTGAAGCACCCGACATCGGTGGGCATTCGATTGCTCCGCTCCTGGTCACGTGAAGTGACCCAGACTTTGTCCCCTCTGCTTTCAGGTTCTTCTCATCTACGATCCAGGCTTGGATCACACCGGACACTTTTCTTCTCCACGGCAGCAGTACTTTTTCGCATCACACCATTGAAAACGACGAGGGTTTCCGACACCACTTGACCCCTATGCACGCTGCTCCTCTGGGATAGGTAACACAGGTACCTCTGTACTCTCAAGGGTGCTGGCCTTAGAACCTTCTATGTTTAGCTGGGTTTGCTTAAAGTCCTCTCCGAAGTGTCCTTAATCTTTAAATTTCCAACTGCGACTTTCCCATAGAGATGTATTGAGCTCGCGCCTGTGTTCACACACTGCACCCGTCCTCCGTGGGTCCCCTGTGTCACTACCTTGGGTGGTTCCTTGGGGTCCCAGCGATTCTACGTGCTCTAGGCACTGTGTCTAGTCAAGTCGTGGTTGTTATACCACTTTCTTAGTATATGGTTTGGTCTCCCCTGGAGCCCACTGTGTATTGTGCTATTTACTGACGTTCTAGTGATTTAATATTGTGTGCTTTGTTCTCTAATCTCATAAAGAGGTTAGTAGAGAGTGTTTAGTAATAAATACATATATTTTATATATTCCTTGTGTGGTTCTCCTTTCATTTGGTCATTCAGGAGGTTATGATCTGGTAAAACAAGCTGCTTTACATTCCTTCAAGACTTAGCCTGAAGGCTGCTCTCCATAGCTACCACTAGGATAGCTTTCAATAAAGGTTGTCTTTAACCTAATCATCAATAAGGGTCGTTTGGACTGGTGCAAGGTGCCCACTTTAATTAGTGGACAGCATATACCAGGCCAACTTCTCACATTGGTGTGCATCGGTTGGGATTCAAGCTTGCTATTGTTTTACCAGATAATCTCATTGAGTGGCTAATTGAAAACCACTAAAGGTACTTACGTGCATATAAATCAAGACTAGAATAAAGTAAGTTCTACTGAACTTAGAGTTGGGTAAGTCAAGGGCCTAGCACACCCTTTCTTCAACTCAAGAGAGTTTCAGTTCCCACTAGGGTAGGTAGGTGCCTACACCACACCACACTAGTATGTCTTCTAGGCCAGAAGCCAGTGGGCCTCTGCCAACTAAGTATGACCACATCTCATTTCAGGAATTGAGAACCATGTGTACATCTAGAAAACTGAAGACAGGGAAAAACCCAAACACTCAACGCCTCATAGAGGCTTTGCTTTTAGATTACCTCAGAAAGACCCCAGGGTCTGATGAGGCAGGCAAAGGGGGTGGGGCAGCAGAAGAGGAAAGGCCAGGAAGTGAAAACTTCTATTACCTGGACTCTGATGCTGGCCAGGAGGAGCAAACTGATCCTAACCCGGACAATCCAATTCTTCCTGAGGGTGAGGAAGAAGGCCTCAGTGGCCCTCTTTCTACCCCACCTGGAAGGGTTAAAAGTTTACCAAGAAGATCAAGATCTCCTTCTCAGGCATCTAATCATTCTGGTACTTCTGTAGGGAGCTCTGTTTCTCATAGGACCTCTGCTCCTCATAAAAGGGAGTCCTCTTATGAGAGGAAGTGCCAACTGCTTGAGTTTGAGAGAGCTAAGCTCAGAATCAAAAGAGAGCAAGTGGCCTTAGATAGGGAATCCCTGGAGCTTCAGAGAGCTTCTAAAAAGTTGGGGCTAGAGCCACATGGTGGCAGCAACAGTGTCCCTAGGAGTAGAGAGCATACTCATGACCATAGGAACCTGAACAAGATTGTCCCTCCCTACCAGAGTGGGGATGACATCCACAAATGGATAACTGCACTGGAGAGGGCCTGTAAGGTACAGAGGGTCCCTCGGGAGCAGTGGGCAGCAATCTTGTGGCTCTCCTTTGCAGACAAAGGTAGAGACAAGCTCCTCACTGTTAGAGAAGAGGATGCTGATAATTACAAAGTCTTGAAGAGTGCTCTGATTGATGGGTTTGGCTTAACCACTGAGCAATCCAGGATTAATTTCAGAGATACCCAAAAGGCACAGACTCAAGACTGGGTTGACTTTGTAGATTGTGCTACTAAGACTCTGGAAGGCTGGTTACTTGGCAGTAAAGTGTGTGATTTTAAAGGATTGTACAATTTAATTATGAGGGAGCAGATCCTTAATAATTGTCAAAATCAGCTGTTGCATCAGTACCTGGTGTACTCTGATCTGACCTCTCCCCAAGAATTGGGCCAGAAGGCAGACAAATGGGTCAGAACCAGGGTGAGGCAGAAGGTTCAGAACCAAGGTGGTGACCCCAAGAAGCAAGATTCTAAAAACTCTGATAAGGGTGGGGAGAAGGGTAAAGACCAGAAGTATTCTCAAGGGCCCCAAAAATCTGCATCTGGTGGGGAGTCACAATCAAACAAGGGTAAAGGCAAGAAGAAGCCATGGTGTCAAATCTGTAAACAGAAGACCCATTGGACAAGTGATTGTACCAAGTCCAAGGACTCAACTCCAGCCACCATTGCCCGTAAGGCAACTGTTCCCCCTAGTCCAGCTCCAAGTGGTGATACTCAGAATAAGGGTGTAGTAGGGTTAACCCTGGGATCTGAGATGGACTCTGGCCTACTCAGAGTTCCAACTCAGGCTGTGTTGGTCTGTGATGGAGGCATGGATATTGCCTCCTTATTTGTAAGCCCCAGTAATCTGGGCAAATACAGACAGCAGCCTTTGATAAATGGAAAAGAGGCCTTGGCATTCAGGGACACAGGAGCAAGTGTCACAATGGTGACAAAAGATCTTGTGGTTCCTGAGCAAATCATACTTGTTGAGATGTACCAAGTGACCAATGCTAGCAATGTCAAAACAGACCATTCTTTGGCAGTTGTTAATTTCACCTGGGGAGGGGTAACTGGCCCTAAGAAGGTTGTGGTAAGTGCCGACCTCCCTGTTGAATGCTTGTTGGGCAATGATTTAGAAACTTCAGCTTGGGCTGAAGTGGAACTCAGGACGCATGCAGAAATGTTGGGTATCCCTGCAGATGTGTTTGCTATGACTAGGTCACAGGCAAAAATGTCTAACACTGAACAGGCCCTGGATCCTGGAAAAATGGACCGGGTGCCTTCCAAGAGAAGGAGCAGTAGGGTTAAGGCAGTGTCTTCCCCCCTGCCTCAGAATCCGGACCAGTCTCTTGAGGGAGCTGATCTTAGTCCTGAAGAAGGAACTGTCCCAGATGAGCTTGAACCTGATCAGGTTGAGTTCTTGGGGACAGGGGGCCCTTCCAGGGCAGATCTGAGCCAGGAGCAGCTGAACTGCCCCTCTCTTGAACCCCTCAGACAGCAAGCTGCTGCTGAGGCTGCTGGGAGTGCTAGTGGGTCCCATAGGATCTACTGGGATGATGGACTCCTTTACTCAGAGAGTAGAGACCCCAAGCCTGGTGCCACCAGGAGGTTGGTTATACCTCTGAAGTTTAGGGGCTTCCTATTGACAATAGCACATGATATCCCCTTAGCAGGTCACCTAGGCCAAAACAAGAATTGGGACAGAATTGTCCCTCACTTTCATTGGCCTCACATGTCTGAAGACACCAAGGAGTTTTGTTGCTCCTGTGTCACCTGTCAAGCCAGTGTTAAGGCAGGTGGTACTACAAAGGCCCCCCTGATACCACTACCTGTGGTGGGGGTTCCCTTTGAGAGGGTTGGGATTGACATTGTTGGTCCCATGGATCCTCAAACTGCATCTGGGCACAGATTTATACTGGTGGTGGTGGACCATGCCACTAGGTATCCAGAGGCAATTCCCCTTAGAACTACCACAGCTCCTGTGGTGGCAAGAGCCCTCCTGGGAATCTTTTCCAGGCTGGGTTTTCCTAAGGAGGTAGTATCAGACAGAGGTGCAAACTTCATGTCTAGTTACTTGACTGCTATGTGGAAGGAGTGTGGAGTAAATTACAAATGTACCACCCCTTATCACCCACAATGCAATGGGTTAGTTGAAAGGTTCAACAAAACTCTAAAGGGCATGATTAAAGGTCTCCCAGAAAAGCTTAGGCACAGATGGGACATACATTTGCCCTGCCTTCTCTTTGCCTGCAGAGAGGTTCCTCAGAAGGGGGTTGGTTACAGCCCATTTGAACTTCTGTTTGGACATCCAGTTAGGGGTCCATTGTGTCTAGTGAAGGAGGGATGGGAGTTACCTCTCAAACCTCCTAAACAGGATATTGTGGACTATGTACTTGGTCTCCGTTCCAGGATGGCTGAGTACATGAAGAAGGCAACTAAAAACCTTGAGGCTAGCCAGGAATTGCAAAAGGCCTGGCATGACCAAAAGGCTGTGTTGACTGTTTATCAGCCAGGACAGAAAGTATGGGTGTTGGAGCCTGTGGCCCCAGCAGCCCTCCAAGACAAGTGGAGTGGCCCTCATACAATCATTGAGCAAAAGCGAGAGGTTACCTACCTGGTGCTCCATGTCAACAGGCTCAAACCATATGTTGACAGGGCAGACATAGGCTTGCTCATGGCTACTGATGAGGGACAGGAGGAAGAGAGTGATCCACTCCCTGATCTGCTTTCACAGAACCCTGATGATGGTTCAGTTGATGGTGTAGCCTTGGCAGGCAGCCTCACTGTCCAACAGCAAACTGATTGCAGAAAAGTTCTTAATCAGTTTAGACATATGTTTTCACTGACTCCAAGTCAGACTACCTGGTGCACTCATGAAGTGGACACTGGGGACAGTCTGCCTGTTAAACATAAGATTTACAGGCAACCTGACCATGTCAGGGACTGCATCAGGACTGAGGTCCAGAAGATGTTGGATTTGGGAGTGATTGAACCCTCAGATAGCCCTTGGGCTAGTCCAGTAGTCTTGGTACCCAAGCCTTACACCCAGGGAGGTAAGAGAGATATGAGGTTTTGTGTTGACTACAGAGGTCTCAATGCAGTCACTAGGACTGATGCCCATCCAATCCCTAGGGCAGATGAGCCCTTTAGATACTTTGGCCTCAGCCAAGTTTCTGAGCACATTTGACCTGACAGCTGGCTACTGGCAAATCAGACTAGCTGAGGATGCAAAAGCCAAAACAGCATTCTCAACCCCTAGTGGGCACTACCAATTTGTGGTGATGCCCTTTGGTTTGAAGAATGCACCTGCCACGTTTCAAAGGTTGGTGAATAAAGTCCTTACAGGCCTGGAAGCCTATAGTGCAGCTTATCTTGATGATATTGCTGTCTTTAGCTCCACCTAGGAGGATCACCTGGTCCACCTGAGAAATGTTTTGGAGGCCCTGCAGAAAGCAGGCCTCACTATCAAGGCCTCCAAGTGCCAGATAGGGCAGAGTCAAGTTGTATACCTGGGCCACCTTGTGGGTGGAGGCCAGGTTCAACCATTGCAGAGCAAAATCCAGACCATCATGGACTGGGTTGCTCCAACCACCCAGACTCAGGTCAGAGCTTTCTTGGGCCTGACTGGGTACTATAGGAGGTTTGTCAAAGGATATGGATCCATAGTGACCCCTTTGAATGACTTAACTTCCAAGAGAATGCCAAAGAAAGTTCAGTGGACAGTTAGCTGTCAAAAGGCATTTGATGACCTGAAGCAGGCCATGTGCACTGCTCCCATTCTGCAAAGTCCTGACTATTCCAAACAATTCATTGTCCAAACAGATGCATCTGAGTTGGGGGTAGGGGCTGTGTTATCAGAATTGAATGATGAGGGTCAGGATCAGCCAGTAGCTTTTATTAGCAGAAGGCTGACCCCCAGAGAGAAACGTTGGTCAGCTATTGAGAGGGAAGCCTTTGCTGTGGTTTGGGCTCTAAAGAAGCTGAGGCCATACTTGTTTGGCACTCACTTCATTGTTCAGACAGACCATAAGCCCCTCTTATGGCTAAAACAGATGAAGGGTGAAAACCCCAAACTTTTGAGGTGGTCCATTTCCCTACAGGGGATGGACTATACAGTGGAACATAGACATGGGAGTAACCATGCCAATGCAGATGGACTCTCCAGATATTTCCACTTAGAACAGGAAGACTCAACTGGTCAAGGTTAGTTTAATGTCCTGACGTTGGGGG
Organism: Calotriton arnoldi; assembly: GCA_963921515.1. Lineage (NCBI taxonomy): Eukaryota > Metazoa > Chordata > Amphibia > Caudata > Salamandridae > Calotriton > Calotriton arnoldi. The sequence continues at coordinate 935,252 of CAWUFW010004571.1, read as the reverse complement.
GGGGGGTTGTGTAGGAGAGTAGGATCTGCTTCTTATAGTTACCCCCACCTTTTGCTGATGTTTCACTGTTTTCGGCTTAGTCTGACTGGGATCCTGCTATTCAGGACCCCAGTCTATCTGCTTTCTCCTCTAAATTGATTGCAAGTACTTTAGGTACACTCCAGATTGGATTCTGGGGTACCCTTATAAGTCCCTAGTATATGGTATACTATGTACCCAGGGCCTAGGTACCCCAGAGGCTTCCCAGGGGCTGCAGCATGTATTGTGCCACCCCTGAGAGACCATACAAAATGACACCACAGGTCTGCTACAGCAGCCTGTGGAAGGTGGTGCATGCACCCCTTACTTAGATATAGGTTCACTATATCTATCCTAATCACTGCACATATAAACCTATCAGTCACCCCTATAGCAGGCCTTATCAATCCTGAAGGCAGGGTGCTGGGTTTTATGTGAGAGGGTGCCCATGCATGAGCAGAGCCCCTCTGCAGCCTTCGGAACCTATATTCCGGGGTTGTTTGTGATGCAGCCAACCATATATACTTAAGTGCATTATAACCTCGCGGTAAATGCTAACTTTAAAACGGCTGCATGGAAACATGTCGTGTTTGGTGTCAAACACCTTGGAATCATACCTCCCCCGCCAGTAACTGGCGGGGGAGGTATGATTCCACCCTCCTAGAGGGAGAAATATCACAACACCGGTACACCCGGTACCAGCTTTCTTGACCCTGGCATCACAAAATGGATGCTGCCAGCCACAGACACGAGTCTGCACTCCTGCTGCTGGACGAAACTCCGGCAGGGGAAGGTTTGACAATAGGTTTCCTGTCACAGGGAGGTGTGACCACCTCCCAGACAGGCTTTAGTGTATTGGGGCTGGGTGGGTGCACTCTGAGAGTGCTTTGATGTCTGCACTGGGGGCACATTTGGTGTCCCTGTGCATAGTCCAGCTCAAACCGGTTGCAGGAGCCATTTGCTCCTGCTCTGGCGCGAAACTGGACAAAGGACATGGGTGTAGCCACCCCTCTGTCCTGACCCTCCCATAGGTGGGTCCCCAGAGTTTGTCCCACCCCTTGCTTGGGTATAAAGTAGGAACCCCTGACTACAGGATTTTAGATTTTACCTGGACTAAACTCTGCTACAGAAACCAAGTACTTTGACCATCTGCACGACGCTGGATGACTGAAGAATCTCCCTTGGAGTAAAGGAGTTACTCCCCTGCTTAGCAGGCACCTAAACGCATCTGACTGGTTTGCATGTACGAAGCTCCTGAAGGACTCCGAAGATTTCTGCAACACAGGATGTGGGTTCCCAAGGTCTCTGAGGTTGAAATGCGCTCTCAGCAATTCTGAGGCCCGTATCCATCGTGGGGACCTTGTAACCCGTACCCCTGTGCACCGTGTACATTTGCAGCAGCATATGCTTTTTGGAAACCCCTGAGGCTGTGCTTTGGGCTACTTGTAGTCCTGACCCCGAGCAGTAATTCCACCGAAGATTTCCGGCCTACACTCCACGAGTGTTCCGTGGGCTGGTATTTAGTGATTGAGCTTGAGGTCCCTTCACGATCCCTGGTCCGTTGGCCTGTGGATGCCTGTGAAAGTAACTTTGACTTTCAGTGGGCTTTCCTGGTTGCTCCAGATGTGCCCTGACTCTCCATTGCTTGGGGAGTCCCCAGGACCTTGCTGGTCCTCACAGAAGCATCTTTCCTCTGACCACGTGGGTTGCAGTTGCCAAGGCTTGTTGGTGTTCAATCTGGACACTGACCCCCCAGCACTCGACATCCTTCATGGCACAGCTCACGTCTGGAATTTGGTCATCATCGACATCTCCTGGTCCCCGTGGCTGCAGAGTCAAGCTTCACCTCTTCTCACCTGAAGCACCCGACATCGGTGGGCATTCGATTGCTCCGCTCCTGGTCACGTGAAGTGACCCAGACTGTGTCCCCTCTGCTTTCAGGTTCTTCTCATCTCCGATCCAGGCTTGGATCACACCGGACACTTTTCTTCTCCACGGCAGCAGTACTTTTTCGCATCACGCCATTGAAAACGACGAGGGTTTCCGACACCACTTGACCCCTATGCACCCAGCTCCTCTGGGATAGGTAACACGGGTACCTTGGTACTCTCAAGGGTGCTGGCCTTAGAACCTACTATGTTTCGCTGGGTTTGCTTAAAGTCCTCTCCGAAGTGTCCTTAATCTTTAAATTTCCAACAGTGACTTTCCCATAGAGTTGTACGGAGCTCGCGCCTGTGTTCACACACTGCATCCGTCCTCCATGGGTCCCCTGTGTCACTACCTTGGGTGGTTCCTTGGGGTCCCAGTGATTCTATGTGCTCTAGGCACTGTGTCTAGTCAAGTCGTGGTTGTTATACCACTTTCTTAGTATATGGTTTGGTCTCCCCTGGAGCCCACTGTGTATTGTGCTATTTACTGTCGTTCTAGTGATTTAATATTGTGTGCTTTGTTCTCTAATCTCATAAAGAGGTTAGTAGAGAGTGTTTAGTAATAAATACATATATTTTATATATTCCTTGTGTGGTTCTCCTTTCATTTGGTCATTCAGGAGGTTATGATCTGGTAAAACAAGCTGCTTTACATTCCTTCAAGACTTAGCCTGAAGGCTGCTCTCCTTAGCTACCACTAGGATAGCGTTCAATAAAGGTTGTCTTTAACCTAATCATCAATAAGGGTCGTTTGGACTGTTGCAAGGTGCCCACTTTAATTAGTGGACAGCATATACCAGGCCAACTTCTTACAGGGAGTGGCCAGGGGCACGGAGGGCAGTGGACCAGAGGGCAGGCTGTGGAAGGGACCAGGGGCAAGGAGGGCAGTGGATCAGATGGCTGGTTGTGGAAGGGACCAGGGGCAAGGAGAGCAGTGGGCGAGAGGGCAGGTTGTGGAAAGGACCAGAGGCATGGAGGGCAGTGGACCAAAGGGCAGGTTGTGGAAGGGACCAGGGGCAAGGAGGGCAGTGGACCAGAGGGCTGGTTGTGGAAGGGACCAGGGGAAAGGAGGGCAGGTTGTGGACGGGACCAGGGGCACAGAGGGCAGTGGATGAGAGGGCATGTTGTGGAAGGGAAGGGCCAGTGGCAGAGAGGGCAGTGGACGAGAGGGCAGGTTGTGGATGGGAGGGGCCAGGGGCATGGAGGGCAGTGGACAAGAGGGCAAGTCGTAGAAGGGAGGGGCCAGGAGCAGAGGGCAGTGGACGAGAGGGCAGGTTGTGGAAGGGACTAGGAGCATGGAGGGCAGCGGACGAGAGGGCAGGTTGTGGAAGAAACCAGGGGCAAGAAGGGCAGTGGACGAGAGGGCAAGTTGTGGAAGGGACCAGGGGCAAGGAGGGCAGTGGGCGAGATGGCAGGTTGTGGAAAAGACCAGGGCATGGAGGGCAGCAGGCGAGAGGGCAGGTTGTGGAAGGGACCAGGGGCAAGGAGGGCAGCGGACCAGAGGGCTGGTTGTGGAAGGGACCAGGGGCAAGTAGGGCAGGGGACCAGAGGGCAAGTTTTGGAAGGGACCAGGGGCAAGGAGGGCAGTGGGCGAGAGGGCAGGTTATGGAAAGGACCAGAGGCATGGAGGGCAGTGGACGAGAGGGCAGGTTGTGGAAGGGTGGGGCCAGGGGCATGGAGGGCAGTGGACGAGAGGGCAGGTTGTGGAAGGGACTAGGAGCATGAATGGCAGCGGACGAGAGGGCAGGTTGTGGAAGAAACCAGGGGCAAGGAGGGCAGTGGACGAGAGGGCAAGTTGTGGAAGGGACCAGGGGCAAGGAGGGCAGTGGGCGAGATGGCAGGTTGTGGAAAAGACCAGGGCATGGAGGGCAGCAGGCGAGAGGGCAGGTTGTGGAAGGGACCAGGGGCAAGGAGGGCAGCGGACCAGAGGGCTGGTTGTGGAAGGGACCAGGGGCAAGGAGGGCAGGGGACCAGAGGGCAAGTTTTGGAAGGGACCAGGGGCAAGGAGGGCAGTGGGCGAGAGGGCAGGTTATGGAAAGGACCAGAGGCATGGAGGGCAGTGGACGAGAGGGCAGGTTGTGGAAGGGTGGGGCCAGGGGCATGGAGGGCAGTGGACAAGAGGGCAGGTTGTGGAAGGGAGGGGCCAGAGGCACAGAGGGCAGTGGACGAGAGGGCAGGTTGTGGAAGGGAGGGGCCAGGGGCCTGGAGGGCAGTGGACGAGAGGGCAGGTCGTGGAAGGGAGGGGCCAGGAGCAGAGGGCAGTGGAGGAGAGGGCAGATTGTAGAAGGGACCAGGGGCACGGAGGGCAGCGGACGAGAGGGCAGGTTGTGGAAGGGACATGGGGCAAGGAGGGCAGTGGGCGAGACGGCTGGTTGTGGAAGGGACCAGGGGCAAGGAGGGCAGTGGGCGAGAGGGCAGGTTGTGGAAAGGACCAGAGGCATGGAGGGCAGTGGACGAGAGGGCAGGTTGATGAAGGGAGGGGCCATGGGCACAGAGGTCAGTGGATGAGAGGGCAGGTTGTGGAAGGGAGGGACCAGGGGCACAGAGGGCAGTGGATGAGAGGGCAAGTTGTGGAAGGGACCAGGGGCACAGAGGGCAGTGGATGAGAGGGCAGGTTGTGGAAGGGAGGGGCCAGGGGCACAGAGGGCAGTGGACAAGAGGGCAGGTTGTGGAAGGGACCAGGAGCAAGGAGGGCAGGGGACAAAGGGGCAGGTTGTGGAAGGGACTAGGGGCAAGGAAGGCAGTGGACCAGAGGGCTGGTTGTGGAAGGGACCAGGGGCAAGGAGGGCAGGTTGTGGAAGGGACCAGGGGCACGGAGGGCAGTGGACCAGAGGACAGGTTGTGAAAGGAACCAGGGGCAAGGAGAGCAGTGGACCAGAGGACAGGTTGTGGAAGGGACCGGGGCACGGAGGGCAGTGGACCAGAGGACCGGTTGTGGACGGGACCAGGGGCACGGAGGGCAGTGGACCAGAGGACAGGTTGTGAAAGGAACCAGGGGCACGGAGGGCAGTGGACCAGAGGACAGGTTGTGGAAGGGAACCGGGGCACGGAGGGCAGTGGACCAGAGGGCCGGTTGTGGAAGGAGCCAGGGTCTCGGAGGGCAGTGGACCAGAGGGCAGGTTGTGGAAGGGACCAGGGGCAAGGAGGGCAGAGGACCAGAGGGCAGGTTGTGGAGGGACCCAGGGCACGGAGGGGAGTGGACAGGTTGTGGAAGGGACCTGGGGCACGGAGGGAAGTGGGCGAGAGGGCAGGTTGTGGAAGGGACCAGGGGCAAGGAGTGCAGTAGACCAGAGGGCAAGTTGTAGAAGGGACCAGGGGCAAGGAGGGCAGTGGACAATAGGGCAGGTTGTGGAAGGGAACAGGGGAAAGGAGGGCATGGGGACCAGAGGGCAGGTAGTGGAAGGGACCGGGGGCACGGAGGGCAATTGACTAGAGAGCATGTTGTGGAAGGGACCAGGGTCACAGAGGGCAGTGGACGAGAGGGCAGGTTGTGGAAGGGACCAGGAGCAAGGAGGGCAGGGGACAAGAGGGCAGGTTGTGGAAGGGACCAGGGGCAAGGAGGGCAGTGGACCAGAGGGCTGGTTGTGGAAGGGACCAGGGGCAAGGAGGGCAGCTTGAGGAAGGGACCAAGGACAAGGAGGGCAGTGGACCAGAGGGCTGGTTGTGGAAGGGAGGGGCCAGGGGCTGAGAGGGCAGTGGACGAGAGGGCAGGTTGTGGAAGGGAGGGGAAAGGGGCACAGAGGGCAGTGGACGAGAGGGCAGGTTGTCGAAGGGACCAGGGGCACAGAGTGCAGTGGACGAGAGGGCAGATTGTGGAAGAGACCAGGGGCACAGAGGGCAGTGGACGAGAGGGCAGATTGTGGAAGGACCAGGGGCACAGAGGGCAGTGGACGAGAGGGCAGGTAGTGGAAGGGAGGGGCCAGGGGCATGGAGGGCAGTGGATGAGAAGGCAGGTTGTGGAAGGGAGGGGCCAGGGGCACAGAGGGCAGTGGACGAGAGGGCAGGTTGTGGAAGGGAGGGGCCAGGGGCATGGAGGGCAGTGGACGAGAGGGCAGGTCATGGAAGGGAGGGGCCAGGAGCAGAGGGCAGTGGACGAGAGGGCAGGTTCTGGAAGGGGCCAGGGGCATGGAGGGCAGTGGACGAGAGGGCAGGTCATGGAAGGGAGGGGCCAGGAGCAGAGGGCAGTAGACGAGAGGGCAGGTTGTGGAAGAGACCAGGGGCACGGAGGGCAGTGGACGAGAGGGCAGGTTGTGGAAGGGACCAGGGGCAAGGAGGGCAGTGGACGAGAGGGCAGGTTGTGGAAGGGACCAGGGGCAAGGAGGGCAGTGGACCAGCGGGCAGGTTGTGGAAGGGACCATGGGGGAGAAGGGCAGTGAGTGAGAGGGCAGGTTGTGGAAGGTACCAGAGGCACTGAGGGCATTGGACGAGAGGGCAGGTTGTGGAAGGGACCAGGGGCATGGAGAGCAGTGGACGAGAGGGCAGGTTGTGGAAGGGACCATGGGCACGGAGGGCAGTGGGCGAGAGGCAGGTTGTGGAAGGGACCAGAGGCAAGGAGGGCAGTGGATGAGAGGGCAGGTTGTGGAAGGGACCAGTGGCACAGAGGGCAGTGGACCAGAGGGCAGGTTGTGGAAGGGACCAGGTGCACGGAGGGCAGTGGACGAGAGGGCAGGTGGTGGAAAAGACCAGGGGCAAGGAGGGCAGGGAACCAGAGGGCAGGTTGTGGAAGGGACCAGGGGCACTGAGGGCAGTGGACCAGAGGGCTGGTTGTGGAAGGGACCAGGGGCAAGGAGGACAGGGGACCAGAGGGCAGGTTGTGGAAGGGACCAGGGGCACAGAGTGCAGTGGACATCTATCCTAGTGGTAGCTATGGAGAGCAGCCTTCAGGCTAAGTCTTGAAGGAGTGTAAAGCAGCTTGGTTTACCAGATTATAACCTCTTGAATGACCAAATGAAAGGAGAACCACACCCGGTATATATAAAATATATGTATTTATTTCTAGATACTCACTACTAATCTCTTTATGAGATTAGAGTCCAAGATACACAATATCACAGTATTAAAACGACAGTAAATAGCACAATATACAATGGGCCCCAGGGGGGGACCAAACCATATATTAAGAAAGTGGTATAAGAACCACGACTTGACTAGACACAGTGCCTAGAGCATGTAGAATCGCTGGGACCCCAAGGAACCACCCAAGGTAGTGACACAGGCGACCCACGGGGGACGTGTGCAGTGTGAGAACACAGCCGCGAGCGCCATAGGATTCTATGAGGAAAGTCGCGGTTGGAATTTTAAAGCAAAAGGACACTTAGGAGAGGACTTTGAGCAAACCCCTTTAGACTTAAGGGGTTCTAGGGCCAACACCCACGGGAGCACCGGAGTACTCGAGATACCTCACCCAGGGAAGCCGGGTGCATAGGTGTCAAATGGTGTCGGAAATCGTCGTTGTTTTCAATGGCGATCTACTGCAAGGTGCTGCTGCCGTGAAGAAGAAAAGTGTCCGGGGTGATCCAAGCCTGGATCGAAGATGTGAAGAACCTGAAAGCAGAGGGGACAGAGTCTGGGTCACTAGCCAGTGACCAGGAGCGGAGCAATCGAATGCCCACCGATGTCGGGTGCTTCAGGTGCGAAGAGGTGAAGCTTGACTCTGCAGCCACGGGGTCCCGGAGACGTCGAGGATGACCAGGAGCAGGATTCGAGCTGTCCCACAAAGAATGTCGAGTGCTGGGGTATCGGTGCTCGGATTGAACACAACAAGCCTTGGCAACAGCAACCCACGCAGGAAGAGAAAAGATGCTTCTGTGAGGACCAGCAAGGTCCTGGGGACGCCGCAAGCGATGGAGAGTCAGGGCACATCTAGGGCAACCAGAAAAGCCTAATTAAAGTTAGAGTTGCCTTCTTGGGGACCCACAGGTCAACGGACCAGGGATCGCAAAGGGACCTCAAGAGGAATCACAAAAGGGCGGCCGACGGAACACTCGTTGAGTGTAGGCCGGCAATCTTCGGTGTAATTACTGGTCGGGATCAGGGCTACAAGTAACCCAAAGCTCAGCCTCAGGGGTTCCCGGAAAGCTGATGCTTCTGCAAATGGACGCGGTGCCCAGGGGTTTGGGTTGCACGGTCACCACGAGGGATACGGGCCTCAGACTTGCTGTGGGCACAGATCGACCTCTAAGACCTTGGAAAACCCACCTCCTGTGTGGCAATATTCTTTGGAGTCCTCAGGAGCTGCATAGATGCCAACTGGTCAGTTGCATTAAAGTGACTGCCTTGCAGGGGAGTAACTCCTTTACTCTAAGGGAGATTCTTCAGTCATCCAGCGTAGTGCAGATCATTGAAGTACTTGGTTTCTGTGTCAGAGTTTAGTCCAGGTGTAATCTAAAGTCCTGTAGTCAGGGGTTCCTACTTTATACCCAAGGAAGGGGTGGGACAAACTCTGGGGACCCACCTATGGAAGGGTCAGGAAAGAGGGGTGGCTATACCCATTTCCTTTGTCCAGTTTCGCGCCAGAGCAGGGGCTGGTAGCCCCTGTAACCGGTTTGAGCTGGACTATGCACAGGGACACCAAATGTGCCCCCAGTGCAGACTTCAAAGCACTCTTGGAGTGCACCCACCCAGCCCCAATACACTAAAGCCTGTCTGGGAGGTGGTCACACCTCCCTGTGACAGGAAACCTATTGTCCAGGCCTCCCCTGCCGGAGTTTCGTCCAGCAGCAGGAGGGCAGACTCGTGTCTGTGGCTGCAGCATCCATTTTGTGATGCCAGGGTTCTGTTAAGCTGGTACCGGGTGTACCGGTGGTGCCATGTTTCTCCCTCTAGTAGGGTGGAATCATACCTCCCACCCCAGTTACTGGGATGGAGGTATGATTCCAAGGTGTTTGACACCAAACACGACATGTTTCCATGCAGCCATTGTCAAGTTAGCATTTACCGCGAGGTTATAATGCACTTAAGAGTATATGCTTTGGCTGCATCACAAACAACCCCGGAATGAAGATTCCGAAAGCTGCAGAGGGGCTCTGCTCATGCATGGGCACCCTCTCACACGAAACCCAGCACCCTGCCTTCAGGATTGTTAAGGCCTGCCATAGGGGTGACTGATAGGTTTACATGTGCAGTGATATGGAGAGATATAGGGAACCTATATCTCAGTAAGGGGTGGATACACCACCTTACACAGGCTGCTGTAGCAGACCTGTTGTGTCATTTTAAAAGGCTTCCCAGGGGTGGCATAATACATGCTGCAGCCCCTGGTAGGCCTCTGGGGTACCTATGCCCTGGGTACATAGTATACCATATACTAGGGACTCACAAGGGTACCCCAGAATCCAATCTGGAGTGTACCTAAAGTACATACAATCAATTTAGAGTAGAAGGCAGATAGACTGGGGTCCTGATTAGCAGGGCCTCAGTCTGGCTAAGTCGAAAAACAGTGAAACATCAGCAAAAAGTGAGGGAAACTATAAGAAGCAGATCCTACTCTCCTACACAACCCCCCACCCCCAAACGTCAGGACATTAAACTAACCTTGACCAGTTGAGTCTTCATGTTCTAAGTGGAAATATCTGGAGAGTCCATCTGCATTGGCATGTTTACTCCCAGGTCTATGTTCCACTGTATAGTCCATCCCCTGTAGGGAAATGGACCACCTCAAAAGTTTGGGGTTTTCACCCTTCATCTGTTTTAGCCATAAGAGGGGCTTGTGGTCTGTCTGAACAATGTAGTGAGTGCCAAACAAGTATGTGTGAGAAGTTGGCCTGGCATATCCTGTCCACTAGTTATAGTGGGCACCTTGCACCAGTCCAAAAGACCCTTATGATGATAGGTTTAAAGACAACCTTTATTGAAAGCTATCCTAGCGGTAGCTATGGAGAGCAGCCTCAGGCTAAGTATTGAAGGAATGTAAAGCAGCTTGGTTCACCAGAATATAACCTCTTGAATGACCAAATGAAAGGAGAACCACACCAGGTATATATATATAAAATATATGTATTTATTTCTAAACACTCACTACTAATCTCTTTATGAGATTATAGTCCAAGATACACAATATCACAGTATTAAAACGACAGTAAATAGCACAATATACACTGGGCCCCAGGGGGGGACCAAACCATATATTAATAAAGTGGTATAAGAACCACGACTTGACTAGACAGTGCCTAGAGCACGTAGAATCGCTGGGACCCCAAGGAACCACCCAAGGTAGTGACACAGGAGACCCACGGGGGACGTGTGCAGTGTGAGAACACAGCCGGGAGCGCCGTAGGATTCTATGAGGAAAGTCGCGGTTGGAATTCTTAAAGATAAAGGACACTTAGGAGAGGACTTTGAGCAAACCCCTTTAGACTTAAGGGGTTCTAGGGTCAACACCCACGGGAGCACCGTAGTACTCGAGTTACCTCACCCAGGGAAGCCGGGTGCATAGGTGTCAAATGGTGTCGGGAATCGTCGTTGATTTCAATGGCGATCTGCTGCAAAGTGCTGCTGCCGTGAAAGAGAAAAGTGTCCGGTGTGATCCAAGCCTGGATCAAAGATGTGAAGAACCTGAAAGCAGAGGGGACAGAGTCTGGGTCACTAGCCAGTGACCAGGAGCGGAGCAATCGAATGCCCACCGATGTCGGGTGCTTCAGGTGCGAAGAGGTGAAGCTTGACTCTGCAGCCACGGGGTCCCGGAGACGTCAAGGATGACCAGGAGCCGGATTCGAGCTGTGCCACGAAGGATGTCGAGTGCTGGGGTGTCGGTGCTCGGATTGAACACAACAAGTCTTGGCAACAGCAACCCATGCAGGAAGAGAAAAGATGCTTCTGTGTGGACCAGCAAGGTCCTGGGGACTCCCCAAGCGATGGAGAGTCAGGGCACGTCTGGAGAAACCAGGGAAGCCCAATCAAAGTTAGAGTTGCCTTCTTGGGGACCCACAGGTCAACGGACCATGGATCGCGAAGGGACCTCGAGAGGAATCACAAAATGGCGGCCCGCGGAACACTCGTTGAGTGTAAGCCAGCAATCTTCGGTGTGATCATGGCTCGGGGTCAGGGCTACAAGTAACCCAAAGCTCAGCCTCAGGGAATTCCGGAAAGCTGATGCTTCCGCAAATGGACGCGGTGCCCAGGGGTTCAGTTTGCACGGTCACCACGAGGGATACGGGCCTCAGACTTGCTGTGGGCACAGATCGACCTCTAGGACCTCGGAAAACCCACCTCCTGTGTGGCAATATTCTTCGGAGTCCGTCGGAGCTTCGGAGATGCCAACCGGTCAGCTGCATTAAAGGTGCCTGCCTTGCAGGGGAGTAACTCCTTTACTCCAAGGGAGATTCTTTAGTCATCCAGCGTAGTGCAGATCGTTGAAGTACTTGGTTTCTGTGTCAGAGTTTAGTCCAGGTGTAATCTAAAGTCCTGTAGTCAGGGGTTCCTACTTTATACCTAAGGAAGGGGAGGGACAAACTCTGGGGACCCACCTATGGGAGGGTCTTGAAAGAGGGGTGGCTACACCCATTTCCTTTGTCCAGTTTCGCGCCAGAGCAGGGGCTGGTAGCCCCTGCAACCGGTTTGAGCTGGACTATGCACAGGGACACCAAATGTGCCCCCAGTGCAGACTTCAAAGCACTCTCAGAGTGCACCCACCCAGCCCCAATACACTAAAGCCTGTCTGGGAGGTGGTCACACCTCCCTGTGACAGGAAACCTATTGTCCAGGCCTCCCCTGCCGGAGTTTCGTCCAGCAGCAGGAGGGCAGACTCGTGTCTGTGGCTGCAGCATCCATTTTGTGATGCCAGGGTTCTGTTAAGCTGGTACCGGGTGTACCGGTGGTACCAGGTTTCTCCCTCTAGTAGGGTGGAATCATACCTCCCACCCCAGTTACTGGGGTGGAGGTATGATTCCAAGGTGTTTGACACCAAACACGACATGTTTCCATGCAGCCATTCTCAAGTTAGCATTTACCGCGAGGTTATAATGCACTTAAGAGTATATGGTTTGGCTGCATCACAAACAACCCCAGAATGAAGATTCCGAAAGCTGCAGAGGGGCTCTGCTCATGCATGAGCACCCTCTCACATGAAACCCAGCACCCTGCCTTCAGGATTGTTAAGGCCTGCCATAGGGGTGACTGATAGGTTTACATGTGCAGTGATATGGAGAGATATAGGGAACCTATATCTCAGTAAGGGGTGGATACACCACCTTACACAGGCTGCTGTAGCAAACCTGTTGTGTCATTTTAAAAGGCTTCCCAGGGGTGGCACAATACAGGCTGCAGCCCCTGGTAGGCCTCTGGGGTACCTATGCCCTGGGTACATAGTATACCATATACTAGGGACTCACAAGGGTACCCCATAATCCAATCTGGAGTGTACCTAAAGTACATACAGTCAATTTAGAGTAGAAAGCAGATAGCCAGACTGAGGCCCTGCTAATCAGGACCCCAGTCTAAGTCGAAAAACAGTGAAACATCAGCAAAAAGTGGGGGTATCTATAAGAAGCAGATCCTACTCTCCTACACAACCCCCCCCCAAACGTCAGGACATTAAACTAACCTTGACCAGTTGAGTCTTCATGTTCTAAGTGGAAATATCTGGAGAGTCCATCTGCATTGGCATGGTTACTCCCAGGTCTATGTTCCACTGTATAATCCATCCCCTGTAGGGAAATGGACCACCTCAAAAGTTTGGGGTTTTCACCCTTCATCTGTTTTAGCCATAAGAGGGGCTTGTGGTCTGTCTGAACAATAAAGTGAGTGCCAAACATGTATGGCCTCAGCTTCTTCAAGGCCCAGACCACAGCAAAGGCCTCCCTCTCAATGGCTGACCAACGTTTCTCTCTGGGGGTCAACCCTCTGCTAATAAAAGCTACTGGCTGATCCTGACCATCATTCAATTGTGATAACACAGTCCCTACCCCCAACTCAGATGCATCTGTTTGGACAATGAATTGCTTGGAGTAATCAGGACTTTGCAGAATGGGAGCAGTGCACATGGCCTGCTTCAGGTCATCAAATGCCTTTTGACAGCTAACTGTCCACTGAACTTTCTTGGGCATTCTTTTAGAAGTGAAGTCATTCAAAGGGGTCACTATGGATCCATACCCTTTGACAAATCTTCTATAGTACCCAGTCAGGCCCAAGAAAGCTCTGACCTGAGTCTGGGTAGTTGGAGCAACCCAGTCCATGATGGTCTGGATTTTGCTCTGCAATGGTTGAACCTGGCCTCCACCCACAAGGTGGCCCAGGTACACAACCTGACTCTGCCCTATCTGGCACTTGGTGGCCTTGATAGTTAGGCCTGCTTTCTGCAGGGCCTCCAAAACATTTCGCAGGTGGACCAGGTGATCCTCCCAGGTACCAGGTTTCTCCCTCTAGTAGGGTGGAATCATACCTCCCACCCCAGTTACTGGGGTGGAGGTATGATTCCAAGGTGTTTGACACCAAACACGACATGTTTCCATGCAGCCATTCTCAAGTTAGCATTTACCGCGAGGTTATAATGCACTTAAGAGTATATGGTTTGGCTGCATCACAAACAACCCCAGAATGAAGATTCCGAAAGCTGCAGAGGGGCTCTGCTCATGCATGAGCACCCTCTCACATGAAACCCAGCACCCTGCCTTCAGGATTGTTAAGGCCTGCCATAGGGGTGACTGATAGGTTTACATGTGCAGTGATATGGAGAGATATAGGGAACCTATATCTCAGTAAGGGGTGGATACACCACCTTACACAGGCTGCTGTAGCAAACCTGTTGTGTCATTTTAAAAGGCTTCCCAGGGGTGGCACAATACAGGCTGCAGCCCCTGGTAGGCCTCTGGGGTACCTATGCCCTGGGTACATAGTATACCATATACTAGGGACTCACAAGGGTACCCCATAATCCAATCTGGAGTGTACCTAAAGTACATACAGTCAATTTAGAGTAGAAAGCAGATAGCCAGACTGAGGCCCTGCTAATCAGGACCCCAGTCTAAGTCGAAAAACAGTGAAACATCAGCAAAAAGTGGGGGTATCTATAAGAAGCAGATCCTACTCTCCTACACAACCCCCCAAACGTCAGGACATTAAACTAACCTTGACCAGTTGAGTCTTCATGTTCTAAGTGGAAATATCTGGAGAGTCCATCTGCATTGGCATGGTTACTCCCAGGTCTATGTTCCACTGTATAATCCATCCCCTGTAGGGAAATGGACCACCTCAAAAGTTTGGGGTTTTCACCCTTCATCTGTTTTAGCCATAAGAGGGGCTTGTGGTCTGTCTGAACAATAAAGTGAGTGCCAAACATGTATGGCCTCAGCTTCTTCAAGGCCCAGACCACAGCAAAGGCCTCCCTCTCAATGGCTGACCAACGTTTCTCTCTGGGGGTCAACCCTCTGCTAATAAAAGCTACTGGCTGATCCTGACCATCATTCAATTGTGATAACACAGTCCCTACCCCCAACTCAGATGCATCTGTTTGGACAATGAATTGCTTGGAGTAATCAGGACTTTGCAGAATGGGAGCAGTGCACATGGCCTGCTTCAGGTCATCAAATGCCTTTTGACAGCTAACTGTCCACTGAACTTTCTTGGGCATTCTTTTAGAAGTGAAGTCATTCAAAGGGGTCACTATGGATCCATACCCTTTGACAAATCTTCTATAGTACCCAGTCAGGCCCAAGAAAGCTCTGACCTGAGTCTGGGTAGTTGGAGCAACCCAGTCCATGATGGTCTGGATTTTGCTCTGCAATGGTTGAACCTGGCCTCCACCCACAAGGTGGCCCAGGTACACAACCTGACTCTGCCCTATCTGGCACTTGGTGGCCTTGATAGTTAGGCCTGCTTTCTGCAGGGCCTCCAAAACATTTCGCAGGTGGACCAGGTGATCCTCCCAGGTGGAGCTAAAGAGAGCAATATCATCTAGATATGCTGCACTATAGGGTTCCAGGCCTGTAAGGACTTTGTTCACCAACCTTTGAAAAGTGGCAGGTGCTTTTTTCAAACCAAAGGGCATCACCACAAACTGGTAGTGCCCACTAGGGGTAGAAAATGCTGTTTTGGCTTTTGCATCCTCAGCTAGTCTGATTTGCCAGTAGCCAGCTTTCAGGTCAAATGTGCTGAGAAACTTGGCAGAGGCCAAAGTGTCTATGAGCTCATCTGCCCTAGGGATTGGATGGGCATCAGTCCTAGTGACTGCATTGAGACCTCTGTAGTCTACACAAAACCTCATCTCTCTCTTACCACCCTGGGTGTGAGGTTTAGGCACTAAGACTACTGGACTAGCCCAAGGGCTATCTGAGGGTTCAATCACACCCAAATCCAACATCTTCTGGACTTCAGTCCTGATGCAGTCCCTGACATGGTCAGGTTGCCTGTAAATCTTATTTTTAACAGGCAGACTGTCCCCAGTATCCACTTCATGAGTGCACCAGGTAGTCTGACTTGGAGTCAGAGAGAACATATGTCTGAACTGATTGAGAACCTTTCTGCAATCAGTTTGCTGCTGGTCAGTGAGGCTGCCTGCCAAGTCTACACCATCTACTGATCCATCATCAGGGTTCTGAGAGAGCAGGTCAGGGAGTGGATCACTCTCTTACTCCTGTCCCTCATCAGTAGCCATGAGCAAGCCCATGTCTGCCCTGTCAACATATGGTTTCAGTCTGTTGACATGGAGCACCCTATGGGGGCTCCTGGGAGTTCCAAGGTCCACCAGATAGGTAACCTCTCCCTTCTGTTCAACAATTGTATGGGGGCCACTCCACTTGTCTTGGAGGGCTGCTGGGGCCACAGGCTCCAACACCCATACTTTCTGTCCTGGCTGATAAACAGTCAACACAGCCTTTTGGTCATGCCAGGCTTTTTGTAATTCCTGGCTAGCCTCAAGGTTTTTAGTTGCCTTCTTCATGTACTCAGCCATCCGGGAGCGGAGACCAAGTACATAGTCCACAATATCCTGTTTGGGGGTTTGAGAGGTAACTCCCATCCCTCCTTCACTAGACACAATGGACCCCTAACTGGATGTCCAAACAGAAGCTCAAATGGGCTGTAACCAACCCCCTTCTGTGGAACCTCTCTGTAGGCAAAGAGAAGGCAGGGCAAAAGTATGTCCCATCTGCGCCTAAGCTTTTCTGGGAGACCTTTAATCATGCCCTTCAAGGGTTTGTTGAACCTTTCAACTAAACCATTGCATTGTGGGTGATAGGGGTGGTAAATTTATAATTTACTCCACACTCCTTCCACATAGCAGTCAAGTAACTAGACATGAAGTTTGCATCTCTGTCTGATACTACCTCCTTAGGAAAACCCACCCTGGAAAAGATTCCCAGGAGGGCCCTTGCCACCACAGGAGCTGTGGTGGTCCTGAGGGGAATTGCTTCTGGGTACCTAGTGGCATGGCCCACCACCACCAGGATAAATCTGTGCCCAGATGCTGTTTGAGGATCTAGGGGACCAACAATGTCAATCCCTACCCTCTCAAAGGGAACCCCCATCACAGGTAGTGGTATCAGGGAGGCCTTTGTAGTGCTACCTGCCTTACCACTGGCTTGACAGGTAACACAGGAGCGACAAAACTCCTTGGTGTCTTCACAGAAGCATCTTTCCTCTGACCACGTGGGTTGCAGTTGCCAAGGCATGTTGGTGTTCAATCCGGACACTGACCCCCCAGCACTCGACATCCTTTGTGGGACAGCTCACCTCTGGACTTTGGTCGTCGTCGACGTCTCCTGGTCCCCGGGCTGCAGAGTCAAGCTTCACCTCTTCTCACCTGAAGCACCCGACATCGGTGGGCATTCGATTGCTCCGCTCCTGGTCACGTGAAGTGACCCAGACTGTGTCCCCTCTGCTTTCAGGTTCTTCTCATCTCCGATCCAGGCTTGGATCACACCGGACACTTTTCTTCTCCACGGCAGCAGTACTTTTTCGCATCACGCCATTGAAAACGACGAGGGTTTCCGACACCACTTGACCCCTATGCACCCAGCTCCTCTGGGATAGGTAACACGGGTACCTTGGTACTCTCAAGGGTGCTGGCCTTAGAACCTTCTATGTTTCGCTGGGTTTGCTTAAAGTCCTCTCCGAAGTGTCCTTAATCTTTAAATTTCCAACAGTGACTTTCCCATAGAGTTGTACGGAGCTCGCGCCTGTGTTCACACACTGCACCCGTCCTCCGTGGGTCCCCTGTGTCACTACCTTGGGTGGTTCCTTGGGGTCCCAGTGATTCTATGTGCTCTAGGCACTGTGTCTAGTCAAGTCGTGGTTGTTATACCACTTTCTTAGTATATGGTTTGGTCCCCCCCTGGAGCCCACTGTGTATTGTGCTATTTACTGTCGTTCTAGTGATTTAATATTGTGTGCTTTGTTCTCTAATCTCATAAAGAGGTTAGTAGAGAGTGTTTAGTAATAAATACATATATTTTAGATATTCCTTGTGTGGTTCTCCTTTCATTTGGTCATTCAGGAGGTTATGATCTGGTAAAACAAGCTGCTTTACATTCCTTCAAGACTTAGCCTGAAGGCTGCTCTCCTTAGCTACCACTAGGATAGTGTTCAATAAAGGTTGTCTTTAACCTAATCATCAATAAGGGTCGTTTGGACTGGTGCAAGGTGCCCACTTTAATTAGTGGACAGCATATACCAGGCCAACTTCTTACAGGGAGTGGCCAGGGGCACGGAGGGCAGTGGACAAGAGGGCAGGCTGTGGAAGGGACCAGGGGCAAGGAGGGCAGTGGATCAGATGGCTGGTTGTGGAAGGGACCAGGGGCAAGGAGAGCAGTGGGCGAGAGAGCAGGTTGTGGAAAGGACCAGAGGCATGGAGGTTAGTGGACCAAAGGGCAGGTTGTGGAAGGGACCAGGGGCAAGGAGGGCAGTGGACCAGAGGGCTGGTTGTGGAAGGGACCAGGGGAAAGGAGGGCAGGTTGTGGACGGGACCAGGGGCACAGAGGGCAGTGGATGAGAGGGCAGGTTGTGGAAGGGAAGGGCCAGTGGCAGAGAGGGCAGTGGACGAGCGGGCAGGTTGTGGATGGGAGGGGCCAGGGGCATGGAGGGCAGTGGACAAGAGGGCAAGTCGTAGAAGGGAGGGGCCAGGAGCAGAGGGCAGTGGACGAGAGGGCAGGTTGTGGAAGGGACTAGGAGAATGGAGGGCAGCGGACGAGAGGGCAGGTTGTGGAAGAAACCAGGGGCAAGGAGGGCAGTGGACGAGAGGGCAAGTTGTGGAAGGGACCAGGGGCAAGGAGGGCAGTGGGCGAGATGGCAGGTTGTGGAAAAGACCAGGGCATGGAGGGCAGCAGACGAGAGGGCAGGTTGTGGAAGGGACCAGGGGCAAGGAGGGCAGCGGACCAGAGGGCTGGTTGTGGAAGGGACCAGGGGCAAGGAGGGCAGGGGACCAGAGGGCAAGTTTTGGAAGGGACCAGGGGCAAGGAGGGCAGTGGGCGAGAGGGCAGGTTATGGAAAGGACCAGAGGCATGGAGGGCAGTGGACGAGAGGGCAGGTTGTGGAAGGGTGGGGCCAGGGGCATGGAGGGCAGTGGACGAGAGGGCAGGTTGTGGAAGGGAGGGGCCAGAGGCACAGAGGGCAGTGGACGAGAGGGCAGGTTGTGGAAGGGAGGGGCCAGGGGCCTGGAGGGCAGTGGACGAGAGGGCAGGTCGTGGAAGGGAGGGGCCAGGAGCAGAGGGCAGTGGATGAGAGGGCAGATTGTAGAAGGGACCAGGGGCACGGAGGGCAGCGGACGAGAGGGCAGGTTGTGGAAGGGACATGGGGCAAGGAGGGCAGTGGGCGAGACTGCAGGTTGTGGAAGAGACCAGGGCATGGAGGGCAGCAGACGAGAGGGCAGGTTGTGGAAGGGACCAGGGGCAAGGAGGGCAGCGGACCAGAGGGCTGGTTGTGGAAGGGACCAGGGGCAAGGAGGGCAGTGGGCGAGAGGGCAGGTTGTGGAAAGGACCAGAGGCATGGAGGGCAGTGGACGAGAGGGCAGGTTGATGAAGGGAGGGGCCATGGGCACAGAGGTCAGTGGATGAGAGGGCAGATTGTGGAAGGGAGGGACCAGGGGCACAGAGGGCAGTGGACGAGAGGGCAAGTTGTGGAAGGGACCAGGGGCACAGAGGGCAGTGGATGAGAGGGCAGGTTGTGGAAGGGAGGGGCCAGGGGCACAGAGGGCAGTGGACAAGAGGGCAGGTTGTGGAAGGGACCAGGAGCAAGGAGGGCAGGGGACAAAGGGGCAGGTTGTGGAAGGGACCAGGGGCAAGGAGGGCAGTGGACCAGAGGGCTGGTTGTGGAAGGGACCAGGGGCAAGGAGGGCAGGTTGTCGAAGGGACCAGGGGCAAGGAGGGCAGTGGACCAGAGGGCTGGTTGTGGAAGGGACCAGGGGCACGGAGGTCAGTGGACCAGAGGACAGGTTGTGAAAGGAACCAGGGGCAAGGAGGGCAGTGGACCAGAGGACAGGTTGTGGAAGGGACCGGGGCACGGAGGGCAGTGGACCAGAGGGCTGGTTGTGGACGGGACCAGGGGCACGGAGGGCAGTGGACCAGAGGACAGGTTGTGAAAGGAACCAGGGGCACGGAGGGCAGTGGACCAGAGGACAGGTTGTGGAAGGGAACCGGGGCACGGAGGGCAGTGGACCAGAGGGCCGGTTGTGGAAGGGGCCAGGGTCGCGGAAGGCAGTGGACCAGAGGGCAGGTTGTGGAAGGGACCAGGGGCAAGGAGGGCAGAGGACCAGAGGGCAGGTTGTGGAGGGACCCAGGGCACGGAGGGGAGTGGACAGGTTGTGGAAGGGACCTGGGGCACGGAGGGAAGTGGGCGAGAGGGCAGGTTGTGGAAGGGACCAGGGGCAAGGAGTGCAGTAGACCAGAGGGCAAGTTGTAGAAGGGACCAGGGGCAAGGAGGGCAGTGGACAATAGGGCAGGTTGTGGAAGGGACCAGGGGAAAGGAGGGCATGGGGACCAGAGGGCAGGTAGTGGAAGGGACCGGGGGCACGGAGGGCAATTGACTAGAGAGCATGTTGTGGAAGGGAGGGGCCAGGAGCAGAGGGCAGTGGACGACAGGGCAGGTTGTGGAAGGGACCAGGGTCACAGAGGGCAGTGGACGAGAGGGCAGGTTGTGGAAGGGACCAGGAGCAAGGAGGGCAGGGGACAAGAGGGCAGGTTGTGGAAGGGACCAGGGGCAAGGAGGGCAGTGGACCAGAGGGCTGGTTGTGGAAGGGACCAGGGGCAAGGAGGGCAGCTTGTGGAAGGGACCAAGGACAAGGAGGGCAGTGGACCAGAGGGCTGGTTGTGGAAGGGAGGGGCCAGGGGCTGAGAGGGCAGTGGACGAGAGGGCAGGTTGTGGAAGGGAGGGGAAAGGGGCACAGATGGCAGTGGACGAGAGGGCAGGTTGTCGAAGGGACCAGGGGCACAGAGGGCAGTGGACGAGAGGGCAGGTTGTGGAAGAGACCAGGGGCACAGAGGGCAGTGGACGAGAGGGCAGATTGTGGAAGGACCAGGGGCACAGAGGGCTGTGGACGAGAGGGCAGGTAGTGGAAGGGAGGGGCCAGGGGCATGGAGGGCAGTGGATGAGAAGGCAGGTTGTGGAAGGGAGGGGCCAGGGGCACAGAGGGCAGTGGACGAGAGGGCAGGTTGTGGAAGGGAGGGGCCAGGGGCATGGAGGGCAGTGGACGAGAGGGCAGGTCATGGAAGGGAGGGGAGGGGCCAGGAGCAGAGGGCAGTGGACGAGAGGGCAGGTTGTGGAAGGGGCCAGGGGCATGGAGGGCAGTGGACGAGAGGGCAGGTCATGGAAGGGAGGGGCCAGGAGCAGAGGGCAGTGGACAAGAGGGCAGGTTGTGGAAGAGACCAGGGGAACGGAGGGCAGTGGACGAGAGGGCAGGTTGTGGAATGGACCAGGGGCAAGGAGGGCAGTGGACGAGAGGGCAGGTTGTGGAAGGGACCAGGGGCAAGGAGGGCAGTGGACCAGCGGGCAGGTTGTGGAAGGGACCATGGGCGAGAAGGGCAGTGAGTGAGAGGGCAGGTTGTGGAAGGTACCAGAGGCACTGAGGGCATTGGACGAGAGGGCAGGTTGTGGAAGGGACCAGGGGCATGGAGAGCAGTGGACGAGAGGGCAGGTTGTGGAAGGGACCATGGGCACGGAGGGCAGTGGACGAGAGGGCAGGTTGTGGAAGGGACCAGTGGCACAGAGGGCAGTGGACCAGAGGGCAGGTTGTGGAAGGAACCAGGTGCACGGAGGGCAGTGGACGAGAGGGCAGGTGGTGGAAGAGACCAGGGGCAAGGAGGGCAGGGAACCAGAGGGCAGGTTGTGGAAGGGACCAGGGGCACTGAGGGCAGTGGATCAGAGGGCTGGTTGTGGAAGGGACCAGGGGCAAGGAGGACAGGGGACCAGAGGGCAGGTTGTGGAAGGGACCAGGGGCACAGAGTGCAGTGGACATCTATCCTAGTGGTAGCTATGGAGAGCAGCCTTCAGGCTAAGTCTTGAAGGAGTGTAAAGCAGCTTGGTTTACCAGATTATAACCTCTTGAATGACCAAATGAAAGGAGAACCACACCAGGTATATATAAAATATATGTATTTATTTCTAGATACTCACTACTAATCTCTTTATGAGATTAGAGTCCAAGATACACAATATCACAGTATTAAAACGACAGTAAATAGCACAATATACAATGGGCCCCAGGGGGGACCAAACCATATATTAAGAAAGTGGTATAAGAACCACGACTTGACTAGACACAGTGCCTAGAGCATGTAGAATCGCTGGGACCCCAAGGAACCACCCAAGGTAGTGACACAGGCGACCCACGGGGACGTGTGCAGTGTGAGAACACAGCCGCGAGCGCCATAGGATTCTATGAGGAAAGTCGCGGTTGGAATTTTAAAGCAAAAGGACACTTAGGAGAGGACTTTGAGCAAACCCCTTTAGACTTAAGGGGTTCTAGGGCCAACACCCACGGGAGCACCGGAGTACTCGAGATACCTCACCCAGGAAGCCGGGTGCATAGGTGTCAAATGGTGTCGGAAATCGTCGTTGTTTTCAATGGCGATCTACTGCAAGTGCTGCTGCCGTGAAGAAGAAAAGTGTCCGGGGTGATCCAAGCCTGGATCGAAGATGTGAAGAACCTGAAAGCAGAGGGGACAGAGTCTGGGTCACTAGCCAGTGACCAGGAGCGGAGCAATCGAATGCCCACCGATGTCGGGTGCTTCAGGTGCGAAGAGGTGAAGCTTGACTCTGCAGCCACGGGGTCCCGGAGACGTCGAGGATGACCAGGAGCAGGATTCGAGCTGTCCCACAAAGAATGTCGAGTGCTGGGGTATCGGTGCTCGGATTGAACACAACAAGCCTTGGCAACAGCAACCCACGCAGGAAGAGAAAAGATGCTTCTGTGAGGACCAGCAAGGTCCTGGGGACGCCGCAAGCGATGGAGAGTCAGGGCACATCTAGGGCAACCAGAAAAGCCTAATTAAAGTTAGAGTTGCCTTCTTGGGGACCCACAGGTCAACGGACCAGGGATCGCAAAGGGACCTCAAGAGGAATCACAAAGGGCGGCCGACGGAACACTCGTTGAGTGTAGGCCGGCAATCTTCGGTGTAATTACTGGTCGGGATCAGGGCTACAAGTAACCCAAAGCTCAGCCTCAGGGGTTCCCGGAAAGCTGATGCTTCTGCAAATGGACGCGGTGCCCAGGGGTTTGGGTTGCACGGTCACCACGAGGGATACGGGCCTCAGACTTGCTGTGGGCACAGATCGACCTCTAAGACCTTGGAAAACCCACCTCCTGTGTGGCAATATTCTTTGGAGTCCTCAGGAGCTGCATAGATGCCAACTGGTCAGTTGCATTAAAGTGACTGCCTTGCAGGGAGTAACTCCTTTACTCTAAGGGAGATTCTTCAGTCATCCAGCGTAGTGCAGATCATTGAAGTACTTGGTTTCTGTGTCAGAGTTTAGTCCAGGTGTAATCTAAAGTCCTGTAGTCAGGGGTTCCTACTTTATACCCAAGGAAGGGGTGGGACAAACTCTGGGGACCCACCTATGGAAGGGTCAGGAAAGAGGGGTGGCTATACCCATTTCCTTTGTCCAGTTTCGCGCCAGAGCAGGGGCTGGTAGCCCCTGTAACCGGTTTGAGCTGGACTATGCACAGGGACACCAAATGTGCCCCCAGTGCAGACTTCAAAGCACTCTTGGAGTGCACCCACCCAGCCCCAATACACTAAAGCCTGTCTGGGAGGTGGTCACACCTCCCTGTGACAGGAAACCTATTGTCCAGGCCTCCCCTGCCGGAGTTTCGTCCAGCAGCAGGAGGGCAGACTCGTGTCTGTGGCTGCAGCATCCATTTTGTGATGCCAGGGTTCTGTTAAGCTGGTACCGGGTGTACCGGTGGTGCCATGTTTCTCCCTCTAGTAGGGTGGAATCATACCTCCCACCCCAGTTACTGGGATGGAGGTATGATTCCAAGGTGTTTGACACCAAACACGACATGTTTCCATGCAGCCATTGTCAAGTTAGCATTTACCGCGAGGTTATAATGCACTTAAGAGTATATGCTTTGGCTGCATCACAAACAACCCCGGAATGAAGATTCCGAAAGCTGCAGAGGGGCTCTGCTCATGCATGGGCACCCTCTCACACGAAACCCAGCACCCTGCCTTCAGGATTGTTAAGGCCTGCCATAGGGGTGACTGATAGGTTTACATGTGCAGTGATATGGAGAGATATAGGGAACCTATATCTCAGTAAGGGGTGGATACACCACCTTACACAGGCTGCTCTAGCAGACCTGTTGTGTCATTTAAAAGGCTTCCCAGGGGTGGCATAATACATGCTGCAGCCCCTGGTAGGCCTCTGGGGTACCTATGCCCTGGGTACATAGTATACCATATACTAGGGACTCACAAGGGTACCCCAGAATCCAATCTGGAGTGTACCTAAAGTACATACAATCAATTTAGAGTAGAAGGCAGATAGACTGGGGTCCTGATTAGCAGGGCCTCAGTCTGGCTAAGTCGAAAAACAGTGAAACATCAGCAAAAAGTGAGGGAAACTATAAGAAGCAGATCCTACTCTCCTACACAACCCCCCCCACCCCCAAACGTCAGGACATTAAACTAACCTTGACCAGTTGAGTCTTCATGTTCTAAGTGGAAATATCTGGAGAGTCCATCTGCATTGGCATGTTTACTCCCAGGTCTATGTTCCACTGTATAGTCCATCCCCTGTAGGGAAATGGACCACCTCAAAAGTTTGGGGTTTTCACCCTTCATCTGTTTTAGCCATAAGAGGGGCTTGTGGTCTGTCTGAACAATGTAGTGAGTGCCAAACAAGTATGTGTGAGAAGTTGGCCTGGCATATCCTGTCCACTAGTTATAGTGGGCACCTTGCACCAGTCCAAAAGACCCTTATGATGATAGGTTTAAAGACAACCTTTATTGAAAGCTATCCTAGCGGTAGCTATGGAGAGCAGCCTCAGGCTAAGTATTGAAGGAATGTAAAGCAGCTTGGTTCACCAGAATATAACCTCTTGAATGACCAAATGAAAGGAGAACCACACCAGGTATATATATATAAAATATATGTATTTATTTCTAAACACTCACTACTAATCTCTTTATGAGATTATAGTCCAAGATACACAATATCACAGTATTAAAACGACAGTAAATAGCACAATATACACTGGGCCCGTGGGGGGGACCAAACCATATATTAATAAAGTGGTATAAGAACCACGACTTGACTAGACAGTGCCTAGAGCACGTAGAATCGCTGGGACCCCAAGGAACCACCCAAGGTAGTGACACAGGAGACCCACGGGGGACGTGTGCAGTGTGAGAACACAGCCGGGAGCGCCGTAGGATTCTATGAGGAAAGTCGCGGTTGGAATTTTAAAGATAAAGGACACTTAGGAGAGGACTTTGAGCAAACCCCTTTAGACTTAAGGGGTTCTAGGGCCAACACCCACGGGAGCACCGTAGTACTCGAGTTACCTCACCCAGGGAAGCCGGGTGCATAGGTGTCAAATGGTGTCGGGAATCGTCGTTGATTTCAATGGCGATCTGCTGCAAAGTGCTGCTGCCGTGAAAGAGAAAAGTGTCCGGTGTGATCCAAGCCTGGATCAAAGATGTGAAGAACCTGAAAGCAGAGGGGACAGAGTCTGGGTCACTAGCCAGTGACCAGGAGCGGAGCAATCGAATGCCCACCGATGTCGGGTGCTTCAGGTGCGAAGAGGTGAAGCTTGACTCTGCAGCCACGGGGTCCCGGAGACGTCAAGGATGACCAGGAGCCGGATTCAAGCTGTGCCACGAAGAATGTCGAGTGCTGGGGTGTCGGTGCTCGGATTGAACACAACAAGTCTTGGCAACAGCAACCCATGCAGGAAGTGAAAAGATGCTTCTGTGTGGACCAGCAAGGTCCTGGGGACTCCCCAAGCGATGGAGAGTCAGGGCACGTCTGGAGAAACCAGGGAAGCCCAATCAAAGTTAGAGTTGCCTTCTTGGGGACCCACAGGTCAACGGACCATGGATCGCGAAGGTACCTCGAGAGGAATCACAAAATGGCGGCCCACGGAACACTCGTTGAGTGTAAGCCAGCAATCTTCGATGTGATCATTGCTCGGGGTCAGGGCTACAAGTAACCCAAAGCTCAGCCTCAGGGAATTCCGGAAAGCTGATGCTTCCGCAAATGGACGCGGTGCCCAGGGGTTCAGTTTGCACGGTCACCACGGGGGATACGGGCCTCAGACTTGCTGTGGGCACAGATCGACCTCAAGGACCTCGGAAAACCCACCTCCTGTGTGGCAATATTCTTCGGAGTCCGTCGGAGCTTCGGAGATGCCAACCGGTCAGCTGCATTAAAGGTGCCTGCCTTGCAGGGAGTAACTCCTTTACTCCAAGGGAGATTCTTTAGTCATCCAGCGTAGTGCAGATCGTTGAAGTACTTGGTTTCTGTGTCAGAGTTTAGTCCAGGTGTAATCTAAAGTCCTGTAGTCAGGGGTTCCTACTTTATACCTAAGGAAGGGGAGGGACAAACTCTGGGGACCCACCTATGGGAGGGTCAGGAAAGAGGGGTGGCTACACCCATTTCCTTTGTCCAGTTTCGCACCAGAGCAGGGGCTGGTAGCCCCTGCAACCGGTTTGAGCTGGACTATGCACAGGGACACCAAATGTGCCACCAGTGCAGACTTCAAAGCACTCTCAGAGTGCACCCACCCAGCCCCAATACACTAAAGCCTGTCTGGGAGGTGGTCACACCTCCCTGTGACAGGAAACCTATTGTCCAGGCCTCCCCTGCCGGAGTTTCGTCCAGCAGCAGGAGGGCAGACTCGTGTCTGTGGCTGCAGCATCCATTTTGTGATGCCAGGGTTCTGTTAAGCTGGTACCGGGTGTACCGGTGGTACCAGGTTTCTCCCTCTAGTAGGGTGGAATCATACCTCCCACCCCAGTTACTGGGGTGGAGGTATGATTCCAAGGTGTTTGACACCAAACACGACATGTTTCCATGCAGCCATTCTCAAGTTAGCATTTACCGCGAGGTTATAATGCACTTAAGAACCCCGGAATGAAGATTCCGAAAGCTGCAGAGGGGCTCTGCTCATGCATGAGCACCCTCTCACATGAAACCCAGCACCCTGCCTTCAGGATTGTTAAGGCCTGCCATAGGGGTGACTGATAGGTTTACATGTGCAGTGATATGGAGAGATATAGGGAACCTATATCTCAGTAAGGGGTGGATACACCACCTTACACAGGCTGCTGTAGCAGACCTGTTGTGTCATTTTAAAAGGCTTCCCAGGGGTGGCACAATACAGGCTGCAGCCCCTGGTAGGCCTCTGGGGTACCTATGCCCTGGGTACATAGTATACCATATACTAGGGACTCACAAGGGTACCCCATAAACCAATCTGGAGTGTACCTAAAGTACATACAGTCAATTTAGAGTAGAAAGCAGATAGCCAGACTGAGGCCCTGCTAATCAGGACCCCAGTCTAAGTCGAAAAACAGTGAAACATCAGCAAAAAGTGGGGGTATCTATAAGAAGCAGATCCTACTCTCCTACACAACCCCCCCCCAAACGTCAGGACATTAAACTAACCTTGACCAGTTGAGTCTTCATGTTCTAAGTGGAAATATCTGGAGAGTCCATCTGCATTGGCATGGTTACTCCCAGGTCTATGTTCCACTGTATAATCCATCCCCTGTAGGGAAATGGACCACCTCAAAAGTTTGGGGTTTTCACCCTTCATCTGTTTTTTGCCATAAGAGGGGCTTGTGGTCTGTCTGAACAATAAAGTGAGTGCCAAACATGTATGGCCTCAGCTTCTTCAAGGCCCAGACCACAGCAAAGGCCTCCCTCTCAATGGCTGACCAACGTTTCTCTCTGGGGTCAACCCTCTGCTAATAAAAGCTACTGGCTGATCCTGACCATCATTCAATTGTGATAACACAGTCCCTACCCCCAACTCAGATGCATCTGTTTGGACAATGAATTGCTTGGAGTAATCAGGACTTTGCAGAATGGGAGCAGTGCACATGGCCTGCTTCAGGTCATCAAATGCCTTTTGACAGCTAACTGTCCACTGAACTTTCTTGGGCATTCTTTTAGAAGTGAAGTCATTCAAAGGGGTCACTATGGATCCATACCCTTTGACAAATCTTCTATAGTACCCAGTCAGGCCCAAGAAAGCTCTGACCTGAGTCTGGGTAGTTGGAGCAACCCAGTCCATGATGGTCTGGATTTTGCTCTGCAATGGTTGAACCTGGCCTCCACCCACAAGGTGGCCCAGGTACACAACCTGACTCTGCCCTATCTGGCACTTGGTGGCCTTGATAGTTAGGCCTGCTTTCTGCAGGGCCTCCAAAACATTTCGCAGGTGGACCAGGTGATCCTCCCAGGTGGAGCTAAAGACAGCAATATCATCTAGATATGCTGCACTATAGGCTTCCAGGCCTGTAAGGACTTTGTTCACCAACCTTTGAAAAGTGGCAGGTGCTTTTTTCAAACCAAAGGGCATCACCACAAATTGGCAGTGCCCACTAGGGGTAGAAAATGCTGTTTTGGCTTTTGCATCCTCAGCTAGTCTGATTTGCCAGTAGCCAGCTGTCAGGTCAAATGTGCTGAGAAACTTGGCTGAGGCCAAAGTGTCTATGAGCGCATCTGCCCTAGGGATTGGATGGGCATCAGTCCTAGTGACTGCATTGAGACCTCTGTAGTCTACACAAAACCTCATCTCTCTCTTACCACCCTGGGTGTGAGGTTTAGGCACTAAGACTACTGGACTAGCCCAAGGGCTATCTGAGGGTTCAATCACACCCAAATCCAACATCTTCTGGACTTCAGTCCTGATGCAGTCCCTGACATGGTCAGGTTGCCTGTAAATCTTATTTTTAACAGGCAGACTGTCCCCAGTGTCCACTTCATGAGTGCACCAGGTAGTCTGACTTGGAGTCAGAGAGAACATATGTCTGAACTGATTGAGAACCTTTCTGCAATCAGTTTGCTGCTGGTCAGTGAGGCTGCCTGCCAAGGCTACACCTTCTACTGATCCATCATCAGGGTTCTGAGAGAGCAGGTCAGGGAGTGGATCACTCTCTTACTCCTGTCCCTCATCAGTAGCCATGAGCAAGCCCATGTCTGCCCTGTCAACATATGGTTTCAGTCTGTTGACATGGAGCACCCTATGGGGGCTCCTGGGAGTTCCAAGGTCCACCAGATAGGTAACCTCTCCCTTCTGTTCAACAATTGTATGGGGGCCACTCCACTTGTCTTGGAGGGCTGCTGGGGCCACAGGCTCCAACACCCATACTTTCTGTCCTGGCTGATAAACAGTCAACACAGCCTTTTGGTCATGCCAGGCTTTTTGTAATTCCTGGCTAGCCTCAAGGTTTTTAGTTGCCTTCTTCATGTACTCAGCCATCCGGGAGCGGAGACCAAGTACATAGTCCACAATATCCTGTTTGGGGGTTTGAGAGGTAACTCCCATCCCTCCTTCACTAGACACAATGGACCCCTAACTGGATGTCCAAACAGAAGCTCAAATGGGCTGTAACCAACCCCCTTCTGTGGAACCTCTCTGTAGGCAAAGAGAAGGCAGGGCAAAAGTATGTCCCATCTGCGCCTAAGCTTTTCTGGGAGACCTTTAATCATGCCCTTCAAGGGTTTGTTGAACCTTTCAACTAAACCATTGCATTGTGGGTGATAGGGGGTGGTAAATTTATAATTTACTCCACACTCCTTCCACATAGCAGTCAAGTAACTAGACATGAAGTTTGCATCTCTGTCTGATACTACCTCCTTAGGAAAACCCACCCTGGAAAAGATTCCCAGGAGGGCCCTTGCCACCACAGGAGCTGTGGTGGTCCTGAGGGGAATTGCTTCTGGGTACCTAGTGGCATGGCCCACCACCACCAGGATAAATCTGTGCCCAGATGCTGTTTGAGGATCTAGGGGACCAACAATGTCAATCCCTACCCTCTCAAAGGGAACCCCCATCACAGGTAGTGGTATCAGGGAGGCCTTTGTAGTGCTACCTGCCTTACCACTGGCTTGACAGGTAACACAGGAGCGACAAAACTCCTTGGTGTCTTCAGACAAATGAGGCCAATGAAAGTGAGGGACAATTCTGTCCCAAGTCTTGTTTGGCCTAGGTGACCTGCCAATGGGATATCATGTGCTAGGGTCAATAGGAAGCTCCTAAAATTCAGAGGTATAACCAACCTCCTGGTGGCTCCAGGCTTGGGGTCTCTAAACTCTGAGTAAAGGAGTCCATCATCACAATAGATCCTATGGGTACCACTAGCACTCCCAGCAGCCTCAGCAGCAGCTTGCTGTCTGAGGGGTTCAAGAGAGGGGCAGCTCAGTTGCTCCTGGCTCAGATCTGCCCTGTAAGGGCCCCCTGTCCCCGAGAACTCAACCTGATCAGGCTCAAGCTCCTCTGGGACAGTTCCTTCTTCAGGACTGAGATCATCTCCCTCAAGAGACTGATCTGCATTCTGAGGCGGGGGGGAGACACTGCCTTAACCCTACTGCTCCTCCTCTTGGGAGGCACCTGGTCCATTATTCCAGAATCCAGGGCCTGTTCAGTTTTAGACATTTTTGCCTGTGACCTGGTCATAGCAAACACATCTGCAGGGATGCCCAACATTTCTTCATGGGTCCTGAGCTCAACTTCAGCCCAAGCTGAGCTTTCCAAATCATTTCCAAGCAAGCATTCAACAGGGAGGTCTGCACTTACCACAACCTTCTTAGGGCCAGTTACCCATCCCCAGGAGAAATTAACAACTGCCAGGGAATGGTGTGTCCTGACATTGCTAGCGTTGGTCACTTGGTACATTTCACCAAGTATGATCTGCTCAGGGGCTACAAGATCTTTTGTCACCATTGTGACACTTGCACCTGTGTCCCTGAATGCCAAAGCCCCTCTTCCATTAATCAAGGGCTGCTGTCTGTATTTGCCCAGATTACTGGGACTCACATAGGAGGACATATCCATGCCTCCATCACAGATCAGTACAGCCTGAGTTGGAACTCTGACTAGGCCAGAGTCCATCTCAGATCCCAGGGTCAACCCTACTACACCCTTATTTGGAACACCACAGCTTGGAGCTGAACTAGGGGGAACAGTTGCCTTAGGGGCAATGGTGGCTGGAGTTGAGTCTTTGGTCTTGGTACAATCACTAGTCCAATGGGTTTTCTGCTTACAGATTTTACACCATGGTTTCTTTTGGCCTTTTCCTTTGTTAGATTGGGGCTCCCCACCAGATGCAGATTTTTTGGGGCCCTTGAGAAGACTTCTGGTCTTTACCCTTCTCCCCACCCTTATCAGAGTTCTTAGAATCTTGTTTCTTGGAGTCACCACCTTGGTTCTGAACCTTCTGCCTCACCCTGGTTCTGACCCACTCGTCTGCCTTCTGACCCAATTCTTGGGGAGAGGTCAGATCAGAGTCCACCAGGTACTGATGTAACAGTTGATTTTGACAGTTGTTAAGGATCTGCTCTCTCATGATCAAATTATACAATCCTTTGAAATCACACACCTTACTGCCAAGTAACCAGCCTTCCAGAGCCTTAGTAGCACAATCAACAAAGTCAACCCAGTCCTGAGTCTGTGCCTTTTGGGTATCTCTGAACTTTAACCTGTATTGTTCAGTGGTTAGGCCAAACCCTTCAATCAGAGCACTCTTCAGGACTTTGTAATTGTCAGCATCCTCTTCTCTTACAGTGAGGAGCTTGTCTCTACCTTTGTCTGCAAAGGAGAGCCACAAGATTGCTGCCCACTGCTCCTGAGGGACACTCTGAACCTTACAGGCCCTCTCAAGTGCAGTTATCCATTTGTGGATGTCATCCCCACTCTGGTAGGGAGGGACAATCGTGTTCAGGTTCCTATGGTCATGAGTATGATCTCTACCTCTAGGGACACTGCTGCTGCCACCATGGGACCCTAGTCCCAATTTCTGAGAAGCTCTCTGGAGCTCCAGGGATTCCCTGTCTAAAGCCAATTGCGCTCTCTTGATTCTGAGCTTAGCTCTCTCAAACTCAAGCAGTTGGCATTTCTTCTCATAATTGCAATTGCAATTGTATTAAGCTTTATTGTTCATTACTTAAAATCGTTACAATATACTATCATTATTAAAATCCCACGCATGTAACTACAAACTGGTGGGGCATAAAACCTTTAAAACTAATATCAAAATCTGGTAATAAAATACAAGTGCAAATGCATTAAACTTAGAAGGGTGGTTTGTCAGAGTCTCTCTTGCTTGCTAGCCGACTGGTTTCTTTTTGTAACTCTATTTTCAGCGTCAGTGCGGCTCGAATTGATTCTGTAAATTTCCCCAGTCGCGCGACTGTTTGAGCTGTTTTAGCGGAGAAACACAAGTCTGAGACTTCTCTGCATCGTACAAGACCCTGAGCTCTGCAAATTGGAAGAACTAGTCGGTGCCTCTCGCTGGCTAACTTGGGACAACAGCACAGCAGATGGAGCCAGGATTCCTGCTGGTAATTACAGAGTCGACATGCGGCTAAATTGGCCTGCCGGGCCCAACCTTGGTTAAAGTCCACAATGGGCAATGCAAGAAGTCTCATATAAGTGATTTTTTTTCCGGGCCGGGACTGTCAGTGCTTGTTCGAGATAAGGCTGGGGTTTTCCCACTATGTAGGAGGCGTCCAGTGATGAGAAATTGAATTGATGGTGTAAGCTTTCCAAATCTCTTTCATTTGATATTTTCTTGGCCAGTCTATTCACTGATCGTTTCCATGCAGCAACTGGAATGTTTGAGTTGTGCAAATTTTGCACATCAATTTCTAACAATTTTGTGGCTGCTGTCAACTGCACCTACCATGGGGATCCACCTTCTTCGAAGATTATTTTAATTTGCGCTTTCAAAGATGTTGCTGGAGCTCGCAAGGTACTAATGTAATATTTTAAAATGTCCCCTGAGCAGGTAATGTCCGGTCGGGTGAGTCCCAGCTCCAGCCTTACTCTTGCTCTCCTGGCCTGTCGTGGGATGCCTAATACTTTCTTGTATACCGAGATTTGGTGGCTCATGAGGAAATTAGTGAGAGCACCAGGAAAGATTAGGTGGCCGTAGTTAATGGAGGGCACTACTTTTGCTTTTAAGACTTTCAGGATAGGTACAGCAGTCGGGCTGTGTAGTCTTCGATTGAGACTTCTCAGGCTACTGATAATGCCGGCCCCCTTACTTCTTAAATGTTTCAAATGGGCTGATGGTTTGGCCCCTTCCGAAAGCCTGAGACCCAAATAATTATAGCTTTTGCAGGTTCTGATTTGCAAATCACCTAGGCGCCATTGAGCTGTCTTCTTTCGATGGTACTTCCCAAAGACTATTATCCTGGTCTTCTCCCGATTCACCAGCAGGTTGTTCTTTTGATTAAATCTGTGCAGAGCTTCTAAGGCTTTCTGTAGGCCAGTCCTAGTGTGATCCATAATAACAATGTCATCGGCATATTGGAGAATTTGGAGCCGCACGTCCCCCAGCCTTGGTATGAGTAGGTTTGCCCCCTCCAGGGCTTTTCCTAAATCGGCTGTATAAATATTAAAAAGTAAAGGGGCAAGAACGCACCCTTGTTTGAGGCCATTGTTGGTTGGAACCTTAGTTGTTACTGACATTTGGCTGGTTTTGATTCGCACCCAGGTCCCTTCATAGAGAGCAATTATTGCCTTTAACAGCTTTTGAGGAATGCCCCAGTTGATAAGTTTTTCGCATAGCTTCCCGCGGTCGACTCGGTCGAAAGCTGCACTGTAATCCACGAAACAGCAAAACAAAGGTAATTGTGATGGCTGGGTCGCACGTAGTGTCAAGTATCCCAGTACTAGGATGTTGTCTATGGTGGAGCTTTGGGGCCTGAAACCAGATTGGAAGAATATTATGATCTTTTGCCCAGGTTTCAAGTTCCCTCAACAATACTCTGGGATATGCTTTTGCTTCTATATTTAATAGAGCAACAAGCCAATCATTTTCGGGTTTCGTGCAGTCCCCTTTTTTGTGAATCGGGAAGAGTATTGAACCTTTCCACGATGATGGAACGGTGGAAGTTTCAAATGCATACTTAAAAAGTGGTGTTAACTGATCCGCCCAGAATCCATGAGTGACTTTAAACACTGCCGCTGGGACTCCATTGGGACCCGGCGCGCCGTCTGACCTCATTTTTTTAATCAGGTTGGTTACCTCATCCTTGGTGATAGCAGGAGTTTTGCCATCTTTATGGGTTACTGGAGGGGTTTGTTGTGATTGGGTATCAGTCGTGTTCTGCTGTGTTGTATACAGTAGCTTTGCATATTTGACCCACTCGGAGGCTGCCACCCCGTTTTCCTTGCTCTGACCGGTGTGGCTCAGTTGTCTGATGTATCTCCAAAGTTGGATATGACCCTTTTCTTTGAAAAGGTTAAATATTTTCAGCCACTCTGCCTCGATTTTCTTTAATCGTATTTCCCATATTTTCTTCCTGTGTTCCCTGCGAAGCACTTTTATTTCCAATGTGTGGGGATTTGTAGCTCCTGTTCTTCTTGCCTTCAAGGCCTTTAAAAGACTCCGCTTGGTTTCCGCTAAGGCCCTTGGTTTTAGTTGTAATGATAGGCTTTGTGGATAGGAGTCCTGTGCTTTAGGGCTACCAGTGACACGCCCGAGAACAGTTTTTAGTTCATCAAGTAGTGCTTTCCAGGGCTCCAAGGGGGATGCCAAACTTCTCCCTGTTTGGCTCAACTCTTTGTGTGTGATCCACTCCAAGAGTTTTGGACCTAGATTTGTGGTCCATTTTATTCTGCTCAATACTTCATGGTGCTCTTCTCCAGTTGAGGCACCCAATGTTCCCGGTTGTTTTGCGGATTTCCCATTTAGATCAAGAGATACCCTCAGTGGTCTGTGGTCACTCTCGTCCCTATTTCCCACTTCAAAGTCATTAAAATATGTTAGCAGGTTCTCAGAGATAAAGATGTAGTCAATTATTGACTTATCCCTGAAGGTGGGAAGAGGATGCCAGAGAGGGTCCACTGTTTTTTTGATGGAATGGGCGGAAACCATATTTTGCGAGCAAAGGAGCCGTTGCAGAGGAGCCGATTCTGTTTTGTTTGGAAGCTCCCTTTTTACGTACCCCAACTCCCTGGTGTTCATGTCCCCGACGATGATTGGAAGGTGTGAGCCATATTTATTTATAAGGTGGTCCATTTTTGTTGTTAATGTTTTTGGTACCTGCTTTTTTTGCCGTGTGGCGGGGTTGACATAACAATTAATTATCAAAAGACGGATTGAGATATTGTTGCTTTTAAATCCGCTGATCAGCACTGCTTGCAAGTTGGGAGTGTATGTTGTTAATGATGTTACCTCTATTTTACGAGCATGATTGATAAAAATTGAGAGCCCACCAGCTGATCTCCCAAAGATGTTCCGTTTTATAGCTGCCGTGTGAAGCTCATAAAAACCTGGGAGAATTAGGGGTTCAGTGGCCCACGTCTCTTGTAAGCACAGGATGTCATTTGCTCGGAGATACATACATGCAGCGCTGCAGCTAAGCAATCTTTTTAGCCCTGCGACGTTCCATGATATGATGGACAGATATGTGTTGTTACTCGATGTTCTATTCTTGTTCAGGTGACGAACCGCCTTTATTCTATTAGAAGTGCCGTCATGGGGGCTGGCCTCCAGGACCGGTCCGAGTGCCTTGCATGGCACTGTGCTTTGGCCCAGTATAGTGGACTGACCTTTGATCGAGTGAGCTTGTTATCCTGTAGGCGTTGTAAGGTCTTGGCTCCACAACTGAGTTTTTCCCTGGTTGATTGCACGCTGTCCCCCTTAACACCGAGTAAACCTCCTTCGTTGGCGATGATGCTTCTAATACGTGTGGGTATTTCTCTGGTATGGGGAAAGCTATGTCAATGCCCCAATCAGCCATTTGTGCTATTTCTTCTGGTGTAAGTCCCACCTGGGCATGGCGACTCAGCCCTATTGAAGTTGAATCCCCGTGAGAGTCGCTGGAAAGGCTCAAGAACTTAACCCAGACTAGGTCGTTTGAGTGTGTTTCAGTAAGTGAGGGAATGTGCTTGAATAGTCTGAGTACATTGCCCCTATTTAAAATATCATGTTGACCTTTGATGAAGTATCTAGGGGTAAGAATCACCTCGTGCGTAGTTTTACTAACTTGGTTTACTTTAGGCTGGGTGCTTAGATCCGTCTCCAGAATACTTATATTGCGGCTTGGGCCAGGGTTCCGTTGGCGTGGTTCTGATCGCTGGATCGGGCTTTGAAATGGCTGAACTGCTTGATCACCGGGTCTCTGCAGGCCCGGGAATATGCGTCCCTGAGGTGTATTGTTCCCGGTGTCGGCTCCTTGTTCCTTGATTGAACCTACTGGTCTTCTTTGCTCAACCTTCTTGATGTTTGGTGAATGAGAAAGTTGCGTTATTGTTGCCGGGCCTGCTGGACTATGCAAGACCACCGCTCGGGGACTTGGCTGTGCAGGGCTGTCAGACTCTTTTGTAGCGCCCAAAGAGGTTAGTGCTCTGAGTATAGAATTGCTTGGGACGTGATTTTTGGTGAAAATCGGAAAGAGCCGTATTTTGTCTTTGTTGATTTGTGAATTTTGAATATGAGTTGGTAGTAGGAGGGCACATTTTTTTGATGCCTTAGCTTTTTTTTCTTGTTTCTTTAATTTTTTCTTAGCCCTCCTTGAAAGAGGTTCCTCCTTCCTTTTCTGGTTGGAGATGTTGCCCTCAATGTAACTCCCTGGATTTAGGATTCGAGAGCTGGAATTGCAACTGGATGGACTGGTAAAAAGTTTTGTGGATACTAAAGGTTCTTGAGTATCGGGCTTTGTTAGGGGGTTACCCGTATTGCTTCCAGCTGAGTTGCCCAGAGGGCTGTCGGGGTTTAAAGTAGCTGAGATACTACTATTATTCATCGGGCCCGTCATGCCTCCTGTTTGAACTTTTAATGAATCTACTAAGCCTTTTAGGATTTCTGGAAGAATTGCCCATGTATCCATGAGAGCTGCACATGAACAGGTGCAGATGCGATTGTTCTGGGTCTCACTGAGCTTGTACTCTATGAAGTCCACCTTGTTGCTCAATTCCACTAGTCGTTGTGCAATGATGGATAAAAGATCGACTTGTAACTCCATTTTATTTGATTGCCAGAGCAATGCCCTGGCCATGGTGTGAACTGTTTCACCGGGTGGGGTTGCTCCTGGGTCGTTAATAACACTACTATCATAAGGACTCTGGCTTTGAGCACTTTGTGTAGGGGAGGGAGAACACCGGGTACCATTAGCAATTCTAAAAAGATTTGGGGTAAGCTCCAGTGTACTTTGTATCTTTGATTCTAGTTTTTGGAGGAATATCGGTGATGGATATCCCAGGCTTTGCAGCCGCTCTGACTCTCCTGTTTTAGTTGGGCTGGATCCTGTGGGTAAAAGGAGCAGTGACTGCACAGGAGAGTGCAGGATAGGTTGTTGCTGACAGTGTATTTGAGCTGTCACTACCTGCTCTTGGTTTCTTTGAGTTGATACAGTGCTGTCACCCACTGGGTCACTTGCATGTCTATGTTTCTTTCCTGAGGGGCGATACCGCCCCGAACAAGATTGAGAGCGACGTCTTTCGATGTTTATGCTTCCACTGTTTGTGCTTTGTACTTGTGTTGCAGGGAGCTTGTGATTGGAAAAGCTCCCTGAAATGTGGTTCGTTCCATTACTGGTCTTGGCTCTTCCTAGTTGGTCTGTCGGGGCAGGGGCGCTCTCGTCATTGGGAGGACGTTTGTATAAAAATTGGGTTATAAGACCTGCCGATGGGGACTTTAAAAGGACTTTTGTCGTGGACTACGTTCCGTGCACTCCTTAGGATTCTAGGTGATACTTTGTTCAGGGGAGTGACTTTGCGGGGCGTTTTCTTGTTGCTGAGTGATTATTTCTTTTTTTTTTGTCATTCTTCAGTGGAGATTCTCGGTTTGTCAGTAGATCGGGGGTTTCGCCGATGTATTGAGCCTGAACTTGCTCCTTGGGGTTTAGAGTTTAAGTGAAGCTGGTGTCTGTGCCCTTAGACCTTGCGGGGAAGCTGAATGATCTTATCGGGCTTACCGGATATGGAAAGGAAGACCGGGAGATTCTTGCTGCGTGCTCTGGGTATGGCTAGAGTAAGTCCCAGATCGACTGCAGATCGACTGCACGATTTTGTCGACTCTTTAGGACTTGTTCTGACATGAGGTGTATTCCAGGTGTCTTCTTAGTCCGGAAAGATAAAGCAGGGCTAAGAGCAACGAACTGCAAACAAAAAACCGCTCCTGCGGTATGCAAGACTTTAAGGTGCTCCCAGCTCCCGCCGCACACCAAGCTGAACAGTGAACCGGACAATGAGCTGCTCGTCCAGTAAGAACAATCTTTGCGGTGCTTGTGGTGCTCCTGGCTCCTTCCACGCGCCAACAAGAAAGGCAATAATTAAGCTCGTCCTGTTTTAAAATAGTGCCCGCAGAATCTCACACGCGCTGCCCACAGGTAAATCCCAAATAAAACTGCAAAAGAACACTTTTACAGTGTTTTCGGTGCTCGCGGCTCCTGCCGCGCACCGAGATGGTTTATTAATACGGCAAGACCGCGTCGTTGCTTTTTCGGGGCTAATGCGGTGCTCTCACTCCTGCCACACCTCAAAGAGGTGTCAGTCAGCACTAATTTGCTCCCGCTGCCTCGATCTCTGCAGGTATGGCAGGAAATGGTGGTGCTCCCCGCGCACCGTGCGCAGAAGGGGAGAGAAGTGCTCCTCTCGGCACCCGCCACACACCGAAAGGGGGGAGAAAGCTCACGGGGCCGCTCTTCACTCGCGGCTCCCGCAGCTGCTCACCTCACCTCCTCTCACGGCGCCCGCAGCTGCTCTCTCCCGACCTCGGCACTCCTCCGCACTCTGCTCGCGGCTCCCGCAACTCGTTAACTGCAGGATTAACAGGAATGGCAGGACTGGCAGGAATGGTGGTGCTCGCGGCTCCCGCCGCCGCGCACCACGAACTGAAGGGGAGCGAAGTGCTCCTCGCGGCTCCCGCCGCCGCCGCCGCACACCAAAAAGGGGAGAGAAATGCTTGCGGAGCCGCTCTTCACTCGCGGCACCCGCAGCTGCTCACTCCCGTCTCTCTCCCAGCCGCAGCTCTCCTCCGCTCACGGCTGACTGCTTGCTGCGGGGGCTCTACGGAGGCTCGAGGTGAAGCCTGCCCGCAAGGAGCAGCGAAGTGGCGTCCTCCTCCTCCTTACTCCTTGCTCAAGTGGGTGGCTGGCTGGCTGGCTGGCGCGATCTCGAAAGCACGGACTGGAGTTTAGCTGTCACTGATTCCCTGACAATCACAATAATGCGTCTTCTTCTGTTTGGTGTTTTCATCCATGTAAGGTGTTTTGATGGATTTTCTTCTGCAGGACACAATCACATGCCTTCAGTCTCCTGAGGCAGCTTTTTTTCAGCCTTGCAAGTCGTACCTTGAGTGGTCGCGCGGTTCCAGAGTCTCAGGAAAGCCCGCGTGACGCCAGTAGCTGCAGGCTCTGAGTTTCGCTAACCCGGGGCTGCCTTCCCTCCATAAGAAGATGCCCTTTTATGAGAAGCAGAGGACCCTATAGACGTACCAGAATGATTAGATTCCTGAGAAGGCGATCTGGATCTTCTGGGTAGACTATTAACCCTTCCAGGTGGGGTAAAGAGAGCCCCACTGGGGTCTCCTTCCTCACCTTCAGGAAGAATTGGATTTTCCAGGTTGGAATCATTTTGATCCCCCTGGCCAGCATCAGAGTCTGGGTCATAGTAGTTTTCACTACCTGGCCTTTCCTCTTCAGCTGCCCCACCCCTTTGCCAACCTCATCAGACCCTGGGGTCTTTCTGAGGTCATCTTCAAGCAACATCTTTATGAGATGTTGGGTGGTTGGGCTTTTCCCTGTCTTCAATTTCCTTGAGGCACACATAGTCCTCAATTCTTGGTATGAGGAATGGACATACTTAGTTGGGAGAGACCCACTGGTTTCTGCCCTTGAAGACATGACTAGTGTGGTGTGGTGTATGCACCTACCTACTCTAGTGGGGCCTACTAAACTCTCTTGAGTTATAGAAAGGGTGTGCTAAGCCCTTGACACACAACTCTAAGTTCAGTAGAACTTACTGTATTCTAAACTTGATTTATATGTACCTATGTACCTATAGTGGTTTTCAGTTAGTCACTCAAAGATATTATCTGGTAAAGCAATAGCAAGCTTGAATCCCACACGCTGCACACCAATGTGAGAAGTTGGCCTGGCATATGCTGTCCACTAGTTATAGTGGGCACCTTGCACCAGTCCAAACGACCCTTATTGATGATAGGTTTAAAGACAACCTTTATTGAAAGCTATCCTAGTGGTAGCTATGGAGAGCAGCCTTCAGGCTAAGTCTTGAAGGAATGTAAAGCAGCTTGGTTTACCAGATTGTAACCTCTTGAATGATCAAATGAAAGGAGAACCACACAAGGTATATATATAAAATATATGTATTTTTTTCTAAACACTCACTACTAATCTCTTTATGAGATTATAGTCCAAGATACACAATATCACAGTATTAAAACGACAGTAAATAGCACAATATACACTGGGCCCCGGGGGGGGCCAAACCATATATTAAGAAAGTGGTATAAGAACCACGACTTGACTAGACACAGTACCTAGAGCACGTAGAATCGCTGGAACCCCAAGGAACCACCCAAGGTAGTGACACAGGAGACCCACGGGGGACGTGTGCAGTGTGAGAACACAGCCGCGAGCGCCGTAGGATTCTATGAGGAAAGTCGCGGTTGGAATTTTAAAGCAAAAGGACACTTAGAAGAGGACTTTGAGCAAACCCCTTTAGACTTAAGGAGTTCTAGGGCCAACACTCACGGGAGCACCGTAGTACTCGAGTTACCTCACCCAGGGAAGCCGGGTGCATAGGTGTCAAATGGTGTCAGGAATCGTCGTTGATTTCAATAGTGATCTGCTTCAAAGTGCTGCT
This sequence comes from Calotriton arnoldi, assembly GCA_963921515.1. Lineage (NCBI taxonomy): Eukaryota > Metazoa > Chordata > Amphibia > Caudata > Salamandridae > Calotriton > Calotriton arnoldi. The sequence continues at coordinate 894,872 of CAWUFW010004571.1, read as the reverse complement.
GCCGTGAAGTAGAAAAGTGTCCGGTGTGATCCAAGCCTGGATCGAAGATGTGAAGAACCTGAAAGCAGAGGGGACAGAGTCTGGGTCACTAGCTAGTGACCAGGAGCGGAGCAATCGAATGCCCACCGATGTCGGGTGCTTCAGGTGCGAAGAGGTGAAGCTTGACTCTGCAGCCAAGGGGTCCCGGAGATGTCAAGGATGACCAGGAGCCGGATTCGAGCTGTCACACAAAGGATGTCAAGTGCTGGGGTGTTGGTGCTCGGATTGAACACAACAAGCCTTGGCAACAGCAACCCACACAGGAAGAGAAAAGATGCTTCTGTGCGGACCAGCAAGGTCCTGGGGACTCCCCAAGTGATGGAGAGTCAGGGCACGTCTGGAGCAACCAGGGAAGCTCAATCAAAGTTAGAGTTGCCTTCTTGGGGACCCACAGGTCAACAGACCAGGGATCGCGAAGGGACCTCGAGAGGAATCACAAAATTGCAGCCCACGGAACACTCGTTGAGTTTAGGCCTGCAATCTTCGGTGTGATCACTGCTCAGGGTCAGGGCTAGAAGTAACCCAAAGCTCAGCCTCAGGAGTTTCTGGAAAGCTGATGCTTCTGCAAATGGACGCGGTGCCCAGGGGTTCGGGTTGCACGGTCACCACGAGGGATACGGGCCTCAGACTTGCTGTGAGCACAGATAGACCTCTAAGACCTTGGAAAACCCACCTCCTGTGTGGCAATATTCTTCGGAGTCCGTCGGAGCTTCGGAGATGCCAACCGGTCAGTTGCGTTAAAGGTGCCTGCCTTGCAGGGGAGTAACTCCTTTACTCCAAGGGAGATTCTTCAGTCATCCAGCGTAGTGTAGATCGTCGAAGTACTTGGTTTCTGTGTCAGAGTTTAGTCCAGGTGTAATCTAAAGTCCTGTAGTCAGGGTTCCTACTTTATACCCAAGGAAGGGTGGGACAAACTCTGGGGACCCACCTATGGGAGGGTCAGGAAAGAGTGGTGGCTACACCCATTTCCTTTGTCCAGTTTTGCGCCAGAGCAGGGGCTGGTAGCCCCTGCAACCGGTTTGAGCTGGACTATGCACAGGGACACCAAATGTGCCCCCAGTGCAGACTTCAAAGCACTCTTGGAGTGCACCCACCAAGCCCCAATACACTAAAGCCTGTCTGGGAGGTGGTCACACCTCCCTGTGACAGGAAACCTGTGTCCAGGCCTCCCCTGCCGGAGTTTCGTCCAGCAGCAGGAGGGCAGACTCGTGTCTGTGGCTGCAGCATCCATTTTGTGATGCCAGGGTTCTGTTAAGCTGGTACCGGGTGTACCGGTGGTGCCATGTTTCTCCCTCTAGTAGGGTGGAATCATACCTCCCACCCCAGTTACTGGGGTGGAGGTATGATTCCAAGGTGTTTGACACCAAACACAACATGTTTCCATGCAGCCATTCTCAAGTTAGCATTTACCGCGAGGTTATAATGCACTTAAGAGTATATGGTTTGGCTGCATCACAAACAACCCCGGAATGAAGATTCCGAAAGCTGCAGAGGGGCTCTGCTCATGCATGGGCACCCTCTCACACGAAACCCAGCACCCTGCCTTCAGGATTGTTAAGGCCTGCCATACGGGTGACTGATCAGTTTACATGTGCAGTGATATGGAGAGATATAGGGAACCTATATCTCAGTAAGGGGTGGATACACCACCTTACACAGGCTGCTGTAGCAGACCTGTTGTGTCATTTTAAAAGGCTTCCCAAGGGTGGCACAATACATGCTGCAGCCCCTGGTAGGCCTCTGGGGTACCTATGCCCTGGGTACATAGTATACCATATACTAGGGACTCACAAGGGTACCCCAGAATCCAATCTGTAGTGTACCTAAAGTACATACAATCAATTTAGAGTAGAAAGCAGATAGACTGGGGTCCTGATTAGCAGGATCCCAGTCAGACTAAGTCGAAAACCAGTGAAACATCAGCAAAAAGTGGGGGTAACTATAAGAAGCAGATCCTACTCTCCTACACTGACTCTTCCCGGGGGCGCCGTGTTTGGAAGTATTTTATGGTTTTAAAAGCACCTGCTGCTGCATTGCTGGCCTCGGCAATTTTCATACAATAAAAATGTCAAGATAACTCTGGTGATTAATGTTTTCCTTGAGAGAGAAGGAGTTTTGTCTAGTGGAAGTTTTAACTCATTTTATGGTAGCACAGAGGGTTAATATCCCTGCTGCAAAGAATGTGTACCATGCAGATTACAAAGTGCATATAGTTTAAATAGATCAGTGCTTTTGTCATAGAGATCCTTTTGTTCCTAGCAGTGTAGATGTTAAAATCCTAACATGGAACAGTAAACTAATAACTTTCATCAAAGCACTGCATGCAGACTGCAAGGTATATATTAGAGCATTATGATTTTTTCTTCCGTCTTTCATTATTGTAACGTTTCAAAAAGCGTTCATTTCTGTAAAAAAAACTAAGGGGCATATTATTAAGCCCCTATCGCCACCACAACGTCACTTTTTGTGACGTTGTAGTGGCGATAGGGTCAGCTCCCTATTAACGCTGCCTTGATAATAGGGTCCCTTTCACGCTAAACTTAGCGTGAAAGGGGGCGTGCAGTAGGTGTTACGGTGGGCGTTCCACCGCAACACCCATTGAAGTCGACGCTGCCACCTATTATCAAGTTTGGCGATAATAGGTGGCAGCGCCGAACTTAAGACCAGAAAAATCCTGGTCTTAAGGTGGCAAAACGAGGAGAAATGCGTTTTTGCTTTTTCCATGTGTGCTGCCTTGTGCAACACACATGGAAAAAGCAAAATGCCATGGTTTGTTCATGTACAGGAAGGTGTTCCTTCCTGTGTAGGAAGGTGGAATCTGACTGCATGGTTGCCCCCACTTTTTTCCTGGTGTTTTGCTGGTTTTCGACTTAGTCTGACTGGGATCCTGCTATTCAGGACCCCAGTATATCTGCTTACTCCCTAAATTGGTTGTTCATGTACTTTAGGTACACTCCAGATTGGATTCTGGGGTACCCTTATAAGTCCCTAGTATATGGTATGCTATGTACCCAGGGCATAGGTACCCCAGAGGCCTCCCAGGGGCTGCAGCATGTATTATGCCACCCCTGAGAGGCCATTCAAAATGACACAACAGGTCTGCTACTGCAGCCTGTGTAAGGTGGTGCATGCACCCCTTCCTTAGATATAGGTTCACTATATCTATCCTAATCACTGCACATATAAGCCTATTAGTCACCCCTATGGCAGGCCTTATCAATCCTGAAGGCAGGGTGCTGGGCTTTATGTGAGAGGGTGCCCATGCATGAGCAGAGCCCTCTGCAGCCTTCGGAACCACTATTCCGGGGTTGTCTGTGATGCAGCCAACCATATACTCTCAAGTGCATTATAACCTCGCGGTAAATGCTAACTTTAAAACGGCTGCAAGGAATTATGTCATGTTTGGTGTCAAACACCTTGGAATCATACCTCCACACCAGTAACTGGTGTGGGAGGTATGATTCCTCCCTCCTAGAGGGAGAAATATGACAGCACCGGTACACCCGGTACCAGCTTCACAGAGCCCTGGCATCACAAAATGGATGCTGCCAGCCACAGAGACGAGTCTGCCCTCCTGCTGCTGGACGAAACTCCGGCAGGGGAGGCTGGATAATAGGTTTCCTGTCACAGGGAGGTGTGACCACCTCCCAGACAGGCTTTAGTGTATTGGGGCTGGGTGGGTGCACTCTCAGAGTGCTTTGATGTCTGCACGGGGGGCACATTTGGTGTCCCTGTGCATAGTCCAGCTCAAACCGATAGCCCCTGCTCTGGCTCGAAACTGGACAAAGGACATGGGTGTAGCCACCCCTCTGTCCTGACCCTCCCATAGGTGGGTCCCCAGAGTTTGTCCCACCCCTTCCTTGGGTATAAAGTAGGAACCCTGACTACAGGACTTTAGATATTACCTGGACTAAACTCTGCTACAGAAACCAAGTAACCTTCGACGATCTACGCTTTGCTGGACGACTGAAGAATCTCCCTTGGAGTAAAGGAGTTACTCCCCTGCAAGGCAGGCACCTCAACGCATCTGACGGGTTTGCATCTACGCAGCTCCCGACGGACTCCGAAGATTTTGCAACACAGGAGGTGGGTGCCCAAGCTTCCCCGATGCCGACTAGTGCTCTCAGCAAACCTGAGACCCACAGCCCTCGTGGGGACTGTGCAACCCAAACCCCTGGACACCGTGCACATTTGCAGCAGCATATGCTTTTAGGTGATCCCTGAGGGCTGTGCTTTGGGCTACTTGTAGTCCAAGCCCCTAGCAGTGTTTCCACCGAAGATTACTGGCCTACACTCCACGAGTGTTCCGTGGGCTAGTATTGTGTGATTCCTCTCAAGGTCCCTTCGCGATCCCTGGTCCGTTGACCTGTGGGTCCCTGAGAAGGCAACTTTAACTTTCAGTGGGCTTTCCTGGTTGCTCCAGACGTGCCCTGACTCTCCATCACTTGGGGAGTCCCCAGAACCTTGCTGGTCCTCACAGAAACAGCATTACTCTGACCGCATGGGTTGCAGTTGCCAAGGCTTGTTGGTCTCCAATCCGGAAACTGACCCCTCAGCACTCGACATCCTTCGTGTAACAGCTCGCCTGCGGATCCTGGTTGTTGTCGACGTCTCCTGGTCCCCGTGGCTGCAGAGTCAAGCTTCACCTCTTTGCATCTGAGGCACCCTACATTGGTGGGCATTCTATTGCTCCGCTCATGGTCACGTGAAGTGACCCAGACTTTGTCCCCTCTGCTTTCATGTTCTTCTCATCTCCGATCCAGGCTTGGGTCACACCGGACACTTTTCTTCTCCACAGCAGCAGCACTTCTTCGCATCACGCCATTGAAAATGATGAGGGTTTCCGACACCACTTGACCCCTATGCACCCGACTTCCCAGGGCTAGGTAACACGGGTACCTCGGTACTCACAAGGGTGCTGGCCTTAGAACCTTCTAAGTTTAACTGGGTTTGCTTGAAGTCCTCTCCGAAGTGTCCTTAAACTCTAAATTTCCAACCACGACTTTCCCATAGAGTTGTACGGAGCTCGCGTCTGTGTTCCCACACTGCACCCGTCCTCCGTGGGTCCCCTGTGGTACTACCTTGGATGGTTCCTTGGGGTCCCAGCGATTCTACGTGCTCTAGGCACTGTGTCTAGTCAAGTCGTGGTTGTTATACCACTTTCTTAATATATGGTTTGGTCTCCCCTGGAGCCCGCTGTGTATTGTGCTATTTACTGTCGTTCTAGTACTGTAATATTGTGTGCCTTGTTCTCTAATCTCATAAAGAGGTTAGTAGAGAGTGTTTAGTAATAAATACATATATTTTATATACACTTGGTGTGGTTCTCCTTTCATTTGGTCATTCAGGAGGTTATATACTGGTAAAACAAGCTGCTTTACATTCCTTCAAGACTTAGCCTGAAGGCTGCTCTCCACAGCTACCACTAGGATAGCTTTCTATAAAGGTTGTCTTTAACCTAATCATCAATAAGGGTCGTTTGGACTGGTGCAAGGTGCCCACTTTAATAGGTGGACAGCATATACCAGGCCAACTTCTCACATCCTGTACATGAACAAACTGTTTTTCAAAATGCCATTTTGTAACTTCCATGTGTGCTGCACGAAGCAGCACACATGAAAGTTACAAAATGGCATTTTTGGTTTGTTTATGTGCAGGAAGGAACTCCTTCCTACACATAAACAAACCTCCCTGCTCGCAGACACCCGTGGACTCTGGTGCAAGGGTGCCTGCGCTGGCGCCAAGTTGTGTAACTTAGCGCCATCGCAGGGGGAAACGCCAGGCTGCACCATATCCTTGTTAATATGGTGCAGCCTGGCGTTTCCGAAGTGGCGGAGAGAGGCGTTAAGCCAAGACGGCTAACGCCTCTCTCCGCCACTTCCTTGGTAATATGCCCCTAAATCCTTATTATTAAATGTAACCCCCAACCATTGGGTTGTTTTAAATTCTGAGTTTGTGCTTCTCCAGACCAAGCACTCGCAAACTATACTGTCTACCAGTATGGATGACATGTGACTCACCTTGTAGTCTTCTGGCTTATGTAACATTTCCTAAACGCTGATTTACACACATATGATTGATTCTCTCTGTGTAATGTGTGTGTAATGTAAAGTGCTCTGACACCCTAAACTGGTATAGGAGGCGCTAAATAACTAATCAAATACATCTGAGAGAAAGTGGTTATGGAGAGTTGAGGGGGCACTGTTAAAGGGTGGTAGTGAGGGAATCTGTGGGGGGCGCCAACAAACATTGCCGCACAGGGCGCCACCAGTGCTAAAGCCGGCCCTGCTCTGGATTATCGACCTGCAGGATATTGTCAAAGTAAAAGGGCGTGCAATGTAATTAGTAAATGCACTCACCCCCCCAAGTAGGCTCACCTTGGGTATGTCCTGGTGATGGTTATCGTGCAGCCTATATTGTTTCAAAGTCGATGCTGTGGCATAAACCCGTCCTCGGGCCCTAAAGGCTTCTGTGTCAGCTGAAGCAGAAACACTACTCCCACAACACCCTCATCAACCCCTTCACTCGTGGTGAACACAGCTCGCATCGGAGTGCGGTGGAAGTGCAGAGAAGGGACACACACTACACACAACTCTGTAACTAAATAAACGCAGAAGTGACACTACAGACAACTCTGAAACGAAATAAATATAACAGTGACTCTAGAGACCCACAGAAAGCTCTGCAGCTGAATAAATACAAAAGTGACTGTTAAGCCGGTACTTGGGATGGGGCTCTGATTGACATATCCAGGAAGGAGTTGGATTATTACATCAAAGGGACAAAGGAAGGTGTAGGGTGTGGTTGGCCTCATAAAACAACGACGCAGGAGAAAGAAGACACTTTGTACGAGGCAGGTACAGAAAGCGTGCTGGAAACAAGGTTTCATGATGCAAAAGCTATTCCCGTAAGTAGGAAGGAAAGACTTGCATAATTTCTCGAATTTGATTCAAGATGCCCGGGCCCGTGATCATTACTTATTATTGTGGTAAATAGTTACCATGAGAGCATCTGACTGGTGGCAACCGGCTCCAAGAGACTTGATGAGTGTGTCAGACCTCAGTGACACGTGCCTTTTAGATTAGACTTCAGGAGTGTGTCAGACCTCAGTGGAGCGTGCCTTTTAGATTAGACTTCAGGAGTGTGTCAGACCTCAGTGATATGTGCCTTTTAGATTAGACTTCAGGAGTGTGTCAGACCTCAGTGGAGCGTGCCTTTTAGATTAGACTTCAGGAGTGTGTCAGACCTCAATGGAGCGTGCCTTTTAGATTAGACTTCAGGAGTGTGTCAGACCTCAGTGATGCCTGCCTTTTAGATTAGACTTCAGGAGTGTGTCAGACCTCAGTGGAGCGTGCCTTTTAGATTAGACTTCAGGAGTGTGTCAGACCTCAGTGGAGCGTGCCTTTTAGATTAGACTCGAGGAGTGTCTCAGACCTCACTGGCGTGTGCCTTTTAGATTAGACTTCAGGAGTGTGTCAGACCTCAGTGGAGCGTGCCTTTTAGATTAGACTTGTTGAGTATGTCAGACCTCAGTGGCGCGTGCCTTTTACATTTGATTTGAGGAGGGTGTCAGACCTCAGTGGTGCATGCCTTTTAGATTAGACTTGAGGAGTGTGTCAGACCTCAGTGGTGCATGCCTTTTAGATTAACTTGAGGAGTGTGTCAGACCTCAGTGGCGCATACCTTTTAGATTCAACTTGATGAGTGTGTCAGACCTCAGTGGTGAGTGCCTTTTAGATTAGACTCGAGGAGTGTCTCAGACCTCACTGGCGTGTGCCTTTTAGATTAGACTCGAGGAGTGTGTCAGACCTCACTGGCGCGTGCCTTTTAGATTAGACTTCAGTGTGTCAGACCTCACTGGCGCGTGCCTTTTAGATTAGACTTCAGGAGTGTGTCAGACCTCAGTGGAGCGTGCCTTTTAGATTAGACTTGAGGAGTGTGTCAGACCTCAGTGGTGCATGCCTTTTAGATTAACTTGAGGAGTGTGTCAGACCTCAGTGGCGCATACCTTTTAGATTCAACTTGATGAGTGTGTCAGACCTCAGTGGTGAGTGCCTTTTAGATTAGACTCGAGGAGTGTCTCAGACCTCACTGGCGTGTGCCTTTTATATTAGACTCGAGGAGTGTGTCAGACCTCACTGGCGCGTGCCTTTTAGATTAGACTTCAGTGTGTCAGACCTCACTGGCGCGTGCCTTTTAGATTACACTTGAGTGTGTCAGACCTCAGTGGCGCGTTCCTTTTAGTTTAGACTTCAGGAGCATGTCAGACCTCAGTGGAGCGTGCCTTGTAGATTAGACTTCATGAGTGTGTCAGATCTCAGTGGCGCGTGCCTTTTAGATTAGACTCGAGGAGTGTCTCAGACCTCACTGGTGCGTGCCTTTTAGATTAGACTCAAGGAGTGTGTCAGACCTCACTGGCGCGTGCCTTTTAGATTAGACTCAAGGAGTGTCCCAGACCTCACTGGGGCGCGCCTTTTAGATTACACTTGAGTGTGTCAGACCTCAGTGGCGCGCTCTTTTTTGTTTACACTTCAGGAGTGTGTCAAACCTCAGTGGAGCATGCCTTTTAGATTAGACTTGAGGAGTGTGTCAGACCTCAGTGATGCATGCCTTTTAGATTAGACTCGAGGAGTATGTCAGACCTCAGTGGCGCGTGCCTTTTAGATTAGACTCGAGGAGTGTATCAGACCTCACTGGCGCGTGCCTTTTAGATTAGACTCGAGGAGTGTCTCAGACCTCACTGGCGCGGGCCATTTACATTAAACTTCAGGAGTGTGTCAGACCTCAGTTGTGCGTTCCTTTTAGATTAGACTCGAGGAGTCTGTCAGACCTCAGTGGCATGTGCCTTTTAGATTAGAATTGAGGAGTGTGTCAGACCTCAGTGGCGTGTGCCTTTTAGATTAGACTCGAGGAGTCTGTCAGACCTCAGTGGCACGTGCCTTTTAGATTAGACTCGAGGAGTCTGTCAGACCTCAGTGGCATGTGCCTTTTAGATTAGAATTGAGGAGTGTGTCAGACCTCAGTGGCGCGTGCCTTTTACATTTGATTTGAGGAGGGTGTCTGACATCAGTGGCGCATGCCCTTTAGATTAGACTTGTTGAGTATGTCAGACCTCAGTGGCGCATGCCTTTTACATTTGATTTGAGGAGGGTTTCTGACATCAGTGGCGCATGCCCTTTAGATTAGACTTGTTGAGTATGTCAGACCTCAGTGGCGCGTGCCTTTTACATTTGATTTGAGGAGGGTGTCAGACCTCAGTGGCGCGTGCCTCTTAGATTAGACTTGAGGGGTGTGTCAGACTGTAGAAAATCCATACAACATTCAGGTAAATTTGATGTATATTTATTCTCAGCACAGCAATGTGAGTCCATCCGTTAGTAGCTCCAGATGCAACTGGGCAACAGACAAGATTCCAGTACAAAGCCTCACATCCAGAATCTGGAATGTCATTGGAATATAAACACTGTGCATGCCAAGGCTGGCGGAGAATCATATGATGTAATAAAGGAGGGAAAAGGAAAAGAGGCAATAGAAATAAAGAAGATATGTGAAGAGAGAATGTAACACATCCCCCTTATTAATAATAATTAAGATATACAATATAACACAATCAAATGAAATCATTAAATTTGTTTGGCATACGTCTCATGCGATCAGAAAATTTGACTCTTGAAGCAACAGTTTCATCATAAATTCCATCACATGTTTTAGTATCAAAATGATTGATTATCCTAGAACTGTCATGTTGAATCATGTCAAACTTTGGACACTTAGCTATTTTTTTACATTCCATACCTTTCCATCTTGAGTAATTACACAATTACTGAACACTTTTTTGATTTGAATGGGTTTTCCAAACTTGTTTGAACCTTTATTCATTAAACCAGGTTTAAGAATCCTAACCCAGTCTCCAACTAGGAAATTGTGTACTTTAGTTTTCCATTTATCATTATACCATCTCATGGTTTTGCTTTGTTTATTTTCAACTCTATTTGCAGTATCATGCACACATTCCTTGTTATTAAGTTTATCCTGACATATGTTCCTAAACCACCATGGACATACTTTAGACGCAGGATCTCTGCCTTTGAGTAACCTGAACGGGCTGACTTCTGTCGTGGCATGAGGTGTAATGCGATAAACCCATAAATTTTCTCTTAAAGAGTTCATCCAACTGCCACCCGCTTTTAATGAATCAATATCAAACGTCTTCAAAACTCTATTGAACCGTTCCACCTGTCCATTTTCATGTGGTTCATATAAAGATGTACATTTATGTATGATACCACATTCCTTCAGAAAATTTTCCATTTCTCCAGAAGTTAACTGTACACCGTTGTCCGTAACTAAAATAGAAGGACATCCCTCACGTGCAAAAACTTCTTTAAAAAAAACAATGACTGCGCTTGTTGTGGCCTTGGAAACAAATTTAACTTCTGGCCATTTTGAATGATAATCAATCATGACTAATGCAAAACGTGAACCATCTGGTAAATCCTTAAACGGACCTGTAATATCAAAAGCTACTTTCTGCCATGGTGCTTCCGGCCACTTAACCACTTTTAAAGGAGGAACATGCACCCTCAGCATTTTTTCACTTGATACACACTCCTCGCATTCTCTGACCACCCGATCTATAAACCTATCCATGCCTGGCCACCAAAAGAAACTTCTAACTAAACGCTTCATGGATGATATTCCAGGATGTGTCTTGTGGGCTAATTTAAGAATAATGTCTTGCATACCTTTTGGAGGAACACATTTCCCAGATTTAAACAAAAAACTTCCTTCAAACTCTAGTTCTTCTGACACATTAAAAAATGGTAACAAATCTGATCTCACCAAATTCTTTTTGGGCCAACCATTCAAAACACATTTTTTTAATTCACCCCACCTATCATCTACTTGTTCACAACTATTCCACTTGTCTTCTGTAATCTCCTGGAATTGGTTATCAACAATATCACTAATGGTGACAACAAAATCACATTCTCTAATAACTTCTATCTTATCTTGATCACAAGGTAATCGAGAAAGGCAATCTGCCGTAACATTTTTCTTACCTGGAACATACTCTGTACTGAAATTATATTCTTGTAATCTAGATGCCAACCTTGCTATCCTGGCTGTGGAGTTCCAACCCCCACCCGTGGATAGTATGTTGACTAACGGTTTATGGTCAGTTCTAAGAGTAAATTTACTGCCCCAGACATACAACCTAAAATGTTCAACTGCCCATACACACGCAAGCAGTTCTCTTTCTATTGCTGCATATTTCCGCTCACATTCATTTAATGTGCGCGAGGCAAAGGCAACATTCCACTCCTCTTTGCCTTCTTTTTGTGAAAGGACTCCTCCTAAACCATAAAGGCTAGCATCCACTGTGATAATACATTCCTTCTTCATACGAAAAGGTTTTAATGTGGGTGCATTCACAATATCTTTTTTATACCCTCAAATGCTTCCTGTTGTTTTTTTGACCATTCATATTTTACATTCTGTCTTAACAAAACTCTTAAAGGTTCCATTTTGGTTGCAAACCCCTCCACAAACTTACTATAATACTCACACATCCCTGCGAATGATAAAAGTTGATCCTTGTTTGTTGGCGACGGAGCTTTAACTATAGCATCTACATTAGTTTTCTTTGGAATCACTCCGTCCCCAGACAATGTATGTCCCAAATACTCAACAGAACGTTTGAATAACTTGCATTTATGTGCTTTTAAAGTGAGACCATGGTTCTCCAACCTTTTACATACTTCATTTAAGTGAATTAGATGCTCAGATTCATTTCTTGAAAAAATTAAAATGTCGTCCTGGAAACATTTAACATATTCGTCCACATCTCTGAACATGTGGAACATGACCCTCTGAAAAACTGACACCGCCGACGCCAGTCCGAAGGGCATTCTAGTATATTGGTACAACCCAAATGGCGTGATAAAAGCTGTTAATTTTTTCGATTCCTCCATTAGTTCTATCTGATGGTATGCCGAACGTAAGTCCAGTGTGGAAAAGATTTGGGCACCTTCAAACATAGACACTACCTCATTGATATTGGGTAGTGGGTGACAGTCAACAACAATGTTGGAATTAAGAGCTCTCAAGTCCACACATACCCTCAATTTTTGATCAGGTTTCTGGACAAGAACAATGGGTGAAACCCATTCTGACGATTCAATAGCTTCAATAATACCTTCATCAGACAATTCCTTTAACATTTCTTTGAGTTCTCCTCTGATATTAATTGGTACTCCTCTTATTTTTTGTTTGACTGGTACCACGTTTCCTTTTAATACAATCTTATGAGAAAAATTCTTCAGTTTTCCTAAATTATCACAAAAAACCTTGTCATATTTGTTAATTAATTTCCCTTCTCTATCATCCAACTTAATGTCTGTATTGATCACAGAAATTTTGTTAAATAACATGTCATCACACAAGGAAACAGGTTCAATAGCCCTTGGATTAAGTATTAAACCCAATTTATATTGGTCACGCCAACCTAATACATTAACACCCTTTTGCGTAATGTATAGTTTTATAGATGCACATCTATTTTTAAAATGTAATTCTACCTGAAAGAAACCTTCAATGTCAATCTTTGTACCATCAAAGCTTTCTGCTATTATATCAGATGGGTGTAATTTATCATATTGTAGACTGTGACTTAATTTTTCATGGTAGTATTGACGAGTGATTATTGTCCATGGAGAACCAGAATCTACCATCAACATGAGTTTCGCCCCCAAGATTTGAAATTCACTATTAGGGGATTTCATTATGTTATCTGGAACACCATCAATGATTGAAACAACAAATCCCTTGTTCATCTCTGATGTCTGATTGACCGGTAGTGTAATGTCATTATTACTAACAATATATGATACTGCCCCACGTGTTTGTGTGGTGTTGCGTCTGTGATCTCTACATACACTACTGAAATGTCCTATTCTGCCGCAGTTTTTACATTCTTTGTTCATTGCAGGACATCCTGGGAAAGAAGCTATATGAGATTTGTTGCCACATCTGTAACATACAGTAAAACTAGCTATAGCATCATATTTTTTATGAAATTGGTTGTAATTAACTTTGTTTCCATAAGATTTAACATTAGGTAGATAACGTGTTTGATGCTGTTCATTTTTGGGTTTAAGGGCACATATTTCCTCTTCTACAGAGGTTTTATTAGAATTTTGTTTGACAACCTCCATCCACTTTTCAGATTGTTCTAATGCTTTAGCTTCAGTTATAGCTTCAGCTAAACTAGGATCTCCCATCACCCATAATTTTTCTTGAATTCTCTTATTCTTTACATGTACAATTATTTGATCTCTTATCATTTCATCAGTTAAGAGTCCAAAATTGCAATGTATTGATAACGCTCTTAAAGCTGTTAAAAAATCATCAAAAGATTCTTCATCTTTCTGCGATCTAGTGTAAAATTTAAATCTGTTTAAGGCAATACTGGTAATGGGTTTAAACCTTTTCTCCATTCTTAATAAAGCCTCAGTATATACATTGATGTTATCTCCACTACCATCATTAGGTGCAACAACTTGTGGCAATGTTCTAAAAATGACCTGTCCTTCGGAACCTAGACAGTGCAAAAAAATATTTTTTTCTTTCCGCTCCCATGCGTTCTCCATCTATGGCCTTCATGTATGTTATAAATTCTTCCTTCCACCTTGACCATGGCATGGGTGGATCACCCTTCAATTGTAAAAATTTAGCCGGAGGATCAAATTGCATTTTGAAATGATGCTTATCACAAACTTATTGAATAAACATATGAATACTAGTATATCAATATTAATATCCTCTCAAATTGTATCTAAATAATATACTCAGTTGATGTACAGTGAAAATAAAATATTTGTCCATGTCAAATGTATATGTTAATGAAATTATACTATAACATTGCATGACATACTAAATTCGTTTTAAAAAAAAATAAGATGAGAATTAAATATATAACACCTGGTATGTAAGTTGCCATATAATGTGTTAAAATAGCATATTAACGTTAGCGTATGAAAAAGAACTCAAACCTTGATGTTAAAACATCGTAACTCGAACTGATCTGCACAGGCAGCGTTTAAAATTTGTAATATGGTTACCACGGTAACCAAAATGGCTGCCGGTGACGTTGTACGTCGTTGACGCTAATCGTGAAGCAACGTGTGTTGTTACGTGGGTACTGACGGCAGTCGCAGCAATGAAGATTGAAGAGTGTTCTCTGTGGAACTGAGCGCTTGTAGAATGTCGTCGCTGGATTGAAGGACGCTGCTGACGTACTAACACACGGTATGGCCGTTGCGCTGTTCACTTTTGACAATCTTGAACTGATGCCAAACGAATCTGGCACAAAACATCCACCGTGTCCTTCAAACACCAAAGACCTTGACTCTGGCACAAAAGCCGACACCTTGAAAAAATACTGTACAAGTACCAATATGACAGCGTCCGAAACTCCCAATAAAGGCAGCGTGAGGCGGTCACGTTTTCTGTCGCTTGGTAAAAAGATAAAAAAAATATAGTAAATAGCCGCAAAGACTACTCCAAATTCTAAAAGAAACTGAAGGTAACGGTGAAAATGCCAATTCTCCCGCAGGTGCAATCAAAGCACAGCACGTAATTAAAACAGCCGCTGATGCAATCATAAAACATATAATAACGTATAACCACAGAGAAACAGCCTTGTTAGTTCAAATGCTCCAGGTATGCTTTTAAGCATCTCCCGCTGGTGTAATCAGAACACAAAATGTAGAGTTAAGCAGCCGCTGGTGCTATCAAAACACATGTACTTCAAAGTGAAAAGATATCATTTCCGTGGGTTAAAGAAGCACTCTGTACCTGTGCTGAAGTAGATGACTAGAGTGATTCTTCTCCTTGTCGCCAAAATGTAGAAAATCCATACAACATTCAGGTAAATTTGATGTATATTTATTCTCAGCACAGCAATGTGAGTCCATCCGTTAGTAGCTCCAGATGCAACTGGGCAACAGACAAGATTCCAGTACAAAGCCTCACATCCAGAATCTGGAATGTCATTGGAATATAAACACTGTGCATGCCAAGGCTGGCGGAGAATCATATGATGTAATAAAGGAGGGAAAAGGAAAAGAGGCAATAGAAATAAAGAAGATATGTGAAGAGAGAATGTAACACAGACCTCAGTGGTTCTTGCCTTTTAGATTAGACTCGAGGAGTGTGTCAGACTTCAGTGGCGCATGCCTTTTAGTTTAGACTTCAGGAGTGTGTCAGACCTCAGTGGCACATACCTTTTAGATTAGACTCGAGGAGTGTGTCAGACCTCAGTGGCACATGACTTTTAGATTAGTCTTGAGGAGTGTGGCAGTCCGCAGTGGCGTGTGCCTTTTAGATTAGAATTGAGGAGTGTTTCAGACCTCAGTGGCGCGGGCCTTTTAGTTAAAGGCCTTAATAGCCTTAAAAAAGACTGAACAGTTGGGTGTGAAAGGCAGAGCTAGATTTATTAACAAAAATGAAATGCAGAGAATTGATCTAAGTCCATAAAATATTGATAGTTACAGTAATTTCATTGGGACAGTAAAGGCTGTCATGTAAACCTAATTTGCCATAAAGTATAATACTGGTTGCAGCACAAGTATACAAGGAGCGGGCATTTGAGCTCACCCTTGGCCACTACTGATCGTCAACCAACAGGTGTCCGGCGAGCAAACTGGCAAAGGAGCCAGAGACCAGAAAACAAACAGTGCTGCCAATGCCAACCATACTCTCAGAAGACTGTCCACTCACAACCATGCTCTCAGAAAACTGTCCATTCATAACCATACCCTCAGAAGACTGTCCATTCACAACCGTACTCTCAGAAGACCATCCACTCACAACAGTGCTTCCAGAAGACCATCCACTCACAACAGTGCTCTCAGAAGACCATCTATTCACAAACGTACTCTCTGAAGACCGTCCTCTCACAACCAAGCTCTCAGAAGACCATCCACTCACAACCTTACTCTCTGAAGACCATCTATTCACAAACGTACTCTCTGAAGAACATCCACTCACAACAGTGCTCTCAGAAGACCATCTATTCACAAACGTACTCTCTGAAGACCATCCACTCACAACCTTACTCTCAGAACACTGTTCCCTCACAACCGTCCTCTCAGAACAGCATCCACTCACAACTGTTCTCTCAGAACAGCATCGACTCACAACTCTGCTCTCAGAAGACTGTCCACTCCAGTGGCGGCCGCCACAACACGAAGGGGGGGCGGGAGAGGGAGGGACGGACTCGCGCGCGGGTGGGGGGGTGGCGGGGAAGGAAATATACTCATTTTAAAAATATATACCTTTTTCCAGCAGCATAGAACACCGGCGGCTGCCACAGCCTCGGAGCTCTCCCAGCAGTTTCTGGGGAGGCAGAGTCTGCTCAGCCAATCCTGGCGCTACTCTAGAAGAGCAGCGCCAGAATTGGTCTGAGCTGCCTGCTCTGCCGCTCAGATACTGCCTGTGAGCCTGCTGCATTTCTTCAACCCGGCTGTAAACACAGCTGGGTTGGAGAAATAGTAGTACACATGGTATGTTTAGCCAGCCTAGGACGGCCAGCCAAACATACATGTGCACTTCTAAGTGCCACCACCTGCCTGTCATGGCCCCGCCCCATTCTGCAAGCATGGCAGAATCAGTCAATGAAAAATTAAATGATATAGTTTCATTATCATTTTATTTTTCTGTGACTGACTCTGACGAGTGGGGCAAAGCTCCTCCTCCATTACGGAGGAGCCGCCCTTGGTCCACTCACAACCGTGCTCTCAAAACCACATCCACTCACAACCATTCCCTCAGAACAGCTTCACCTCACAACTCTGCTCTCAGAAGAGCGTCCAATCACAACCGTGCTCTCAGAGCAGTGTACACTCACAACTCTTCTCTCAGAACAGTGTCCACTCACAACCCTTCTCTCAGAACAGTGTCCACTCTCAGTTCTGAATTCACGGTTGGGGATGGACACTGTTCTGAGAGTACAGTTGTGAATGGACCCTGTTCTGAAGGCACGGTTACGAGTAGACACTGTTCTGACAGTAGAGTTGTGAGTAGACACTGTGCTGAGAGTAGAGTTGTGAGTGGATGGTGTTCTGAGGGCAGAGTTGTAGGCGCTGTCCCGAGAGCACGGTTGAGAGTGGACCCTGTTATGAGAGTAGAGTTGGAGTGTACACTGTTCTGAAGGCACAGTTGCGATTAGACTTCTGACAGTAGAGTTGTGAGTAGACACTGTTCTGACAGTAGAATTGTGAGTAGACACTGTTCTGACAGTAGAGTTGGGAGAGGACCCTGTTCTGAGAGTAGAGTTGTGAGTGGACCCTGTTCTGAGAGTAGAGTTGGAGTGGACACTGTTCTGAGAGTAGAGTTGGAGTGGACACTGTTCTGAGAGTAGAGTTGGAGTGGACACTGTTCTGAGAGTAGAGTTGGAGTGGACACTGTTCTGAGAGTAGAGTTGTGAGTGGACCCTGTTCTGAGTTGGAGTGGACACTGTTCTGAGAGTAGAGTTGTGAGTGGACCCTGTTCTGAGAGCAGAGTTGGAGTGGACACTGTTCTGAGAGTAGAGTTGGAGTGGACACTGTTCTGAGAGTAGAGTTGGAGTGGACACTGTTCTGAGAGTAGAGTTGTGAGTGGACCCTGTTCTGAGTTGGAGTGGACACTGTTCTGAGAGTAGAGTTGTGAGTGGACCCTGTTCTGAAAGTAGAGTTGTGAGTGAACCCTGTTCTGAGTTGGAGTGGACACTGTTCTGAGAGTAGAGTTGGAGTGGACCCTGTTCTGAGAGTAGAGTTGGAGTGGACACTGTTCTGAGAGTAGAGTTGGAGTGGACCCTGTTCTGAGAGTAGAGTTGGAGTGGACACTGTTCTGAGAGTAGAGTTGTGAGTGGACCCTGTTCTGAGTTGGAGTGGACTCTGTTCTGAGAGTAGAGTTGTGAGTGGACCCTGTTCTGAGAGTAGAGTTGGAGTTGACCCTGTTCTGAGAGTAGAGTTGTGAGTGGACCCTGTTCTGAGAGTAGAGTTGGAGTGGACACTGTTCTGAGAGTAGAGTTGAAGTGGGCACTGTTCTGAGAGTAGAGTTGTGAGTGGACCCTGTTCTGAGTTGGAGTGGACCCTGTTCTGAGAGTAGAGTGTTCTGAGAGTAGAGTTGGAGTGGACACTGTTCTGAGAATAGAGTTGTGAGTGGACCCTGTTCTGAGTTGAAGTGGACACTGTTCTGAGAGTAGAGTTGTGAGTGGACCCTGTTCTGAGAGTAGAGTTGGAGTGGACCCTGTTCTGAGGGTAGAGTTGTGAGTGGACCCTGTTCTGAGTTGGAGTGGACACTGGTCTGAGAGTAGAGTTGTGAGTGGACCCTGTTCTGAGTTGGAGTGGACACTGTTCTGAGAGTAGAGTTGTGTGTGGACCCTGTTTTGAGAGTAGAGTTGGAGTGGACCCTGTTCTGAGAGTAGAGTTGGAGTGGACCCTGTTCTGAGAGCTGAAGGGTGGGTTAATGTGCTCTGGCAGAGAGAGCCCTATGCTATGACCCCCAAACTTCAAACTTTCAGTCCCTCTGGAAAATAAGCTTGGTTTTGGGGACTCTCAGCAGCATCTGTTTTGCTTGAGCCGATGTCATGACGAGGTCCCCCCCCAGGTAGATGGGGACATTTCCCTTTATACATTTAAACATCAGGCATTTCAGCTTAAACTTGACGAGTTGTGCCTCAAAGGGCACCCTTGGAGACATCCTGCCCCACATAGGCATGGCAGGAGACACCCCCACATAGGCTAGGCAGGACACATCCCACCCCACATAGGCATGGCAGGAGACACCCCCACATAGGCTAGGCAGGACACATCCCGCCCCACATAGGCAATGCAGGAGACACCCTACCCCACATAGGCAATGCAGGAGACATCCCCACATATGCTAGACTGGACACATCCTGCCCCACACAGGCAAGGCTGGAGACACCCTGCCCTCACGTAGGCAAGTATGGAGACACCCTGCCCCACATAGGGAATGCAGGAGACACCCTACACCACATAGGCAATGCAGGAGACACCATGCACCACATAGGCAAGGATGGAGACAACCTACCCCATATCGGCAATGCAGGAGACATCCCCACATATGCTAGACTGGACACATCCTGCCCCACACAGGCAAGGCTGGAGACACCCTTCCCCAGGTAGACAAGGATGGAGACACCCTGCCCCACATAGGCAATGCAGGAGACACCCTACCCCACATAGGCAATGCAGGAGACACCCTGCACCACATAGGCAAGGATGGAGACACCCTACCCCACATAGGCAATGCAGGAGACACCCTACCCTACATAGGCAAGGATGAAGACATCCCCACATAGGCTAGACAGGACACATCCTGCCCCACACAGGCAAGGCTGGAGACACCCTGCCCCACATAGGCTAGACAGGACTCATCCCCACATACGCAAGGTAGGACACATTGTACCCCACACAAGCAAGGCTGGAGACACCCTCCCACACGTAGGCAAGGCAGGAGACATTCCCACACAGGCAAGGCAGGAGACACCCTGCCCCACAGGCATGGCAGGAGACACCCCCACATAGGCTAGGCAGGACACATCCCGCCCCACATAGTCAAGGTAGGAGACACCCTGTCCCACATAGGCAAGTCAGGAGGCACACTGCCCCATGTAGGCAATACAGGAGACACCCTGCCCCAATGAGGCAATGCAGGAGACACTCTGCCCCACACACATAGGCATGGCAAGAGACACCCCACATAGGCTAGGCAGGACACATCCCGCCCCACATAGTCGAGTCAGGAGAAACCCTGCCACACAATGGCAAGGCAGGAGACATCCCCACATAGGCAAGGCAGGAGACATCCTGCCCCACATAGGCGAGGCAGGAGACACCCTGCCCACACAGGCAAGTCAGGAGACACCCTGCCCCACAGAGGCAGGGCAGTAAACACCCTGCTCCAAATAGACACAGCAGGAGACACCCTGCCCCACATGGGCAATGCAGGAGACACCCTTCCCCACACAGGCACAGCAGTTGACATCCTGCTCCACATAAGCAAGGCAGGAGACACCCTGCCTCACAGAGGCAAGGCAGGAGACACCCTGCCCCACAGTGGCAGGTCAGTAGATATCCTGCCCACATAGGCAAGGCAGGAGACACCCTTCCCCACATAGGCAATTCAGGAGACACCCTGCCCCACATAGGCAATGAAGGAGGCACCCTGCCCCACATAGGCAAGGCAGGAGACACCCTGCCTCAGATAGGCAATGCAGGACACATCATGCCACACACAGACAATGTAGGAGACACCCTACCCCACACTGGCAAGGCAGGACACCTTCCCACGTGGGCATTGCAGGACACATCCTGCCCCACATAATGCTTGCTGGCGGCCCAGCACGTTCAGCTTGGTAGCTAATAACTGATCAGATTTACTTTGATTTTCAATTGTACTCTCTCCAGTAAACGAAGAAGGGAGCATTATACCCAGAGAGACCACGGTCACTGTGCAGTGCATAGATGAATCTCATTATCAGACATAAGAGCGGGGAAGCTTTTGCCAAACTTGCACATAAGGAGGCCCTGGATAATGTTGTATTTCTACCTCCACTGCCCCATGGTAACTGTAGGAAGCTGGCTTAGTATATGGTGCACACTTATTTAAGTGAAGCACCTTGCACTTATCCAGGCAACCCTTATGGTGATATTAATGGTCTTTTATAACCATAGAAAGCTCTCAAAGTGGTAGCTGTGGAGAGCAGCCTTCAGGCTTAGTCCAGAAAGAGCGTTAAGCAGCTTGTTTTAACAGTTGTTTTTTTTTTAGTTTTATATAGCGCGAACTCGACCCGAAGGTATCAGAGCGCTTTACATGAGCACCAAATGTGTTACAGACGGACACATTCATATTTTTGGTAGGCACGGGGAGATTAAATGATTTGCCCAGAATCACAGGATGTTGAGCGTCCCAGCCGAGACTCGAACCTGGTTCCCCAGCTTTGTGGTCGACTGCCGTAGCCGTTAGGCCATATCTTCTCCTGAATTTAATCATGTAGTGTAGGTTAAACGAAAAAGAACCACACAGTGTTTATATAAAAAATACTTCTATTTATTACACAACACTCACTAACACATTGGTATATCTCCTACCCGGAGATATCAACACAATACACAAAATATTTCAATTACAATAAGTTAAGTAGCACAAAATACAGTGGTCTCCAGGGGGAGACCAAAACATATATTAAGAAATTGGAATGAGAACTGCAAAGGAGGATGGGACTTGGGCCAGAAGACCCCAAGGAGCCGGGGACACAAGGAACCACCCAAGGTAAGTACCCAGGAACCCCACGGAGGTTGTGTGCAGAGTAGGAACAAGCAGCGTGACCAATGGAAGTCTATGGCGAAGACGTGGTTGCAGTTTTGCTGAAGAAGGACCCTTCCTAAAGGACCCCGAAGATTTCCCTTGGAGGACGGAAGCTTGGAGAGCGACCCCACCCATGGATGCACTGGGAACCAGGTTACCTACACCAGGGAAGCCAGGTGCATAGGGGTGAATAGACGTCTGAAACCTCCATAGACAACCATGAAAGACTTGGAGAAAAGTGCCTCTGGAGAAGAAGATGAAGTAGTCTGATGGAATCCAAGGGTGGATTCTGGAAGTGAAGAACCTGCAAGCAGAGGGGACAGAGTCTATGCCACTCAGGAGTGACAAGGAGGCACGAACACACGATGCCCACCGATGTTGGGATGTTCAGAGTAGTCGACAGTGATCTTGTCGCTGCAGCTGTGAGGACCAGGCGATGCTGAGGAAGACCAGGAGCCATGCACGAACTGTCCCACATTGGGTGTCAGCGGCTCAGTGGTCGGTGTCCAGTGGGAGCACCAACAAGCCTTGGTAGCTGCAACTGGCGTGGAGAACGAAGAAGGGACCAGCAAGGTCCAAGGGACTCACTAACAGTAGGAGAGTCAGAGCAGGTCCCGAGCAAGCAGGGGAGCTCAATGAAGCAAGAGAAGACCCTCAGGATGACCCACAGGCCAAAGGCACATGACTCGCAAGAGGACCTTGAGCAGCTCACCAACAAGGAAGGCCCACGGTGCAGAGGATGCGGTGAGGACGCTGTACTTGGCAGGAAGAGATACTGGAGGCTGGAGCTTCTTGTAGCCTGAAGCCCCTGGAGTGCAGAGCCAACAAGCCCTGGCAACAGCAAGTTGATGTGGCGCACAAGGGTTCAGTCCCAGCAGTTCCGACGAGGGATACTGGCCTCAAAATTGCAGATAGGACAGGTCAGGCCTCAAAGGAGTTGCAGAACTAACACCTGTGTCGCTGAGCCTCGGGAAGTCCGTAGGATGACAGGAGCAGCAGACCGGTTGGCTTTGTTGCGGTGCCGAAGTCCAGTGAAGTCCAAGTGTCCAGACAGTCAAAGAGTGACATCATTTTAGGCTTGAGTCTTGTCCCATGCCAAATCTAAGGAACCACCCACAGGTAGGCGCTTAAGTACACTAGGGAAAGGGTTGGAATGACTCAGGGGTCCCTCCCATAGGAGGGGCTGGACAGAGGGGAGGATACTCCCATGTCCTTTGTCCAGTTTCTCGCAAGAGAGGGAGCCAAGGGCACCCTGAACTGCCTCAAACTGGGGTATGCAAGGAGGGCACCAAATGTGCCCTTCAAAGCAGTCGGTGACGCTGGCAAGAGTCCCCACCCCAGCCCAATTCACTAAGTGCTGTCTGGGAGGTGGTCACACCGCCCTGTGACAGGAAACCTATTGTTCTACCTTCCCCTGCTTGAGCTCAGCTCAGCAGCAGGAGGGCAGAATCATGTCTGTGGTCGGCAGCAGCACTATCTTGCTGTCGGTCCCTGAAAGGCTATTACCGGGAGTACAAGGGGGTACCCCAAGGGAGCCCCCGGTACATAGGATCATACTTCCAACACTGGAATCGGTGTTGGGATATGATTCCAATATGTTTGATACCAAACATGACCTGTTTCGGTGCAGCCACTATATAGTTCGACATCTTGTATTGATTGATGTTCAGTATATGTTTTAAAATGGCTGACCGCACTTACAAAGCCTGGAGAATCGACTCTGGGGTTTGTAGGGGTATCCTGCACACGCATGGGCACCCTCACACTTATAACCAAGCACCCTGCCCTCAGAACTGAAGAGCCTGCAATAGGGGTGACTTATAGGTTTTAAGTGCAGTGACCTCAGATATAAGGAATCGTATATCTGTCGTGAGAGGTGCAAGCACCAACTCACACAGGCTGCAATGGCAGGCCTGAAGTCACAGTTTAAGTGGACTCCCATGGGTGTCACAATACATGCTGCAGCCCATGAGAGACCCTTGGTGTACTTATGCCCTGGATACCTTAATACCATATATTAGGAACTTACAAGGGTACACCAGCAGTAGCCAATTGTGGATGCACAAAATGACTTACCATGGTCAATTTAGGAAGAAAGCACAGTGAATGGGGTCCTGATTAGCAGGATCCCAGTCAGACTAGGTCAAGAACATACAGACACCAAGCAAAAATTGGGGGTAACCATGAAAGCAGATCCTACTTTCCTACAGTACCCCTACAGAAAAAGCCCTTAGGCAGGGAAGTTACCTCCTGCCTCCTTTTTAGGTCTGTCTACAGACTTCTTTAGCTGTTGTCCAGCCGCTTATAACATCAACAAACACAAATGCACAGAAAGTGGACATTGGGTCAGCCCCCCTTGATTATTGGCTTGTCTGAGTCAACTCCCTTCAGCCCCTACTTTTTTTAAGTGCTTTTCACATTTTTAATGAAATTGAAGCGCTATTGTGCAGGTACACATTTTTGCTCGTCAGCATGGCATTGATGATGTAAAGTAAAACAAAATAGCAACTAAACAAGGTGGTAGTTAAAGGCGCCATCTAGTGGAGCGTAAGAAACAATTCACTTGACCCAGTCCTGCATCAACAGCCATCACCAGCAATAGGCGCTCTAGAAGGTTGCTTTTTTCTGGCATCTGCTTGGGGTTTAAGACGTACTGTGGGGTCACTCACTTGATGGTCCCCTTAAAGCTCTATTTCTCATCATATTTCAATTAATGCCCAACATTGGAAATGCATCATTTGTGAAGATAAATGACCTATGAAAGGAAGGATATTGCATCAGTGAACATTTGAGCCCAGGGGGCATTCCCTTTTTTATCATAAGAATTGTTTTTTTGTATGGTCCTTTGCAATTTGAAGTAAACGTGAATGTGACAGGCTTGTTGTGTTCCCTTTTTGTGTAGTCATTGTTCCTTTTTATCCTAAATATGATACCGCAGTCCTGTTTGCTCTACACCAGGGTGATTTTGCACCTAGAGAGTGTGTGTGTGCGCGCGTCTGTGTGTGTGTGTGCGCGCACTAAATGAATTTTTGCTCCTGGATGTGTTTCTGTAAATACAAGGGGCCTCAATTACTACAAATTGACGCCGCGCGAAGCTGCAAGCCATTTAGCTGCGCTGTGCTGCGTAATTTTAAACGCACAGGGATGCATCATATTTACAACAATACAACGCATCTGTGTGCTTTCCCCTACAGTGGTGCACAATTGGCTGCCATGCGCCAGCTCAGGGGCCCTGGCGTCATGTTACAAGGGTGCCTGCGTGGTGGGGACACCTTCCTGCACAAAAACAATCATTTACGGCATGTTCCTCTTTCTATGAGTGCTGCATAAAGTATTTCTCCTGGTTGATCTCTCCTATGCCTTCCCTGGGGAGACATAGGGTTCCGACGCATTCTCAGGTTTACGACACTTTGTAAATCTAGGAATGTGTCAGGTTTCATGGATGTTGCATGTGAACACCTACAGCAACACCCATGGCTCGCCCCTTTCACGCACAGTAATGCGTGAAAGGGGCCCATATTTCCGAGGCCATGAAAAGTCACACAGGGTGACTTTACATGGCGTTGTAAATATGGGAAGGCCCATTGCACCGCCGATGCCTCTAAAAAGTGGCGCAATAGGCTTGTAAATGAGGCACAAGGTTTTCCACACACCTGCTGGTTTGACACTGCAAAGTGATTTTGCACCTCTTAAGAATTTTGCATCTAATTATGAGTTATACATAAACATGATTTTCCACCTAAATGTGTTATTTGGCTAACAATTTTCCCCCACTTGCTGATGTTGCGTGACGGATGATTTTCCACCTAAATGCATGATTAAACCTAAAACTGAACCTTGCATCTAAATGTGATGGTTGCTCCAGAGGGGTTTTGCACACTCTTGTTGATGTTTCAACATTTGCAATTCTGCACCCAAATGTGTTTTGCCTCTAAATGTGATTTGTGCTCCCAAAGAAATGTCCACACACATCTTGCACCTAGGGTGGGTTTGCACCTACATGGAAGTTTACTCCTAAATGTAATACCACAACCCTGCTTGTTTTGCACCAAGTAAGATGTTGCACCTAAAAGGGATTTTGGACATGAACGTCATTTGTGTCCCTAAAATGTTTTCCGCACTCAGGCTGATGGTGCTTCAAGCGAGGGTGATTTTGCATTTCAATGTACTGCTAACCAAATGTGATGCCATACTGATTTTTCCACCTAAAGTGACAAATTACTAACACCATTTCACTCTGTACGGGGAGAATTTGCACCTAAACGTTCTCCTGGACGCCTGCTGACTTTGAAAAATGGGTGAACTTGCACCTAAATCTGTTTGTGCACCAAAGTTGATTTTTGCCCATAAATGCGTTTTTCCACCTGAAAGCGTCCCCACACTTCTGCTGATGTTGTATTAATAGTGATATTTCATCTAAAATTGATTTTGCTTCAAGATGTTCTTTAGCACCTAAAGGAGTTTTAACAATTGTGAGGAAACAGGGTGCATTATATGGTGTGGTTGTGGGACCTCACTGTGTAGTAAACTTGCCCACCCTTTTAGGACCAGTAGGGGTCATTTGTGAAACCCTCAGCTCAGCCCTGGGTAGCTGTGGCTCTGAGCTGCAAGGCTTACACAAAGGAACAAGTGTAAATCATGTAAACAGCACCAAAACAACTGTAGAAGAAATTCAACAGACACCCAAGAAATCTGACACCAATTTATAAAAATAGACTGCCTTTTTAAGTATTTTTAGATACCACAACGAAAAAGATCCACCAGAGGGTTCTGAAGATACATCGCTTACAGGGTATAGTATATATGCACTTTTTCACTTAAACGTGACCTATCATTGGCAAATTCAACAAATCTGAAACTTAAAAACGTTTTCAGGAAAAACGTAGTTAAGTATCAATGCGGTTACTTTTAGTTACTTTAGGCATCCAACTCTGGCAGGGAACCAGTGAGCGGGACCAGCAAAGTCCTCAGAAACAGAATCCGCAGAGGAAGAAGCAGTCTTCAGTAAGTTCCAGGCGCTTGTATCCTTTTGCTTTAGGCTCATATTGAAGTGGTCATGATGCAAGGAATACAGGATACTGAAGATGCTCATGGATGCATCCAGGCACTAGATCAGTCCTGTTACTCTGACAGCCTTCCTCTGAGCTGTGGGGTGGCCCAGGGGTCTTCCCTGAGCCCCAACCTTTTTAACCTTTATATGCGCCCCCTGGCTGAAATTCCTCGCCGGAAGAACCCAGAGAGTCCGCCTCCCCCCGTTCAGATCCGAGGCCACCGAAGTCATCTGCGGCGTTCCACAAGGATCTTCACTCAGTCCAACCCTCTTCAACGTCTACATGAGCCCCCTCGCAGCCATCGCACGCCAACACAACCTCAACATCATCTCCTACGCCGACGACACCCAGCTGATCCTCTCCCTCACCAACGACCCCACCACCGCCAGAGCCAACCTACACGACGGGATGAGAGACGTCGCCGACTGGATGAGGAACAGCCACCTTAAACTGAACTCAGACAAGACGGAAGTCCTCATCCTGGGCTCATCACCCTCCGCCTGGGACGACTCTTGGTGGCCCCCGGCCCCTGGGCACCGCGCCCAAGCCAACGGACCACGCACGCAACCTGGGCTTCATCCTGGACTCCTCCCTGTCGATGACCAGACAAGTCAACGCCGTCTCATCTTCGTGCTTCAACACCCTGCGCATGCTCCGCAAGATCTTCAGATGGATCCCCACTGAAACCAGGAAGACCGTCACCCAGGCACTCGTCACCAGCCGACTGGACTATGGGAACACCCTCTACGCCGGAACCACAGCCAAACTTCAAAAAAGACTCCAGCGCATCCAGAACGCCTCCGCACGACTCATCCTGGACATCCCCCGACACAGCCACATCACCGGACACCTGAAAGACCTGCACTGGCTCCCCGTCAGCAAGAGAATCACGTTCAGACTCCTCACCCACGCACACAAGGCCCTCCACGACCTGGGCCCCAAGTACCTCAACGACCGCATGACCTTCTACACGCCCACCCGCCGGCTACGATCAACCAGCCACGCCCTCGCCACCGTACCACGCATCCGCAGAGCCACCGCCGGAGGAAGATCCTTCTCCTACCTGGCAGCCAAGACCTGGAACTCCCTCCCCACTCACCTTCGGCGAACCCAGGACCATCTCTCCTTCAGGAAGCAGCTCAAGACCTGGCTGTTCGAGCAGTAACTTACCCCCCTCCCCCAGCGCCTTGAGACCCTCCCGGGTGAGTAGCGCGCTCTATAAATGCCGTGATTGATTGATTGAAATTGTATGTTCCTATTGGTTGGCATTGGTCTCCTGTGCTGATGACATCCAATTGGTTATGTCAGTCTTCTCAGTTTCTAACTCGAGTCATCTCCAATTGGCCCCCTGTCTTCAGGAAGTGGCCAGATGGATGGCAAATTGTCGACTAAAACTTAACCAAGACAAGACAGAAGTCATGCTGCTGGGGAACAACATCAGCAACAAGAACCGTCTTCCTTGCCGGATCGTGTGGGGAGCCTTCCTAGTCCAAAAAGCTTGATAAAGAGCCTCTGGATGCGCCTGGACTCAAACCTGATGATGGACCACCAAGTAAAAAAGCTCGCTGCCAGCTGCTTCGGTGTTCTCAGAATACTGAAGAAGGTCCTCGATCTCCTCACTTTCCGAGCCACAAGACTAGCTGTCCAGGCCCTTGTAATATCGAGCCTCAACTATGGCAATGCCTTATATTTCGGTTCACCCCAATATGTGGTAAAAAGGTTACAGGTTGTCCAAAACGCCACTGCTCACCCCCTCGTGAACATCCTGAGGCACCAGTCCACCAAAAAGGCTTTGGTGGAACTTCACTGGCTTCCAGAGGAGCAGATAGTGCAATGTAAGGCTTTATGCAATATGCACAGGGAAGTTTACAACAAAGGTCCCTCATTGTTAAGACCTTTAGTCTCCCCATATGTTCCCGATAGGCTTCTCAGATCATCCACGGCACACGGCTGATTGGCCCCAAGATTTTTAGGTCTCGATAGGGAGGCCGCTCAATGGCCTACATAACCCCAAAACTATGGAACATCTTACCGTTAGAGTTATGCCAATTAGACCATGAACTCCATTTCCGTACGGCCTTCAAAACCTGGCTGTTTAGGAACTAGTTCCACATTCATGTGGTGGTCTGGTGAATGCGGTGTCGGTTCTAGCACTGGGAGGGCTTCGGGTAGCCATGCGCTATACAAGAATTACAGAATTGAATCGAATATATGTGATGTGGTCAACAGGGTCTTCCTGTTTGGTTCACAAGCTTGGGGAGGTGGTCCTGGCCACAGGGGTCGACGTCCCTCGAAGTCCTCTTCTCCTGGCAAAAGTCCAGTCACCACTGTACTACCAGTTGCCTGGTATTGCGGTTGCAGCCAAATCCTTTCTTGGGCTATAACTTGTCTCCTGGGTGACCAAGCTGCACTCCAACAACTCTCCCGGATCCAGAAGACTTGGGTACAACTTTGAGCATCTCTAATACTGCACATGGCGAGTGGTGGTGATGCGAAGTTCTGGGCTACCAACTTGTCCCAGCAGGCTTCTTCAGCTGCTTTGGTCCTGTGCTGCGAACAAGAGGTCAGCCAACTGACCCTGGGAGTTTCTTTCTTTGGCTGGGCACCAGAAACGACTTCTCCACGAGCAGGACACAGCAGGCACAGTCCCTTCTCCTTTGCTAGCCAGCAGGTTCAGCAGGTGCAGTCCACGCCTGTGCAGCCTCTCTTTGGCAGTTCCTCAGTGCAGCAGGGCAGTCCTTCTTCGGTCCTTTTCTTCAGTCCAACGATATCTGAATTCTGGGTGCCAGGAGTGCCCTTTTCATGCTCATAAAATGCCCTCACTTTAGGATGTGGTTGGTGGCCAATGGGCTACCAGGTTCCTCCCTCCCGATGACCACTTCCTGGAAAGTGTGGCATCTAACTATCCTAGAATGCACCATTTGCCCACTTCCAACATGGCAGAACCCCTCTCTTGGTGTACAGAGCTTCCTAGCTCAATCAAGAGGTGTGGCTACCAAAGGGGCTACACACCCTGGAAAACTGGTTTGACAACTGGTTTCTCCACTCCTTCAAGAGTGTCAGCTAGTCTGCCTAAACAATAGAGCAGCCCCTCTCCCAAGTGTTATCCATTTGCTCTTCAAAGGTGGCTTCTCCTTGAAGTTCGCCTTTTGGCCCAACACTTGTGTGGAATCCTGCCAGGGAGCGGTAACACCATTCTCCAGTGCAGGCTTTGATTGTCTTCTTTCCTGTGAGTCATTTGCACGTGTTAAGGGCACAGGAGATTAAGGGCAACAAAGAGGCAACTTTATATAAGTTATACACTATAACAAGTTAAATTAATTTCAACTTGGGCTTAATGAACAAGTTGTCTGAAACCTTGGAGTGTCATCTTTGGTTGCACAATTCAGGAGTCAACACAGCTGAGGGGTCAGCATGTAACCCTGTACTCGACAATCGCAAAATACATGTTCTGCCCGTGAAATATTTTGCACCCTGCCTTATGGCTCGGTAGTCCTGCCATAGGGGTGACCTATAGAAATTGCAGAGGTAGTTTTGGCTTTGCCATAGCTTTACAGTTCAGCTAGCAGTTTAAAATTGCTCTTCCATTCAACGTTTGCAGACTGGGAGAAATGTTTTACCTGTCTCACATTCGGTGACACAATCACTGCTGCAATCCCTGAGGTGATCCTCTAACTTACATGCCCTGGGTACCATATAAAAAGGACTTATAAGTAAGTTAGCTTAGGTCAATTGGGTATAAACCAACTCGATATACACGTTTTAGGGTCAGGGCACTGGCACTGAGGTCTGATTAGTGGACATTAGTGTCAGAGTCAAAAAAACAGCAGCATCAGACCAAAAACTTGGGGATGCCCATACAAAAGAGGCATTTCCTTACAATAATGTTGCAGTTCCGTCAAGGGTGATTTTGCACCTAAATCTGATGTCTAAGCTGCGTGTTCCCAAGCTTGTTGCACCGCAGGTGATTGTACGTATACATATGATAGTTGTTTTAGAGTCCTGACATAAGTGCTGAAGAGCATCTGCTCTGTGTCAGCAGGAGGCCATGTGCTGCGAGTTCACTTTCTGTTTCCACTCCCAGAAACAGGACCTGATAATATAGCCATGCTGCTTGGGTTTTTTATCTGTGCACTTCTTCTGGGATGTACAGCACTTGTAATCTCTACACTAATCTTTTACCCTCTGTCGGTGCCGGCTTTCCTTGCCAGCCACATCATCTTCAAAACCAGCTGCAGCTTTGCCAAATCCACAACATCCAGCGCCCCTGCATATCTTCCATGAAAGCTCATCCTTTCAGGTGCATTTTTGGCACACCCACAGACAGGACAGCAGAATGGAAACAAAAAAATGTAAAAAAAAGTTAAAACAAGCAAACATTCCTTCACCATCTGTACACCCAGGATCTGGAACAACATCCCTGTGTCCATCAGGACCACCACAGCATTTGTGCACCCAGGATCTAGAACAACATCCCATGTCTATCAGGCCCACCACAGCATTTGTGCACCCAGGATCTAGAACAACATCCCCCTGTCCATCAGGACCACCACAGCATTTGTGCACCGAGGATCTAGAACAACATCCCCATGTCCATCAGGACCACCACTGCATGTGCGCACCCTGGACCTGGAGCAACATTCCTGCGTCTATTAGGACCACCTCAGCATTTGTGCACCCAGGATCTGGAACAGCATCCTTGTATTCATCAGGACCACCGCAGCATCTGTGCACCCAGGATCAGGAATAACATCACTGTATCCATCAGGACCACCGCAGCATCTGTGAACCTATAATCTGGAACAACATCCCAGTACCATTCAAGACCACAGCAGCATCTCTTCACCCAGGATCTGGAACAACATCTCCATACCAATCAGGATCACCACAGCATCTGTGCACCCAGGATCTGGAACAGCATCCCCATATCAATGAGGGCCACCGCAGCATCTGTGCATCCAGGATCAGGAACAACATCCCGCATCTATCGGGACTACCGCAGCAACTGTGCACCCAGGATCTGGAGCAACATCCCCGTATCCATCAGGGCAACCTTAGCATCTGTGCACTTAGGATCTGGAACAACATCCCTGTACCCATCAGGGCAACTGCAGCATCTGTGCATCTAGGATCAAGAACAACATCCCCATTTCCTTCAGAGCCACAGAAGAATCTGTGCACCTAGGATCTAGAGCAACATCCCTGTATCCATCAGGATCACCGCAGCATCTGTGCACCCAGGATCTGGAACAATTTCCCCGTATCCATCAGGACCACTGCAGCATCTGTGCATCCTGGATCTGGAGCAACATCCCCGTACCAATCAGGACCACCTCAGCCTTTGTGCACCAGGATCTGGAACAATGGTTCAGTTTTGGCCACAGTGGGTCCAGAGCAAAAAGTGAGGTCCTAGGAGGAGATACTCAGAAATAATTTGAGTAAAACAATTAATCAATCTGGGAACACAGAAGTAGGGGGACATAAATAGTGTAAAATAGATAATTTATTTTACACACGGTTAGCTTAGTACTTTAAACTTAAAGTAGTGTTCAGGTGCTCACACAAAGTGAAAGTGTGCGTGATGTGGCAAGGTGATAGTGGTTAAAAAACATAACATCGCATTGACAAACAGTTGGAACTCCGCATAATTTTATACAATGGAAGGAGTGCCTGTTCTATGAGGTCGACGGCGTTTCGATCTTATTGGCTTAAGATCATCTTCAGGACATACATAGTGAGGAGTCTGAAATCTGAGTTAGTGGGGATGGCGGTGTTGTCTGATGGGTGTCCGCACGTCCGGGGACGGCTGGTAGTCAAAGGACCACGTGTCCGTACAGCGAATTGAAGAAGCTTAAATCAGTGCGGGAAGAGGGGTACGAGTCCTGCAGGAATAAGGGTGCGAGTCCGGTGCGAGATAGGGACCGTGTGGATCACAGTGGTCGATCTCGGGGGCAAGGTTAATAAAGGCCTTATTATCCGCGAGAGAACGGTGCCGACGGCAAAAGCTTGCGGGTCCGCTGTGGCGTCTCAGAGGTAGAGTTAGGTGCAAAGAAAAAGTCAGTTACTGGAGCAGTAACCGGCTGCGTACCCACCAGAAAGGTGATTCGTTCCTCCTCCGGACCACAATTTAATTGTGAACCCAGCAGTTTAGTTCCAGCTGCCTCTAAAATCGAATTCCCATACACAGTGCAACGATGAAGGAATAGCAGAGTCACTAACTGACTTTTTCTTTCCCTACTTCTGTGTTCCCAGAATGATTAATTGTCTTACTCAAATTATTTCTGAGTATCTCCTCCTAGGACCTCACTTTTTGCTCTGGACCCACTGTGGCCAACACTGAACCATTGTTTTCTTAAACACATGCCAACCCCAGGTTCACATATCGGGGTACCCTTGTTCTCCCATACTACCAGGATCTGGAACGGCATCCCTGCATCCATCAGGACCACCGCAAAATCAATGCACCCAGAATCTGGAACAACATCCCCGTATCCATCATGACCACCGCAGCATCTGTGCACTCAGGATCTGGAACAACATCCCCGTATCCATCAGGACCACCGCAGCATCTGCGCACCCAGAATCTGGAACAACATCCCCGTATCCATCAGGACCACAGCAGCATCTCTTCACCCAGGATCTGGAACAACATCTCCATACCAATCAGGACCACCACAGCATCTGTGCACCCAGGATCTGGAACAACATCCCTGTATCCATCAGGACCACCGCAGCATCTGCGCACCCAGAATCTGGAACAACATCCCACATCCATCAGGACCGCCTCAGCATCTGTGCATCCAGGATCTGGAACAACATCCCCTTATCCATCAGGACCACCGCTGCATCTGTGCACCCAGGATATCAAACAACATCCCTGTATCCATCAGGACTACCGCAACATCTGTGCACTCAAGATCTGGAGCAACATCCCGTACCAATCAGGACCACCACAGCATCTGTGCACCCAGAATCTGGAACGACACCCCCTTATCCATCAGGGCAACTGCAGCATCTGTGCATCTATGATCAGGAACAACATCCCCGTTTCCTTCAGGACCACAGAAGCGAATATAGCTGGTTACATCGCATGCGTTTACAATGCATGTGATTACAACGCGGTCGTTACAACGACCGCGTGGTTACATCGCAGTACCATTACAACGCAAGTCGTTACAACGACTTGCTCTAGGGGGCGTGCCGGACTTAGGAATAGTATAATTTACTATTCCAACTCCAGTGTGTGCAACAGTAGGGAAGGTGTTGGAATAGTAAATTATACTATTCCATAGTTTAGAGCGCCCTGGAGCAAGTCGTTGTAACAACTTGCGTTGTAATGGTACTGTGATGTAACAACGCGGTCGTTGTAACGACCGCGTTGTAATCGCATGCGTTGTAACTCATGCGATGTGATGACTGTTTCCCCACAGAAGCATCTGTGCACCCAGGATCTGGAACAACATCCCTGTATCCATCAGGACCACTGCAGTATCTGTGCATCCTGGATCTGGAACAACATCCCCGTATCCATCGGGACAACCGCAACACCTGTGTACCCAGGATCTGGAACAACATCCCTGTACCAATCAGGACCACCACAGCATCTGTGCACCCAGAATCTGGAACAACATCCTCGTACCCATCAGGGCAACCGCAGCATCTCTGGATCAAAGATCAAGAACAACATCCCCATTTCCTTCAGAGCCACAGAAGAATCTGTGCACCTAGGATCTGGAGCAACATCCCTGTATCCATCAGGATCACCGCAGCATCTGTGCACCCAGGATCTGGAACAATTTCCCCGTATCCATCAGGACCACTGCAGCATCTGTGCATCCTGGATCTGGAGCAACATCCCCGTACCAATCAGGACCACCTCAGCCTTTGTGCACCAGGATCTGGAACAATGGTTCAGTTTTGGCCACAGTGGGTCCAGAGCAAAAAGTGAGGTCCTAGGAGGAGATACTCAGAAATAATTTGAGTAAAACAATTAATCAATCTGGGAACACAGAAGTAGGGGGACATAAATAGTGTAAAATAGATAATTTATTTTACACACGGTTAGCTTAGTACTTTAAACTTAAAGTAGTGTTCAGGTGCTCACACAAAGTGAAAGTGTGCGTGATGTGGCAAGGTGATAGTGGTTAAAAAACATAACATCGCATTGACAAACAGTTGGAACTCCGCATAATTTTATACAATGGAAGGAGTGCCTGTTCTATGAGGTCGACGGCGTTTCGATCTTATTGGCTTAAGATCATCTTCAGGACATACATAGTGAGGAGTCTGAAATCTGAGTTAGTGGGGATGGCGGTGTTGTCTGATGGGTGTCCGCACGTCCGGGGACGGCTGGTAGTCAAAGGACCACGTGTCCGTACAGCGAATTGAAGAAGCTTAAATCAGTGCGGGAAGAGGGTACGAGTCCTGCAGGAATAAGGGTGCGAGTCCGGTGCGAGATAGGGACCGTGTGGATCACAGTGGTCGATCTCGGGGGCAAGGTTAATAAAGGCCTTATTATCCGCGAGAGAACGGTGCCGACGGCAAAAGCTTGCGGGTCCGCTGTGGCGTCTCAGAGGTAGAGTTAGGTGCAAAGAAAAAGTCAGTTACTGGAGCAGTAACCGGCTGCGTACCCACCAGAAAGGTGATTCGTTCCTCCTCCGGACCACAATTTAATTGTGAACCCAGCAGTTTAGTTCCAGCTGCCTCTAAAATCGAATTCCCATACACAGTGCAACGATGAAGGAATAGCAGAGTCACTAACTGACTTTTTCTTTCCCTACTTCTGTGTTCCCAGAATGATTAATTGTCTTACTCAAATTATTTCTGAGTATCTCCTCCTAGGACCTCACTTTTTGCTCTGGACCCACTGTGGCCAACACTGAACCATTGTTTTCTTAAACACATGCCAACCCCAGGTTCACATATCGGGGTACCCTTGTTCTCCCATACTACCAGGATCTGGAACGGCATCCCTGCATCCATCAGGACCACCGCAAAATCAATGCACCCAGAATCTGGAACAACATCCCCGTATCCATCATGACCACCGCAGCATCTGTGCACTCAGGATCTGGAACAACATCCCCGTATCCATCAGGACCACCGCAGCATCTGCGCACCCAGAATCTGGAACAACATCCCCGTATCCATCAGGACCACAGCAGCATCTCTTCACCCAGGATCTGGAACAACATCTCCATACCAATCAGGACCACCACAGCATCTGTGCACCCAGGATCTGGAACAACATCCCTGTATCCATCAGGACCACCGCAGCATCTGCGCACCCAGAATCTGGAACAACATCCCACATCCATCAGGACCGCCTCAGCATCTGTGCATCCAGGATCTGGAACAACATCCCCTTATCCATCAGGACCACCGCTGCATCTGTGCACCCAGGATATCAAACAACATCCCTGTATCCATCAGGACTACCGCAACATCTGTGCACTCAAGATCTGGAGCAACATCCCCGTACCAATCAGGACCACCACAGCATCTGTGCACCCAGAATCTGGAACGACACCCCCTTATCCATCAGGGCAACTGCAGCATCTGTGCATCTATGATCAGGAACAACATCCCCGTTTCCTTCAGGACCACAGAAGCGAATATAGCTGGTTACATCGCATGCGTTTACAATGCATGTGATTACAACGCGGTCGTTACAACGACCGCGTGGTTATCATCGCAGTACCATTACAACGCAAGTCGTTACAACGACTTGCTCTAGAGAGCGTGCCGGACTTAGGAATAGTATAATTTACTATTCCAACTCCAGTGTGTGCAACAGTAGGGAAGGTGTTGGAATAGTAAATTATACTATTCCATAGTTTAGAGCGCCCCTGGAGCAAGTCGTTGTAACAACTTGCGTTGTAATGGTACTGTGATGTAACAACGCGGTCGTTGTAACGACCGCGTTGTAATCGCATGCGTTGTAACTCATGCGATGTGATGACTGTTTCCCCACAGAAGCATCTGTGCACCCAGGATCTGGAACAACATCCCTGTATCCATCAGGACCACTGCAGTATCTGTGCATCCTGGATCTGGAACAACATCCCCGTATCCATCGGGACAACCGCAACACCTGTGTACCCAGGATCTGGAACAACATCCCTGTACCAATCAGGACCACCACAGCATCTGTGCACCCAGAATCTGGAACAACATCCTCGTACCCATCAGGGCAACCGCAGCATCTCTGGATCAAAGATCAGGAACAACATCCCCATTTCCTTCAGGACCACAGAAGCATCTGTGCATCTAGGATCAGGAACAACATCCCCGTTTCCTTCATGACCACAGAAGTATCTTTGCACCTAGGATCTAGAAAAACATCCCTGTATCCATCAGTGCAACGGCAGCATCTGTGCATCTAGGATCAGGAACAACATCCCCATTTCCTTCAGGACCACAGAAGCATCTGTGCACCTAGGATCTGGAAAAACATCCCAGTATCCCACAGGACCACCGCAGCACCTCTGCACCCAGGATCTGGAACAACATCCCCGTACCAATGAGGACCACCACAGCATCTGTGCACCCAGAATCTGGACCAACACCCCCGTATCAATCAGGGCAACAGCAGCATCTGTGCATCTAGGATCAGGAACAACATCCCCGTTTCCTTCATGACCACCGAAGCATCTGTGCACTCAGGATCTGGAACAACATCCATGTATCCATCAGGACCACGCAGCATCTGTGCACCCAGGATATGGAACAACATCCCCGTATCCATCATGACCACTGCAACATCTGTGCACCCAGGATCTGGAACAACATCCCTGTATCCATCAGGACCACTGCAGCATCTGTGCATCCTGGATCTGGAACAACATCCCCGTATCCATCAGGATCACTGCAGCACCTGTGCACCCAGGATCTGGAACAACATCCCCATACCGATCAGGACACCACAGCATCTGTGCACCCAGAATCTGGAACACCCCGTATCCATCAGGGCAACCGCAGCATCTGTGCATCTAGGATCAGGAACAACATCCCCATTTCCTTCAGGACCACAGAAGCATCTGTGCACCTAGGATCTGGAGCAACATCCCCGTACTCATCAGGACCAGTGCAGCATCTGCAAACCCAGGATCTGGAACAACATCCCTGTATCCATCAGGACCACCGCTTCATGAGCGCACCCTGGGTGTGGAGCAACATCCCTACGTCTATCAGAACCACCTCAGCATTTGTGCACCGAGGATCTGGAACAGCATCCTTGTATTCATCAGGACCACCGCAGCCTCTGTGCATCCAGGATCAGGAACAACATCACTGTATCCATCAGGACCACTGCAGCATCTGTGAACCTATAATCTGGAACAACATCCCAGTACCATTCAGGACCACAGCAGCATCTCTTCACCCAAGATCTGGAACAACATCTCCATACCAATCAGGACCACCACAGCATCTGTGCACCCAGGATCTGGAACAACATCCCCATATCCATGAGGGCCACCGCAGCATCTGTGCATCCAGGATCAGGAACAACTTCCCCGTATCCATCAGGACCACCACAGCATCTGTGCACCCAGGATCTGGAACAGCATCCCGCATCTATCAGGACTACCGCAGCAACTGTGCACCCAGGATGTGGAACAACATCCCCATATCCATCAGGACCACCACAGCATCTGTTCAATCAGGATCCGGAACAACATCCATGTATCAATCAGGACTACCACAGCATGTGTGCACCCAGGATTTTTAACAACACCCCCGTCTCCATCAGGGCAACCGCAGAATCTGTGCACTCAGGATCTGGAACAACATCCTTGTACCCATCAGGGCAACTGTAGCATCTGTGCTTCTAGGATCAGGAACAACATCCCCGTATTCATCAGGACCACCACAGCATCTGTTCACCCAGGATCCGGAACAACATCCATGTATCCATCAGGACCACCGCAGCATCTGTGCACATAGGATCTGGAACAACATCCCTGCATCCATCAGGACCACTGCAGCATCTGTGCACCTAGGATCTGGAACAACATCCCTGTATCCATCAGGACTACCGCAGCACCAATGCACCCAGGATCTGGAACAACATCCTTGTATCCATCATGACCACCGCAGCATCTGTGCACTCAGGATCTGGAACAACATCCCGTATCCATCAGGACCACCGCAGCATCTGCGCACCCAGAATCGGGAATAACATCCCCGTATCCATCAGGACCACCGCAGCATCTGTGCACCCAGGATATCGAACAACATCCCCGTTTCCATCCCGACTGCCGCAACATCTGTGCACTCAGGATCTGGAGCAACATCCCCGTACCATTCAGGACCACCACAGCATCTGTGCATCCTGGATCTGGAACAACATCCCCGTTTCCTTCAGGACCACCGAAGCGAATATAGCTGGTTACATCGCATGCGTTTACACTGCATGCAATTACAACGCGGTCGTTACAACGACCGCGTGGTTACTTCGCAGTACCATTACAACGCAAGTCGTTACAACGACATGCTCTAGGGGGCGTGCCGGACTCAGGAATAGTATGATTTACTATTCCAACTCCAGTGTGTGCAACAGTAGGGAAGGTGTTGGAATAGTAAATTATACTATTCCTTAGTTTAGAGCGCCCCCTAGAGCAAGTCGTTGTAACAACTTGCGTTGTAATGGTACTGCGATGTAACAACGCGGTCGTTGTAACGACTGCGTTGTAATCGCATGCGTTGTAACTCATGCGATGTGATGGCTGTTTCCCCACCGAAGCATCTGTGCTCCCAGGATATGGAACAACATCCCCGTATCCATCAGGACCACCGCAACATCTGTGCACCCAGGATCTGGAACAACATCCCTGTATCCATGAGGACCACTGCAGCATCTGTGCATCCTGGATCTGGAACAACATCCCCGTATCCATCGGTATCACCGTAGCACCTGTGCACCCAGGATCTGGAACAACATCCCTGTACCAATCAGGACCACCACAGCATCTGTGCACCCAGAATCTGGAACAACATCCTCGTACCCATCAGGGCAACCGCAGCATCTGTGCATCAAGGATCAGGAACAACATCCCCATTTCCTTCAGGACCACAGAAGCATCTGTGCACCTAGGATCTGGAGCAACATCCCTGTATCCATCAGGATCACCGCAGCTTCTGTGCACCCAGGATCTGGAACAACATCCCTGTACCAATCAGGACCACCACAGCATCTGTGCACCCAGAATCTGGAAAACATCCCCGTTCCCATCAGGTCAACTTCAGCATCTGTGCATCTACGTTCAGGAACAACATCACCGTTTCCTTCATGACCACAGAAGCATCTGTGCACGTAGGATCTAGAACAACATCCCCCTGTCCATCAGGACCACCACAGCATTTGTGCACCCAGGATCTAGAACAACATCCCCATGTCCATCAGGACCACCGCTGCATGTGCGCACCCTGGATCTGGAGCAACATTCCTGCGTCTATTAGAACCACCTCAGCATTTGTGCACCCAGGATCTGGAACAGCATCCTTGTATTCATCAGGACCACTGCAGCATCTGTGCACCCAGGATCAGCAACAACATCCCCGTATCCATCAGAATCACGGCAGAATCTGTGCATCCTGGATCTGGAGCAACAACCTTGTGTCTATCAGGACCACCTCAGCATTTGTGCACCCAGGATCTGGAACAGCATCCCTGTATTCATCAGGACCACCGCAGCATCCGTGCAGACAGAATCAGGAACAACATCACTGTATCCATCAGGACCACAGCAGCATCTGTGAACCTATAATCTGGAACAACATCCCAGTACCATTCAGGACCACACAAGCATCTCTTCACCCAGGATCTGGAACATCTCCATACCAATCAGGATCACCACAGCATCTGTGCACCCAGGATCTGGAACAACATCCCCGTATCCATGAGGGTCACCGCAGCATCTGTGCATCTAGGATCAGGAACAACATCCCCGTAACCATCAGGACCACCACAGCATCTGTGCACCCAGGATCTGGAACAACATCCCGCATCTATCGGGACTACCGCAGCAACTGCGCACCCAGGATGTGGAACAACATCCCCGTATTCATCAGGACCACCACAGCATCTGTTCACCCAGGATCCAGAACAACATCCCTGTATCGATCAGGACTATCACAGCATGTGTGCACCCAGAATTTTGAACAATACCCCCGTATCCATCAGGGCAACCTTAGTATCTGTGCACTCAGGATCTGGAACAACATCCCTGTACCCATCAGGGCAACTGCAGCATCTGTGCATCTAGGATCAGGAACAACATCCCCATTTCCTTCAGGACCACAGAAGCATCTGTGCACCTAGGATCTGGAGCAACATCCCTGTATCGATCAGGACCACTGCAGCATCTGTTCACCTAGGATCTGGAACAACATCCCTGTATCCATCAGGACCACCACAGCATCTGTGCACCTAGGATCTGGAACAACATCCCTGCATCCGTCAGGACCACCGCAGCATCTGTGCACCTAGGATCTGGAACAGCATCCTTGTATCCATCAGGATCACCGCAGCATCTGTGCACCCATGATCTGGAACAATTTCCCCGTATCCATCAGGACCACCGCAGCATCTGTGCATACTGGATCTGGAGTAACATCCCCGTACCAATCAGGACCACCTCAGTATTTGTGCACCAGGATCTGGAACAGCATCCCTGCATCCATCAATACCACCGCAGCACCAATGCACCTAGGATCTGGAACAACATCCCCGTATCCATCATGACCACCGCAGCATCTGTGCACTCAGGATCTGGAACAACATCCCCGTATCCATCAGGACCACCGCAGCATCTGCGCACCCAGAATCTGGAACAACATCCCCGTATCCATCAGGACCACCACAGCATCTGTGCATCCAGGATCTGGAATAACATCCCCTTATCCATCAGGACTACCGCAACATCTGTGCACTCAGGATCTGGAGCAACATTCCCGTACCATTCAGGACCACCACAGCATCTGTGCATCCTGGATCTGGAACAACATCCCCGTATCCATCAGGACCACCGCAGCACCTGTGCACCCAGGATCTGGAACAACATCCCCGTACCAATCAGGACCACCACAGCATCTGTGCACCCAGAATCTGGAACGACACCCCCTTATCCATCAGGGCAACCGCAGCATCTGTGCATCTATGGTCAGGAACAACATCCCTGTTTCCTTCAGGACCACAGAAGCGAATATAGCTGGTTACATCGCATGCGTTTACAACGCATGCGATTACAAAGCAGTCGTTACAACGACTGCGTGGTTACATCGCAGTACCATTACAACGCAACGACTTGCTCTAGGGGGCGTGCAGGACTTAGGAATAGTATAATTTACTATTCCAACTCCAGTGTGTGCAACAGTAGGGAAGGTGTTGGAATAGTAAATTATACTATTCCTTAGTTTAGAGCGCCCCTAGAGCAAGTCGCTGGTACAACTTGCGTTGTAATGGTACTGCGATGTAACAACGCGGTCGTTGTAACGACCGCGTTGTAATCGCATGCGTTGTAACTCATGCGATGTGATGGCTGTTTCTCCACAGAAGCATCTGTGCACCCAGGATCTGGAACAACATCCCCGTATCCATCAGGACCACCGCAACATCTGTGCACCCAGGATCTGGAACAACATCCCTGTATCCATCAGGACCACTGCAGCATTTGTGCATCCTGGATCTGGAACAACATCCTGTATCCATCGGGACAACCGCAGCACCTGTGTACCCAGGATCTGGAACAACGTCCCTGTACCAATCAGGACCACCGCAGCATCTGTGCACCCAGAATCTGGAACAACATCCTCGTACCCATCAGGGCAACCGCAGCATCTCTGGATCAAAGATCAGGAACAACATCCCCATTTCCTTCAGGACCACAGAAGCATCTGTGCATCTAGGATCAGGAACAACATCCCCGTTTCCTTCATGACCACAGAAGTATCTTTGCACCTAGGATCTAGAAAAACATCCCTGTATCCATCAGGACCACCGCAGCACCTCTGCACCCAGGATCTGGAACAACATCCCCGTACCAATGAAGACCACCACAGCATCTGTGCACCCAGAATCTGGACCAACACCCCCGTATCGATCAGGGCAACAGCAGCATCTGTGCATCTAGGATCAGGAACAACATCCCCATTTCCTTCAGGACCACCGAAGCATCTGTGCACCTAGGATCTGGAAAAACATCCCCGTATCCATCAGGACCACTGCAACATCTGTGCACTCAGGATCTGGAACAACATCCCTGTATCCATCAGGACCACGCAGCATCTGTGCACCCAGGATATGGAACAACATCCCCGTATCCATCATGACCACTGCAACATCTGTGCACCCAGGATCTGGAACAACATCCCTGTATCCATCAGGACCACTGCAGCATCTGTGCATCCTGGATCTGGAACAACATCCCCGAATCCATCAGGACCACTGCAGAACCTGTGCACCCAGGATCTGGAACAACATCCCCATACCAATCAGAACCACCACAGCATCTATGCACCCAGAATCTGGAACAACACCCCGTATCCATCAGGGCAACCGCAGCATCTGTGCATCTAGGATCAGGAACAACATCCCCATTTCCTTCAGGACCACAGAAGCATCTGTGCACCTAGGATCTGGAGCAACATCCCCGTACCCATCAGGACCAGTGCAGCATCTGTGAACCCAGGATCTGGAACAACATCCCTGTATCCATCAGGACCACCGCTGCATGTGCGCACCCTGGACCTGGAGCAACATCCCTGCGTCTATCAGAACCACCTCAGCATTTGTGCACCGAGGATCTGGAACAGCATCCT
The DNA here is from genome assembly GCA_963921515.1 of Calotriton arnoldi. Classification (NCBI taxonomy): domain Eukaryota; kingdom Metazoa; phylum Chordata; class Amphibia; order Caudata; family Salamandridae; genus Calotriton; species Calotriton arnoldi. Next base: position 851,580 of record CAWUFW010004571.1, on the reverse strand, counting down.
TGTATTCATCAGGACCACCGCAGCATCTGTGCACCCAGGATCAGGAACAACATCCCCGTATCCATCAGGATCACAGCAGCATCTGTGCATCCTGGATCTGGAGCAACAACCTTGCGTCTATCAGGACCACCTCAGCATTTGTGCACCCAGGATCTGGAACAGTGTTGGACTTGGCCCTTTTTGACAGGTTCACCCCTAAACTTTTTGCCTTTTCTGTGACATGGTGTTGGTGGTTTTAGGCCTCTGGGCACTTTCGCACTGTGGTCCAGTGGAAAGTGCGAGCGCTCTCTGTGTACATTTGGTAAGGTTGGCGTGTCCTCCCATAGGAGTGCATGGGGGATTCCCTGATTAAGTGTGTCAGTGGTAATTCCTGGTATGGGAGGAGCAGCGTGGTCGAGTTTAGTATGTATGCAATTGTAAGAATAAATGCTGCGCAATGGTGTGCACAGATTTATGATGACTGGTTGAGAAATGCCACTTTTAGAAGTTGGCATTTCTGTGTGCTATGTGTCTGCCTGCCTGATGTGAATTGCATGTCTGGCTTGTGAGTGACAGGGGCTGGGAGGTGTGTGTGGCTCCAGGAGGGGCAGGGTGAGGCAGCGCTAGGCTGAATGGGCAATCTGCCTTGGGGGTAGTGGGAGGAGTAATCCCCTGACCCTGAATAGGACTGTGCCCAGCCTGTACGATGCTGGCTCCGCCCCCTGTGGTGTGTCTGATCACCTAGCCCCCACCTGACAAAGGGGAAGAGGAGCTTGGAAAACAAAGTGCTCCAAATCCCCCCTGAACCAGTTGCATCTGGTTCCCCCAAACCCTACACTGCAGAACAAAGGAGAAAGGAGTATAAATGTAGGGGCTGTGACCCCATGTTCTGGGCTGTTCCTGAACCTTGCTGGGACGTGCTGCTGCTGGGGCCCAGGAGAAACCGCCATGAGGGCTTGCCTCCCTGGGCCCAGCCTTGCCCCCTTGATTTCTGAGGACTTTGGCTGTTGGAGCTATGGCTCCTTGCGCCCTGTGAGCACTACACCTTTTATTTTCCTGGTGCCCTGGGAGCACGATATTTTGCCAGGGGAGAAGAGCGCGTGGGCCTTGCAGCGCGGCGCTGCATGAAGAGAGAGAGAGGGAATACCCGGCATAGGGATTCCCCCGTGATGCATGAGCAGCGGGTGCCCACCCCGCGTTTTTCTTTGTCTTCGCGGGTACCCACCCCGCTTATTTGATTTTATAGCGGGTGCCCACCCCGCCATTGTCTTTGTCTAAAACGGGAGCCTACCCCATATTGCCCCCGCATTAAGGAAAGCACCGCCGCGACCAGGAAGCCAGGCGGCCTTGCCTGGTTGTGGGCGGGGGCTTGCGGGCGGAAGAGCCGAGAAGAAGTCGGCGCCAGCCGAGCAGGGCTCCCGTGTACCGGTGGGAGCCCAGCGTGTGACGAGTAGCTGCGGCCAGGAGGGAGGACGGGAGCCTACCCCGCCTCCCAGGGCGTCCCGGGCTGAAGGAAGAAGCCGGCAAGTCTTCACGGGGCTCTCGTGAGCTGAGAGAGCCCCGCCCGCTGCCCAGACCAGAGGAGATCTGCGGGATGAGCCTGAGAGAGAGGAGACGGAGCCTCCAAGAGCCCAGTGAGTGAGGGCTTGTCCTGGCACGTTGTGGGTGCCTATTCCATGAGCGGACCCGCCAGAGAGCAGGCCGCTCCTCCGAGGGGGCATATTTGTTTTGAGAGGGCCCAGAGGGGCCCGTGCCCCTTCCAGTTTGGCCTGAGCGGTCCCGCCGTTGCGGGCCGCTCCACCGAGAGGCACAGATGTGCCAGGGCCCCTTCCCTTTGTTTATTTCCAGCTGCGCCGCACCAGCGCGGACAGCTGCAACGTTTTGCATATTTGGTTAGTGAGTCCCAGTGGGGACCCACTTCAGGGCACAGTGGTGCCAGGGCCTTTATTGGATTTACAGCTGCACGGCAATTAGCGTCAGCTGCTACGTTTAGGCCAATATTCCTTTGGGGGCATTTGTGTATGAGATAGGAGTGAGATACACTCCTTTGCCCCAGCGCAATTGCGCACTTGCGAATTCTGCTGCATGCTGAGAAGGCCAGTTGGCCAGGGGGACACTGTGAGGTTAATAGGGTGCCAGGCCCTAAGTGTGAGTTATGTGGTGCACCTGAAATGTCTTTCATGCACCCTGATGTATGACATAATGTGGTTTATGTTATGAGGTTATGTGATGTGATTTATGCACCCTGATTAATGCATAATGTGTTTATGCTTATGAGGTTATTGCATACTGCGTGTATGCTGGTGAGGCCTAATGTCTAATGATGTTTATGCTAATGAGATTATTGCATACTGCGTGTATGCTGGTGAGGACTAATGCGTAATATGTTTATGCTTAGGAGGTTATGGTCTAATAGGTTTAGGCTTATGAGGTTGGCGCATAATGTAATTTGCGCCTGATGTGATACTGTGCATAATATGGTTTGTTGCAGGAGATAATGCTGAGTACAGTGTTTGCCAGTAATTACTGGTTGTGTTCTACGTTTATTATATGTTCTACATTTACTATCGTTACTAAGTGATGGTTCTGACAGTGGCCCAATTGGCCCTGTCAGGTGTATATAATCCCCTGTAAATAGTGCCTAGTGCCAGTTGGCACAGTGTATATTGTGTGATTACTATTCTAATGTGTTTATGATAATACAAAGGCTATTTTTGATATAACCTTGTGTGGAGTTCCTTTTGTGGTGTGCCTAGTGTGTTGCTGCTGTGTGTGTGTGTGTTGCGCAAACGCTTTACACATGGCCTCCGGGATAAGCCTGACTGCTCGTGCCAAGCTACCAAGGGGGTGAGTAGGGGTTATCTTCGGCGTGTAACTCCCTTGCCCTGACTAGAATGGTGGTCTCTGCCTGGCTTTGGCGCAAGCCTTAGCCAACCAGAGATCCCATTTCTAACAAACAGCATCCCTGTATTCATCAGGACCACCGCAGCATCCGTGCAGCCAGGATCAGGAACAACATCACTGTATCCATCAGGACCACTGCAGCATCTGTGAACCTATAATCTGGAACAACATCCCAGTACCCTTCAGGACCACAGCAGCATCTCTTCACCCAGGATCTGGAACAACATCTCCATACCAATCAGGACCACCACAGCATCTGTGCACCCAGGATCTGGAACAACATCCCCATATCAATGAGGGCCACCGCAGCATCTGTGCATCCAGGATCAGGAACAACATCCCCGTATCCATCAGGACCACCACAGCATCTGTGCACCCAGGATCTGGAACAGCATCCCTGTATCCATCAGGACCACCGCAGCATCTGTGCACCCAGGATCTGGAACAGCATCCCGCATCTATCAGGACTACCTCAGCAACTGTGCACCAGGATGTGGAACAACATCCCCGTATTCATCAGGACCACCACAGCATCTGTTCACCCAGGATCCGAAACAACATCCATGTATCAATCAGGACTACCACAGCATGTGTGCACCCAGGATTTTGAACAACACCCCCGTCTCCATCAGGGCAACCGCAGCATCTGTGCACTCAGGATCTGGAACAACATCCTTGTACCCATCAGGGCAACTGCAGCATCTGTGCATCTAGGATCAGGAACAACTTCCCGATTTCCTTCAGGACCACAGAAGCATCTGTGCACCTAGGATCTGGAGCAACATCCCTGTATCCATCAGGACCACTGAGGCATCTGTGCACCTAGGATCTGGAACAACATCCCTGTATCCATCAGGAGCACCGCAGCATCTGTACATCTAGGATCTGGAACAACATCCCTGCACCCATCAGGACCACTGCAGCATCTGTGCACCTAGGATCTGGAACAACATCCCTGTATCCATCAGGACCACCGCAGCATCTGTGCACCTAGGATCTGGAACAGCATCCTTGTATCCATCAGGATCACCGCAGCATCTGTGCACCCAGAATCTGGAACAATTTCTCCGTATCCATCAGGACCACTGCAGCATCTGTGCATCCTGGATCTGGAGCAACATCCCCGTACCAATCAGGACCACCTCAGCATTTGTGCACCAGGATCTGGAACAGCATCCCTGCATCCATCAGGACCACCGCAGCACCAATGCACCCAGGATCTGGAACAACATCCCCATATCCATCATGACCACTGCAGCATCTGTGCACCTAGGATCTGGAACAACATCCCTGTATCCATCAGGAGCACCGCAGCATCTGTACATCTAGGATCTGGAACAACATCCCTGCACCCATCAGGACCACTGCAGCATCTGTGCACCTAGGATCTGGAACAACATCCCTGTATCCATCAGGACCACCGCAGCATCTGTGCACCTAGGATCTGGAACAGCATCCTTGTATCCATCAGGATCACCGCAGCATCTGTGCACTCAGGATCTGGAACAACATCCCCGCATCCATCAGGACCACCGCAGCATCTGCGCACCCAGAATCTGGAACAACATCCCCGTATCCATCAGGATCACCACAGCATCTGTGCATCCAGGATCTGGAACAACATCCCCTTATCCTTCAGGACCACCGCAGCACCTGTGCACCCAGGATCTGGAATAACATCCCCGTACCAATCAGGACCACCACAGCATCTGTGCACCCAGAATCTGGAACGACACCCCCTTATCCATCAGGGCAACCGCAGCATCTGTGCATCTATGATCAGGAACAACATCCCCGTTTCCTTCAGGACCACCGAAGCGAATATAGCTGGTTACATTGCATGCGTTTACAACGCATGCGATTACAACGCGGTCGTTACAACGACCGAGTGGTTACATCGTAGTACCATTACAACGCAAGTCGTTACAACGACTTGCTCTAGAGGCGTGCCTGACTCAGGAATAGTATAATTTACTATTCCAACTCCAGTGTGTGCAACAGTAGGGAAGGTGTTGGAATAGTAAATTATACTATTCCTGAGTCAGGCACGCCCCCTAGAGCAAGTCGTTGTAACAACTTGCGTTGTAATGGTACTGTGATGTAACAACGCGGTCGTTGTAACGACCGCGTTGTAATCGCATGCATTGTAACTCATGCGATGTGATAGCTGTTTCCCCACCGAAGCTTCTGTGCACCCAGGATATGGAACAACATCCCCGTATCCATCACGACCACCGCAACATCTGTGCACCCAGGATCTGGAACAACATCCCTGTATCCATCAGGACCACTGCAGCATCTGTGCATCCTGGATCTGGAACAACATGCCCGTATCCATCGGGACCACCGCAGCACCTGTGCACCCAGGATCTGGAACAACATCCCTGTACCAATTAGGACCACCACAGCATCTGTGCACCCAGAATCTGGAACAACATCCTCGTACCCATCAGGGCAACCGCAGCATCTGTGCATTAAGGATCAGGAACAACATCCCCATTTCCTTCAGGACCACAGAAGCATCTGTGCACCTAGTATCTGGAGCAACATTCCCGTATCCATCAGGACCACCGCAGCATCAGTGCACCCAAGATCTGGAACAACATCCCTGTATCCATCAGGATCACCGCAGCTTCTGTGCACCCAGGATCTGGAACAACATCCCTGTATCCATCAGGATCACCACAGCTTCTGTGCACCCAGGATCTGGAACAACATCCCTGTACCAATCAGGACCACCACAGCATCTGTGCACCCAGAATCTGGAAAACATCCCGTACCCATCAGGGCAACCTCAGCATCTGTGCATCTACGTTCAGGAACAACATCCCCGTTTCCTTTATGACCACAGAAGCAACTGTGCACGTAGGATCTGGAAAAACATCCCCGTATCCATCAGGACCACCGCAGCACCTCTGCACCCAGGATCTGGAACAACATCCCCGTACCAATGAAGACCACCACAGCATCTGTGCACCCAGAATCTGGACCAACACCCCCGTATCCATCAGGGTAACCGCAGCATCTGTGCATCTAGGATTAGGAACAACATCCCCGTTTCCTTCAGGACCACCGAAGCATCTGTGCACTCAGGATCTGGAACAACATCCATGTATCCATCAGGACCACTGCAACATCTGTGCATCCGGGATCTGGAACAACATCCCCGTATCCATCAGGACCACTGCAGCACCTGTGCACCCAGGATCTGGAACAACATCCCTGTACCAATCAGGACTACCACAGCATCTGTGCACCCAGAATCTGGAACAACACCCCATATCCATCAGGGCAACCGCAGCATCTGTGCATCTAGGATCAGGAACAACATCCCCATTTCCTTCAGGACCACAGAAGCATCTGTGCACCTAGGATCTGGAGCAACATCCCCGTACCCATCAGGACCACTGCAGCATCTGCGCACCCAGGATCTGGAACAACATCCCTGTATCCATCAGGACCACCGCAGCATTTATGCAACCAGGATCTGGAACAACATCCCTGTATCCCTTAAGACCACCACAGCATCTGTGCACCCAGTATCAGGAACAACATCCCCGTATCCATCAGGACCACCGCAGCTTCTGTGCACTCAGGATCTGGAACAACATCCCCGTATCCATCAGGACCCTAGCAGCACTGCTCCAGTTCAGGAAAGACAGACCTATTTAAAGAACACCACACTACAGTGTGTTAACAGTCTGCTCCTCTTTCAGTACCCAGCTATCCCTTTAATCTCTGGTGGCCTCTGAAGCTGTACAGCACTCCGCTGCCTTTCACAAATGCCACAAATATACACACAGGCTTGCTGATGTAAGAAGCCCACAGTGACCTTAGGTTGGCTGTTAGGGCCGTTAGGGCAACTCAAGGACGGTTGGTAAAGTTTAGATTAGAAGCTGATAGTAGCCTGGGGGTCTGGAGCCCAAAACACCCACCATTAAAGCAAGTGAGGATTTAGCACATCCAACTACAGTTCACAGTTCCTCCGACACAAGGGTTTTTAGAGCACCAGGGAAAATTATATTTTGTGGTTCAGACACTTTTCCAGCAACCAGGCCATTTTGAGGTCAATTTATTGAAAACAGGCCTACTCATTTGTAGTAGAACCATAAGGCAGCTGCCTACGATGGATGTAGCACCAGCCCTGTTCTCAGTCCACAGGGATGGCAGTGCCCAGCAGTAAACTGGCACAGCAGCCTTTAAAGATCAGCATTAGGACACCCCCTAGAGGTACAGTGCCCGGGGCTCCGTGTGTGCCAATAATAGACGGACATGCAATGATCAGTGTTTCATGGCAATACCAACACTTTCCAAGTCCATCTCCAACTCCTACCTATGCTACTTGTGATCATTTACACACGTCAGATGTGGTACTAAACAATGTTCAAATGTTTTTTACAAGTTTGAACACTTTTCCGCCATGTTTTCATGCAGTAAAACTTTAATACAAAATGTGCCCATTTCTTGGTGGACTTTTGCACTCTAAAGTCAGAGGGCTTAGTGCTCGATCGTTGGTTCAGGTTGGAACTGGCTGGTGGCCAGAAGAGTCCACCTGGCAAACCCTCCCTTGATTTTGGGATTTCAACCCCAGCAGGTGCCTCACTCCAGGTAAATTCCACTGTAAATGTAGAGCTGTTCCCTTTGGACCCTTCACCACATCACACAAAGGTTTCTACTAAATCCATCTTGCTTGTTGGCCCTGCTTTACAAGGGTCGCAGTATATAGGTCCGATGCTGCTGACTGATAGAAAATCAAAGAACAGCAGTGCAGAGTCAGTGGAAGCGCTGGTCACCTTTGAAAGGCAGTTTGGCTTGAGCTTGTTCAGAGTGATCAGCCCTCAAGATTCTCTCTGCCAGAAAAGCTGTCTGTGAGAAGTTGGCCTGGTATATGCTGTCCACTAATTATAGTGGGCACCTTGCACCAGTCCAAACAACCCCTTATTGGAGATAGGTTAAAGACAACCTTTATTGAAAGCTATCCTAGTGGTAGCTATGGAGAGCAGCCTTCAGGCTAAGTCTTGAAGGAATGTAAAGCAGCTTGTTTTACCAGTCTATAATCTCTTGAGTGACCAAATGAAAGAGGACCACACCAGGTATATATTTAAAATATATGTATTTAGTCTTAAACACACCCCTCTAGTCTCTTTATGAGGCTAGAGTTTGAAGTACATAAGTTACAAGTCAGTTATCAACAGTAATAGCACAAATACACGTTTGAGCCCTAGGGGCGTACCAAACCATATACCAATAAAGTGGTATAAGAACCACGACTGAGCTAGACACAGGGCCTAGAGCCTGTAGAAGTGCTTGGCCCTCAAGGAACCACCCAAGGTAGTGACACAGGGGACCCACGGGGGACGCGTGCAGTGTGAGAACACAGCCGCGAGCCGCCGTTGACTTCTTTGGGGAATGTCGCGGTTGGAGTTTTAAAGAAAAAGGACACTTAGAGGAGGACTTGGAGCAAACCCCTTTAGAACTAGGTCGTTCTAGAGTCTCTACCCACGGGAGCACCGGAGTACTCTTGTTACCTCACCCAGGGAAGCCGGGTGCATAGGTGCCTTTCGGGGTCGGGTTTCGTCGTCGATTTGAATGGCGATCTGCTGCAAAGTGCTGCTGGCGACCAAGTGAAAAGTGTCCGGGTGGATCCAAGGGTGGATCAGAGATCTGAAGAACCTGAAAGCAGAGGGGACAGAGTCTGGGTCACTAGCCAGTGACCAGGAAGGCGATGAGCAGATGCCCACCGATGTCGAGTGCTTCAGGTAGGTTGACGGTCGTCTTGACTCTTCAGCCACGAGGTCCGGGAGGCATTGTCGGCAACTAGGAGCAGGATTCGGGCTGGTACACGATGTCTGTCGAGTGCTGAGGTGTCGGCGACCGGATTGGACCCAACAAGCCTTGGCAACGGCAAGTCTCGATGAAGAGGAAGATTGACGATGGTGCAGACCAGCAAGGTCTGAGGAACTCACCCAGCAAGGGTAAGTGAGGGCAAGCCTGAAGCAACCAGGGAGCCCAAGTAGAAAAAGATTGGCCTTCGTGAAGGGCTACTAGCCAACGGGCTAGCAACCGCGAAGGAGCCTCGAGACGGTGCACGTGGAGCTGGCTCACAGGACACTCGTGGAGTGGAGGCCAGTGATCTTCGGTGCAGTTGGTGCTGGAGGCTGGGGCTACTCGGAGCCCAAAGCACGACTTCGTGGGAGACCCAGAAGAGGATGCACTTGCAAATGCGTGAGGTGTCCAGGGGTCAAGGATTCCTCGTTACCCACGACAGCTACGGGCCTCAGCTTTGCTGGGGACTCAGGGCAGCCTCGGGGAAGTCTGGAAATCCACCTCTGGTGATGCAAAGACTTCGGCGTCCGACGGGAGCTTCGGTGATGCAGACCGGACAATTGCTTCTTTGGTGCCTGCAAAGCAGGTGAGTCACTCCTTGACCCCAAGGGAGATTCTTCAGTCCTCTAATCTTAAAGTAGAGCGTCAAAGGTCCAGGATTCTGTGTCAGAGTTTCGTCCAGGGATAATCTAAAGTCCTAAGGACAGGGGTCCCATACTTATACTAAGTTTAGGGGTTGGACTTACTCTGTGGTCCCACCTATGGGTGGGTCAGGGCAGAGGGGTGGCTACACCCCTTTCCCTTTGTCCAGTTCGCGCCAAAGCAGGGGCTGGAAGCCCCTGATCCGGTTTGAACTGGGGTATGCATAGGGACACCAAATGTGCCCCCAGTGCAGGACTTCAAAGCACCCGAGAGTGCTCCCGCCCAGCCCCAATACACACTATCCTGTCTGGGGAGGTGGTCACACCTCCCTGGGACAGGAAACCTATTGTCCAGGCCTCCCCTGCCGGAGTTTCGGTCAGCAGCAGGAGGCCAGACTCGTGTCTGTGGCAGCGGCATCCATTTTGTGATGCCAGGGCTTGGAAAGTCAGTACCGGGCATACCGGTGTGTACATGTCTTTCCCTCTAGAAGGGTGGAATGCTACCCCCGCCGCCAGAACTGGCGGGGGGGTAGTATTCCAAGATGTTTGACACCAAACACGACATGTTTCCGTGCAGCCATCCCAAAGTTAGCATTTAACGCGAGGTTATAATGCGCTTAAGAGTATATGGTCAGGCTGCACTACAAACAGCATCAGAGAAGGGTCTCCGAACGCTGCAGAGGGGCCCTGGTCATGCAGGGGCACCCTCTCACATAGGAACCACGCACTCTGCCTTCAGGATTGATAAGGCCTGCCATAGGAGTGACTTATAGGTTTATACGTGTGTATGTATATAGTGATATAGGTAGCCTATATCACAGTAAGGGGTGCATGCACCACCTTACCCAGGCTGCAGTAGCAGACCTGTGGTGTCAGTTTGGATGGCCTTCCAGGGGTGGCACAATACATGCTGCAGCCCCTGGTAGGCCTCTGAGGTACCTATGCCCTGGGTACATAGTATACCATATACTAGGGACTTATAAGGGCACTCCAGATTCCAATCAGAGATGTGCCTAAGGCACATGGAAACCATTTTAGAGAGGAAGCAGCTAGGCTGGGGTTCTGATTAGCAGGGCCCCAGCCAGACTAAGGTCGAAAAACAGTGAAGCATCAGCAAAAAGTGGGGGTACCCATGTGAAGCAGATCCTACTCTCCTACACAACCCCCCAAACGTAGGGACATTAAACTAACCTTGCCCAGTTAAGTCTTCATGTTCTAAGTGGAAGTACCTAGAGAGTCCATCTGCATTGGCATGGTTACTCCCAGGTCTATGTTCCACTGTGAAGTCCATCCCCTGTAGGGAAATGGACCACCTAAGCAGTTTGGGGTTTTCACCCTTCATTTGTTTTAGCCATAAGAGGGGCTTATGGTCTGTTTGAACAAGGAAGTGAGTACCAAACAAGTATGGCCTCAACTTCTTCAGAGCCCAGACCACAGCAAAGGCCTCCCTCTCTATGGCTGACCAACGTTTCTCTCTAGGGGTCAGCCTTCTGCTAATGAAAGCTACTGGCTGATCCTGACCTTCTTCATTCAATTGTTACAGTACAGCCCCTACCCCCAATTCAGATGCATCAGTTTGATCAATGAACTTCTTGGAGTAATCAGGACTCTGTAGAATGGGAGCAGTGCACACGGCCTGCTTCAGGTCATCAAATGCCTTTTGACAGCTAACTGTCCACTGAACCTTTTTGGGCATTTTCTTGGAAGTTAAGTCATTCAGGGGTGTCACTATTGATCCATACCCCTTGACAAATCTCCTATAGTACCCAGTCAGGCCTAAGAAGGCTCTCACCTGAGTCTGGGTAGTTGGAGCAGTCCAGTCCATGATGGTCTGGATCTTGCTCTGTAAAGGTTGAACCTGGCCTCCACCCACAAGGTGGCCCAGGTACACAACCTGACTCTGCCCTATCTGGCACTTGGTGGCCTTGATAGTCAGGCCTGCCTTTGCAGGGCCTGTAAAACATTTCTGAGGTGGACCAGGTGATCCTCCCAGGTGGAGCTAAAGACAGCAATATCATCTAGATATGCTGCACTATAGGCTTCCAGACCTGTAAGGACTGTATTCACCAACCTCTGAAAAGTGGCAGGTGCATTCTTCAGACCAAAGGGCATCACCACAAATTGATAATGCCCACTAGGGGTTGAGAATGCTGTTTTTGGCTTTGCATCATCAGCTAGTCTGATCTGCCAGTAGCCAGCTGTCAGGTCAAATGTGCTTAGATACTTGGCTGATGCCAAAGTGTCTATTAGCTCATCTGCCCTAGGTATTGGATGGGCATCAGTCCTAGTGACTGCATTGAGACCCATGTAGTCCAAACAAAACCTCATCTCTCTTTTCCCACCACTGGTGTGAGGTTTTGGAACAAGGACCACTGGACTAGCCCAAGGGCTATCTGAGGGTTCAATAACTCCCAAATCCAACATTTTCTGGACTTCTGTCCTGATACAGTCCCTGACATGGTCAGGTTGCCTATAAATCTTATTTTTAATAGGCAGACTGTCCCCAGTGTCCACTTCATGAGTGCACCAGGTGGTCTGACTTGGAGTCAATGAGAACATGTGTCTGAACTGATTGAGCACCTGTCTACAATCAGTTTGCTGCTGGGTAGTGAGGCTGCCTGCCAAGGCTACACCATCCACTGACCCATCATCAGGGTTCTGTGAGAGCAGGTCAGGGAGTGGGTCACTCTCTTCCTCCTGTCCCTCATCAGTAGCCATGAGCAAGCCCATGTCTGCCCTGTCCACATATGGTTTTACCCTGTTGACATGGAGAACCCTGTGGGGACTCCTGGGTGTTCCTAGGTCTACTAAGTAGGTAACCTCACCCTTCTGTTCAACAATGGTATGGGGTCCACTCCATTTGTCTTGGAGAGCTGCTGGGGCCACTGGCTCCAACACCCACACCTTCTGTCCTGGCTGATAAATAGTCAGTACAGCCTTTTGGTCATGCGAGGCCTTTTGAAGTTCCTGGCTAGCCTCAAGGTTTTTAGTTGCCTTTTTCATATACTCAGCCATCCGGGAGCGGAGACCAAGTACGTAGTCCACTATGTCTTGCTTTGGGAGCTTGAGAGGTAACTCCCATCCTTCCTTCACCAAGCACAGTGGACCCCTGACAGGGTGACCAAACAAAAGTTCAAAAGGGCTGTAGCCAACCCCCTTTTGAGGCACCTCCCTGTATGCAAATAAAAGGCAGGGCAAGAGTATGTCCCATCTTTGCCTAAGCTTTTCTGGGAGCCCTTTAATCATGCCCTTCAAGGTTTTCTTGAATCTCTCAACTAAACCAGTGCATTGTGGGTGATAGGGTGTGGTGAACTTATAAGTCACTCCGCACTCCTTCCACATTGCTTTTAAGTATCCAGACATAAAGTTAGCACCCCTGTCTGATACACCCTCCTTAGGGAAGCCCACTCTTGAGAAAATTCCCAGGAGGGCCCTTGCCACCACAGGTGCTGTAGTGGTCCTAAGGGGAATAGCCTCTGGGTACCTGGTGGCATGATCCACTACCACCAGGATAAACCTGTGCCCAGATGCTGTTTGGGGATCCATGGGACCAACAATGTCAATCCCCACCCTTTCAAAGGGAACCCCCACCACAGGTGGTGGTATCAGGGGGGCCTTTGTAGTGCCACCTGCCTTGCCACTGGCCTGGCAGGTTACACAGGAGCGACAAAACTCTTTGGTGTCTTCAGACATGTGGGGCCAGTGAAAGTGAGGGACAATTCTGTCCCAAGTCTTGTTCTGGCCCAGGTGACCTGCTAAGGGAATATCATGGGCTAGGGTCAATAGGAAGCCCCTGAACTTCAGAGGTATAACCAACCTCCTGGTAGCACCAGGCTTGGGGTCTCTACACTCTGAATACAAGAGTCCATCATCCCAATACACAGTATGGGGACCACTAGCTTTCCCAGCAGCCTCAGCAGCAGCTTGCTGTCTGAGGGGTTCAAGAGAGGGGCAGCTCTGCTGCTCCTGGCTCAGATCTGCCCTGGAAGGTCCCCCTGTCCCCAAGAACTCAACCTGTTCAGGTTCAAGCTCCTCTGGGACAGTTCCTTCCTCAGGACTGAGATCATCCCCCTCAAGGGACTGATCTTCCTTCTGAGCCAAGGGGGAAGGCACTGCCTTTACCCTACTACTCCTCTTCTTGGAAGGCACTTGGTCCATTATTCCAGAATCCAAGGCCTGTTCAGTGCTAGACATTTTGGCTTGTGACCTGGTCACAGCAAACACATCTGCAGGGATCCCCAGCATTTCTGCATGGGTCCTGAGCTCCACTTCTGCCCAAGCTGAAGTTTCTAAGTCATTGCCAAGCAAGCATTCAACGGGTAGGTCTGCACTTACCACAACCTTCTTAAGGCCAGTTACCCCTCCCCAGGAGAAGTTAACAACTGCCAGAGTATGGTCTGTTCTGACATTGCTAGCATTGGTCACTTGGTACATCTCACCAAGTATAACTTGCCCAGGATTCACAAGGTCTTGTGTCACCATGGTGACACTTGCCCATGTGTCCCTAAATGCCAAAGCCTCTCGTCCATTGATTAAAGGCTGTTGTCTGTACTTGCCCAGATTACTGGGACTCATAGAGGAGGTCATATCCATGCCTCCATCACAGACTAGGACAGCCTGAGTGAGTTCTCTGACTAGGTCAGAGCCCATCTCAGTACCCAGGGTCAACCCTACTAAACCCTTGGCTTGTGTAGTCCCACCACCAACTGTAGCTGCACTAGGGGGAGCAGGTGCCTTAGGGGCATTGGTGGGGGCTGGAGTCGAGTCTTTGGACTTGGTGCAATCACTGGTCCAGTGGGTCTTTTGCTTACAGACCTTGCACCATGGTTTTCTTTGGCCTTTCCCTTTGGTAGACTGTGAATCCCCACCTGAAGAAGATTTTTGGGGGCCTTGTGAAGACTTTTGATTTTTACCCTTCTCCCCACCCTTATCAGAGGATTTCGAATCTTGCTTCTTAGGGTCACCACCTTGGTTCTGTACCTTCTGCTTCACCCTGGTTCTGACCCATTTGTCTGCCTTCTTTCCCAATTCTTGGGGAGAGGTCAGATCAGAGTCTACCATGTGCTGATGCAACAGCTGATTTTGACAGTTATTAAGAATCTGCTCCCTCATGATCAGATTGTACAATCCTGTAAAGTCACATACCTTACTGCCCATCAACCAACCTTCCAGAGCCTTAGCAGAACAATCCACATAGTCCACCCAGTCTTGAGTCTGTGCTTTTTGGGTATCCCTGAACTTTAACCTGTATTGTTCAGTGGTTAGGCCAAACCCATCAATTAGAGCACTCTTCAAGACTTTGTAATTATCAGCATCCTCCTCTCTAACAGTGAGGAGCTTGTCTCTACCTTTGTCTGCAAAGGAGAGCCACAAGATAGCTGCCCACTGCTCCTGAGGGACCCTCTGTACTTTACAGGCCCTCTCCAGAGCAGTTATCCATTTGTGGATGTCATCCCCACTCTGGTAGGGAGGGACAATCTTGCTCAGGTTTCTATGGTCATAAGACCTTTCCCTATCTTTGGGGAAACTTCTGCCACCATGGGACTCTAGTCCCAACTTTTGTCTCTCTCTATAGAGATCTAGGGACTCCCTGTCTATAGCCAATTGCTGTTTCCTGAGTTCAAGCTGAGTTTGCTCATATTGAATCAGTCTCTTTCTTCTCTCATGAGAGGATTCCCTCCTATGAGAGGAGACAGAGGACCCTATTGAGGTGTCAGAGTGGTTAGACTCCTGAGAAGGAGACCTAGACCTTCTGGGCACACTCAGAACTCTTCCTGGGGGGACAAAGGGGAGGTCAGTCTGATCCTCTCCCTCCTCCTCCCCCACAGGAGGAATTGGATTCTCCAGGACAAGGTCATTTTCACCTTCCTGGCCAGTTTCAGAGGGGGTCCTGGGTTTCTTCACCCCTGGCCCCTCCCTCATCTTCTGCCCCACCCTCTTTGCCTACCCCTTCAGACCCTAGGGGCCTGCTGAGATCATCAGCTAGTAACACCTCCCTGAGGTGCTGGGTGCTGGCACTTTTGCCTGCCTTCAACTTCCTAGTATTGCATAATGCTCTCAATTCCAAGAATGGGAGTTTATCATACTTGGAGGGAAGAAGCCCACTGGCTTCTGGCAAGGACTCACTGGGTCCTGGCTTTGAAGACATTACTAGTGAGGTGTGGTGTATGCACTACCTACTCTAGTGTGGCCTACTAAACTCTCTTGAGTTGTAGAAAGGGTGT
Organism: Calotriton arnoldi; assembly: GCA_963921515.1. Lineage (NCBI taxonomy): Eukaryota > Metazoa > Chordata > Amphibia > Caudata > Salamandridae > Calotriton > Calotriton arnoldi. Next base: position 836,006 of record CAWUFW010004571.1, on the reverse strand, counting down.
GCTGTCCCTTAACACACAACTCTAAGTTCAGTAGAACTTACTGTATACTAAGCTTAATTTATATGTACCTTAGGTACCTTTAGTGGTTTTCATTTGATCAATTCAATTGAGATTATCTGGTAAAACAATAGCAAGCTGGAATCCCACACGCTGCACACCAATGTGAGAAGTTGGCCTGGCATATGTTGTCCACTAATTATAGTGGGCACCTTGCACCAGTCCAAACAACCCCTTATTGGAGATAGGTTAAAGACAACCTTTATTGAAAGCTATCCTAGTGGTAGCTATGGAGAGCAGCCTTCAGGCTAAGTCTTGAAGGAATGTAAAGCAGCTTGTTTTACCAGTCTATAATCTCTTGAGTGACCAAATGAAAGAGCACCACACCAGGTATATATTCAAAATATATGTATTTATTACTAAACACACCCCTCTAGTCTCTTTATGAGGCTAGAGTTCGAAGTACATAAGTTATAAGTTATTTAAACACAGTAATAGCACAAATACACGTTTGGGCCCTAGGGGCGAACCAAACCATATACCAATAAAGTGGTATAAGAACCACGACTGAGCTAGACACTAGGCCTAGAGCCTCTAGAAGTGCTTGGACCACAAGGAACCACCCAAGGTAGTGACACAGGGGACCCACGGGGGACGCGTGCAGTGTAGTAACACAGCCGCGAATCGCCGTTAACTTCTATGGAGAAAGTCACGGTTCGGAATTTAAAGAAAAGGGACACTTAAAGAAGGACTTGGAGCAAACCCTTTGAGAACTAGGTCGTTCTAGAGTCTCTACCCACGGGAGCACCGGAGTACTCTTGTTACCTCACCCAGGGAAGCCGGGTGCATAGGTGCCTTTCGGGGTCGGGTTTCGTCGTCGATTTGAATGGCGATCTGCTGCAAAGTGCTGCTGGCGACCAAGTGAAAAGTGTCTGGGTGGATCCAAGGGTGGATCGGAGATCTGAAGAACCTGAAAGCAGAGGGGACAGAGTCTGGGTCACTAGCCAGTGACCAGGAAGGCGATGAGCAGATGCCCACCGATGTCGAGTGCTTCAGGTAGGTTGATGGTCGTCTTGACTCTTCAGCCACGAGGTCCGGGAGGCGTTGTCGGCGACGAGGAGCAGGATTCGGGCTGGTACACGATGTCTGTCGAGTGCTGAGGTGTCGGCGACTGGATTGGACCCAACAAGCCTTGGCAATGGCAAGTCTCGATGAAGAGGAAGATTGACGATGGTGCAGACCAGCAAGGTCTGAGGAACTCACCCAGCAAGGGTAAGTGAGGGCAAGCCTGGAGCAACCAGGGAGCCCAAGTAGAAAAAGATTGGCCTTCGTAAGGGCTACTAGCCAACGGGCTAGCGACCGCGAAGGAGCCTCAAGACGGTGCACGTGGAGCTGGCTCACAGGACACTCGTGGAGTGGAGGCCAGTGATCTTCGGTGCAGTTGGTGCTGGAGGCTGGGGCTACTCGGAGCCCAAAGCACGACTTCATGGGAGACCCAGAAGAGGATGCACTTGCAAATGCGTGCGGTGTCCAGGGGTCACGGTTCCACGTTACCCACGACAGCTACGGGCCTCAGCTTTGCTGGGGACTCAGGGCAGCCTCGGGAAAGTCTGGAAATCCACCTCTGGTGATGCAAAGACTTCGGCGTCCGACGGGAGCTTCGGCGATGCAGACCGGACAATTGCTTCTTTGGTGCCTGCCAAGCAGGGGAGTCACTCCTTGATCCTAAGGGAGATTCTTCAGTCCTCTAATCTTAAAGTAGAGCGTGCAGTGTGAGAACACAGCCGCGAGCCGCCGTTGACTTCTATGGGGAATGTCGCGGTTGGAGTTTTAAAGAAAAAGGACACTTAGAGGAGGACTTGGAGCAAACCCCTTTAGAACTAGGTTGTTCTAGAGTCTATACCCACGGGAGCACCGGAGTACTCGAGTTACCTCACCCAGGGAAGCCGGGTGCATAGGTGTCTTTCGGGGTCGGGTTTCGTCGTTGTTTTCAATGGCGATCTGCTGCAAAGTGCTGCTGGCGACCAAGTCGAAAGTGTTCGGGTGGATCCAAAGGTGGATCGAAGATCTGAAGAACCAGAAAGCAGAGGGGACAGAGTCTGGGTCACTAGCCAGTGACCAGGAAGACGATGAGCAGATGCCCACCGATGTCGGGTGCTTCAGGTAGGTTGACGGTCATCTTGACTCTTCAGCCACGAGGTCCAGGAGGCGTCGACGATGACCAGGAGCTGGATTCGAGCTGTGCCACGACGTCTGTCGATTGCAGGGGTGTCGGCGACCGGATTGGACCCAACAAGCCTTGGCAACGGCAAGTCTCGTGGAAATAGAAAAAGGACAGTGGTACAGACCAGCAAGGTCTGAGGGACTCACCCAGCGAGGGTAAGTCAGGGCACATCTGGAGCAACCAGAGAAGCCCACTCAGAAGAAGAGTTGCCTTTGGGAGGGCCCACTAGCCAATGGACTAGCGACCGCAAAGGAGCCTCGAGTGGACGCACTTGGAGCTGGCTCACAGGACACTCGTGGAGTAGAGGCCAGTGATCTTCGGTGCAGTTGGTGCTGGAGGCGGGGGCTACTCGGAGCCCAAAGCACAACTTCGTGGGATCCCAGGAAGAGGATGCACTTGCAAAAGTTCTCAGTGTCCAGGGGTCACGGTTCCACGTTACCCACGACAGCTACGGGCCTCAGCTTTGCTACGGACTCAGGGCAGCCTCGGAGAAGTCTGGAAATCCACCTCTGGTGATGCAAAGACTTCGGCGTCCGGCGGAAGCTTCGGCGATGCAGACCGGACAATAGCTTCTTAGGTGCCTGCCAAGCAGGGGAGTCACTCCTTGACCCCAAGGGAGATTCTTCAGTCCTCTAATCTTCAGGTAGAGCGTCGAAGGTCCAGGATTCAGTGTCAGAGTTTCGTCCAGGGTAATCTAAAGTCCTAAGGACTGGGGTCCCATACTTATACTAAGTTAGGGGTTGGACATACTCTGGGGACCCACCTATGGGAGGGTCAGGGAAGAGGGGTGGTTACACCCATTCCCTTTGTCCAGTTTCGCACCAGAGCAGGGGCAGGTAGCCCCTGCGACCGGTTTGAACTGGCATATGCACAGGGACACCAAATGTGCCCCCAGTGCAGGACTTCAAAGCACCAGAGGGTGCTCCCGCCCAGCCCCAATACACACTATCCTGTCTGGCAACAGGAAACCTATTGTCCAGGCCTCCCCAGCCGGAGTTTCAGTCAGCAGCAGGAGGCCAGACCCGTGTCTGTGGCAGCGGCATCCATTTTGTGATGCCAGGGCTCTGGAAAGAAGTTACCGGGTAGCCCGGTGTGTACATGTCTCTCCCTCTAGAAGGGTGGAATGCTACTCCCGCCGCCAGGACTGGCGGGGGGGTAGTATTCCAAGATGTTTGACACCAAACACGACATGTTTTGGTGCAGCCAGTCCAAAGTTAGCATTGCACCGCGAGGATATAATGCGCTTAAGAGTATATGGTCAGGCTGTACCACAAACAGCATCAGAGAAGGGACTCCGAACGCTGTAGAGGGGCTCTGCTCAGGCAGGGGCACCCTCTCACATAAGAACCAAGCACTCTGCCTTCAGGATTGGTAAGGCCTGCCATAGGAGTGACTTATAGGTTTATATGTGTGTGCAATTGTAGTGATATAGGTAGCCTATACCACTGTAAGGGGTGCATGCACCACCTTACCCAGGCTGCAGTAGCAGATCCTGTGGTGTCATTTTGGATGGCCTTCCTGGGGTGGCACAATACATGCTGCAGCCCCTGGTAGGCCTCTGAGGTACCTATGCCCTGGGTATATAGTATACCATATACTAGGGACTTATAAGGGCACTCCAGATTCCAATCAGAGATGTGCCTAAGGCACATGGAAACCATTTTAGAGAGGAAGCAGCTAGGCTGGGGTTCTGATTAGCAGGGCCCCAGCCAGACTAAAGTCGAAAAACAGTGAAGCATCAGCAAAAAGTGGGGGTACCCATGTGAAGCAGATCCTACTCTCCTACACAGTCTACATGAACCTGACAAAACTGATGAAGGTCACAATGTGTCTATGATTGTTAAGCATCTTTCAAGGACATCTGCCTTTGTATAATACTCTCCCGATTAACAGACCATTACATTTAGATAATGCAACTATTCAGAGGATTATATTTATGTACTATTTTTTAGTGAATCATGCAAGCTAAACCATAGCGCCAGGACACTCCTTGGAGTAACAGCTGCGCTCTACAGATATATTACATAGACATAGATATTAAGGCTAAAGCAAAGGCGCTGAATTTAAACCATGAACACTGAAGTAAAACCAAAGACACTGACGCTAAACCATGGACACTGACGCTAAACCATGGACACTAAAGCTAAACTATGGACACTGACGCTAAACCATGGAAAGCTAAACTATGGACACTGAAGCTAAACCATGGACACTGAAGATAAAACACAGAAACCATGGACACTGAAGCTAAACCACAGATACTGAAGCTAAGCCATGGAAAGCTAAACTATGGACACTGACGCTAAACCATGGAAAGCTAAACTATGGACACTGAAGCTAAACCATGAACACTGAAGCTAAACCATGGACACTGAAGATAAAACACAGAAACCATGGACACTGAAGCTAAACCACAGGTACTGAAGCTAAGCCATGGAAAGCTAAACTATGGACACTGATGCTATACCATGGACACTGAAGCTAAACCATGGACACTGAAGCTAAACCATGAACACTGAAGCTAAACCATGAACACTGAAGCTAAACCATGAACACTGAAGCTAAACCATGAACACTGAAGCTAAACCATGAACACTGAAGCTAAACCACAGGCACTGAAGCTAAACCATGGACACTGACGCTAATCCACAGGTACTGAAGCTAAGCCATGGAAAGCTAAACTATGGACACTGATGCTATACCATGGGTACTGAAGCTGAACCATGGACACTGAAGCTAAACCATGAACACTGAAGCTAAACCCTGGACACTGAAGATAAAACACAGACACTGGAGCTAAACCGTGGGCGCTGAGATTAACCATGGACACTAAATAAACCATGGACTTTGAGGCTAAACCACAGGCACTGAACCTAAACCAAGTACACTGAAGCTAACCATGGACACTGACGCTAAACCATGGACACTGAAGCTAAACCACAGGCACTGAAGCTAAACCATGGACACTGACGCTAATCCACAGGTACTGAAGCTAAGCCATGGAAAGCTAAACTATGGACACTGATGCTATACCATGGGTACTGAAGCTGAACCATGGACACTGAAGCTAAACCATGAACACTGAAGCTAAACCCTGGACACTGAAGATAAAACACAGACACTGGAGCTAAACCGTGGGCGCTGAGATTAACCATGGACACTAAATAAACCATGGACTTTGAGGCTAAACCACAGGCACTGAACCTAAACCAAGTACACTGAAGCTAACCATGGACACTGACGCTAAACCATGGAAAGCTAAACTATGGACACTGAAGCTAAACCATGGACACTGAAGCTTAACCATGGACACTGAAGATAAAACACAGAAACCATGGACACTGAAGCTAAACCACAGGTACTGAAGCTAAGCCATGGAAAGCTAAACTATGGACACTGACGCTAAACCATGGAAAGCTAAACTATGGACACTGAAGCTAAACCATGAACACTGAAGCTAAACCATGGACACTGAAGATAAAACACAGAAACCATGGACACTGAAGCTAAACCACAGGTACTGAAGCTAAGCCATGGAAAGCTAAACTATGGACACTGATGCTATACCATGGACACTGAAGCTAAACCATGGACACTGAAGCTAAACCATGAACACTGAAGCTAAACCATGAACACTGAAGCTAAACCATGAACACTGAAGCTAAACCATGAACACTGAAGCTAAACCATGAACACTGAAGCTAAACCACAGGCACTGAAGCTAAACCATGGACACTGAAGCTAAACCACAGGCACTGAAGCAAAACCATGGACACTGGAGCTAAACCACAGGCACTGAAGCTAAACCATGGACACTGGAGCTAAACCATGGACACTGGAGCTAAACCATGGACACTGAAGCTAAACCGTGAACACTGAAGCTAAACCACAGGCACTGAAGCTAAACCATGGACACTGAAGCTAAGCCACAGGCACTGAAACTAAACCATGGACACTGGAGCTAAACCATGGACACTGAAGCTAAACCACAGGCACTGAAGCTAAACCATGGACACTGACGCTAATCCACAGGTACTGAAGCTAAGCCATGGAAAGCTAAACTATGGACACTGATGCTATACCATGGGTACTGAAGCTGAACCATGGACACTGAAGCTAAACCATGAACACTGAAGCTAAACCCTGGACACTGAAGATAAAACACAGACACTGGAGCTAAACCGTGGGCGCTGAGATTAACCATGGACACTAAATAAACCATGGACTTTGAGGCTAAACCACAGGCACTGAACCTAAACCAAGTACACTGAAGCTAACCATGGACACTGACGCTAAACCATGGCCACTGAAGCTAAACCATAGATACAGAGGCTAAACCATGGACACTGAGGCTAAACCATAGGCACTGAGGCTAAACCATGGATGATGAAGCTAACCATGGGCACTGAAGCTAACCATGAGCACTATAGCTAAACCATGGACATTGAAGCTACACCATGGACACTGAAGCTAAACCATGAACACTAAAGTTAAACCATGGGCATTGAAGCTAAACCATGGGCACTGGAGCTAACCCATAGACACTGAACCTAATCCATGGACTTTGAGGATAACTGTGAACACTGAACCTACACCATGGATACTGAAGTTAAAATATTAACATGGGCACTGAAGCGAAACCACAGACACTGAGGCTAAACCATGGATACTGACGCTACACTGTTGTATTCCTCTTAGGGTGTCCATAAACGGGCTTTCCAGTATCATGTCCTTATATAGGCACAATTCGCCCTGCCCTTATAAAGGCATAAAATCCCAGCCCTTATTTAGGCATTAACCGTGCACTCTAAATACAGGCATGGTCTCTGACATCCGTCCACCCTAACGTCACAACGAGTTCTTGAAGAACAGACCCTTAGGCTGCGGGAGTTTCCCTAGTCCAGGACTATTGATTTCTTCAAGGACTCATATATTATAGATGAACCATTATTCCTTAGGGGTTCATTCATGACGTCTTTCGCTGTCCGACTCACGTCAATACTAACATTCTTAGGTGCTTCTCAGGTATAAATATACATCCCCTAGCCCCTGTAAATCAGAGGAGACCTCGACTTCAGAGGAGCCCGTTTCCCGGCCTGACGCACTGAGAAGACGCTGTCATCCCTGCACGCAGAGAGTCCAGCTTCCAGTGTTCTGACTTCCCTTGCGGGGTGTTGGAGTTCGAGTCTGGCAAAGAGATTCCAACCTCTCTCATTCTTCAGGTATGGAGCAGACTAGAACCTAGAGGGACTCTTGGCATACTAGGCATACTCGGCTTAACATACTCTTAGTATACCATAGTAAGGAATACTTCACCTACTTCATACCTCGTCCTATACCTAGGTTAGGTTAGGTACATTGGGGTAGAACTAGATTAGAAACGCATCGTATGAGTACTCGCATTTTTAGTCTGTGTCATTTATGTAAAGGCATATGTACTAAAAGATAATGCTCTCGCAGTATTATTTATTTCTACTGCTCACACTGTACATTATTTATCTCGCATACTGTCTTGTGATCGTAACATCTCATTTTACTTACACCAGAAACAAGACTGTTCAATAAATCTTTTATTGAAACGCCCGTCTATTTCTTTCTGTGTAACTTGGAGAAAACTAAGCATGCACGACTGAGCTGAGTGAAATAGTTATCTATTGTTTCCACGACTCTGGGACACGTTCTGATTCTAAAGGGAAACACAGTGGTCATGTTTTGCGGCTGCCAGAAACTACTCCTTCTTGTTGTCAAGGAGTTTCTAGTGGCCTCTGACCTAGCTGGCACAAGTAATTAAGTTTAATATACTCGATAGGGACATACTGACCTTAGTCCTATGTCAAACCTATAGGATATATTATTCCAATGCGCAGAGTCTATTAGGGAAATAGGAGCTACACTACTTGGAGCCCAATGGTTTGGTAAGGCAGTAATTCAACGTTAGATACTGAGTAACTCAGCCGTGCTTTTCTCTCAAGACCCCTACCCATATACTCCAAAAGACGTCTGGAGTGGGCAGGGTTAAGTATCCACCACGGCTACATAGGGCAGTACCCTATATATTAGCTGTTTGGTTTGCTCAACGTTGAAGGATACAGTGTTCCAAAATATTGTGCACCTTATCTTTGTTTCCTTGAAACTTGTTCTACATTTTTCAAAAACAAAATGACTGAAGACGCCGGAAACGGTGTAGCTGCGGCTGATCCAGCCCAAGCAGCAGCTTTTAACATTACAGGTTTAAATGAAACCGAGGAGGGTGTTATAAACATCGCTCCAAACTTAAGAAGAGCCATTACTCTAAAACTTATAAAACATGGCCTACCACCAAGAGGCGGTAGAGCAGTTTTCGTGATAGAGGCACACGAATCCTTTCAGACAGAGGTATTCTATTCATGGGTAATATTTCCTGAATCCAATCCAATAACACACATGTTTCACTTCTACAAAGAAGATGAACCACCAGAAATTCCTTTCGAGGATATAGAAATTCCATTAACATACCAGGAGCATCAGCTCTGGTTTAAAGGCGCCCTAAAACATCACAGAAACATTACCAGGCTCGGTCCACTAGGTAGACCAGGAGCAACATGGCCGATTCTAGCCGGCTACACACCTCATCCTGAACTGGATATAATGTCAGATGAGGACTTGTTCAAATACAAGAATTAATAAAAATTTACAGACAATTGGTCCAATATGTCATGCGGACTTTTACAGTCCAGCAACCATTTACAATTCCAAATCAAACTCCTCACCAGGGAATACACTAAAAATTACACCACAGACTCTATACGCAGTCATGGGTAAAATGCCCACAAAACGTGAGCAGATTCCTTTCTGGATAGCTCAAAAAATTACTCAAATCGAAGCAGTATTTCCAAATACTAGCCCGTATGAGAAACACAGAATACTGACAATCAGTTTACCAATGGGGATCACACCACAACTGGAAGACTGCACCACATGGGGCTCAGTCTTTGCTGCCATCTATACCAAAACACATGGCATTCCGTCAATTGCGGTAATACCTGATGTCCTCAAACAAATTCAAAACGAATACGGGGCAGAGCCTGCTCTAAATTTAGGTATGAAATTACTGAAAAATTTCGACCAGGTCTCAACAATAATATTATCTAATATTAAAGGGGAGGCAGCAGCAGTGGCGATCCGCCAAAAATTAAGGGAATTTGATGTTACAGAACATCAAACAGAGCTACCCAGAATTATAGAACAATCTTATGCAGAATTAGGCAGAGATAGTTTGGGTGGAAGACCAGTGAAGCCGAAACTATCTGGAAGTCCTGAGAAGGACTCAATTAAACAAACTCCTACTGGGATACTAATAAACAAAATTCAAACGAGAAACATTCTCAATCCCGAGGTAGGTCTCCTCAAAAGGAGCCCTCTGAAAGGAGGTATAACCTCAGGAATAGGGATAATTTGAGAAAACCTGACAGGTATCAAGATACTGATACACGTTCCTCTCGTCCCTTTCAGATCTCATCACAGACTTCGGAAAGAAGAGGACGATCAGAACATAGAGAAGAACGTGTGAAATCAAAAGACGACAAACACGCTCCAAAAACCAAAGTAAAACCTCAATTCTCCAAAAAGAAAGTAGCAGGTCTAAAGATTAGACATGCCGAGAATACTGAGAACACAACTCAAGAATGGAGAATGGGCTCAGACAATGCTGGACAGTGCAGCAGAAGTCACAATTGTTCGCCAGAACCTGAAGGAACTTCTGGAGATAGTGGACTTGAATGAGTACATTACAGTCGAGACTGTAGACACCAGGGTTAGTACTCCACAAAAGTTATATGAAATAACACTCCGGATGGAGGGAGACAAACCTAGACAGGTAAAAGCACTTATTTGGGAAAGACTATCAAGGGGCTATGACATACTTCTAGCAGAAAAGGACTGGCCACCACAATTTGTCAGGGAGTGCCCACATGGTGAGGACATTATTATGCCTGCCTTCTCCAACCATATTCCAATTCACCTAAAATATACATATGCAAGGAAATGGGCAGTGGCCCAGGCCCCAGCATTATATAAAAATCATGTAGGATGGGATGAGGACTCACCTGACCATAAAATACATCTGAAACATGAACCAACTGCACAACGGCAGTACCCAATAAAGCAAGAAGCTACAAAACATGTCAGGGAGATCTTAGATCAACTTGAATATCAAGGGGTGATTGAAACATGCACCTCCTCAATGAACAATCCTTTGTTTCGTGTCTCCAAACCAGACAATACGTATCGTCTAGTTTTGGACTACAGACACCTAAACACTCGTTCTAAAACTTTTGCAGTGCAAAATGCACATAGCACAGCATTAATGAATAACATTGTGCTCCCACGAAACACCCCTTTAATACCATTAATGTATGACATGGGTAGGCGTCCGTTTGGAGCTATAGCCAGGCTACGACCTTTGCTCTTCTGGGCTCGCATACGGCGTACCGAAGAGCTTACCAACTATGCCTTAGCTCTAACGGAGGTAATGAATCTGGATGTGAACCATAAGGTCAAGTGGCTATCATATGTGAAGAAAACAAAGATGCAACTTGGCCTTAAAGATTCATGGGATACCCAGACTCCGCCGTGTAAAGCGGAACTTAAGAGATATTATTGGGACTGGTTTGACAGGCAAGAATTATGCAAGCCAATGTTGGGTAGATTGTCAGAAGAGTTCCTCTTGTTTAAGCAAGCCAGATGTTTGGAGCCTTACCTAGATGTGATCCAGGTCCCACGAGATAGGACCCTGTACACTCAGTTTAGGTTCGGCACGCTCCCTGTTAACACCTATATTACCAAGTGGCATACAGCCGAGAACATGACAGAGCACTGTCCGTGCTGCGGAGCGTTGGTCGAGTGCATTGCCCATGTCCTCTTTGCTTGCCCCACATACGCTACAGCTAGGAGCAAGTGGATAAAACCAATATGTAGCGACATGGGCACCCGCGACTTCCGGTCTGCTCTGCGCATTCTAAAATCTGATCCCAGTGTCCTTTTTTCATGCGGAGTGGCCAAGTTCTTAGGCCGAGCCTGGCTAATCAGAATTAGAGCCATACAAAGTGTGACCCCAATGTAGACACACGATTTATTATAGGTGTTTAAACCACATACTACATTGGTCTGCAATGTAACTCTTTAAATATTAATTATGATATAGATAGCATTAGCACCTTATACATACATTGTTATATACTGCTCACTATAACTGACTTGTCCCCTATATGTATGTAGTGTCCCAGAATGAAATCTCTTTTATGATACTTGTTTAATGGTTTTAACCAAATATGCTGCTATTAATTTTATCTTATGAGACTTTTAAACAACCCTCTGTATTACATGATCTTTTCTCTTTTTTATTGTACAGATTCTATTTTATTGTATATATGCTATTCGATGCTTTTATGACATATGTTGTCGAATAAAGCTATTTGAAATGAAATGAAATGAAATGAATAACATTGTGCGTAAAAAATATAAAACAACATTAGACATCTCAAATGGTTTCTTTTGTCAAAACATAGCACCTGAAAGCAGGTACTTAACAGCATTCTCCATAATGGGGACCCAGCGTCACTTTTGTCGACTCCCACAAGGGTTCAAGAACAGCCCAGGTTTATTCTCAGCGAGGGTAACGGAGTTATTACAAATTTATGACAATGAGGCATTGTCCTATGTCGATGATATTTATCTGACAGACGATGACTTGGAAAAACACTTGAACAGGGATTCGCCTCTGAGGGCTACAAGTTCAACTTTAAAAAGTCCAGAATTGCCCATCTCAATGTCCTATTTCTAGGATATGAGCTTTCAAGTGAAGGCAAGAGCTTGGCAGCTAACTTTTTAGAAAAGTGTGCGCTGCTCCAACCTCCAAAAACGCTAAAAAACTTACAATCAATCCTGGGTTTCCTAAATTTTGGAAGAACATACATTCTAAATTACGCAGAAAGGGTTAAACCTCTCTACGCATTAATCAAACCTGATTTTTCGATCAGAAACTGGACACAGGAACACACAGAAATCTTGCGTTCACTCCAGGCTAACATGTTAGCAACAAATCACTTACAAACACGCGCAAGTCAACGCAATTTGGTGATCCGAATAATTTCGGGTCAATGTGGATTCACATACTTAACCTTCAATGAGGGTGAGAAAATACCAATCGCATACAAATCCCATTTGTACACACAAGCGGAAATGCGCTTCAGTTCTACTGAAAAATTCTAACAGCAGTTCAAACCGCTGTAGCAAAGAAAGAGCCTTAGCCCAAGGGAAACGCATTATTGTCGTAACCCCGGTACCAGCTTTAGAAGCTGTCACAAAAGCAAGCATTCCAAATACTAAAGCATTACATCCAAGATGGATACAATGGGTTAATTCTCTTGCTGCAACAGATGTTGAATATGTTTTCGATCCAGATTTAAAAACACAAGCATTCCTGCAATACGAACATGAATATCCTCTGCCTACTGAAATTCTGCCTCTCGATCAGTACGAATTCATAATTTACACTGACGGATCCGCACAACCCGCAACAGGGAGTAAGCAAGCTTACAGTGCAGCGTGTGCAATCGTTAAAGGTCGCATGCGAAATGGCATCTTCAGACCTATGGTCACAAAAACCCAATCTCTAGGAGATTGTACAGCTCAGCGAGCTGAACTACAAGCATTCAAACTGGCACTTGAAAGTACAGATCAAGAATTCCCCACACTGATAGTGTGCGATTCCTTTTACTGTGTTCAGTCGTATAATGAGTATATACAAAACTGGCTTGAAAATGGTTTCAAAGATGCGAAAGGTGGCACAATAAAGCATAAAATGCTTTGGGAACAAGTAGTTCAGTTGAAAGACGAACTACCAAAGGCTCACGTGATCCACACACTGAGTCATCAACGTGATGGCGTTCACGTTGCAGGGAATTCATTGGCTGACGAAGCCGCAAAGGGGGCTGTTCAGACGGCTTCCGTAGCTGCGATCACTCGTTCAAAAACAAAAATAGACGGTGAGATAATGTTGGCTGTCAATGCTTCAAGCAAAGGCAGCAGTGCAGCGTTACCAAAAAAGTTTCCACTCAAGTACTCTTATGTAATTGATGCGAACAACGTTCCTTTTGCTCGAATCCCTGGAGTGGGGGATAGGGTAATTCCAAACATGGAACGCAGAGCAGCCTTGATTTATGAAACACATTTGGGGGAGGGTCTGTCACATCAAGGGATCTCTAAAACAATTTTGACGTTAAAAGAGATGTACTGGTGGCCTGGGATGAATACAGAAATTCACATATTCATCAACAACTGCTTAGACTGTAAATTACAGCGAGAGAGCCACCAGACACCATGCTGCGAATGCGGCAACCCAATACAGACACCATTGTTAGATAGCATTCGACTATCTACGCGCCTGCGTCCTACTGGACAAAGGCATTCCCACAAATACTGAACTTAGGTTCCTATGGTTATGGCCTCAGCGCTCGGTTGACGCTCGAACTGTTATAAAAGATTTGCGAGTCTTTATCGGCACATACGCAATAGGCACGCTACATTCTGACCAGGGTCCTGCGTTTAGCTCTAGGGCTTACAAAGAAGCCATGGCCAGTCTGGGCGTTGCATTGCGGTACTCCTCTCTATTTCATCCTGAGGGAAATTCTGTTGTGGAAAGGAAAAACTGGGACATAAAGCAGTCTATAACAGCTAGGGTATTAGGTTCGGGTGATGGGTGGGTCAAACACCTTAGTGGGGTTCAACGCTCTTTGAATAATCTGCCAAGAAGTTCTCTAGGGGGGGTCACTCCATATGAGGTCCTATTTGGGACAAGAATGTGGGTACCAGACCTTGAACACGTAGGCACAGTGGTGGAAAATAAACCCTTTGAAATCAAAGATCGTTTGGCTGTTTTACAGGAATTAAACAAGTTAAGAACGAAACAAAGCAACGTATTCCTACAGCCAACCACCACTGGGGATCAACCGGCTGTCCCAGTTGGGGATCTAGTCAGAGAAAAAATTGCGGACAAGAAGGAATTTGGACCTTCTTACAGACAACCAGTACCTGTCCTAGCAGTTCAAGGAACAAGAACAGTACTTCTGCCGCCCCTTGCTGGAAGAAAGGAGAAAAGATTTGTGTCCATCGACCTCATCAAACCACAGTATGTGGCCAATACTAAATAGTAGGCCTCGTGGACTCCGACCTAGTAGCAGACGCACTCCTCTCGCTACTATCCAAGAGGTACAGACTGAAAGACTGATAACAATCGAGAATTCAGCTGTAACTGATGGTGGACTAAGCAACAACGCTATGGAACTCATCCCTCTTGACAACCAAGTAACAGTTCGTCCAAATACACCTGTCTACACCAACGTGGCAAGTGATGAACTGGTTCCAGTGATTTCTACAAATCCTGATGCAATTCCAACAATTGACAGAACTGCTTCTGGCTATTTCATTAACTTTGATACGTTCTCAGAAGATCCGAGTGAACCTGAAACGACGCCAGCATCATTGAAATTCAAGCAGCAAGTACAAGACTTTCTTCACTTTCTGAAAAAGACTTATCTGGTTTCTCCATGGATTGAACTCTGGATTATATCTGGACTTTTTGTTTTCCTGCTCTGGCTAGCTTTGGTAACAACTGTGAGCGCGCTTATAAGTGGCAGATACATCCATGTGAACACTGAAGGAAAAGGCGTGAACGTACTTTTGAAACCTCATAAATCTTCCCATCGTGAAGCAAGAGACTTGTCATCAGTGAACATCACAGCTGTTCCTATACAGGATGGTATTGTGTGGGACAAAACAGATTTTGAAATATTTGGTCCAACGGAACAATTGAACATTCCACATTTGTTTAAAATTTCACTAAGTGATCTAATTACGTCTAGTATCTATTCAGATGATTGGGACTTTGAGACTGTGAATGACATAATGTTTGACCTAGAAAAATCTGCTGCATTTTCTAAACATGAATATTTAGAGGGTTCATCAGACTATGAACAAATGTATTGGTTTAACCACTATGGTCATCATTATTTGCATAAATCTGCATATCCAAGAAATGTGTTTATGTTTAACCAATGGGAACATTGTCCTACACCACCTAAAGGTAGTTCAAAAACATTTGCTAGTAAGTTTCCATATTTTTCAGGTTACAATACATCTGATCCAGAAATGTTTTACTATAAAAATGTAAACAAGACAGGACTGAAAATTATGTTAACAAATACAAAACAGATTTACTCTGCATTATTTAATGCCCAACTGTCTAGACAGGGTTTCGACTTTTGGAAAGACACAATAGACACCAAAACAGTCTGGGGTACTAAAGATTGGCAAGTGCAGGGGATAGAAGCATTATTTAGAGCCTGTATCATCCCTGAACAAATAATGTTTTTGAATGAAACCATCCAACAAACATCTTGTCTTGGATTAGCCAAGATCAAAGAGATGAACACACCTTCTGTACCAGCACCTGCAAGTGATAACGATACACAGGCAGTGGTGACAGTCGACAATATACTACAACTCAACAGATCTAATCCTGATTGGAAAAAATGGTTGATCTGGCCCACAGACACGAATAACTGTCAGGAAAGATTCCTGAATAAAACTCATGGCTTTACTATTCATAGGCCAGACCCAAGATACGTCCAAAGACAACATCCGGGGGTAGTAACAACATACAGTGTAGGAAAATTATGCCTCGATTGGCTGCATAAGTCTACACTACAGGATGTGAAACAACACTTAACCTTACTTAAAAAGGACGCAGACCTTAGGGAATTCTTGCTTGGACCAAGAAAACCACGTCAAAAACGTTTCATATATGCCGGCATATATGCTGCCTATAATGAAGCATGGAAAGTATCACAGATGGAGGCCGCGGAACGAATACGTGAACTTGATCGTATTAATTTAGAGAAAACACTCTCTGTGGTCGACAATGGGTTAACAACTTTGTCCTCGAGAATTTATTCATTGGATGGCATTGTATCCTCTGCTATCGACATACTAGAACAAGATTTGGCGATGTTACAGCAAGGCCAGTCTCAATTACGTTCTATTATGTTATTAAGCTGGACGCTGCAATCTTTGCGAGCTGGCTATGTGCCTTGGCGTTTCATCAACACATCGGCTCTGTTTGCAGAATACAATCTAACTGATAAACAGATCGAACTGGCACAAAGAGGAGCAAAGTATACAGTGCTGAGCATTGAAAAACTGGAAAAGTTACCATTCACAGTGGCAGAAAAACCAGCTACAGAATGGCTTATTCATGGCAAAATAACATTACCTGTGAGTACTTTTCAGTTTCAGTATTGCCTCAGACAAATGCAAGCAGGCAAATATGAAAGGTTGGGTAAGGAATACATTAAGACATCTTGGGATTTACCGTATACATATAGATGTTGGAGTGGGGATCGTGAAGTGTTTTTGAGCGGTACAAACTGTAAACGTGCACTAAACGGTTCGCTTATATGTCAGGACATTTCTTTACACGGGGCTTGTAATGGTTCTGTGGCAAATTTGTCTTGCCATCAGCAGGGTACACCAGCTGCTGTGATTAATCCAACGTTTGGACAACTTTCTAATGGGAGTTACCTCATGTTGAATGATCAGAGTTGCTGCGGCATGCTGCCAGGCATCCCATATCTAGTAACGGTCAACTCCAGGGTCACTTGCTGTATGCAAGTATTGTTTGCCCCAATAGACACAGTCAGGGAGTCGCCTCTATGGCCTTCGCTGAACGTCTCTTTTATAAGATTTGATACTTTGAGCAGAATGAAAGCCATGCTTTTACAGCAAACAGTGCCTTTGACCTCGGCCAAAGAAACCTATGATCTACAAGTAGCAAGGACTTCGGCTGAGATACAG
The DNA here is from genome assembly GCA_963921515.1 of Calotriton arnoldi. NCBI lineage: Eukaryota > Metazoa > Chordata > Amphibia > Caudata > Salamandridae > Calotriton > Calotriton arnoldi. The sequence continues at coordinate 818,896 of CAWUFW010004571.1, read as the reverse complement.
ACATTAATACGTACAAACTGCCCTATACATTTCGTAGAAATGATAACACATATCTTCAATATGTCTGATACAAGTGGTATTATACATGTATTTAAGAGCATCTGTACCGGTCTGTTAGCACCTTTCCAGGCAATACTCGGAATCATCCCGAACTTTGCACATTCGGTGTTTGGTGGCATACCATTAATTCTAGCACTTGTTGCCGGAATTCTATTTCTCTTCCTGCTATTGCGCTATGGCCAGCCTATTCGAAGACATCACTCCGAGCGAAATGGAGAAAGCTCTCCTTGAACGAAAGTGCCGTGAGCGAATAGTACAGCTGTTGGGCATGACTCGTCTACGGGACCTTAATACAACTTGGTTCCTGTCATTCAGACCAATCTGGCAAGATTGCATCTTACCTGTTCTACGATGCCTGCTATGCGGTGAAGAATGCGTGTTGGACACCTGTCTAACATTTCCATCAGCTACGCCAACGGATGTCGATACTCTGCTGGTCCCGATAACGGCCCATGCTCTGTGTTGTCCCCAGAGGCTTCCTATCCTGATGTCAGCATTCATTGAGATCTCACAGACGCTTCCGGCTGCTGCTGAGGTACGAGAAAGAACTAGAGGTACACAGGTAACAACGGACGCGAACTTTGCTGCGGCACCCTATGCTGGAAGCGAAGCTTCACATCTCTGTGCAATTAATCTACTTCACGAGGTGTTCCAACTGACACCAACTACAGTGGACGATGTTTTGTCTATAGAAATAGATGATCTCATGTTTACACCAGACCCGTAAACTGACTCTGATTCAGCATACAGTGTTCCAGAGATGCAGTAACAATTTGGCCTTCATTTTCAAAACAACTTGGAACTCTACCAAAATTGAACTTTTTCCCATTTTTCGAACGAAAAGGGCACTTCAATCTGCTTAAAGTAGAACTAGCCTTATAATACAGACTTCAAGGTACTTCCACGGACACTTAGTCATCTTGTGTGTCTAAAACAGTTCATTAATTTTCATGACATGAAATGACTTTGATTTTTGAACAAACTTATCGATCATTTTTTGTCACATGTAAATATTACTGCTTCTTTCATTTCAATTGCATTTATTTTCGAACTTTATGTCTGAAATGAAAAGCATTTGCTTCAAATGTACAGTACCTTTTGCATTTTTTACTATGTTTTTTAATGCTTTTAAGAAATATTTTTAAATATGCGGTACTCCATTTTATGTTTAGCATTTTAAATGTTTAGCATTTTAGTATTATCGTACACACGAAAGTGGAGTGGGTGTTGTATTCCTCTTAGGGTGTCCATAAACGGGCTTTCCAGTATCATGTCCTTATATAGGCACAATTCGCCCTGCCCTTATATAGGCATAAAATCCCAGCCCTTATTTAGGCATTAACCGTGCACTCCAAATACAGGCATGGTCTCTGACATCCGTCCACCCTAACGTCTACAACGAGTTCTTGAAGAACAGACCCTTAGGCTGCGGGAGTTTCCCTAGTCCAGGACTATTGATTTCTTCAAGGACTCATATATTATGCATGAACCATTATTCCTTAGGGGTTCATTCATGACGTCTTTCGCTGTCCGACTCACGTCAATACTAACATTCTTAGGTGCTTCTCAGGTATAAATATACCTTCCCTAGCCCCTGTAAATCAGAGGAGACCTCGACTTCAGAGGAGCCCGTTTCCCGGCCTGACGCACTGAGAAGACGCTGTCATCCCTGCACGCAGAGAGTCCAGCTTCCAGTGATCTGACTTCCCTTGCGGGGTGTTGGAGTTCGAGTCTGGCAAAGAGATTCCAACCTCTCTCATTCTTCAGGTATGGAGCAGACTAGAACCTAGAGGGACTCTTGGCATACTAGGCATACTAGGCTTAACATACTCTTAGTATACCATAGTAAGGAATACTTCACCTACTTCATACCTCGTCCTATACCTAGGTTAGGTTAGGTACATTGGGGTAGAACTAGATTAGAAACGCATCGTATGAGTACTCGCATTTTTAGTCTGTGTTATATATGTAACAGCATATGTACTAAAAGATAATGCTCTCGCAGTATTATTTATTTCTACTGCTCACACTGTACATTATTTATCTTGCATACTGTCTTGTGATCGTAACATCTCATTTTACTTACGCCAGAAACAAGACTGTTCAATAAATCTTTTATTGAAACGCCCGTCTATTTCTTTCTGTGTAACTTGGAGAAAACTAAGCATGCACGACTGAGCTGAGGGAAATAGTTATCTATTGTTTCCACGACTCTGGGACACGTTCTGATTCTAAAGGGAAACACAGTGGTCATGATTTGCGGCTGCCAGAAACTACTCCCTTCTTGTTGTCAAGGAGTTTCTAGTGGCCTCTGAGCTAGCTGGCACAAGTAATTAAGTTTAATATACTCGATAGGGACATACTGACCTTAGTCCTATGTCACACCTATAGGATATATTATTCCAATGCGCAGAGCCTATTAGGGAAATAGGAGCTACACTACAACACCATGGACTCTGAAGCTAAACCATGGGCATTGAAGTTAAACCATGGACACTGAGGCTAAACCACGGACACTGTGGCCAATTGTGAAAACTGAGGCTAAACCACGGACACTGAAGCTAAACTATAACCATGGGCACTGAAGCTAAACCATGGGCATTGGAGCTAACCAATAGACACTGAAGCTAAACCATGGCCACTGAGGCTAAACCACAGAGAGTGAGGCTAAACCATGAACATCGAGGCTAAACCATGGATACTGAAGATAAACCATGAACACTGAAGCTAAACAATGGGCACTGAGGCTAAACCCTGGAGGAAGGATTATGCGCCCGAACTTAAACTTGCTTACAAATTAGCAAAAAGGGAGTACCATTCCCTATGCAACACTGCCCGAGCTGAATATGTGAGTAACACCATTACGTCGGCACAAAACAACTCCAAGACCCTGTTTAAACTAGTTAAAGACCTTTCGGGTGCAGCTTGCCAACCCATCCCTCCTGTGCTCACCGAAGGCCAATGTGAGGGCTCAGCATTGAACGCAGGGACTATCAACATGGGGCAGCAAGCTGTGAACTTTCCCTCTACATCAGTCAGCCCCGTTTCACTGGATAAGCAGACTCCCGCACCATCCAATACTTTAGGAGATTGGTTACCTATGGATACTAGCTCTTTTAAACGTATTTTAACCTGCCTAAAATCCGGCTCTCTTAGAGATCCCCTTCCCATTGCCATACTTCAGAAACTTGAGCCATCATCATTAAAACTAATCATGGAGCTGCTCAACGCATCCCTGCAGGAAGCAGTTGTTCCATCTGAATGGAAACACGCTATGGTCCTCCCACTCCTGGAAAAAGCCAACGCGGATCCGGCGGTACCATCCAATTTCCGCCCGATCTCTTTACTTCCAGTTTTTTGTAAAATATTAGAAAAACATGTCAACCAACAATTAACGCATTTCATTAACTCCCAAAAAGTTTTACACACATCACAGTCTGGCTTCAGAGCCGGTTTCTCTACGGAAACCCCTCTGTTAGGAGTTACGGAAACATTGCGCCGCCGTCTGGACATGGGTGAAACTGTGGCACTCATACTGCTTGTTTTGAGTGCTGCTTTCGATACTGTGTCTCACACTGCCCTACTTAAAGCTTTACAATCACTGGGAGTTGTCGGGACAGCAAGCATCCAAGCCATCTTCTCTCCAGGCAGGGCTACATAATATAGCAGGTTGGATGCAAGCCAACTTGCTAAAACTTAACGGCAAAAAAACTGAATAATTAATTTTTGGGAAAAACAAAGACCTTTGGGGCCCCCAGCACTGGCCTCCGAAATGGGTGCTCTCCCACAACCTGCACAACAGGTTCGCAATCTAGGCATTATCATTGACGACCAGCTGTCAATGAAGCAGCAAGCAGTCAAAGTCGCCTCAACCTGTTTCACCATCCTTAAGTGGCTAAAAAAAATCCCCTGGATGTTGCCTGGTCCTACGCAAAAAACTGTGGTACAGGCTCTTATTACTTCTAAGAGTTATGTTGCAATGGGGCAACCCAATAGCCACTGGGCCTGGGTAAATAGTAGTTCAAAAGGAGAATGTCCCAGTGGAGAACTAATAACACAGAAGAATCAGTACAAGAATTAATCAATTGTAATAATGAAAGATCAAGCACCAACAAACAATCTGCCAATGTATGTGACTTTATGCCATCACAATATTGAAATTAATCAATTATAATGCTCAAAATAAATCAAATTCTCAATGGATAATTTTAGAAGAATAGGTGCGCAGAGGAGTGAGGTGATAAGTGCATGGGGAGGATAGTGAGAAAGGACAGTAGTGTGCATATAAATACATCAGTAAAGTAATTTGCAAACTATCCCGACAGTTTCCTGCCAAAATGCATTGAATGTCAAATCATAACATCATTACAGATATATATTCTCTGTCATATGTGTCTGACATAAACAAAGAAGTGTCGACGTTTCGACCCCTAGACGGAACAGCCAATTTTGCGCACTTCGGGCGGGGTCTTCATCAGGACCAAGGAGAGGTGGGGAAGTGGGCACCTATGGACAATAGGATGAAGTTATTAGGGTGGTGCGTAGTAATATAGAATCAATCAGGAAAACATGTCATTGGAAATTACCAATAAAAACAGCTATATTGCTTCTGGCTGTGATTGTGAAGGTTGGGCCGGGCAGGCTCCTGTGAGGAAAGAGAAGAGACAGAATACTAGGAACCTCGGTTCCTAGGTATACTGAGGAATGACGCTAAAAAAACACTGAATGTGAGATAATATGCAAAAACCGAACTGACTCAAAATTGTTCGAAGATGTTCGTTGCGCTCAAAAAGACAAGGCCCAGGTTGATCAGTAACCTGTGGCTGAGAAAATTAATAAACTATGTCAATGAATGTACCTCGTGTAGAGGTCAAAATAACACACAGCCCTGAGAATTAGAGCGTGCTGAGTGCGAGACGCAAGACATCATTAAAGCGTCTAAATTATGTATGCCCGGTGCATTAAAAGCCTGTTCCAAACAGACATCGATGAATAAAACACCCGGGTATAAACATGTGTCTATGTATATTATAAAATATACGGGGTCAGTAGCGAGCAGTAGCATTCAAACAAAAGTCATCGCCAGGCTAAATAAAGGCGCATGTAAGAATGAAAAAGGGGCAGCAAAAGAATATTCGTGCTGACTTTAAAGTGCTCAATTACGCTTAAGGACGAGAGGTGCAGGATTACTGCTCAGTCATACAGTTATTCAAAGAGGCTTCTCGGGGGCAGACAGAACTAATGAAACGTTCATGCTCCTGGCAGAACCGGTTAGGCAGCACTGTCAGGTACATGCTTTAAAAACAAACACACACAAGCGTGCTAAAACCCAAACCCTCCATTACTGAATAACGTGACAAAATATATGAGAAGGCTATTCCAACATGTCTCTCAGAGAGGCTTCGCAGGAGCAAGCAGTCAAACATGCCTTAGGGCTGCTGGCAAGTCCGGGTCTTGTGAGCTGCATGATTGAAACATCAGAGAGGGACCTGCACGTGTTGACGTTGGGCCATGACAGAGTGTTTTACGACCTAGTACACTACGGGCTTGTTCCGAGTAAGCCTGGGCGTAGTTGGCGTAGTAGCACTTCACGTAGCTACGTGAAGTACAGCTTCAACTACACGTAGCTATGCAAATTGCTAGTACAAAGCTGTGTGCTTGACTGCACTGTACAATAATTACCAAAAGCATCTTGTACAGTACAAGTTAAGATAAAATAAATATTTCTGTCTTTATATGCTAAAAATGCATATAGTCATTTCACTAAAGTGAAAACAAAAACTTAACAAGCAGTGAGAGAGGTGATGATTTTGGTATCCTCGCTAACTTAGGGAGAGAACCAAGCAGATGTCTTGAAAACAAAAAGCACATCTTATTGAACGATTCGGTGGTGGTCCCATCCTCTTAGGACCACCCCAAGCACAGTTATTGGCAAAAATACAATCCCAACCAAAGGCCCTGCAAAGCATTATGGGACGAGATTAGCAGTGGGCAGTGAATATTATAGTATCCAATATCAAAATAATTCTACAAAGAGCTGCAGTTCCACTAGTCGTTACTAGGTGTCCCTCACGAGTCAAATGCAAAAGCTTCATGAAAGGTTTTCAATACTCTTGCATTTGACTCGTGAGGGACATCTTGTAACGACTAGTGGAACTGCAGCTTGATGTATTAATAATTTCAATGCTTTTGCATTTGACTCGTGAGGGACACCTAGTAACGACTAGTTGAACTGCAGCTCTTTGTAGAATTATTTTGATATTGGACACTATAATATTCACTGCCCACTGCTAATCTCGTCCCATAATGCTTTGCAGGGCCTTTGGTTGGGATTGTATTTTTGCCCATAACAGTGCTTGGGGTGGTCCTAGGAGGAAGGGACCACCATTGAATCGTTCACATGATATGCTTTTTGTGTTCAAGGCATCTGCTTGGTCCTCCCCTAGGTTAGGGGGACTCCAAAATCATCACCTCTCTCATTGCTTGATATTTTATTGTCAAAATTCATTTTTGTGAATTTGTTATATGCTTTTTAGCATAAAAATTGCTTTATGAAAGCATTTGAAGGAGTTTATTATTCTCCTGCTACACTATGTTGATTAGCACAGTTATTCACTCTGCTACGTGCAATTTGCGTAGTGCGTAGTAGCACAAACTTTGCATGCTTTGTGAGTGTAGCAAAGTATTATGCCCAGGGTTAGTTCCGAGGAGGAGAGAAACGGAAGAAATACTCATTGTTAAAGAGACATTCCTGTCTGTCAAGAGCAGCGCACATTGTGATTTACGTCATCTGTGAAACTATCAAAGTTCAGTCCAAGGTCATTTCTCTCTGCAAAGATGCAGCGCACAGTTTAAGGCCCGATCCGCACATATTTTATTTTACGTAAAAAACTCCAGCATTAATAATGGTTACATAATAAAGAAACTTCTCAGATTTGGAGCCATTTCTGTAAGTTTACGAAGAAACGCTCAAGCATTAATGTATAAATGGAAAGATGGTAAACGACCTTTCTAATATTCAGAAAACAGTTAAATCCGCATGCTGCAGTGCACATCAAAGCTACCCACACAACATGGACCAACAGTAATGAGGAAGTAGTGCCAAAGTAAATACAAGGAAGCCTACATCACCCTATGTAGATACTTCTAGGCATGAGATCTTAATACTTGTGAGATTTAAACCATGCACACTACTGTCCTTTCTCACTACCCTCCCCATGCACTTATCACCTCACTCCTCTGCGCACCTATTCTTCTCAAATTATCCATTGAGAATTTGATTTGTTTTGAGCATTATAATTGATTAATTTCAATATTGTGATGGCATAAAGTCACATACATTGGCAGATTGTATGTTGGTGCTTGATCTTTCATTATTACAATTGATTAATTCTTGTATTGATTCTTCTGTGTTATTAGTTCTCCACTGGGACATTCCCCTTTTGAACTACTATTACTTCTAGGCTGGACTATGGCAACATCCTGTATTTAGGAGCCAATAAGGAGGTGATTCGTAAACTACAGGTAGTGCAGAACGCGGCGGCCAGGCTACTCTGTCAGATCCCCAGAAGTGCCTCCATCTCAGGCTCGCTCTGTGACCTACACTGGCTCAGGGTAGAGAACCGCATAAAATTCAAAGCCCTGAGTTATATGCATTAAATCAAATCTGATACAGCGCCACAGTATCTAAACACCTTAGTCCATCCCTTTCGTCCACCTCGCCTTCTTCGCTCGTCCACCCGGGCCAAATTTTCAGTTCCTAGGACCAGACTGTCACGCATGGGCGGCCAATCCTTCTCTTGCCCAGGCCCTGCTCTGTAGAACTCACTCCCTACGTCTCTTCGGAATGAGACCATCTATATGAACTTCCGCAAAAGCCTGAAAACCTGGTTATTCAATCAATAGTCTTCCTTCAATCTGCCGGTGTCTGATGGCGCCGGGAAACCTCTGGGTAGCTGCGCGCCTTATAAAATTAAATAACAATAACAATAACAATGGACACTAAAGCTAAACCATGGACACAGAGCCTAAACCGTGGACACTGAAGCTAAACCATGGACACAGAGCCTAAACCGTGGACACTGAAGCTAAACCATGGACACTGAGGCTAAACCGTGGACACTGAAGCTAACCATGGACACTGAAGCTAAACCATGGACACTAAAGCTAAACCATGGACACTGAAGCTAACCATGGACACTGAAGCTAACCATGGACACTGAAGCTAACCATGGACACTAAAGCTAAACCATGGACACTGAAGCTAAACCATAGATACAGAGGCTAAACCATGGACACAGAGCCTAAACCGTGGACACTGAAGCTAACCATGGACACTGAGGCTAAACCATGGACACAGAGCCTAAACCGTGGACACTGAAGAAAAACCATGGGCACTGAAGCTAACCATGGACACAGAGCCTAAACCGTGGACACTGAAGCTAACCATGGACACAGAGCCTAAACCGTGGACACTGAAGCTAACCATGGACACTGAAGCTAAACCGTGGACACTGAAGCTAACCATGGACACTGAAGAAAAACCATGGACACTGAAGCTAACCATGGACACAGAGCCTAAACCGTGGACACTGAAGCTAACCATGGACACTGAAGCTAAACCATGGACACTGAGGCTAAACCATGGACACTGAAGCTAAACCATAGATACAGAGGCTAAACCATGGACACAGAGCCTAAACCGTGGACACTGAAGCTAACCATGGACACTGAAGCTAAACCATGGACACAGAGCCTAAACCGTGGACACTGAAGCTAAACCATGGACACTGAAGCTAAACCATGGACACAGAGCCTAAACCGTGGACACTGAAGCTAAACCATGGACACAGAGCCTAAACCGTGGACACTGAAGAAAAACCATGGGCACTGAAGCTAACCATGGACACAGAGCCTAAACCGTGGACACTGAAGAAAAACCATGGGCACTGAAGCTAACCATGGACACAGAGCCTAAACCGTGGACACTGAAGCTAAACCATGGACACAGAGCCTAAACCGTGGACACTGAAGAAAAACCATGGGCACTGAAGCTAACCATGGACACAGAGCCTAAATCGTGGACACTGAAGCTAACCATGGACACTGAAGCTAAACCATGGACACAGAGCCTAAACCGTGGGCACTGAAGCTAAACCATGGACACAGAGCCTAAACCGTGGACACTGAAGCTAACCATGGACACTGAGGCTAAACCATGGACACAGAGGCTAAACCATGGACACTAAAGCTAAACCATGGACACTGAAGCTAAACCATGGACACAGAGCCTAAACCGTGGACACTGAAGCTAAACCATGAACACTGAAGCTAAACCATGGACACTGAAGAAAAACCATGGACACTGAGGCTAAACCATGGACACTGAGGCTAAACGGCAGACACTGAAGATAAACCACAGACACTGAAGCTAAACCACTGACATTGAAGCTAAACCACAAGCACTGAAGCTAAACCACAAGCACTGAAGCTAAACCATAGACAATGGAGCTAAGCCTTGGGCACTGAGATAAACCATGGACACTAAAGCTAAACCATGGACTTTGAGGCTAAACGGCAGACACTGAAGATAAACCACTGACATTGAAGCTAAACCACAAGCACTGAAGCTAAACCATAGACAATGGAGCTAAGCCTTGGGCACTGAGATAAACCATGGACACTAAAGCTAAACCATGGACTTTGAGGCTAAACCGTGGACACTGAGGCTAAACCACAGGCACTGAATCTAAACCAAAGACACTGAAGCTAACCATGAACACTGAAGCTAAACCATAGATACAGAGGCTAAACCATGGACACTGAGGCTAAACCATAGATACAGAGGCTAAACCATGGACACTGAGGCTAAACCATAGCTACAGAGGCTAAACCATGGACACTGAGGCTAAACCATAGCTACAGAGGCTAAACCATGGACACTGAGGCTAAACCATAGCTACAGAGGCTAAACCATGGACACTGAGGCTAAACCATAGATACAGAGGCTAAACCATGGACACTGAGGCTAAACCATAGCTACAGAGGCTAAACCATGGACACTGAGGCTAAACCATAGATACAGAGGCTAAACCATGGACACTGAAGCTAACCATGGACACAGAGCCTAAACCGTGGACACTGAAGCTAACCATGGACACAGAGCCTAAACCGTGGACACTGAAGCTAACCATGGACACTGAAGCTAAACCATGGACACTGAAGCTAACCATGGACACTGAAGCTAAACCATGGACACAGAGCCTAAACCGAGGACACTAAAGCTAAACCATGGACACTGAAGCTAACCATGGACACTGAAGCTAAACCATGGACACAGAGCCTAAACCGTGGACACTGAAGCTAAACCATGGGCACTGAGGCTAAACCGTGGACACTGAAGCTAAACCATGGACACAGAGCCTAAACCGTGGACACTGAAGCTAACCATGGACACAGAGCCTAAACCGTGGACACTGAAGCTAACCATGGACACAGAGCCTAAACCGTGGACACTGAAGCTAACCATGGACACTGAAGCTAAACCATGGACACTGAAGCTAACCATGGACACTGAAGCTAAACCATGGACACAGAGCCTAAACCGTGGACACTGAAGCTAAACCATGGACACTGAAGCTAACCATGGACACTGAAGCTAAACCATGGACACAGAGCCTAAACCGTGGACACTGAAGCTAAACCATGGGCACTGAGGCTAAACCATGGACACTGAAGCTAACCATGGACACTGAAGCTAAACCATGGACACAGAGCCTAAACCGTGGACACTGAAGCTAAACCATGGGCACTGAGGCTAAACCATGGACACTGAAGCTAACCATGGACACTGAAGCTAAACCATGGACACAGAGCCTAAACCGTGGACACTGAAGCTAAACCGTGGACACTGAAGCTAAACCATGGGCACTGAGGCTAAACCATGGGCACTGAGGCTAAACCATGGACACTGAGGCTAAACGGCAGACACTGAAGATAAACCACAGACACTGAAGCTAAACCACTGACACTGAAGCTAAACCACAAGCACTGAAGCTAAACCATAGACAATGGAGCTAAGCCTTGGGCACTGAGATAAACCATGGACACTAAAGCTAAACCATGGACTTTGAGGCTAAACCGTGGACACTGAGGCTAAACCACAGGCACTGAATCTAAACCAAAGACACTGAAGCTAATCATGAACACTGAAGCTAAACCATAGCTACAGAGGCTAAACTATGGACACTGAGGCTAAACCATAGATACAGAGGCTAAACCATGGACACTGAGGCTAAACCATAGATACAGAGGCTAAACCATGGACACTGAGGCTAAACCATGGACACTGAGGCTAAACCATGGACACTGAGGCTAAACCATAGCTACAGAGGCTAAACCATGGACACTGAGGCTAAACCATAGCTACAGAGGCTAAACCATGGACACTGAGGCTAAACCATGGACACTGAGGCTAAACCATGGACACTGAGGCTAAACCATAGCTACAGAGGCTAAACCATGGACACTGAGGCTAAACCATAGATACAGAGACTAAACCATAGGTGTAGGAGGCTGGCTTGGAATATGGTGTTCACCTATTCAAGTGTAGCACCCTGCACCAATCCAGACAACCCTTATGGTGTTTTTAGTGGTTTAGACAACCTTAGAAAGCTCTCTAAGTGGTAGCTGTGGAGAGCAGCCTTCAGGCTTCGTCTAAGAGGAGTGTAAAGCAGCTTTTTTCACCAGTATCTAATATTATAGTGCAGATTAAGTGAAAAAGAACCACACAGTGTAGTTATAAAAATAGTTATTTATTACAGACATTCACTAACCCAATACAATATCTCCTACCCGGAGATATAATTACAATACACACAATACTTTGATAATACGACAGGTAAGTAGCACGAAAATACAGTGGGCTCCCGGGGAAACCAAACCATATACAAAAATAGTGGAATGCGACTAACGACCAAAGTCGAGAGTGGACCCAGAAGACTTAGAAGTGCAAGGGAACCCTATGTGCGAAGGGAATACACGACCGCGTGCTCAAGGTAAGTCAATGGGAAGTCAAGGTTGCAATTCTTAAGAAAAAGGACCCTTCCCAGCGGACTTGAAAGACACCCCGTGGAAGATGGATGGTTCGAGAGTCACCCCACCCGTGGATATCCAGGAGACCAGGTTACCTGCCCAAGGGAAGCCGGGTGCATAGGTACGAAGTGACGTCTGGAACCGCTGTAGACCCCAATGGAGGACTTCAAGCAAGATGCTGCTGGCGAAGAAGCTGGAAGAATCCGGTGGAATCCAAGGGTGGATTCAAGAAGAGGAGTACCTGCAAGCAGAGGGGACAGAGTCTAGGTCACTCAGGAGTGACCAGGGGGCACGGGAGTCGAGTGCCCACCAATGTCGGCTGTTGCAGGAGAGTTGACGGTGCCCTTTTCTCTGCAGCTACGTGGACCAGGTGACTCTGTGAATGACCAGGAACGGTGAACGAGCTGTCCTACGTCGAATGTCGATCTCCAGGGGGTCGATCTCTGGCGGGAGCACCAACAGGCCTTGGCAACGGCAACACGTGGAAGAAGATGAAAAGGTACAGTGTCGGGACCAGCAAGGTCCAGGAGACACACCACGTCCAAGTAAGTCAGGGTAGGCCCCGAGCAAGCAGGAGAGCTACTGGAATCAAAGAAGACCCTCGACGGGGCCCAAAGATCTCTGGAGATGAGAGTCGCCCAGCCTTAGCAATGGCCAGCCGACACGGTGCACAGGGACTCAGTTCCGGCAGTGTTGACGAGGGATCCTGGCCTCAGACTCAGTCTGAAGACAGTGCAGGCCTCGAGGAAGTTGTAGAACTGCCTCCTGTGTTACTGAACCTGTTGGAGACAAGGATCAGCAATTGGTCAGCTGTGTTGCGGTGCCTGCGGATGCAGGGGGGGTGACTCCTTCCCTCAAAAGGAGATTCCTTTGGGTGTCTTTGGATGTCCGCAGGCCCTGGATGGAACCTGTATGGAGCACGGACACTGACGGTGCAGTGGGCTTGCAGAATGAAGCGATCAGGAGCAGACTGAGTCTTCCCGGTTGAAGTTTCGGTTCCCAAAGCGAAGTCCGATGCGGTCAGTACGACACGGTCAGAATGTCCAGACGGTTGAAGAGGGGGGCAGCGGAGTCCTGGGAAGGGGGTTGCGCATTTCCAGGCCTAACTTCTGCCTGGAATACAAAATGTGCTCTTCCTTTGGGACAAAGACAACCTCGATTGTTAAAATGCTTCAGCTGAAGTAAATTAAGTCTCATGTGCTGTAAAACGAAGAGGCCCGGCAGACAGGTATAACAATCCTTCAAACAAGCCTTGCCAGGGTGCCCCCTTGCCTGATTGAAATGCAAATGTGGGCTCGGAGTTAATCTGCAAATGTAAGGATTCTTGGGAGCGGTTCTGGCTTTAATTGCTCCAAGCATTGAGATGGCAAAGATGTGTGGTTTTTTTTTTTGCTTGTTGGCTAACAACTGGGATGTGAAGTGTGTGCTTTTAATCATAACTGTATTTACACAGTGCTGAATGTAAACCATGGATATTGAAGCTAAACCATAGACACAGAAGCTAAACCATGGGCACTGAGGCTAAACCATGGACACTGAAGCTAAATCATGGATACTGATGCTAAACCGTGGACACTGAGGCTAAACTGTGGACACTGAGGCTAAACCGTGGACACTGAGGCTAAACCGTGGACACTGAGGCTAAACCGTGGACACTGAGGCTAAACCGTGGACACGGAGGCTAAACCGTGGACACTAAGTCATATACCTGAGATCTCATTACCGTAAAATATAAGAACGAATAAACGAGGGTTCTCCTTCCTCGAGACCCTTAGAAGTATGGATTTGATTATTTTAAATGTACCTGCAGGTAAAGCAGCTCTTTTTTACGTTTCATCACCCCCTTACCCAGAGTCTTTTAGACTATGTGGTTGTCTCTTATCAAATGTTCGGGGTTTGTGAAAATTTCTTCGCTCTCCCATTGCTACTGAGTGACCATAGCCTAGTGGGCATGGTAGGGGCTTTTAATTTACCGGCATTGGATACGGGGATCTCTGGCCTGGGTACGGCCGCTTTTAATGAAGCAAATAGCCGTTCCTTTTGGACATCAAAAAATATGGCTGCGGTCAGTTCGAAAATTAAGAGGGCTCATGCAGAGCAGTCAGGGTGTGTTCCCGACAATACCATTCAGTGTTTCGAGAGTCAAATGGAAGAGATTCGTAATTCAAACTCTAGCTTTGTTGGCCCCCGTTTGTCTAAACAGAGCACATTTTCTTTGAAAATATTAAATCAAGAAATAAATCGATTAATCCGAAAACAGCATTTGCAGTTTTCCATGGCTCGCCAGCAGGAACTGATTCACCTTAAACGAGTAAGAAGTCGCTGTAAACTCAGTGAAAGGAGAAGGGATTGCTATTTTAAGTAGATTGGCTTGAGAGAAGCTGCAAGGGCCAAAGACTCTAGAAAGTGCTGGCGCCTGATAGCGGAATACTGCGACTCAAGGCAGAAGGCTCGGCCTATCCCGATCCCAGAGAAGGACTGGGCGGATTATATCTCCCTATTATATACGAACAATAGACCAGTCGTTCCTGTGACGATTGAAGTGGATGAGTCCTCTTTTTCAGAATTTGGTCCTCCTTCAGGGGAGGATTCAGTGGGGTTTATAAAGAACGCTGGAACATCTGGCATGCAGGGTCCTGACGGAATTCCGATCGCGTTAATTAAAAAGGAGGCTGTTGCCTGGGGAGCCCTTCTTGCCCCGCTGTTTAATCATTGCTTTCGAACTGGGAAAATTCCCCTATCTTGGAAGGGGAGTGTTGTAGTCCCTTTGTACGAGAAGGGTCCCAAAACCTCTCCATCCAGCTTCAGACAGATTACTTTGCTGGACGCCTCGGGCAAAATATTTGCTAAGAGCATCCTACGTCATTTGCAACAATGGGCCCATGACCAGAATATTATACCTCCAAAGCAAGCCGATTTCAGAAAGAAGCACAGTACTCTGGATAACATTGTAATCCTCCAGACTATCGTAGAGAAATATGTCTTCTTACGGGGCATGCCAGTCTATACTGTATTTATTGATTTCTCCACAGCGTTTGATAAAGTGTACCGCCAAACGCTGTGGAGAAAGCTCCTTCAACTGGGTGTCCCACATCATCTTCTGGGTCTTATTATGGAATTACACTCAGATACCTGGTGTCAAGTTTTTATGGGAGGATTGCATGGATTATCCCGTAGGATTAGAACACATAATGGGCTTAAGCAGGGCTGCCTGCTGGCCCCTCTTTTGTTTTCTTTATACACATCTGATCTTCCCGGCGCCCAAAATTTGGTGAGGGGGGATGCCCCCAGAATTGGTACAATGTCTGTTGGTTCCCTATTGTATGCGGATGATGTGGCCATCCTCGATTTAACGTCTATTGGCTTGCAACAACGTTGGAAGCCCTGACCAAATATGCAGAAGGCCATTTCTTGAAAATCAACATCTCCAAAAGCAAGATCTTGGTCTTTCGTAAGAAAGGGCTTAGAGTAAAGAGGTGTTACCAGTGGATGTTGGGGTCTGAAAAACTGGAACTGGTTGATTCCTAATTATATCTTGGATAGGTCTTTTCAAAAACCGAGCGGGATATAGAGCACATTAAACTCTGTGTAAGCAGGGCTGTTTCCCAGGCTAGTGCACTGCACAGATTCTACAGAATCTGCGGGAGATATCATTTTGGCCATGTTTTGTCAATATTCAGAGTCAAAATTCCTCCTTCTCTGTCCTATGCTGCTGAGGTGCTGGATATGTACCATTGGCTTTCCTTTGATAAGGCCGAAGGTCGAATCTTGCGCTAAATCTGTAACCTAAACTCCCTGGCCACCCCCCATGCTTTACGTCTTTAATTCGGCTTAGTCTCCTCACATATTTCATCCCTGGCAGCGGTTTTGAGGTCGGGCAATTCCCTGCTTTGGGGGAAGAGGGTCTACTTAGGGCTGCCCTGAGAGCGGAAATTTTGGTTAAGCTGAAAGAACAGTCAACATTTTTTAGGTCCTTTGAGCGAGCAAATTACTCCTTTGGGCTTAGCTGGAATACTGACTCCCCCATGCCAAAGTCAACATTGAAGCTGTTTTATGTCCCCCATGAGCTTGGCCAGAGATTATCTTTAAGCCGACCCAAGTCACGCAACGAGGTGGTGTGTGGGAGCACTTTGGGGAACAAACCACAGCCCTATCTAACTTGGAACCTACCTCACCTTATCAGAAGGCTGATGCTCTTGTTGAGACTCTGGGGGATATTTACAACAGAATTAGCGGAGCGTGTCGTTACCCTCCTTGGCTTAACGACACGCTCCACCACTTCAGAAACGCAGGACTGCACCATATTTACAAGAATATGGTGCAGCCCTGCGTTTCCCCCTGTGCTGGCGCTACACTTAGCAGTGTAGCGCCAACGCAGGCACCCTTGCACCATAGTGCAAGGGTGTCTGTGTGCAGGGGAAGATTGTTTATGTACAAGAAGGTCCCCCTTCCAGCATATAAACAATCTCAAAATGCCGTTTACACTAAACCTAAACCATGGACACTGAAGCTAAACCATTGACACTTGGTCCAATCCACAGGCAATGAAGCTAAACCATGGACATTGAGGCTACGCCATGGACACTGAAGCTAAACCATGGAAATTGAAGCTAAACCGTGGACACTGACGCTAAACTGTGGACACTGAAGCTAAACTGTGGACACTGAGGATAAACCGTGGACTTTGAAGCTGAACCACAGGCACTGAATCTAAATCATGGACACTGGATCTAAGAAAAGGGCACTGAGGCTAATCAATGGACACTAAAGCTAAAGTGTGGACACTGAGGCTAAACTATGGACACTGAAGCTAACCATGGACACTGAAGCTAACCATGGACACTGAAGCTAAACTGTGGACACTGAGGCTAAACTATGGACACTGAGGCTAAACCATGAAAACTGTGGCTAACCCACAGGCACTGAAGCTAAACCACAGACACTGAAGCTAACCATGGACACTGAAACTAAACCATAGACACAGACGCTAAAACATGGACACTGAGGCTAATCCGTGGACACTGAGGCTAAACCATGGGCATTGATGCTAAGCCATGGGCACTAAAGCTAAACTATAGGCATTGAGGCAAAACCAAAAAACACTGAGGCTGAGCCAGGGACACAGAAGTTAAACCATGGACACTGTAGCTAAACCATGGACACAGAGGCTAAACCATGGATACTAAAGCTAAACCCTGGACACTGAAGGGGGGCGTGGCCAAGCAACATGGCCAACAGGATGTGAGCCCTGGAGCTCTCAGCTAACCCAATGCACAGTCCTCCATAGATCCTGCAGCTCATCCCACATTGCGACCAAATCACACAAAGAGAACAACTGCGGAGCCCATGTAAGCAATACCCAGGACAATAAGAGCTAAATCCAAGCAGCTGATGTTGCGCCAGAGACTGCGGCCTTGGTCGGACCTGCTCCAAGACTGCGGATGGAATAGCCTAGTAGAGGGCTCGGAGATGCAGATCCAGACTGTTACCGCGGCTGCAGCCCGGCCACCATAAAAAGTGCCTCGCTCTCCTGGTGCCTGAGATTGCGGCGCCTTCTGCAGTGGCAGCCAAAACTCCTGCAAGGGGGAGAAACCGACCCGGTAAGCAGCCCGCCTGAGCCTGCGAGGAAGCATCGGATGCAGGGAGCAGCGTGGCCGGGCGGGCGGCAGTACATCCGCACTCACCTTCTTTCTGCTACGGCTCCTGTGTGCCGGGTGCGGCGGGTGCAGCAGCCCAGATCTGGATCTTCCTGCACTGCTACTCACCAAGTACGAGCACCCACCCTGGTTATGGACTGCCCTCCGGCAGACCGATAGCCTCGGGCATCGTCACGTTGCAAGGCCTTCCCCGCAGCAACTATCCGGTATGTGGGGAGGCCGGTGAGCCCGGCGAGGATTGTCAGTGGGTGGGGGCGATGCTGTAGCGCGGTGGGGCCACGTGGATGAAGGCCGCAACAGCGCTAATAAAAGGTACGCCACACAAGTCTGCTATTGCTGGCCGGAAGACCCCGAGTGGTCTTCCGCCGTTTATTTATCCCCGAGTGGTCGAGCCCGCCCGAGGGGTGTATGGATGCATGTAGTGCGATACATTGTTGTGGAGAGCCCGGGTGGCTCTCTACATCCCTCCTTTCTTTTAGTGACCGACCGTCAGGTTCTTCAGGTTCACGGAGAGGTGCACACAAAGTCTTTTAGTCTTTGACTCAGTGCAGGGTTCGGCCGGAGACCATACTTCTGGCTCCGGGAGCTGGAACTGACCACTGCACTCGATGAAGTGTTCGGGGGCGAACCAGTCATCTCGTTCTGACAGGGTTGACCAGCCACGGGGACAGCCTCTTCTCTCTCCACTCGCGAGTCCCTCGGCGAAGGATGCAGCACTCCTGGCGAGCCAGGTGGGGAGAGACTTGGGGTGTCCTCTGGACATTCCGACTCTTCTTGGCCAGAACTTTGCTCGCAAATTCTCTTAAAGTTAGACACATTTCTCGTGACGGACTGCTGTCCCCTCTGGGCAGTGACCATGGTCCCTTGAATGCCAACCACTGTCCACCCTTCTGGCTCGTAGGGTGTCCCGAACTTCCAGCCGGGGTGCCTGTCCTTGACTACCACACGATCCCCCACTTTTAGCTGTGGCTCTCTTGCCCTGCGGGCCTCACTTGCCTTGAGGTTGGTCATTGTCCTCTTCGCTTGGACAGCTTCGTTGTCTCGTTCTGGGGGCTCCCACGTTGGGTCCGTCGGGATGCTATCTCGCGGGGGCCTCTTGAAGAGTAGGTGAGACGGGGCGCACTTGGTGGTGCTGTGTGGTGTCTGTCGGTAAGCACCAAGGAATTGGTCAAGTGCAGCTTCTGCATCTTCCCCTTGTTCCACAGCAATGCGCAGTGCTCGGTTGAGCGTTTGCATCAGACGCTCCACCTCCCTGTTGGCTTGAGGCCACACAGGGGTGATCTTTCGGTGAGGAATCGCTCTAATCTCCAGGTATTCTTGGAATTCCCGGCCCTGGAACGGGGGCCCATTGTCTGATCTGATTTCCTCGGGCAGACCCATCAGTAATGTAATGTAAGGCACACTTATATAGCGCAACTGCCACCCAAAGGGTATCCTGGCGCTTAAGTTACCAATCATCCACTGCATGTAACTAAGCTGAGATAGACAGGAATCAATCTCTAGGAAACAGTCTGGTTTTCAGTTCCTTCCTAAAGCGTGACAAGGTGTTCAATTGTCTAAGCTCCGGGGGCAGAGCGTTCCAAAGTCTAGATGCTGTGAAGCTAAAGGATCTGCCGCCCATTCGCGCTTTATTGACATGGGGAACGCAGACCAGATTAGCAGAGGAAGAGCGCAAATGTCTAACAGGGGAATACCATACAAATTTCCTTTGCAACAATTTAGGTCCAATTTTATGTATTGCCCTGTAGACAATACAGAGTGCCTTAAATTGGACTCTTTGCGCAATGGGCAGCCAATGAAGGTCCTTTAAGGCCAATGAGGCCGAGGCTCTACGCAGTCGGTTTAGCGCCAACTTAGCCGCCATGATCTGTACTCTTTGCAATTTTATTATCAGGGACGCTGGGGCACCAAGAAGGAGTGCATTGCAATAATCCAATCTGCTTAGAACTATACGCCGCACCACTTGAGGTCTAGCAAGAATAGGTAAAAACGGGAGAATCTTCCGAAGAGCTCGGAGCAGAGAAAGACAGGTGTTCACCGTTTTATTCACTTGGGAATCCAGTTGCAGATTACTATCCAGCATCACTCCTAAATTGAGCACTGTACTAGCGGGCAATAAGGAGTTGTTGGCCGGGCCTGGCCAAAAGTCTGCTGGAAGTGGTCGCTGAATTTTACCTGCGGTACAACACAGGATTTCAGTTTTTTCCCCATTAAATTGCAATGAGTTCTCTTTCAGCCATTCTGCTGTTCTGTGCATACAGTTGTGGAATTTTTCTAAAGGCACTGCTGTATTGCCCTCAACGGAGAAGACAAGCTGAGTGTCATCCGCATAGTTTATGACATCAATGCCAAATGATTTAATTAAAATAATAAGTGGTCGGAGATAAAGGTTAAACAAATTTGGGCTGATAGCCGAACCCTGTGGAACCCCATGTTTAACATCTCTATTCTGAGAGATAAATGGTGACAGGGTCACTGCCTGCTGCCTATTAGAGAGAAAAGAATACAACCAATCCCGAGCCCTACCTGTAACACCCATCTCCTCTACTCTCTTAATCAGGATCCGGTGGTTAACCGTATCGAACGCGGCCGACATGTCAAGCAGCACTAAAAAGGCTGTCTGACAACTGTCAGCCCGCATTTGCAGGTCATCCAAGACTGCCACCAAGGCAGTCTCGGTTCCATGTTCAGGGCGAAATCCAAATTGGACTTCGTCCAGCAACTCATTATCCTCAACAAATTTTGAGAGAGATTTACTCACTACCTTCTCCGAGATCTTAATCGGATACGGTAGCAAGGAGATGGGTCTGTAATTGGAGGGACATTGGGGATCCAGTGTAGCCTTTTTTAACAGTGGAGAAACCACCGCCTTTTTCCAGCAGTCCGGTACTACCCCATTAGTTAGGGATTGACAGCAGATTTGATACAAATGTGGAAAAAGTTCACTACCAAACAGTTTCCAGAACTTATGTGGAAGTGGATCCATAGGGGAACCTGAGGAGATGCCAGCTGCAATTGCATTAAATTCCTCTTGTGAGGGAATCTGGAATTGATCCAAAAATGTCATATGTTCCCTATCAGTTATGTCACAGTTTATTAAGGTGTCATTACCAGTATGCCGGAGCGCATCATCATCCATAGAGGCTTTTAGTCCATTTAAAATTTTATTAATTTTTTCCTCAAAAAAGACTGCTAAGTCATCACATAATTCTTGTGATGCCGGAATTTTAGACTTTGTGCAGTCTGGGTTGGACAAGCCTCTTACTAGGCTGAATAAGGTTTGAGATTTATTAGCTGAATGTAAAATGGTCTCCTCAAGATATTTGGCCTTGGCTTTGCCTATCGATTCTTTATAGCTGTAGAGCAGATTTTTTAAGGCTGCTTTATCTATCTCTAAATAATTCCTCCTCCATTTCCTTTCCGCTTGTTTACAGCTAGTCTTCATCAGTCTTAACTCTTCATTATACCAGGGGCGGAGGGCTTTTTACAATTTTTGACTTTTCTCAGGGAGCTAACTGATCTAACGTATTAGTGATTTGATGACATAGATTCAGGTAGTTCAACTCCACTGAGTCAAAAATGACAATTCTATCATCAACCAGCCGGGGAAGATCCACTAATTTTAGTATTTTAGACCATTCTCTACTAGTTTGAGTAACGGTCTCATAAGCAACTTGTTTTAGGCAATTAACTACTTTTAAGAAAAAACTAACCAAAAAATGGTCTGTCCAGCATAACGGAAGTATGTCCTTTACAACTGTGTCTTTTTCACCAGCAAAGACAAGATCAAGAACATGGCCCTTCTGATGAGTAGGATGTAATAACAACTGTTGAAGGTTAACATTCTCACACGCCTGGCAGAGCTCTTTAAACGCTGTATCAAGGGTACCATTCTCCCAGAGATTAAAATCTCCAAGGATCAATAGTTTAGAGTGAGAGTGTGATAAATCATATATCGCATCAATCAGTTCTTGATAACCATGGGCAGCTCCACCTGGTGGTCTATAACAAAGTAGGCCTGTACATAAAGCACCACTGGTGTCCTTAAGTGAAAACCCCAATGATTCAATCCCCGGAATATCCTCTACACAGAGTGGGGTAAAATTCCAGGTGTCTTTATAAATAAATCCTACTCCACCTCCCCCTCTCCCGTCCAGTCTAGGCTTGTGGCAGATTTTAGAACCTGGGGGGCAGGCTAAACCCAGCTCAACTTCTCTATCTGCTTGTGTCCAAGTTTCTGTAAGAAACAGGACATCGAAATTATGATCTTCTAATAGTGTATAAATCTCTAGGTAATGTTTAACCAGGGATCTAACATTGATCAATCCACAGTTAAGAGTCTCTAATGTCACTTTCTTAAGAGAACTCTTACCGCCAGTGCCACTTTCATTCGGCATAGTTCTATCTCTCCGAGTATCAAGTCGAATAAGCTCGTCTCTAGAATAGACCAAACGGGAGGCAGTTGGAGCAGCATAGCTGACGCTGAGCGCATCCGGAGCGCGGACGGGCGCAGACGGGCTTGCCTTTGGCACGCCTTCGGCGCGCCACCGGCGCGCCCGCTGCGCGCTTGCATCTCGTCCGTTAAATAGGGAGAGTGCAAATGAGCAACTAGAACGCTACCCAAGATGGCGGCGCTTCCGGTGACTCGCTCTGACATACGAGTACACCAGCACATCAAGGAAGCGATTAAGAGAAGGTGACTGAGTGCAATAGGAACAAAGAGTGCAACAAAAGTAAGAAGTTCCCTTTTAAAAAGTAATTTTAAAAATGACACAATGCCCAGTTAGCAAATAAAAGCAAGCAGTTATGTTTTCCGCAAGTCACAGCAATTTAGTATCTTGGCTATCCCTGTAAACGCGCAGCGGGGGATCTTGTAACTAACCGCGCGCTTGCATCTCATCCGTTAAATAGGGAGAGTGCAAATGAGCAACTAGAACGCTACCCAAGATGGCGGCGCTTCCGGTGACTCGCTCTGACATACGAGACATCAGTGACATCAGTGCGAATGTCTTGTCCAAAACTCTCTTTACGTGTGTGAACGCCTTTGACGCCACCACCTCCACGATAGGGAACTTCGAGAATGAGTCGACCATTACCAGCATGTTGCGTCCATCGGGGAAATTTCCGAAGTCCAGGCTGATCTTGGCCCAGGGGGTCTCACTATGGGGCATATTATCAAGAAACGGTGTTAAAATTATCGCCGCTTTAGCGCCAGAAAACTGCCGCTAAAGCGGCGATAATGGGCTTGATAATATGCCCTGGAGAATTCCAATAGAAGCCCATGTTCTGGTGTCAACATGGGCTTCTATTGGAATTCTCCAGGGCATATTATCAAGCCCATTATCGCCGCTTTAGCGGCAGTTTTCTGCCGCTAAAGCGGTGATAATTTTAACGCCGTTCTTGATAATATGCCCCTAGGTTCTTCGGTGATCACCGGCGCCGGGTCTCCTCCTGTGATGGTGCAGGCATGACACTGTCTCACCATCTCCTCCGCCATGGAATCCATTGCCGGAAACCAGACCTTATTCCTCAGCCTGGCTTATGTCTTTGCCATCCCCTGGTGTCCAACGTGCGCCAGCAGGAGGATCCGTCTCTGCAGCCTTTTCGGAATCACAATCACATGTCCTCTTAGGATGACTCCCTGCTCACCCACGCTAAGTTTGTGGCGCACTTGCCAGATTTGTTGCCGAGCGTTGCTGTCTTCCACTCTGAGACCTCGGGTCCCGTCCATGAAATGCGCCCAGCCATTGCTCAACAGCGTGGTCTTCACCCGGGACAGTGTCTCGTCTTCATCCATGGCACGGCCGATTTCCTCGAGTGTCATGGCCGTGGGGCACGCCTCTTGCGAGACCATCTGCACAAATGCCTCTGAGTAGGATACATCGGCTGATGAGCTTCGAGATGGCATGGATTCAGGATGGCGTGACAGGTAGTCTGCCGGGTTGTGGGCTCCAGGACGAAAAATGACCTTGAAGTCGTAGGACTGCAGTTGCACCGCCCTTCGCTCTATCCTCGGGGGCGCCAGCCTGGATGATCCTGCAAAGAGCGGGAGTAAGGGCTTGTGGTCGGTTACAACTTGGAACTTTTGGCCGCACAGGTATAAGTGGAAATGTTGACACGCCCATTTTATCGCCAGGGCCTCCCTCTCGATTTGGGCATACCTTGTCTCAGTGTCTGTGAGGGCTCTACTGGCATACGCCACCGGTCTCCAGGCTTCTGGGCTGTGCTCCTGAAGGAGGACGGCTCCAAGGCCAACTGGGCTTGCATCGATGATTAGTTCAGTACGCCTCCCTGGATGAAAGTAAGTCATTACCAGCTTGTCCAGCAGCGCCGTCTTGATGCTGTTGAACGCTGTATTGGCGGCCACAGTCCACTCCCACTTGTGGTCATTGCGTGTAAGAGTACGGAGCGGTTCTGACAGGGCAGCAAGATTCGGAATAAATCTTCCACAGTATGTGGCCATGCCACGAAAGCTTCGCACTTCCGTGGGGTTCTTCGGGGTGCTGGCTGCTCGGATGGCTGCGGCCTTCTTGGGGTCCACTTGTAATCCTTCTCTGGTGAAAGTGTATCCAAAGAAATCAATGGATTCCTGGTAAAATGAACACTTTGACTTGTGAAGGGTTAGCCCGCAGTCTTTGAGTCTCTGTAGGGTGGCCCGGAGGTGAGTGTGGTGATCTTCCAGGTTGTTCGAGAACACCAGGATGTCGTCACAAAGGTTGATCACGCCCTGCAGACCTGACAGTGCTTCCCTGATGGCATTTTGGAAGACCTCGGCTGCCGACGACACCGCAAAGCTGAGTTGCTTGTACCTCTGGACGCCAACGTGCGACGAGAAGGTAGTAATATACCTACTCTCGGGTTCAAGCTCTAGCTGGTGGTATCCTGCGTTCAAGTCTAGTTTTGAGAACCACTTGGCTCCATTCAGGTCTGCTACTATGTCGTCCATGGTGGGCGTGATATGGCGTTCTCTCTTGACTGCCACGTTGGGTAGCCTCATGTCCACGCAGAGCCGGATGGCTCCGGGCTGCTTGGGTTTGGGAGCCACGACCAGCGGGGACACCCATGGGGTGGGGCCAGATACTTTCTCAATCACGTAGAGATCCTCAAGCTTCTTCAGCTCTTCTTCCACCTGCGGGCGGAGATTGAACGGCACTCTCCGATGCCTGAGGGCGACCGGCCTCACTGTGGTGTCGATGTGGAGTTTGAACCTCTTCCCTTTGAGTTTGCCCAGTCCAGTGAACAGTGATGGAAACTCCCTCAGAATGGTTTCGGCGTGGGAGTCATGGATCTGGTGGGCAAAGAAAACCAGCCCCAGGTCTTCAGCTGTATGACAGCTGAGCAGTGTACCTTTCCTTCCCTCCGTGATGTGGAATCTGGTCACCGTGGCATGTTTCCTGCTGACGACTTTGGCATGGATGACCCCTCGGAGGGGGAGTGGATCCGTCCCTCCATACGTGTAAATCCGAGTCTTTGTGGGTGTGAGCGGGGGTCGTGGCGACAGACAGTCATATTGCTCCGAGTCCATCACATTGACGGAGGCACCTGTGTCGATGAGTGCCTGGACGGCCGTCCCTTCCACCGAGACGGAGCACATTGGTGGTGGCCTCCGGTGGTTGTCAGTCCTGCTGACATACTACACGAAAAACACTTCGTCGTCATCATCCTCGAGGGCAAGACAGCGTTCCTGCTGCGGGATTTCCCTTGGCGATGGCGGGTCATCAATGGAGACTTGGCGAAGGCGTTGCGACATGCCCCACGGCCTCTGAGCAGCCTGCCTGGACCGACCGCTGCGGCACACCTTGGCGAAGTGATTGATTTTGCCGCAGCGGGAGCATGTCTTCCCTCTCGCCCCACATACGGCCGTCGCTGAGTGATCGTCACCACAGTAGCCACAGGGCCCTCCGGGCGGCGCTCTCAGCGCTTGGCGAACGACGTTGGGGCGCCGTTGAATTGCCTCGACCCTCTCTTCCTTGACGGGCACGTGCCTGGACACATGAGGCGCTGCGACGGGCGTGTGGAGAGCGACTTCCATTTCTTCAGCCCGAATGTCCGACAGCTCGTGCGATCGGGCCAAGACGAGGATCTCATCCAAAGAGATTCCGGGTTGACGCAGGATCAGCTTCCACAGGAGTTTGAAACGGCACCCCAGGATGATTTGGCCGTGTATTTCTTCCCTCTGGTCCGGGAAGGCGCATGTGCCGGCCAGCCGGCGCAGCCACGCGTTAAACATGTCGACGGACTCCGTGTCCGACTGCGACGCCCGTCTGAACTTGAACCTCTCGAAGTCGGGGTTAAGTTGGGGGTCAAAATACCTGTTGAGCGCAGCGACCGCCGCTTCGTAGTCGTCGTCTTCACCAGTGTTGGGGAGCGTTTCAAAGAGGTCGTAAATTTCTGAGCCTCCGTAGTAGATGAGTAGCGACCTTTTCACTGTGCCATCGGTCTCCCTGGTACCTTTGAAATAATGATTGAGCTGACCGACCCACGTGTAGGAGAGTAGGATCTGCTTCACATGGGTACCCCCACTTTTTGCTGATGCTTCACTGTTTTTCGACATTAGTCTGGCTGGGGCCCTGCTAATCAGAACCCCAGCCTAGCTGCTTCCTCTCTAAAATGGTTTCCATGTGCCTTAGGCACATCACTGATTGGGATCTGGAGTGCCCTTATAAGTCCCTAGTATATGGTATACTATGTACCAAGGGCATAGGTACCTCAGAGGCCTGCCAGGGGCTGCAGCATGTATTATGCCACCCCTGGAAGGCCATCCAAACTGACACCACAGGTCTGCTACTGCAGCCTGGGTAAGGTGGTGAATGCACCCCTTACTGTGATATAGGTTACCTATATCACGAAATACATTCACACATATAAACCTATAAGTCACTCCTAAGGCAGGCCTTATCAATCCTAAAGGCAGAGTGCGTGGTTCCTATGTGAGAGGGTGCCCCTGCATGAGCAGGGCCCCTCTGCAGCGTTCGGAGACCATCTCTGATGCTGTTTGTAGTGCAGCCTGACCATATACTCTTAAGCGCATTATATCCTCGCGGTAAAATGCTAACTTTGGAATGGCTGCACCTAAACATGTCGTGTTTGGTGTCAAACATCTTGGAATACTACCCCCCGCCAATTCTGGCGGTGGGGGTAGCATTCCACCCTTCTAGAGGGAAAGACATGTTAACTCTGACTAGTCCGGTAACTTCTTTCCAGAGCCCTGGCATCACAAAATGGATGCTGCTGCCACAGACACGAGTCTGGCCTCCTGCTGCTGGACGAAACTCCGGCAGGGGAGGCCTGGACAATAGGTTTCCTGTCCCAAGGAGGTGTGACCACCTCCCCAGACAGGATAATGTGTATTGGGGCTGGGCGGGAGCACTTTCGGGTGCTTTGAAGTCCTGCACTGGGGGCACATTTGGTGTCCCTGTGCATACCCCAGTTCAAACCGGATCAGGGGCTTGCAGCCCCTGCTTTGGCACGAACTGGACAAAGGGAAAGGGGTGTAGCCACCCCTCTGCCCTGACCCACCCATAGGTGGGGCCACAGAGTAGTCCAACCCCTATCTTTAGAATAAAGGTAGGAACCCAGTCCTTAGGACTTTAGATTATACCTGGACGAAACTCTGAAACTGAATCCTGGACCTTCGACGCTCTACGACAAGATTAGAGGACTGAAGAATCTCCCTTGGGGTCAAGGAGTGACTCCCCTGCTTGGCAGGCACCAAAGAAGCATCTGTCTGGTTCGCATTTCTGAAGCTCCCGTCGGACGCCGAAGTCATCGCATCACTAGAGGTGGATTCTCAGACTTACCCGAGGCTACCCTGAGTCCCCAGCAAAGCTGAGGCCTGTGGCTATCGTGGGTGACTTGAGACCGTGACCCCTGGACACCAAGCACAGTTGCAAGTGCACCATCTTCTGGGTCTCCCAAGAAGTCGTGCTTTGGGCTCCGAGTAGCCCTAGCCTCCAGCACCACCTGCACCAAAGATCACTGGCCCCCACTCCACGAGTGTCCTGTAAGCCAGCTCCACGTGCGGCATCACGAGGCTCCTTCGCGGTCGCTAGCCCGTTGGCTAGTAGCCCTTAACGAAGGCTAATCCTTTTCTTACTTGGCATCCTGGTTGCTCCAGGCCTGCCCTCACTTACCCTCGCTGGGTGAGTTCCACAGACCTTGCTGGTCTGCACCATCGACGATCTACATCTTCACCGAGACTTGCCGTTGCCAAGGCTTGTTGGGTCCAATCCGGTCGCCGACACCTCAGCACTCGACAAACATCGTGTACCAGCCCGAATCCTGCTCCTGGTCGCCGACAACGCCTCCTGGACCTCGTGGCTGAAGAGACAAGACGACCGTCAACGCACCTGAAGCACTCGACATCGGTGGGCATCTGTCCATCGCCTTCCTGGTCACTGGCTAGTGACCCAGACTCTGTCCCCTCTGCTTTCAGGTTCTTCAGAACTCCGATCCACTCTTGGATCCACCCGGACACTTTTCTCTTGGCCGCCAGCAGCACTTTGCAGCAGATCGCCATTCGAATCGACGACGAAACCCGACCCCGAAAGGCACCTATGCACCCGGCTTCCCTGGGTGAGGTAACACGAGTACTCCGGTGCTCCCGTGGGTAGAGACTCTTCAAAGTCCTAGATCTCAAAGGGTTTTGTCCTAGTCCTCTTTTAAGTGTCCCTTTTCTATAATTTCCCGATCCCGACTTTCTCCATAGAAGTCAACGGCGTATCGCGGTTGTGTATTTACACTGCACGCGTCTCCCGTAGGTCCCCTGTGTCACTACCTTGGGTGGTTCCTTGTGGTCCAAGCACTTCTAGAGGCTCTAGGCCTAGTGTCTAGTTCAGTCGTGGTTCGCATACCACTTTATTGGTATATGGTTTGGTACGCCCCTAGGGCCCAAACGTGTATTTGTGCTATTACTGTGATTTGATAACTTATAACTTATGTACTTCGAACTCTAGCCTCATAAAGAGACTAGAGGGGTGTGTTTAGCAATAAATACATATATTTTGAATATATACCTGGTGTGGTGCTCTTT
This sequence comes from Calotriton arnoldi, assembly GCA_963921515.1. Classification (NCBI taxonomy): domain Eukaryota; kingdom Metazoa; phylum Chordata; class Amphibia; order Caudata; family Salamandridae; genus Calotriton; species Calotriton arnoldi. Next base: position 790,054 of record CAWUFW010004571.1, on the reverse strand, counting down.
CATTTGGTCACTCAAGAGATTATAGACTGGTAAAACAAGCTGCTTTACATTCCTTCAAGACTTAGCCTGAAGGCTGCTCTCCATAGCTACCACTAGGATAGCTTTCAATAAGGTTGTCTTTAACCTATCTCCAATAAGGGGTTGTTTGGACTGGTGCAAGGTGCCCACTATAATTAGTGGACAGCATATGCCAGGCCAACTTCTCACATTGGTGGCAGCGGTGGGATTCCAGCTTGCTATTGTTTTACCAGATAATCTCAATTGAATTGATCAACTGAAAACCACTAAAGGTAAATAAGGTACATATAATAAGCTTAGAATACAGTAAGTTCTACTGAACTTAGAGTTGTGTGTTAAGGGATAGCACAACCCTTTCTACAACTCAAGAGAGTTTAGTAGGCCACACTAGAGTAGGTAGTGCATACACCACACCACACTAGTAATGTCTTTAAGGGGAGGATCCAAAGAATCCTTGCAGGAAGCCATTGAGCTTCCACCCTCCAAGTATGATACACTCCCATTCTTGGAATTGAGAGCTTTATGTAACTTGAGAAAAATAAGGACAGGCCAAAGCCCCACCACCCAACACCTCAAGGAGTTGTTGGTGGCTTATGACCTTAGTAAGCCTGTAGGGACTGAAGGGGTAGGAGCTGAGGGTGGGGCAGAAGAAGAGGACGAGGCCAGGGGTACCAATACCCCCAGCCCCCCTCTGAAACTGGCCAGGAGGGTGACAATGACCCTGACCTGGAAAACCCAATCCCTCCTGTGGATGATGATGAGGATGATCAAGATGATGCCCTCTTTGTCCCCCAGGAAGGATTAAGAGTGTGCCCAGGAAGTCTAGATCTCCTTCTCAGGAGTCTAACCACTCTGGCACCTCTATAGGGAGCTCTGTCTCCTCTCACAGGAGGGAATCCTCTCATGAGAGGAGAGCCAGACTGGTCCAGTATGAGGAAACTCAGCTGGAAATCAGAAAAAAGCAACTGGCTTTAGATAGGGAATCCCTAGATCTCCTTAGAGAGAGAAGAAAGTTGGGACTAGAGTCCCATGGAGGCAGCCATGTCCCTAGAGATAGGAAAAGGTCCTATGACCATAGGAACCTGAGCAAGATTGTCCCTCCCTACCAGAGTGGGGATGATATCCACAAATGGATAACTGCATTAGAGAGGGCCTGTAAAGTACAGAAGGTCCGTCAGGAGCAGTGGGCAGCAATCTTGTGGCTCTCCTTTGCTGACAAAGGTAGAGATAAGCTCCTCACTGTTAGAGAGGAGGATGCTGATAATTACAAGGTCTTGAAGAGTGCTCTTATTGATGGGTTTGGCCTAACCACTGAACAGTACAGGTTGAAGTTCAGAGACACCCAAAAAGCACAGACTCAAGACTGGGTAGACTATGTGGATTGTTCTGCCAAGGCTCTGGAAGGCTGGTTGATGGGCAGTAAGGTGTGTGACTTCTCAGGATTGTACAATCTGATAATGAGGGAGCAGATTCTTAATAACTGTCAAAATCAGCTGTTGCATCAATACCTGGTAGACTCTGATCTGACCTCTCCCCAAGAATTGGGAAAGAAGGCAGACAAATGGGTCAGAACCAGGGTGAAGCAGAAGGTACAGAACCAAGGTGGGGAAACCAAGAAGCAAGATGCTAAGAACTCTGAAAAGGGTGGGGAGAAGGGTAAAGATCAAAAGTCTTCATCAGGCCCCCAAAAATCTTCTTCTGGTGGGGATTCACAGTCTACCAAAGGGAAAGGCCAAAGAAAACCATGGTGCAAGGTCTGTAAGCAAAAGACCCACTGGACCAGTGATTGCACCAAGTCCAAAGACTCCAGTCCAGCACCCACCAATGCCCCTAAGGCACCTGTTCCCCCTAGTACAGTTGGTGGGAGTGCTCCAGCCAAGGGTTTAGTAGGGTTCACCCTGGGTACTGAGTTGGGCTCTGACCTAGTCAGGGAACTGACTCAGGCTGTGTTAGTCTGTGATGGAGGCATGGATGTGCCCTCCTCTATGAGTCCCAGTAATCTGGGCAAGTACAGACAACAGCCTTTAATCAATGGACGTGAGGCTTTGGCATTTAGGGACACAGGGGCAAGTGTCACAATGGTGACACAAGACCTTGTGAATCCTGGGCAAGTTATACTTGGTGAGATGTACCAAGTGACCAATGCTAGCAATGTCAGAACAGACCATACTCTGGCAGTTGTTAACTTCTCCTGGGGAGGGGTAACTGGCCTTAAGAAGGTTGTGGTAAGTGCAAACCTACCAGTCGAATGCTTGCTTGGCAATGACTTAGAGACTTCTGCTTGGGCAGAAGTGGAGCTCAGGACCCATGCAGAAATGCTGGGGATCCCTGCAGATGTGTTTGCTGTGACCAGGTCACAAGCCAAAATGTCTAGCACTGAACAGGCCTTGGATTCTGGAAGAATGGACCAAGTGCCTTCCAAGAGGAGGAGTAGTAGGGTTAAGGCAGTGCCTTCCCCTTGGCTCAGGAGGAAGATCAGTCCCTTGAGGGGGATGATCTCAGCCCTGAAGAAGGAACTGTCCCAGAGGAACTTGAACCTGACCAGGTTGAGTTCTTGGGGACAGGGGGAACTTCTAGGGCAGATCTGAGCCAGGAGCAGCAGAGCTGCCCCTCCCTTGAACCCCTCAGACAGCAAGCTGCTGCTGAGGCTGCTGGGAAAGCTAGTGGTCCCCATACAGTGTATTGGGATGATGGAGGACTCCTGTACTCAGAGAGTAGAGACCCCAAGCCTGGTGCTACCAGGAGGTTGGTAATACCTTTGAAGTTCAGGGGCTTCCTATTGACCCTAGCCCATGATATTCCCTTAGCAGGTCACCTGGGCCAGAACAAGACTTGGGACAGAATTGTCCCTCACTTTCACTGGCCCCACATGTCTGAAGACAGCAAGGAGTTTTGTCGCTCCTGTGTAACCTGCCAAGCCAGTGGCAAGGCAGGTGGCACTACAAAGGCCCCCTGATACCACTACCTGTGGTGGGGGTGCCCTTTGAAAGGGTAGGGATTGACATTGTTGGTCCCATGGATCCCCAAACAGCCTCTGGGCACAGGTTTATCCTGGTGGTAGTGGATCATGCCACCAGGTACCCAGAAGCTATTCCCCTCAGGACCACTACAGCACCTGTGGTGGCAAGGGCCCTCCTGGGAATCTTCTCAAGAGTGGGCTTTCCTAAGGAGGTAGTCTCAGACAGGGGTGCTAACTTCATGTCTGGGTACCTAAAAGCAATGTGGAAGGAGTGTGGAGTGACTTATAAGTTCACCACACCCTATCACCCACAATGCAATGGTTTAGTTGAGAGATTCAACAAAACCTTGAAGGGCATGATTAAAGGGCTCCCAGAAAAGCTTAGGCGTAGATGGGACATACTCTTGCCCTGCCTTTTATTCGCATATAGGGAGGTGCCTCAGAAGGGGGTTGGTTACAGCCCCTTTGAACTTCTGTTTGGCCACCCTGTGAGGGGTCCACTGTGCTTGGTGAAGGAAGGATGGGAGTTACCTCTCAAGCCCCCAAAGCAAGATATAGTGGACTATGTACTTGGTCTCCGCTCCAGGATGGCTGAGTACATGAAAAAGGCAACCAAAAACCTTGAGGCTAGCCAGGAACTTCAAAAGGCCTGGCATGACCAAAGGCTGTCCTGACTGTTTACCAGCCAGGACAGAAGGTGTGGGTGTTGGAGCCAGTGGCCCCAGCAGCTCTCCAAGATAAATGGAGTGGACCCCACACTATTGTTGAGCAGAAGGGTGAGGTCACTTACTTAGTGGACCTAGGAACACCCAGGAGTCCCCACAGGGTTCTCCATGTCAACAGGTTAAAACCATATGTGGACAGGGCAGACATGGGCTTGCTCATGGCTACTGATGAAGGGCAGGAGGAAGAGAGTGACCCACTCCCTGACCTGCTCTCACAGAACCCTGACGATGGGTCAGTTGATGGTGTAGCCTTGGCAGGCAGCCTCACTACCCAGCAACAAACTGATTGCAGGCAAGTCCTCAATCAGTTTAGACATATGTTTTCACTGACACCCAGTCAGACCACCTGGTGCACTCATGAAGTGGACACTGGGGACAGTCTGCCTATTAAAAACAAGATTTATAGGCAACCTGACCATGTCAGGGACTGTATCAGGACTGGAGTCCAGAAAATGTTGGAGTTGGGAGTTATTGAACCCTCAGATAGCCCTTGGGCTAGTCCAGTGGTCCTTGTACCGAAACCTCACACCAGTGGTGGAAAAAGAGAGATGAGGTTTTGTGTGGACTACAGGGGTCTCAATGCAGTCACTAGGACTGATGCCCATCCAATACCCAGGGCAGATGAGCTCATAGATACTTTGGCCTCTGCCAAATATCTCAGCACATTTGACCTAACAGCTGGCTACTGGCAGATCAGACTAGCTGATACTGCAAAGCCCAAAACAGCATTCTCAACCCCTAGTGGGCATTATCAATTTGTGGTAATGCCCTTTGGTCTGAAGAATGCACCTGCCACTTTCCAGAGGTTGGTGAATACAGTTCTCACAGGTCTGGAAGCCTATAGTGCAGCATATCTAGATGATATTGCTGTCTTTAGCTCCACCTGGGAGGATCACCTGGTCCACCTCAGGAATGTTTTACAGGCCCTGCAAAGGCAGGCCTGACTATCAAGGCCACTAAGTGCCAGATAGGGCAGAGTCAGGTTGTGTACCTGGGCCACCTTGTGGGTGGAGGCCAGGTTCAACCTTTGCAGAGCAAGATCCAGACCATCATGGACTGGACTGCTCCCACTACCCAGACTCAGGTGAGAGCCTTCTTAGGCCTGACTGGGTACTATAGGAGATTTGTCAAGGGGTATGGATCAATAGTGACACCCCTGAATGACTTAACTTCCAAGAAAATGCCCAAAAAGGTTCAGCGGACAGCTAGCTGTCAAAAGGCATTTGATGACCTCAAGCAGGCCATGTGCACTGCTCCAATTCTGCAGAGTCCTGATTACTCCAAGAAGTTCATTGTTCAAACTGATGCATCTGAATTGGGGGTAGGGGCTGTACTGTCACAATTGAATGAAGAAGGTCAGGATCAGCCAGTAGCTTTCATTAGCAGAAGGCTGACCCCTAGAGAGAAACGTTGGTCAGCCATAGAGAGGGAGGCCTTTGCTGTGGTCTGGGCTCTGAAGAAGTTGAGGCCATACTTGTTTGGTACACACTTCCTGGTTCAGACAGACCATAAGCCCCTCTTATGGCTAAAACAAATGAAGGGTGAAAACCCCAAACTGCTTAGGTGGTCCATTTCCCTACAGGGGATGGACTTTACAGTGGAACATAGGCCTGGGAGTAACCATGCGAATGCAGATGGACTCTCTAGGTATTTCCACTTAGAACATGAAGACTTAACTGGGCAAGGTTAGTTTAATGTCCCTACGTTTGGGGGGTTGTGTAGGAGAGTAGGATCTGCTTCACATGGGTACCCCCACTTTTTGCTGATGCTTCACTGTTTTTCGACATTAGTCTGGCTGGGGCCCTGCTAATCAGAACCCCAGCCTAGCTGCTTCCTCTCTAAAATGGTTTCCATGTGCCTTAGGCACATCACTGATTGGGATCTGGAGTGCCCTTATAAGTCCCTAGTATATGGTATACTATGTACCAAGGGCATAGGTACCTCAGAGGCCTGCCAGGGGCTGCAGCATGTATTATGCCACCCCTGGAAGGCCATCCAAACTGACACCACAGGTCTGCTACTGCAGCCTGGGTAAGGTGGTGCATGCACCCCTTACTGTGATATAGGTTACCTATATCACGAAATACATACACACATATAAACCTATAAGTCACTCCTAAGGCAGGCCTTATCAATCCTAAAGGCAGAGTGCGTGGTTCCTATGTGAGAGGGTGCCCCTGCATGAGCAGGGCCCCTCTGCAGCGTTCGGAGACCATCTCTGATGCTGTTTGTAGTGCAGCCTGACAATATACTCTTAAGCGCATTATATCCTCGCTGTAAAATGCTAACTTTGGAATGGCTGCACCTAAACATGTCGTGTTTGGTGTCAAACATCTTGGAATACTACCCCCCGCCAATTCTGGCGGCGGGGGTAGCATTCCACCCTTCTAGATGGAAAGACATGTTAACTCTGACTAGTCCGGTAACTTCTTTCCAGAGCCCTGGCATCACAAAATGGATGCTGCTGCCACAGACACGAGTCTGGCCTCCTGCTGCTGGACGAAACTCCGGCAGGGGAGGCCTGGACAATAGATTTCCTGTCCCAAGGAGGTGTGACCACCTCCCCAGACAGGATAATGTGTATTGGGGCTGGGCGGGAGCACTTTCGGGTGCTTTGAAGTCCTGCACTGGGGGCACATTTGGTGTCCCTGTGCATACCCCAGTTCAAACCGGATCAGGGGCTTGCAGCCCCTGCTTTGGCGCGAACTGGACAAAGGGAAAGGGGTGTAGCCACCCCTCTGCCCTGACCCACCCATAGGTGGGGCCACAGAGTAGTCCAACCCCTATCTTTAGAATAAAGGTAGGAACCCAGTCCTTAGGACTTTAGATTATACCTGGACGAAACTCTGAAACTGAAACCTGGACCTTTGACGCTCTACGACAAGATTAGAGGACTGAAGAATCTCCCTTGGGGTCAAGGAGTGACTCCCCTGCTTGGCAGGCACCAAAGAAGCATCTGTCCGGTTCGCATTTCTGAAGCTCCCGTCGGACACCGAAGTCATCGCATCACTAGAGGTGGATTCTCAGACTTCCCCGAGGCTACCCTGAGTCCCCAGCAAAGCTGAGGCCCGTGGCTATCGTGGGTGACTTGAGACCGTGACCCCTGGACACCGAGCACAGTTGCAAGTGCACCATCTTCTGGGTCTCCCAAGAAGTCGTGCTTTGGGCTCCGAGTAGCCCTAGCCTCCAGCACCACCTGCATCAAAGATCACTGGCCCCCACTCCATGAGTGTCCTGTAAGCCAGCTCCACGTGCAGCGTCACGAGGCTCCTTCGCGGTCGCTAGCCCGTTGGCTAGTAGCCCTTAATGAAGGCCAATCCTTTTCTTACTTGGCATCCTGGTTGCTCCAGGCATGCCCTCACTTACCCTCGCTGGGTGAGTTCCACAGACCTTGCTGGTCTGCACCATCGACGATCTACATCTTCACCGAGACTTGCCGTTGCCAAGGCTTGTTGGGTCCAATCCGGTCGCTGACACCTCAGCACTCGACAGACATCGTGTACCAGCCCGAATCCTGCTCCTGGTCACCGACAACGCCTCCTGGACCTCGTGGCTGAAGAGACAAGACGACTGTCAACGCACCTGAAGCACTCGACATCGGTGGGCATCTGTCCATCGCCTTCCTGGTCACTGGCTAGTGACCCAGACTCTGTCCCCTCTGCTTTCAGGTTCTTCAGAACTCCGATCCACTCTTGGATCCACCCGGACACTTTTCTCTTGGCCGCCAGCAGCACTTTGCAGCAGATCGCCATTCGAATCGACGACGAAACCCGACCCCGAAAGGCACCTATGCACCCGGCTTCCCTGGGTGAGGTAACACGAGTACTCCGGTGCTCCCGTGGGTAGAGACTCTTCAAAGTCCTAGATCTCAAAGGGTTTTGTCCTAGTCCTCTTTTAAGTGTCCCTTTTCTATAATTTCCCGATCCCGACTTTCTCCATAGAAGTCAACGGCGTATCGCGGTTGTGTATTTACACTGCACGCGTCTCCCGTAGGTCCCCTGTGTCACTACCTTGGGTGGTTCCTTGTGGTCCAAGCACTTCTAGAGGCTCTAGGCCTAGTGTCTAGTTCAGTCGTGGTTCGCATACCACTTTATTGGTATATGGTTTGGTACGCCCCTAGGGCCCAAACGTGTATTTGTGCTATTACTGTGATTTGATAACTTATAACTTATGTACTTGAACTCTAGCCTCATAAAGAGACTAGAGGGGTGTGTTTAGCAATAAATACATATATTTTGAATATATACCTGGTGTGGTGCTCTTTCATTTGGTCACTCAAGAGATTATAGACTGGTAAAACAAGCTGCTTTACATTCCTTCAAGACTAAGCCTGAAGGCTGCTCTCCATAGCTACCACTAGGATAGCTTTCAATAAGGTTGTCTTTAACCTATCTCCAATAAGGGGTTGTTTGGACTGGTGCAAGGTGCCCACTATAATTAGTGGACAGCATATGCCAGGCCAACTTCTCACACCGCGCCTTCCATCGTGGGGCTGCCGTGGCAGGGTCTGAAATTTCACTGAAGGGTGGCAGCGGGGCGACAGCCGTGTGACCGTGCCCTGGGGGTGGTGCGTTGACACCCCTGACTGGGTTGCCTCCCCCGGCCTGCTGGCCGGCAGCGCCGTCCGGAGCTGGGTCACCCATGGTGACTGTGCGTCTGTGCGCGGGTGCGGGGGCGCAGCCTTGGCGCTAGGGGTCCGCAAAAATGCTTGCGTGCCGGTGCGTGGCCACGTGCAGCTGACTGGTCTGTAGGCTTTGACGTTGCGAGCGAGGTGACTTCGCTCTAATGCGTAGACTTTGGCAGGCGGTGTCGTCCTAGTGTGTTGGTGAAGGAAAACCCAGGTGACGAGGGACCCCAGTGGGAGTAGGCATGCAGTGTTGTCTTCCATGTGGGATTTTATTTTTCCTCTGATGGTCCTTTTCTCTATGTGTTGGGTGATGTTACCACACTCCTTCCTTAACCAAGTCTTGTCCCTTTGTTGTTTTTTTTTTTTTTCAGGTTGCAGGCAGCACACGGGGCAGCTGTGGGGAGAGGGGGCCTGAAGCCAGACGAGGTGCAGGGCCGGAGCAGAGGCCTGCTGGAAGACGTCCCTTCCCGATGCTGCTGGCGCTGGGAGAGCGGGGCCGCAATACCACAATGCGCCACCGCGCGGAGGACACAAACGAGCCAGGCCACTCACCGCAGAAGGAGCACGCGCCGCCGGCTGAACACGCTCCCATTGCTCGGGGAGACGCGTGGGCGGGCGCAGGGTGAGCGAGTCGGTCAGTGGCAGCGGCCGCCGACGGCGATTCATGGAGACACAGGGCAGGATCTCCATCCCACGCAGGAGCGGAGCATCGCGGGTGGGCTCCGCAAGCTCCCAGATGGCCGGAGGATAGGAGGCGGTGCACGCGTGCAGTGCGACCGGCCTCGTCGCCAATGTAGCGCGGCGGGGCCACGTGGATGAAGGCCGCAACAGCGCTAATAAAAGGTACGCCACACAAGTCTGTTATTGCTGGCCGGAAGACCCCGAGCGGTCTTCCGCCGTTTATTTATCCCCTCGGGTCGAGCCCGCCCCGAGGGGTGTATGGATGCATGTAGTGCGATACATTGTTGTGGAGAGCCCGGGTGGCTCTCTACAGGTGCCAGAGGATCATCTGGCCCACTACTCCTGCTGAAGTGGGGCAGCATGCAAAGCCAGATGGCCAGAGATGCGGTGAGTGACGCACTACATTCTCTCGAGCTGGGGAGGGCCTCATACAGCCCAGATAGTTCGAATAAGCAGCCAGTATACTGCAACCACCTCTTAGTCAACCTCGTAGGGGCATGGGATGCCTACTGACGCAGCATAAACAGCTCAAGCTGCTGGCACACCACACCTGTCTTTCAATTGACCTCCACTGGTGCATGAGGGGCCATCTGGGGCCCGGGGGGGGGGGGCCCACTGGACTGCAGGTGCTGGCGGACCGGCCCAGAGATTTCTAGCTGAACACACTCGGCTCAACAGTCCGGGGGGACCCGGTTGACCACTGGGACACCATGGGGAAAGACCAGGCTCTGCGCTTCCAATCAACGAATACGATTACTCAGTACACCACTCCACGGCAACAACCCCACAGGCTCACGAAACGAGGGGGTCAGGAAACAGAAATACAGACGCCCAACATGAACCCGGAGCAGTCCAGGGCTGAACTCCTAGCTGCAATTCACAGTTCCCAGACAGCCTTAGAGAATAAAATAGAGGCAGTCTCCATTGATGTTAATCTCTTACGCACTGATTTGCGAAAAGTGGCTGACAAAGTACAAACAGCAGAAGAAAATAGCCTGGAACTCCAGGGGGAATTGACTGCACTGAGACAACAGGTTGCCCGAATGTCTGCCTCTACAGCAAATCTAGAACGCAGGGCGGAGGATGCAGAGGGTTGCTAGAGGCGGAGCAACATCCGCTTATTTAGATTACCCGAAAAGGTGGAAGGCACGACACCCAAGGTATTCCTAGAAACATGGGTACTCAAGAGCCACCACCACAGGGTCTCTCAGAATTTTTTGTAGTGGAGCAAGCGCATAGGGCTCTGGCCCCTCCGCCGACGCCGAGCACTAACCCCCCCCCACCCCCTGAGCTCTCATAGCCAAGATCCTTAGGTACAGGGACATAGACTGAATACTCAGAGCCGCCCGGGAAAACTCTGCCATTCAGTTTGAAGGTGCTCGCATTTCCATCCATCCCGACTACACAAAGCAGGTCCAGGAACAGCGTAAATCCTTCAATGCAGCTAGACAAAAGTGCCGCTCCTTAAACCTCCAATATATGCTATTATATCGGGCGAGGCTCAAGGTCCTATTTAAGGTGAAATCACACTTCTTCAATCGTCCGGAGGAGGTCTGGACCTAGTTTGACATGGCTCAGAGCGACGTAGTACCTATGACCCGGCCAGGGTCCAACCATGGAAGATCCAAGCCCTTCCAGAACAGAGGGGTAGCAAGGGGTGACAACAACGACAACAACAATACCCCTCCTGTTGGCACCAGCAAAGAGCCTGTGGGCTCACAAAGGATCACAATCAGTGAAGAAGGCACTATGCACATGCAGAGCGCTCCAGAGGCTGCGCTTGGTGTGGCGGCGACTGACCCTCTGATGGACCTCGACTCGGCAGAGGACACGGCGGATTCACAATTGGACTTTGTGTCCAAAACCGCCATAGAGACGGTTCCACCATTGGAAGAGTCATAAAGCCATGACCAGCTGTATCCTTACTGTTTAAGGGACTGGGAAATGGGCATGGGGCAACCCAGGCATTAGGGGAATTTGAGGGTAGGTGGATATGCCACCTCTGGACTGGTCTCCGCAAGGGGGATACCGATGCTACAAACACAAGACATTACCAACAGTAGATTCAGCCATGGGGTGGGCCGGGAGCCCACAGTTTTTACATTTTCTTGTTTTCCCGTCCCTGTTAGACGGCGAGGGATGATGTGAGAGTCCTGGCACATACAGTGGATGGACGCAGATAGAACGCTTGTTACTCGATATGTGTTCGTGGGTGGAGGGGTTAATTTATTACAATTGTTATGGTTGCTTTGTTGGGAGTTTTGTTCGATGGCAGTCGAGACACATGTACAACCACCCAGAATTGGGGGAGATGACACTGCAGCACTCCACGGCTCATGGGAAGTACCTATAGATTCCTGACCTGGAATGTCAATGGCCTGGGCTCATAAAAAAAGCGCTATAGGGTGCTTTTATTCCTCAGGAGACATAGGATAAATATTGCACTCCTACAAGAAACTCACCTGGATGATGCAGGGGCAGCACGTCTCAAGAAGAAATGGCGTGGCCAACTATACCACTCCTCATATTCCACTTTTGCCCGGGGGACACTGATATATGTGGCACCGGGCATTCCCTTTTCAATGACCTCTTTGGAGGCAGATGTGGGAGGGCGATATGTCCTACAACAGGACTCCCTTGACGGTAAACCAATCACACTCCTCAATACCTATGCCCTCAAAAATAATGACCCCTCATTCTTCCAAACGATCCAGGATCTGGTAATCCAGGAGGTGGATACCCTCGTATTATGGTTGGGGGACTTTAATTGTATCCTGGATGGAGAATTAGACAGGTCGCCTCCTAGACAAAACACTAAGCTGCTCATGACAGCAACACTGCAGGGCGTAATGTGTAACTTGGGACTCACTGATGTATGGAGGTGGAATCACCCTTCGCAAAGAGGATACACATGTCATTCCATGACACATAACACCTTTAGTAGACTAGATAGAGTGCTGTGCTCCAATATAATCATGTTAGATGAAGTGACAGTAACACACCTGGGGCGATATCATTCCGATCATTCCCCCGTCAGTTGTGAGTGGAGTTGGGGAGGAGCACCTCAGGGCGGTAGATATTGGAGGCTACAACCGGGTGTACTCACAGACCCCATAGGGCGGGACACGCTAGCACAAGCCATGTCTTCATACTTGACTATAAACTGGGGATCCACGACACGCAGAGCCACGGAAGGGAAGCCCTAAAAGCAGTTCTCAGGGGAACATGCATGGGACTCTCATGTGGGGTACGTCGACAACTACAAACAGAATTACACACACATGAAACACAACTCCAAAATAGGGAGCTATCGCCCCGACTGCGTAGCGGGCACAGCAAGACCTACATAGGCGTATTGAGGAACTCTGGCTTAGACTCAACAAATACACCTTAAAACAGTACCGACAGAGATTACACAGGGAAGGGGACAAAACGGGCAGCCTATTGGCATGGATACTGCAAAGGGAATATCCCCCCCAAATGATATCACACCTATTTACCCCAGAGGGCGCGCTAGTAGGCACACAGCAAGGCATAGCAGATATATTCAAATTCTACCTACTGACCGTGTACTCTCCGGACCCTAACATTTCCCCAGCCACATATATCCCTTTCCTGGAGGGTCTATCCATCCTGCAATTAACAGACGAGGCTGCCGCGAACTCAAAGCACCCTATCACTCGAGGAACTGCGGGCAACTCTGGGCATGCTACCACACTCGAAGACCCCAGGAGGAGACGGGTTTCCCACCAAATTCTATCAGACCTATCAGGCGGAGGTGACCCCACGCTTGCTAGAAGTATTCAATGAGGCCAGAGAAATAGGGATGCTTCCACAGACCATGCGGGAGAGCGAAATATGTATGCTCCTGAAATCTGGGGGAGAGGGGTCGAATTTAGCAGGATATCGGCCAATTACAATCATAAATTCCGACATTAAAAATCTTAAGCCTTAAGCAAAGCATTAGCAAATCGTCTGGCCCCTCACATGCCCAACCTCTTCCACGAGGACCAGTGTGGCTTTATTCCAGGCAGTCACACAGGCATGAACCTCAGATATCTGACGCACATACTACTTTAGACCCAGGGTGGAAAAACAGAGATGGCTTTGGTCTCTGTTGATCCAGCTAAAGCATTTGACACAGTGGACTGGGGATACCTCTTGGAGGTTCTCAGGGTGGCAGGCTTTGGTCCACAGTACTGAGAATGGATCAAGCTCCTATACACAAACCCCGTTGCCAGAGTCCGAGTGGGACGGATCCGCTCAGATCCTTGGATATTGGGCCGCGGCATGAGACAGCGTTGCCCGCTGTCGCCATTATTATTCACCCTAGCGATCGAGCTGTTGGCCATTCGAGCCCGACGCCAGTTGAGACCGTACAGTATATACTTAGGCAACGTTCACTATGTCATATCTCCATATGTAGATGTTGCCTTATTTTACAACCTGTCGTCTGGCATCACCCTGCCAGAGCTCCTGAGCCTTATGGAGGAATTTGGAGATACAACGGGCTTGCGCATTAATTACACCAAATCTCTCATCTTCCCGCTCGCCTCTCTCGTTGAGACTCGGGCAGAATCGTAGTGGCCCTCAAGAAGTCAGGCTCTTTTTGGAACACACTCCCCCTGTCCTTTATGGGTAGGCTAGCCATTTCGAAGATGGTTCTACTGCCGAGATGCCTATACAAACTGCAAAACACTACATGCCCCATACCTATCTCAATGTTCCGTCAGTTAAAATCGCTCCTTATCTCGCTCTTATGGGCAGGCAGCCGCAGTAGAGTGGCATTAACTACACTGTCTAGGCCATATGAGATGGATGGATTAAAGGTTCCTCGCCTAAATCTCTATTACTATGCTGCCCAGCTTCAACACGCAGCTAGATAGCTCGATACAGCCCCCAGCTGGGAGACTCTATTGCTGGAGGGGGAGGCGGCAGCGGGACATCTCCCTGAACTGCTAATGGAGCGAAAGAATACACCAGAAGGTACCCCATATGTAGTGAGACAAACAGCCTCAGCCTGGCAGCAATTTGTGGTGACAGTTCACGGCCGCGCCCCGTTCCATAGAGAGCTCCCAATATGGATTCTCAAGCCCGTCAGACAGATGTCACTTAATATGTCCTTTTGGGAGTGGAGGGAGGGGGAGGCAAATAATGGGGGCATTTTACCCCGATGAACACTTCATCTCCTTTGAAGATGCTCGAACAGTTTAAATTGGGCCAGGGTCTATTCTTGCAACATGCTAGGCTGGCGGAGGTGGCTAAGCATGCGTGGCCAAGCTACCCTGCAGCCCTGCCACTCTCCCACACCCTTGAGATCCTTCTTACATGCGTTACGAGCAGACACTTAATCACACTTTTATACAAAGCTATGCATTCAGACACAAAAGGAGCTCTTCAACAAGCTCTGACAGCCTGGAAACTCGATCTAGAAACCCCCATAGAAGAAACAGATTGGAAGAGAGCCTGTGAGTTAACACATAGGGGCAAATGTACAAGAACTTAACGCCGCCGTAGCATCAATTTTTTGATGTTACGGCAGCTTTTTTTTATTGCCGTATTTACAAGTTGCTGCTAACTGCAGTTAGCAGCACTTTTCCGGTGTAAACGTTAATTTTTAAGATCGCCACTTCTGTTAGCGGGACTTAACGAAAATGAGATGCAAGGTGGGCGTTCTCGTGCAAAAACTGCAGCTAACCCCACTTCGTCATATTTACAATGAAATTCCCATATGGCGATAAGCCACCAAAACTGCAGCTTAGTCAAGTTAGAGGCAGTTTTTTAAGACCAGAAAATAGCTGGTCTTAAAAAACACACACTTGGGGCCTCATTTCAGAGGTTTTGGTGCTGGACAGCGCTGCAAGGAAGGTTGCTGCGCTGACCTGCGACAAAACAAAAGGACAGGAATGCGCACTATCAATAAGATAGGGTGCATTCCTGGTCCTCATTCAAGAAAAGTGTTGCATCGCTGTGACAAAACAGCACTGCAACACTTTTTACTGCGCCCTCCTGGCGACACCATGGATGCGCCGTATACAATATACAGCACTCCAGTTTGCAATCAATGAAAGATACGTCTGGAATCCTGATGTATCTGGCAGCGCTAAAGTCACGCATTGCTACAGTTGTGTTTCAAGCATGACGCAACTCCAGCAATGCATGGGGCCTACCTATCCCTATGGCACTGTGTCACCCTTACGCCTGCCATAAGGGAGGTGTAAGGTTTTGACGGAGTGGTGTCCTAGAATTGTCACAGTGAAATCTGAGAGACTTGACTGCGCCAATCCTACAGGCATTGTTGTGTTGGAACGCCCACCCTGCATACATCATCCCAGACGCAGGTATAATGTGGCACAGGGCTTCACAAGGTCACGCATATGCCTAGATGCGTCACTTTGTATATACGGTGTAACGTGGTGCAAGATCCACTCTGCAAGTGCGTCAAGAAAATGACACACTGGCAGCGTTAAACTGCCAGAAGGGGCTCAGGTTTAAGCCCCCCTGTCTTTTTCCCCTATGATGGCGCACAATGGCTGCCATGCGCCAACGCAGGCACCCTTGCGCCATGGTGCATATGTAACTGTGTTGCGGAGTTAATTGATGTTGTGGCTCCATCTCTACTCGAGACGTCTGCAGGTGCATCTGGACTAGTGGAGGGCAGGAGTGAACCAGTTGGCCTCCTTGGAGTGTTGTTTGCCTGGTCTTTTCTTGAGGGGTGCCATGGTATCGGCACAGTTGGAAATCCATCGGTGGAGGTTTCGCGCCGCGGTGTTGGCGTCTGTAAGTGCTGGTGGAGTGGTGGTGCTGAGGGAGTTTGAAGTTCTTCAGTGACCTTGATCCAGCTTCGACGGGAGGGGGAGGGGGATGGGGATGGGGGAGGCGATGACAGCAGTGGTGTACGGTGGGCGTGGTGAAGGCATGATGTATACAATGGTTGTCAGCCAGGAGAGTTTTGTGGTGTGCCTGAAGTTGAAGTTCCCGCTGGCAGTGAAAACGGGCTTGAGCGTGTGTCCGGCTATGTGGGTTGGTGTGGTGACCAAGTGATGTTGGCGAAGTTCTCCAGGAGGGGGGTGGTGTTCTGGTCACTGGGGTTGTCCAGGTGGAACTTGAGGTCTCCGAGTAGGATGGGAGAGCCTGGGGTGCGATAAGGTCTACAATGGCATCAGCAAATGGGGGTTCATGGCCCTGTAGACGAGGGTGCTGGGGAGGATGGTGTTGGGGTTGATCCGGATCTAGAAGTGGAGGTGTTCCATGGTCACCGTTGGGTCATTAGAGAGCGTGGTCAGTCGGAGTGTGCTTTTGTAGACGATGGCAATGCCTCCTCCTGGACGGTCGGGGTGGTCCTTGTGGGTGATTTTGTAGCCGTCGGGGATGGCGATGTCTTGTCCGGAGCAGAGGTTGGTCCAGGTTTACGTGAAGAAGGCGATGTCTGAAGAGGTAGCATCGAGGAGGTCCCAGATTTCTGTTGCGTGTTTGTGGAGGGACCGCACGTTGAGGAGATGCAGTTGAGCCGGTCTGCTGTGCTGTTGGTCGGCTGGGCGGCAGGAGGCGTTGGTGTGCTTATGTGGCAGAAGGTGTGTTTGCAGTTTCGGCAGGCGCAGGGTGCAACGGGAATTCTACAGTGTTGCTAGATGGCAGGCGGTGTGGTGTCCAGGGCTGATGGCGAGGAGGGTGCTGGCGTTGTAGCGGTGGAGTGTCCGAGAGGAAGGGTCCTTGGTGCTGGGCGTGGTCCAGGGGCGGGCAGACGCAGACAGGCTTGCCTTTGGCGCACCAGTGGTACGCACGCTGCGCATGGCCGCACAGCGGCCGCCATTAAGTAGTGCTGCGAGGGGGACTCGACAGCTGGGAGGCGGGAAACACGGGAAAGGACACTGGAGGGGTGGGGACGCAGGGGGCAGTGGGGGTTGTAAATATATATTTTTTTAAATCTTACCTCGAGCTGGGTCGTGCAACTTTTGCGCTCCTGCTCTCCTGAATCTGCTTCCAGGAACAGGAAAGAGGCAGCCAGGCTCCCTCCCCTAAGCCAATCACAACGCTGCAATGCGGCGTTGTTATTGTTCTTGAGCGCCGTGACAAGGCGTTCAGCCAGAGGCTGGAGGGGAGGACATGTTCTCCATGCAGGCTGGGATGCAGCCTGCACTGCGAACAGGGAAGTGCGCATGACTGCTTTGGGCGGCCTGAGAGGGCCGGTCAAACAGTCATTGCGCACTTGAGTGGGCATACCAATTCGCCCCTGCCCTGCTCCATGAGTAGAGCAGCCCCACCCACCCTCCTGCCCACAAAGGAAACATAGCATGAGAATATCAGAAAGTTATCATCATGTTATGTTTCCTCTTTTTGCACTGCTTGAAAGCAGTGGGGTGACGCTCTCCCGCCATAGCAGAGGAGCCGCCATTGGGGGTGCATTACCCACAGACACTAAGCCTGGGCCCGACTCGACCCCAGGGCCTCCTCCGCTATGCGTCCAGATTCTCCTCACCTGGACATTGACACCGTGGCGCAATCCGCTGCACTCTCTCCAAACCTGTGACTCAGCCAACAGGAGCCTGAGCCAGGCTGGATTTCACAAGCCTGGGTACAGCAGTCACCGCCAAGTCCGGTGGGGAACCTCCCGATGCAGGTGATGCAACAGGGCCCCTTTATGCATGAAGTTGCAGCGCTCCCGCCACACAAGTTCGGCTCAGCTCAGGGGCCTCACCTTCCACAACCTCGGGCCAGCGCAACATCCTCAGGCTTGTGATGCAGAGAGGCGCGGCCCACCATTGGTAAATCTCCTCCATGCACCCCGGTGTAGTGGTGGTGCGTGGTATGCAATGCAGACCTTCCTACGTTGGTGTGCAGGAGCGCCTCTACCGTTCACAGCTCCAAGGGTCACCAGGCGGCTTCTCACACAGGTCAGCAACGTGTCTCAATGTGACCTGGCAGACTTCACCACCAGGTAAGGGCGATCACCGACACCTCAATGTCTACCGCCACGGCCCAGCAACTCCGCAGCACCTCAACATCCCACTCCGGGTCCCAGACGCAGGCACAGCGAGGCCTCCGGGCCCCGGGGCCTGTCCGCGCTTTCAAGGTTTTGGCTGCCGTGGTGTTGCAAGGAGGGCGCTATGAAAAGTGATGCATCACAGGTTTTCCCCAGCAATGCGCCTCTTTTTATATATGTAGCCCTGATTCAGCATTTCCTCTTCCCCTGGGACTCTGGCTGGTCATCCTGGCTGTTGTGGGGTTTGGGGAGGTTGTTGATCTGTGCTGCACTTGTCCCTGCCTGCTCCTTTCTGCATTCCATTGTTTTTATTTTATTTTTTTCATTGGAGGTGGACAATGAAGCTAAACCATAGACACAGAGGCTAAACCATGGACACTGAGGCTAAACCATGGGCGATGAAGCTAAACCATGGGTACTGGAGATAAGCGATGGGCACTGAAGCTAAACCATGTACACTGAGGCTAAACCATGGACACTAAAGCTAAACCATGGGCACTGAAGCTAAACCATGGGCACTGGAGCTAAGCGATGGACACTAAAGGTAAACCATTGGCACTGAAGCTAAACTGTAGACACTGAAGCTAAATCATGGATACTGAAGCTAAATCATGGGCACTGAGGCTAAACCATGGACACCAAAGCTTAACCATAGACACTTAGGCTAAGCAATGGACACTGAGGCTAAACCATGGACACTGAAGCTAAACAATAGACACTGAAGTTAAACCATGGACACTGAAGCTAAACCATGGATATTGAAGCTAAATCATGGATACTGAAGCTAAACTATGGGCACTGAGGCTAAACCATGGACACTGAAGCTAAAGGGTGGACACTGAAGCTAAACCGTGGACACTGATGCTAAACCACAGGCTCTGAAGCTAAACCATGGACACTGAAGCTACCATGGACACTGAAGCTAACCATAGACATTGAAGCTAAACCATGAACACTGAAGCTAACCATGGACACTGAAGCTAACCATGGACATTGAAGCTAAACCATGGACACTGAAGCTAACCATGGACACTGAAGCTAAACCATGGACACTGAAGCTAAACCATGGACACTGAAGCTAAACCGTGGACACTAAAGCTAAACCACAGGCTCTGAAGCTAAGCTTCAGTATGCAGAGCACAGACATGTCCATGTGGACATATACTGCTGGTGTTTGTAGTGTTGTGGACAGTGGACGCAACCATGTTACCTCAGGCAGTGGGGAAGACCTCGGTCACGTAGCTGTGTCGTCGTCCCCTGTAAGCGTAAGCGGAGTGGGCTGGGCCGGCTTACGCCAGTCCAGCGTAGGAGTGTGAATAAATAGGCCGGGGCTCTGGGCGTGGTTCACTTCCGGAATGGCCAACGCGTCTACTAGGGCGGCGCCCCTCACCCTGCCACGAGTCCGCCGCCATGACCGCCAGCCTCCTCAGCCGATCGCTGGCTCCCGCGACACAGGCCCCCAGCGCACCCAGCGGCACAGCACAGCGGAGTTATGTGTGTGCTGACTACTGTCTGCGGCCTACACTGCGGTCAGCAGGTCCCCCAATTCAAATTGAGTCTTGATTTATTTATGGCGTAGTCCAGTAGGCAACAGACATTGCTTCCAGTGCGGCCCGCCCGGACGATGCATCATCGCAGGCTGCGCACCCGCTGAGCGCTTCAGGTGCCACCAACTCTGTGCAGCTCAAGTCATCGCCACGTGGCTGTGGGCCCTTTCTGACCGCTGCCTCCGGCCTACACTTCAGTCAGCAGGGCTCACACATATCGAATCGCATCCTGACCTGCAAGGACACGCCGTCATTGCTGGCTGCACACCCGCTGAGCACTTCAGGTGCCACCAACTCAGTGCACCACAAGTCATCGCCACGTGGCTGTGGGCCCTTTCTGACCGCTGCCTCCGGCCTACACTGCAGTCAGCAGGGCTCACAATTCAAATTGAGTCTTGATTTATTTATGGCGCAGTCCAGTAGGCAACAGATATTGCTTCCAGTGCGGCCCGCCCGGACGACGCATCATCGCAGGCTGCACACCCGCTGAGCGCTTCAGGTGACTAACTCAGTGCACCACAAGTCATCGCCACGTGGCTGTGGGCCCTTTCTGACCGCTGCCTCCGGCCTACACTGCGGTCAGCAGGGCTCACAATTCAAATTGAGTCTTGATTTATTTATGGCGCAGTCCAGTAGGCAACAGACACTGCTTCCAGTGAGGCCCGCCCGGACGACGCATCATCGCAGGCTGCGCACCTGCTGAACGCTTCAGGTGCCACTAACTCTGTGCAGCTCAAGTCATGGACCCTTTATGTTTGAATCTTGTGTGTGTGATTCCAGATCTGGTGCCCCTACCTCAGTGCACTGCAAGTCATGGACCCTTGATGATTGGGACTTGTGTGTGTGATCCATGATCACTGTTCCAGTTGTTGCCAGCACCAACCACTCCCTGAGGGCTGGCTTACACTCACCCCACACCCATCCAGCACAGGCGTCACTGGACATGTGACCCTGGTAATAAAATGGGCCGGGCGCACTATCTATCTAAGTGTGTCCGTGTGGTCATTATGTATGCATGATGGCCCAGGGCCCTACAACATTACATTGTGCTGTGGACACCGGTCGCAACCATGTCACCTCAGGCAGTGGGTAAGACCTTGGACACGTAGCTTTGTCGTCCCCCCTGTAAGCTTAAGCGGAGTGGGCTGGGCCGGCGTACGCCAGTCCAGCGTAGGGGTGTGAAGAATTTTCCCGGGGCTCTGGGCGTGGTTCAGTGCTGGCCTGGACAAGGAAGTGACTGTAGGAGAGTAGGATCTGCTTCACATGGGTACCCCCACTTTTTGCTGATGCTTCACTGCTTTTCGACTTTAGTCTGGCTGGGGCCCTGCTAATCAGAACCCCAGCCTAGCTGCTTCCTCTCTGAAATGGTTTCCATGTACCTTAGGTACCTCTCTGATTGGAATCTGGAGTGCCCTTATAAGTCCCTAGTATATGGTATACTATGTACCCAGGGCATATGTACCCCAGAGGCCTGCCAGGGGCTGAAGCATGTATTATGCCATCCCTGGAACGCCAGCCAAAATGACACCACAGGTCTGCTACTGCAGCCTGGGTAAGGTGGTGCATGCCCCCCTTACTGTGATATAGGTTACCTATATCACTACATATATACACACATATAAACCTATAAGTCACTCCTATGGCAGGCCTTATCAATCCTGAAGGCAGAGTGCTTGGTTCTTATGTGAGAGGGTGCCCCTGCATGAGCAGAGCCCCTCTGCAGCGTTCGGAGACCCTTCTCTGATGCTGTTTGTAGTGCAGCCTGACCATATACTCTTAAGTGCATTATAACCTCGCGTTAAATGCTAACTTTGGGATGGCTGCACGGAAACATGTTGTGTTTGCTGTCAAACATCTTGGAATACTACCCCCCCCCGCCAGTTCTGGCGGCGGGGGTAGCATTCCATCCTTCTAGAGGGAGAGACATGTACACAACCGGCCTACCCGGGAACTTCTTTACAGAGCCCTGGCATCACAAAATGGATGCCACTGCCACAGACACGGGTCTGGCCTCCTGCTGCTGACTGAAACTCCGGCAGGGGAGGCCTGGACAATAGGTTTCCTGTCCAAGTATTGGGGCTGGGTGGGAGCACTCTCTGGTGCTTTGAAGTCCTGCACTGGGGGCACATTTGGTGTCCCTGTGCATACCCCAGTTCAAACCGGTTCAGGGGCTTCCAGCCCCTGCTCTGGCGCGAAACTGGACAAAGGGAAATGGGTGTAACCACCCCTCTTCCCTGACCCTCCCCTAGGTGGGTCCCCAGAGTATGTCCAACCCCCTAACTTGGTATAAGTATGGGACCCCAGTCCTTAGGACTTTAGATATCCCTGGTTGAAACTCTGAAACTGAATCCTGGACCTTCAACGCTCTACTTCAAGATTAGAGGACTGAAGAATCTCCCTTGGGGTCAAGGAGTAACTCCCCTGCTTGGCAGGCACCTAAGAAGCAATTGTCCGGTCTGCATCGCTGAAGCTCCCGCCGGACGCCGAAGTCTTTGCAACACCAGAGGTGGATTTCCAAACTTCCCCGAGGCTGCCCTGAGTCCCCAGCGAAGCTGAGGCCTGTAGCTGTCGTGGGTAACGTGGAACCATGACCCCTGGGCACCGAGAACTTTTGCAAGTGCATCCTCTTCCTGGTCTCCCACAAAGTTGTGTTTTGGGCTCCGAGTAGCCCCCACCTCCAGCACCGACTGCACTGAAGATCACTCACCTCCACTCCACGAGTGTCCTGTGAGCCAGCTCCAAGTGCGTCCACTTGAGGCTCCTTCATGGTCACTAGTCCGTTGGCTAGTGGGCCCTCCTGAAGGCAACTCTTCTTCTGCTTGGGCTTTCCTGGTTGCTCCAGAAGTGCCCTGACCTACCCTTGCTGGGTGAGTCCCTCAGACCTTGCTGGTCTGCATCAACGTCCTTTCTTTATTTCCACGTGACTTGCCGTTGCCAAGGCTTATTGGGTCCAATCCGGTCGCCGACACCTCAGCAATCGACAGCCGTTGTGGGACAGCTCGAATCCAGCTCTTGGTCATCGTCGACACCTCCTGGACCTCGTGGCTGAAGAGTCAAGACGACCGTCAACCTACCTGAAGCACCCGACATCGGTGGGCATCTGCTCATCGCCTTCCTGGTCACTGGCCAGTGACCCAGACTCTGTCCCCTCCTTTTTCAGGTTCTTCAGATCTTCGATCCACCCTTGGATCCACCCGGACACTTTCGACTTGGCCGCCAGCAGCCTGCTGCAGCAGATCGCCATTGAAAACGACTACGAAACCCGACTACAAAGACACCTATGCACCCGGCTTCCCTGGGTGAGGTAACTCGAGTACTCCGGTGCTCCCGTGGGTATTGACTCTAGAACTGCCTAGTTCTAAAGGGATTTGCTCCAAGTCCTCCTCTAAGTGTCCTTTCCTTTTAAAATACGAACCGCGACTTTCCCCATAGAAGTTAACGGCGATGCGCGGCTGTGTTCTCACACTGCACGCCTCCCCCATGGGTCCCCTGTGTCACTACCTTGGGTGGTTCCTTGTGGTCCAAGCACTTCTACAGGCTCTAGGCCTTGTGTCTAGCTCAGTCGTGGTTCTTATACCACTATTTTAGTATATGGTTTGGTACGCCCCTAGGGCTCAAACGTGTATGGGTGCTATTACTGCTGATATTTGACTTGTAAAGTATGTACTTCGAACTCTAGCCTCATAAAGAGACTAGAGGGGTGTGTTTAAGACTAAATACATATATTTTATATATATACCTGGTGTGGTCCTCTTTCATTTGGTCACTCAAGGGATTATAGACTGGTAAAACAAGCTGCTTTACATTCCTTCAAGACTTAGCCTGAAGGCTGCTCTCCATAGCTACCACTAGGATAGCTTTCAATAAAGGTTGTCTTTAACCTATCTCCAATAAGGGGTTGTTTGGACTGGTGCAAGGTGCCCACTATAATTAGTGGACAGCATATACCAGGCCAACTTCTCACAGTGACTAATGCGTGTGTCTCTGTTGTAGTGTCGGCGCCACCCGGCCCGCAATCGACAATGTTGCAATGTAGCATGCACCCGGAGGGCGGGCTCGCACGAATGGAGAAATGAAGGAGCGCAAGACCGCTCGGGGTCTTGGTTCATACATGCCAAGTGTTGTGTGTATCTGTATTGCCGCAGCATGAGCCAAATGCCTAGCCTTAATCGCAGCGCAAGTACAGCCAGGCACAAACTCTACATCTGTGTCCGCCCTATCCTTACCATAGGCCTGCACTCACGTGGCCGCCCACCTTCAATGGCCAACATCACAGTGTCATTGTCAGGCTTGTGGACATGTGCAGACAGGCATGACAATGGTGTGCCGTAGGAGTGCAAGTGATGCAACCGCGCAGCGCACACAAGTAAATAGGCTCGGGGGGGAGGAGCAGCTGTGAGGCAACGTAACACACAGTGATGCCGCTCATTTGCCACATGCAAGACATGTCAAACATGAATCCCAAAGTCGCACACATCCCACCCCACCCCCAACAAGCCACATCACATTTCCTGAATGCAAGCAGATGACAAACTAACATTAGGGATGAAAGCTCCTTTGTCTGAGCTATCAGGCAGAAGCACATCTGCACCTCCGACCTCGGAATTGCATGTGCCCGGCACCCCCTGACAGATACTATAGCAGTTGAGGATGACTCCCACACTACGCACAGCCCGACGACAGACCAACGTATACACACCCCACACACCGAAGTCCTTGCTCGAAGTTATCTTGCATGGAATGGCCTTCACACTTACTCCCACACCATCCCAGGCGTACAACCGTTGCACACTAAAACAACTCATTGATCCGAGCTGTGGCATTTCATCCACAGAACTGGCGCAGGTCAGAACAGTGTCGCTTCAACCAGAGCCACAAACGCAATGGCAGAACATCCCGGACACATGCACAACCCCTGTCACGTGGAACTGTACCGTGCACAAATGCTGCATTCACTGGGGGCACTTCCATTGGCACTGCTGCGGATCAGTTACCGGCTAAGCTTCCGCCTTGCCAACGTCACCTGCGTTCAGCCTGTGTTGCATTGTCGATCGTGCATATTCGAGTGGTCCATGGATGTCTGCCTATCCAACAGGACGGTAGCTGAACTGGATTTTGACATGGGTGTGCGCCCCCTGTTGGCCCACGACCAGGAGTGTCACCATGATACCCGTTTATGGGATGCCTTGCTACTTGGCATACATGCTGGCAACTGGACCTGGGAGATTGCACAACTCCTCGTGTGCAGTGACCACATTGAACCGCTCCCCTATTGGGCTGTAGTGCTAATTGGTGAAAGGGGATGGACGCAGCACATCTGTCCGGACCTGCTAATGGATAGCCTCGCCGTCCTGTTTGATGAAGTCGACAACGAGCTCATGTTGGAAATGATAGCCTACGGAGCTGCAATCGCTTTCATGGACGAGTAACTACGTACCTGCAGCCACAACAGATTGGAACCCATTGCACATGTCCCAACATCTTGTTGCATCTTGGAGATCTGGTCACATATCCCACGACAACAGTGGACATGGCTGCATTCACCTGGACTCCGAATACATGAGCGGACAACAACTCGGGTTAACACACATCTGTGAAAGGTGAGGCACTCCCCCGGAGTGGACTGCGGTGCTTGGCAACATTCCAAAATTCTGACATACTGCTGCATTGGTCTGCATGTTGTGGCACTTATCTTGCCCGTACTGACACGCATATGCTAATAAAGTCTACGCACCTTCACTTGTATTCAACTGTGATGAGTGTTGATTTGAATGACAATGTGTGTCTCACTGCCGATCTGGGTCACGGCCATACATGCGCTTTGATAGCATTACCCAGGGAGTACCTTTTTGTGGAATCACTGTCCCTACATTCATCCATACTTTCATACTTGATTGCTCATAGCCATGACACATCTGTGTGAATTAGAATGTTTTATTCGCATTCAGTGGAGTGTTTAAGCTGGAGCAGTACAGGGCCATGCAAACCCCACTTTACATTGTTGCCCTGTGGAGGGCCAGCCAGAGTCCTTTAGGGATTGACAAGTTCATCGGAAGAGGAAGACTTCAGTCCGCAGTGTGATTGCTGTGTCATTGGTAACCAAACAAAATATGGCAGTCCATGTCGAGGCCCAAGGTGAGTGTCGCTGAGTGTATCGGGGGACAGTGGAAGGTGTTATTCCAGGGCATGATGCAGAGGGCAGAACCAAGCTGAAACTGGCCATATGGCGGAGATGAATGCTACCACTTCATTCTTACCACAAAGGCAGATTCATCATCATCTTCGTCCTCTGATGTGTCAGGTGCCTCACATGTGGGTGGTGGTGTTTAGTCTGCATCACTGTGTGGCACTGACACATCAGGGGCTGGAGGTGGAATGTTTCCCGCACTGTGTGGCACTGACATTTCAGGGGGCGGAGATGTGGATGGAGTAGTAGCAGCAGCATTCATCTGCGCCAGCCCTTGTGGCGGCAATGCCATGACGAGGATCTGCAGGGCATGGAAGATCACAGCTACATCTCGCTGGTGTGCAGCCGTGGCAAACATTCTTTGCGCCTGCATCCGCTCCAAGCTCTCCATCATGCTCCTTATGTGTCCCAACTCCCGGCTGACATCGCTGGAGCCACTCTGACTAGACAGTTGTTCTTGGCTCAGAGTCATGTCTCCAGCGATGTCAGCCATGGATTGTTGGAGAGCATGGAGTGGACAGTGGGTGTCCATTAGGGACTGTAAGTGGTCCCTGATGGGACTTAGACACCCACGTATGGCATCTAGTTTGGCTGCCATGAGGTCGAACCCCACCCGCAGCTGATCAGCCATCTTCTCCAGGCACCCTAACACACGGCGTTGGAATGCCATGTGTTGGTCGTGGGGGTCCTGGGAGACAGCCGTGGTGCTGGGTGCTTCCTGCTGTGTGGTCTGTGCAAGGGTGGGGTCTCCTCGATGCAGCTGGGCTGCACTGCTCCTGGAGGTGGGGTGCCGAAGCTGTCCATGAGCTGTTGGAGGGCGTCGGTGTCGATGTTGGGGAGGTCCTCTTCATCATCAGTGCTGAGTTGTTGGGTCTGCTCTGCAGGAGGTGTTGATTCTCCCTCTGCAATGTGAAGGGGAGATGCAGATTGACATTGTGTTCACATGTATGTTGACGCATTGGACAAGTTTACTTACAGACTGCATGACAATGTACATTGTGACTGTTTGTGAGGAGATGCCTATTTGATGCGGGACAGTTGACATTTCTACACCATCAGGGATGTGAGGTTGTACTTGTACATTATCATCTCACAGTTTCCTGCTATGCCAAATGCGAATGGCCATTTTCTACACACAAGCGGCAGCAGTTGTGTCCTCTGTTCTGTTGTGAAGGTGTTGCAGTTTGTATCACATTGTTGTCAATGTTGAGTGTGAGAAGTTGGCCTGGCATATGCTGTCCACTAATTATAGTGGGCACCTTGCACCAGTCCAAACTACCCTTATTGATGATAGGTTTAAAGACAACCTTTATTGAAAGCTATCCTAGTGGTAGCTATGGAGAGCAGCCTTCAGGCTAAGTCTTGAAGGAGTGTAAAGCAGCTTGGTTTACCAGATTATAACCTCTTGAATGACCAAATGAAAGGAGAACCACACCAGGTATATATAAAATATATGTATTTATTTCTAGACACTCATTACTAATCTCTTTATGAGATTAGAGTCCAAGATACACAATATCACAGTATTAAAACGACAGTAAATAGCACAATATACACTGGGCCCCAGGGGGGACCAAACCATATATTAGAAAGTGGTATAAGAACCACGACTTGACTAGACACAGTGCCTAGAGCACGTAGAATCGCTGGGACCCCAAGGAACCACCCAAGGTAGTGACACAGGAGACCCACTGGGGACGTGTGCAATGTGAGAACACAGCCGCGAGCGCCATAGGATTCTACGAGGAAAGTCGCAGTTGGAATTTTAAAGCAAAAGGACACTTAGGGGTTCTAGGGCCAACACCCACGGGAGCACCGTAGTACTCGAGTTACCTCACCCAGGGAAGCCGGGTGCATAGGTGGCAAATGGTGTCGGGAATCATCGTTTTCAATGGCGATCTGCTGCAAAGTGCTGCTGCCGTGAAGAAGAAAAGTGTCCGGGAGGATCCAAACCTGGATCGAAGATGTGAAGTACATGAAAGCAGAGGGGACAAAGTCTGGGTCACTTCACGTGACCAGGAGCAGAGCAAACGAATGCCCACCGATGTCGGGTGCTTCAGGTGCGAAGAGGTGAAGCTTGACTCTGCAGCCACGGGGTCCAGGATATGTCGAGGACAACCAGGAGCCGGATTCGAGCTGTCCCACAAAGGATGTCGAGTGCTGGGGTGTCGGTGCTCGGATTGAACCCAACAAGCCTTGGCAACAGCAACCCACGCAGGAAGAGTAAAGATGCTTTGGTGCGGACCAGCAAGGTCCGGGGGACTCCCCAAGCAATGGAGAGTCAGGGCATGTCTGGAGCAACTAGGGTAGCCCAATTAATCTTAGTGTCGCCTTCACAGGGACCCACCTTTTGACGGACCAGGGATCGCGAAGGGACCTCAAGAGAAAACACAAAGGGCCAGCTCACGGAACACTCGTGGAGTGTAGGCTGGCAATCTTCGGTGGAATTGCTGCTCGGGGTCAGGGCTACAAGTAACCCAAAGCTCAGCCTCAGAGGTTGCCTCAAAGCTGATGCTTCTGCAAATGGTCGCGGTGTCCAGGGATTCGGGTTGCACGGTCTCCACGAGGGATACGGGCCTCAGACTTGCTGAGCACACAGATCGACCTCAGAGAGCACGGGAACCCACCTCCTGTGTGGCAAAATTCTTCGGAGTCCTCAGGAGCTTCGGAGATGCCAACCGGACAGATGCGTCTTTGGTGCCTGCCAAGCAGGGGAGTAACTCCTTTACTCCAAGGGAGATTCTTCGATCATCCAACGTCGTGTAGATAGTTGAAGTTCTGGGATTCTGTAGCAGAGTTTCGTCCAGGTAAATCTAAAGTCCTGTAGTCAGGGGTTCCTACTTTATACCCAAGGAAGGGGTGGGACAAACTCTGGGGACCCACTTATGGGAGGGTCAGGAAAGAGGGGTGGCTACACCCATTTCCTTTGTCCAGTTTTGCGCCAAAGCAGGGGCTGGAAGCCCCTGCAACCGGTTTGAGCTGGACTATGCACAGGGACACCAAATGTGCCCCCAGTGCAGACTTCAAAGCACTCTTGGAGTGCACCCACCCAGCCCCAATACACTAAAGCCTGTCTGGGAGGTGGTCACACCTCCCTGTGACAGGAAACCTATTGTCCAGGCCTCCCCTGCCGGAGTTTCGTCCAGCAGCAGGAGGGCAGACTCGTGTCTGTGGCTGCAGCATCCATTTTGTGATGCCAGGGTTCTGTTAAGCTGGTACCGGGTGTACCGGTGGTGCCATGTTTCTCCCTCTAGTAGGGTGGAATCATACCTCCCACCCCAGTTACTGGGGTGGCGGTATGATTCCAAGGTGTTTGACACCAAACACGACATGTTTCCATGCAGCCATTCTCAAGTTAGCATTTACCGCAAGGTTATAATGCACTTAAGAGTATATGGTTGGCTGCATCACAAACAACCCCGGAATGAAGATTCCGAAAGCTGCAGAGGGGCCCTGCTCATGCATGGGCACCCTCTCACATGAAACCCAGCACCCTGCCTTCAGTATTGTTAAGGCCTGCCATAGGGGTGACTGATAGGTTTACATGTGCAGTGATATGGAGGAGACGGTGGCAGGAGTTGGGGGACCGGACACTGCACAACATGACCTGAGCCAACAGCAACAGGGTGAGTAACGACCAGGGACTGGGGGGACGGGGGAGATGGGCACAATGGCACACATGCACAATTAAGTATAGCACATCTGCGGACAAACCATGCCCAAGAGTCACAACTCCGACCAAGAGCCCAATTTACCCAAGTCTGCAATATCTCAGCACTGATTAAGCACAGAAGTGAAAGGCACACCGCCTGAAAGGGATAAGGGCCAGCAAAATCAGAGCTGAAGGGGCAACACACCCACAATGCAGCACACACACAAGAATCAGAGCACCTCAATGTAGGAAGGTGGAATTTGACTGCATGGTTGCCCCCACTTTTCTCCTGGTGTTTTGCTGGTTTTCGACTTAGTTTGGCTGGGATCCTGCTATTCAGGACCCCAGCCTATCTGCTTTCCCCTTAAATTGATTGCATGTACTTTAGGTACACTCCAGATTGGATTCTGGGGTACCCTTATAAGTCCCTAGTATATGGTATAATATGTACCCAGGGCATAGGTACCCCAGAGGCCTCCCAGGGGCTGCAGCATGTATCCCAATGATGACTCGGGTCACTATTTCCTCCATCTCATCCAGCTCCTGATGTGTCGCTGGACTCCCACCTCCAGTCTGCATTGCTGCTTTCAGGTTGGCTGCGAGTTTCAGCTTGGTTTTGCGCTTCACATCAGTCCAGCGCTTCTTGCAGTCGTCCACTTCCCTTCTCTTCACTCCGACTGCATTCACCTTGTTCCAAGATGGACTGCCATATAGTATTTTTAGTTGCCAATGACACAGTGGAGGTGATGGACAGTTGGTGGTGGTGTTCTATCACCTCCGTAATGAGGATCTGGTTTTCCTGCGTACTGAAAGGCAGGTTCCTCTTCTTCTTCTCCTTGCCCTTCCCTGACCCCGAGGTCCCAGGCTGGTCGTCCGTGGGGCTTGTGGGGTTCTGGTTGTCCTCTGTACTTGCTCCGGCAACGTCCATTGTGCTTCGCTGTTGTTTGGCATTTGTTTGTCTGGTTTTTTTCTGCTTTTTTGGTGATTGTTCCTCCATGGTGCTTCGCAGTTGTTTGTGTTTTGTTTGTGTTTTTTGTTGCCGCTTTTATAGTGATTGTTCCCGCCTGACTTGTGGGACTTGCAGGCCTGGAGCTGCTTATCGCTGGATTTTTTATCGCGGTTGGGCCCATCGCAAGTTTTTTCACGTTAGGCTTTAGATTTTTATCGCCGTCCCGGTAATTTTATCGTGGACATTTGACGCGTTATCGGGAAACTATTGCATGTTACCGCCGTGTTGGGAATAAGACGTTAACACGGAGTTATTTTCCCGCGATAGACGGCGATGTGAAAAATTGCGTTAACCTATTTTGGCGATGATTATCGCACGTTCTTGAGAATATCCCCCAC
Organism: Calotriton arnoldi; assembly: GCA_963921515.1. Classification (NCBI taxonomy): domain Eukaryota; kingdom Metazoa; phylum Chordata; class Amphibia; order Caudata; family Salamandridae; genus Calotriton; species Calotriton arnoldi. The sequence continues at coordinate 759,328 of CAWUFW010004571.1, read as the reverse complement.
GACTCTATTTACCTCGTTAGATGTGGTGGTGACACCACTGCTTATAAAATATATTTATTATCGAGTTTAAAACATTCACAATTCCTCTAAACAACATGCCTCTGCTGACGCAGGTTCTGAAGAACACAAATGCAAACAAGGCTCTTTGAGCATTTAATTCATGTGACTAAGTTTGAAAAAAAACTGACTGACAACAAATTTGGGAGAGGAGAAGAAAACACGTGCAAGGGAAAGGCCTCCCTTAAGATCAGCACGGATTCCATTTTACCCGGTTTCACCCAAAGGGCTAACCCCAGGAGAGGCAAGGTCATCTGAAGTAAGAGCCGCCTATACAAGGGATCCGGCTCTAATGCCTGACACCTTAGATGTTTGAAAACTCAGCAATTTAACCTTTCACTTATCCACCCCATAATCAAATTGCCAAGGCCAGATTTCACAAATATTTTAAAACGATCTTACTAATGTTAATATGATTCGGTCAAATTGCAGTTGATGTGATTTTATATTTTACCGGTGGCTCATAAATCATTTCTCGGTATTCCCCAGTCCAAGGAAACATGCAAAAGCCACAGGCACAGAGAGCTTGCCACCCAGTAATAAATTAGTAGTCCCTTCCACAATATAAGGATCACAGTCCTAACTCGATGTGGAGAGTTTGAATTTTGGTCTACTTCGAGGGCAGAGGGTCTTTTCAAGCACCGGCCCTCCAAGTTGTCAAAATGGAGCTGAGAAGCCAAGATTGTCGTAGCATGGCCATACTACACCACTATCTCTGTCATCCAGCATATGGCGTCACCTGGTGGCAGCTGACATTAGGCGCCTTATCACAACTACAACAAAAGCCTACTTAGCCAAGCAGGCAGGGCCGGTTTATGGTTTGGTTTGACAGCACAGCTGTCACCAGACAATTATGTGAGAATCACTAGGAGAGGGGCTTTGGCTCCACCCACATGCTAGGAGCCACAAGTACATGTTTCGATTGGGTAGAAGTTATGTGCTTCCACACAAAAAGTGCTTGCCCTCCACAGAGCCAAGATCATTTTGTTAATTTAATCAGCGGTCTGAGGTTGAGCTTTGAGGGGCACACACATTTTGTTGTAATTCTATTAAAGTGTCTTAAATAAATAGATAACATATGGTGTTTTTCTCTGGCAGCAGCACAGATGCGAGGAGGGCATTCATTTACCTACATGGATATTTAGGTCTGGCTTGATAATGCAACTGTTACCTGACATTTTAACCGACACCAATAATACTCGACAGTTCTTTGCTCCCATACAAATACATATAACTACATATGCATTCAAATGCTACTTGTAATGCTTCACATTACCATACAACATTCATTTGAATCCAGACCTACTGGCATTGCCAGTGCATGTTTGTAATTTATATATAAACCCATATAGCAATGGTCGTGTGTAGCCCTGAAAAAAGCTAGGGCTGCGGTAAACAATCCTTGATGCTCCCCCATGTGACAGCCTTTGCCTGCTTTGGTACCTTACAAATTACAATCCGCGCTGACCACCCTTGCCTAGCCATACTTGGGCGGGGAATGGGCTCTTAAGAATATAAAGCAATTCTGGGGAAATTCCCAAGAGGGGCAGCAGGAGCCTATAAATCCCACAGACATACATTGGTGTTAAACGCTTCATGGAAATCGACAAGGCAGGTGTTAAGATTTCCCTGGTCTACCGCCATCGACTTTCACGCAAGATATCAGAGGGCATAAACTTGGGCATGGTGCCCATCACAGGAGGGGATTGTGCCTGCTCCAGGGCATCAAGTTATTGAATGAGACCCAAACCCCAAGATGGCTAATACCAGGCGGCCAAAAGTCTTAGCCTGAGTATTTAATAGGGAAATCAGCTGGTTTGCCACAGGGTCTGATCCACCCCTTTCTTAAAGATGATCCAGTGAAGTGGCCTGGTACCTGACCAGTTGGGGATAGGACTGGAAGAGAGAGTCAAAGCCTAGCCATCAAAGCCCAAGATCTCTTCGCCTCTACGCTGGGCTTCCTAGAAGGTCCAGACGCTCCACTGTTCCTTTCTATATTATTATATTGGGCTCAGTCCAGCACTGGCCCAACATTTGGTCTAGGACAAATTCCTCTGTAGTAAGTAATTGGACTTCAGCAAAGATGAAGCCACGATTCTTATGTCCTGTGAAGATCGAGAGAAGACAAAATTGAGGAGAAACCCTCGAGACCACCAGCCAAACAAATGACTCTCGAAAGTTTGTGTAATTGGAACTGTGTGTGACATTGCAACACAAATAATACAATGAATTTGTTTTATTTTCCATCAACACGTATGAAGCGCTATATGAATGAACATCTGTATTAAGTTGACTTAGATCCCTCCTACAGGGATCTAAAACCTGCAGGGCATGAGTTGAATCCCAGCAGGGTGCATCTCAGCCTTTCACTATTCTGCTATTGGCAAATATGTATCATTAGAAAATATTTTCTTTGCTGCAAAACTGTACATTGTCCTTTAGAAAGCACTGCCTAGATCAAAAATAAACCCTTCTTAAAAGAAAAAGTAGATTTCAAGAAAAGTGAAGTTACAATATGTAACATTCCTACAACACTTTCATAAAAAGCACTGGAACTCTTCATGACTAAAGCATAAAGTTATGTCAAGTCTTATGGAGTAATTGTCATTGTGAATTACTGGAGGGTTATGTTACGTTTTATTAAAGAAAAATGGTACCTGAACAAAGAAGAGAGTTCTACCAATGGGTACCTACTTGAAGGGTGAGGCAGTTAGTAGGGAGCCAGGTCCAAGGGTAGGGTTTAGTCTGTGTGTATCACCAAAGCTTCATTTTGATTTTCCAGTGGCCAGTGAGGAGTGCTTTGCAGGAGGATCATTTGGTCATGGGTAGCTAGTGAAATATTTTTAGAGCTGGAGTAATGTGGTCGCCTACGCTGAGTTGGAGAAACTATTCACACATTTGGAGAGTGACCCTTCAAACAGCTGGAGGGGACAAGGTTCATTAAACCTTTTACCAAAAAGTGCTCCCCTTCAAGCAGTACCTTGAGATTAGCAGGTATTCCCTGTGTACCTTTAGTTCTGAGAGGATTTCCAGTAGTAATATCAGTACACTTGCACACCTTTGTTTAGTTTAAAAATATTATCTCATTTATTACAAACTTTTCACAAAATTTTACTTCATCCTGACATGAATCTCAATATTTAACATGATCTTACATTGAAGTGTTAGCAGGGGATTTCTCACAACAGTTCGTATTTCAAGACACCTCCCCAAATCTCAATTCATAAAAACATTACAATAATAATACACAATATAAAAAACAAATGATAAAAACCAATCATAAATATATTTAACAGGAATGTCCACGCAGCATTTCGACGGGTTCCAAGGTTCACCGCACCTTCTGCAGGACGTATATATTGATTTTAAATTTATTGCACTGTTAAATACAAAAAACTGAAAACATAGGTATGAGTGTGCTGTACAGCGACCTTTTTTATGTACTTATTCTTTTGTATATCATAACTCAAATACTCATTTTAAAATTATTATGCATTCCAGATGACATTAACATCCCCACATATTGAATATCATAAGGGGATGTTCTTCATTACACTAGATGTATGTCACTAATATCACTAATTTTACTATGTGAATTAATTCACCAAAGCCTATTTCCTCCCATATGTCCCATCAGCTTTCTTAACATTCAGTCTTTTCTCTAGGGACCAGCAGTCTCCATAACCTTTGTTAAACCTATTAATCAAGTATATCCCACATTCACTATCTGCTTTATTTCCCTAAGGGTGAAAGTATTAAAAATATTGGTGTTCTTTATACGCTCATCACACAAGTTCTCAGCATATAATCTCCATGGGGTTACTCTCTTTATTCTTTCACTTCCAGTGGAATATTCACGTTGAGTTCTGTGGGGTTTGAAGAGTTCTATACATTATTAAATGTGCCCATTAGTCTTATCTTATTCATATTACTATAGTCTCTGAGTCTTATAAACCTTCACTACTTTTTGTATATATCTATACATTTCTCACCTTTACATTCTTAATTTAGCTAATTCCCTTTATGCCTCTGCTCTGTAGTTTCATAACCTCGGCTGGAGCTGTGGAGTTTAAGACTCCCCTTTATTTTCAAGATGTTTGTTTAGTGTTAAACGCTCTCACATATACAATTAACCTTAACCAGGCTCACCTCAGTGATATACTGGTCCCATATATTCTATAACCCCCTTCTTTTTCTTCAGGGTTTTAGACAAACCTCAGTCAGCAGGAGCTGTAGAGTTAAAGCACCCCAATTAGTTTTATCATTATAAGTTAATTTTTATACCCTTCCCCTCTTTGCTGCCTGCTCACCTTAAATATCTGCACTTCAAGGTCTCTGGACCGGGGTGTGTAATTCCTCCCAGTTTGTAAAATCAGAAGAGGCTGTGCTCGAGGTTTCCTGACGTTTTTAAACTTGGATAAATATTCCTATTGAGTATTGTCTTGACTAATCAGAGACATCCTCTCGTTTCTTATTTGACTTTCCATTAGTTCCCATCGCCATTCTTTTCTACCAATACCTCTCTCCCTTTCACATATGTATCCTGGTCTTTCATTGGTTCAAAGAAGAAAATACCATGGGGCAGATTTACAAGCCCCGTACGCCACTTTTGCGCCGCCGTTGCGTCACTTCTGTGACGCAACGGCGGTGTAAAGCCAGCGCCATGCTGCGGGGTATTTACAACGTGACGCATCTAGGGAGATGCGTCACGTTGTAAAGCCCTGCGCCACATGAAATTTGCGTCAGGTTTCATGTGGGCGTTCCGGAGCAGGGGGGGGCGTTCCGGCGCAGGAACGCCTCGCAAAAGTGGCTGAGTGAAATCTACAAGATTTCACTCAGTCACTTTTCCGACCCCGCTGCATCTAAACCTTGCGCCTGCTTGAAGCAGCGTAAGGTGTGACGCACCATGTGCAAGATAGGCCGGGTTGGCAGAGTGGTGAAGTTGCGTCGCGCCCGCGACACAACTCCAGCACTGCGCCAACGTTACGACGGCAGATGCGACACGCATCTGCATTTCCTTGCGCCATGATGCGCCGCATTGTAAATGCGGCGCATCCGTGGTGGCGCAAGGATTGTGATGCGTGTCGCAAGTTTCCTGGCGCATCCCTGCTGATTTGCAGGGATGCGCCAGGAATTGTAAATCTGCCCCTAAATGCATATCTTTTTACTATTGGTTATTGCCTCTCTCAATCATAGGCGTCCTCTCTTGTTTCCTATATAACTTTTCTGTATCATAGGTGACAATGTCCAGAAGCAGTGTGTGGCAACTACATTCGTGCCAGTTGTGAAGATGAGTGTCTTTTTTTATTTCTGTGCCGGACAGAAGTCAGTTTCAGAGTTAGAGAGTCGGCTATTTTCATCCAGGAAGCGGGAGATGTGAGTTTAAGCAGCTTTTTCAATCAGTTTATACTGTTGCATTGGAGATGGGTCAATGGGTGACCAAATCCACTGAATCCAGGTTCTTTTTACGATTGGCTTGTTGTAAGAGTCTTGAGGTCACTGGGGAAGAGGTCTGAGTTTACAGAGTTGTTGATAATGCTTCCGGACTAGATGGCGCTGTTAGCGGAGAGTTGGAAGTCCTTGAACACTTGAGGTGGATAAGTGTCCAACAGGGAGTGAACTGGAATGATGATGCAAGGTTCTGTTTTCAGTCTTCGGTGTCCTTACATTTCATTGAGCCAGGGATTGTTCGGTTGGTGGTGTCGGCATGAAGAGTGATATACATTGGCTGAAGCCTTTGGATAGTCGTCTCTTCAGTGATGTGATTGGGCTGCAAGGATGCAGTGATGTGAGAGGTGAATGTAAGTTAGTTGAGCTTGTTCCAGGACCTGTAGAAGGTCTTGTTGCTCTTTGATAGGGTCCTGCTCGGCAGGTAAACATTGAGTGATATGAGGTATTGCTATCTCCAGATAACTGGAAGATTTCCAGTCTCTTCATGCAGATTCCAGTGGAGAAGAGACTGTGGCCAGAGTTTGTTCAGTTCTGTGTGCCAGTTCAGGGACAACTTAAAAGAATAGGAGACTCGCTAAGTTCGACAGACGGGATCTGGATTTTGAGTGAGTTTTGTTTAGTCAATTCCGATGTTCTAGTCTCCCAGGATGCAGAGCTTGTTGTGTGTGTCAGTCATGTTGCGGAAGGAGTCTTCGAATACGTAGTTGTTTGGTGGAGGTCTGTACTTCAATAGGAATGAGCAGGTGAAGTCTAGCTAGGTATGCAGTGGATGGGAAGTGATCTGCATTCAGTAGCAGAAACCTCTTGGAAACGGTAAAAAGATGCCCCCAGAAAGAAGCACTTCAGTGGAGAACTAAGGGTAAAAGCCACTATACAAATAATATAACATTTCATGTTGGCAGGATGGTAACCAAAGGTACAGAACTTGCGCTAGTGAAGGCTTGCTGGAGAGCTGCTCACATCATGCTTTTCAGATACCGAATATGACTAGCGGCCTGATTACGATCTTGGCGGATGGGGTACTCCGTCACAACGGGTCGAATATCCCATCCGTCGTATTACAAGTTCCAAAGGATAAAATGGAATCATAATTTGGTGGACGTGATGTGCATCATGTTTGTGACGGAGTAACCTTGTCTGGCAAACTCGTAATTAGGCCCTATGTTCTTTCAGTGCGCATCCACACAATAGATTAGTCTTGGGTATTAGTAAAGTGTGTTTCCTGAAAGGGCTGGATCTATTATTAAAAATCTTTTGATCCATGCATTGCTAAGCCATCTAGATTATATGTTCCAGTAAAGGATGGTCAAAGTTGAGTTTGGTTCAGGGATTTAAATACAGACTGCGAAAACTCACCTTTCTGCCTTTGAGATCCTTGCGGTGTGATAGAGGATAAGGGAGAAGAAAGAGTGTTTGTCGGTGACTGACAGAGAAAAGTGCAATAGCGACTACATACTGCTGCTTAGTTTCTCCTATGACTGAGTTCTTAGTGTTCTAGTCTGCCGCTGTGCACAAACCAACACAGGGCAGATGGGAGAGACGAAGAGCCGGAGAGAGGTGAATACAGACAGACCGAGAGACGCATAGAGAAAGACAGTCAGTGACCTAGAAAGGGAGTGACACAACTCCCATAGTGCTTTAAAGTAAAGAAATGTTGACTTATAATCATAGTTGAGTGGGATTTAGTTACAATACTACTCATGGGTGTACCTATTTGCAGCACCATAATGCTGCCCCAAAGCACTGAGGAAGGGGGAGACATAGAAAGAGAGACAAGTAGAAGGGAAGACACAAGAATGAAGGAAAGGGTCTTAAGGATGAACCGGGTCTTCTGCAAGACATTGGTATCTCACCGGGCAGAGCCACAGTGTTTTATATGTGGTTGCCACAGGCCCCCTGGCAGGGGTGGGCAGCAAAGGAAACTCAGAACTAATGAAGAAAGATGAGATCAAAAGTGGAAAGGAGGTAGATTTCAGGGTTGTGGATGTCGTTGAGAGCAACAGTATGGCTTAGATTTAGAAATAATGGTGCAGTGTTCAAAAGATACAAGGGCAAGCCAAAGAAAGCCCCTAGGAGACAGGACACTGCTGTCCTGTCACACAATGTGTAAAGGCAGAGCTCTCACAAGCCTCTCTCTAAAGCTTACATTTAGCTCAAGGTGGAGCAGAAGGGATAGTAGAAGGGAGAGATGTCCTTCTGGGGGGACACAGACGATCAGGGACAGAGATGTCATGTCTTTAACAACTGCATAAAGGGGATGGGATTGAGAGGCTAGGTTAGCAGGAGGAGCCAGACTTATAGTATCAAACTCAGGTAATCCTTTCTTGGAGTTATTGCTTCCTGCTCAGAAGTGTCAGAACTCAACTCTTGAAAGTAGGATGGGAGGAGGTTTGCAGGGCTTGTCTATTGTGCCCCATTTCCTGCTTGCTGCTGCACAGTACACACTAGGTTGTTTGCCACCCAGTATTGTTCTTACAGTATGATCACTCCCATTTGTCCAAAACCTCCTTCATTTGTTCTTGTTTAGCCCCATCCCTCCTGGAAACAGCCAGGTTCATGTATTCACCGGCCTTTCAGGAAGTATTGTACCATGCTACCACTGAACAGTCCTCCAAGAAGTTATTTCATGCCTCACCCAAGCACTTCTTAGAAATCTGCTCACTGTGGTATCTGTAAAACCATTCCCCAGGCTTATGTAATAATACTCTCCATGCACTGCTGGCAAATATTTTACAGAAGGGTATTAATGTTTATTAATTTGCATTTACTAGTGCTCATGGGAATGGTGCAAGTTGGGGTGCTGGTTCTGTACAGCAATAGGCATTCAATCACTAAACACCAGAGGCAGTCAGAGCAACATCACACGCCTTTGTCCGCCTCTGGCATCACCAGTTGACTCTTTATCCCATGCTAATCTCTTCAGCACCCAGTTATTTGCTGATCAGTGGGTAGCTGGAGGTAAAGGATTGTAATGTAAAAGAATAATTTTCTGATCCTGCTCTCAAGACCACTGACAAGGAGTAGCAAGGGCAGTTCAAGGGTACCAAATGCAAGCCAGACCAAGTGCGATGTAGGGTTACCACACATACTAACACTCATGTGCTTGGTTTCTGCTCTTCATGCAGGGGTGTAGCTTTGGGGGAGGTGTTTGGGGGTCACATCCCCCCAAAAATATATTCTTGGCTTGGTAATTAGATCTGGGGGCCCTGAATCGGCTCTACTATGTCTGTGTTGTTTTATCTTGACATCCCGATATCACTAAGAGGTTTTAATTTGTTCATTTTTAAGATCAGGAACTTAAAAGTATTTAGGCCCAGGTTTATAAAGATTTAGCGTTGGGGGTGCGTTACTTTTTTGAAGCAGCGTAAATCCTTTTTGGTATTTACTAAGCCAGGCAAAGTTAATTTGTGTGACTTTTAAGAAAAAGTAACACAACACAGTGTAAAAGCACTGCTACGTGTTACTTTGTGCCTGGTATGTGTCCCATAGGCGGTGCAGGGGCGTTCCCATGCATCCACCCATGGATTTTGACACAAACCCATATTTACAAAGAGTTGACGACAAAATGGTGCACATGCCTGAGGTTGGCGTAACTAGGAGAAATATCTTTATTTATCCTTGTTATTTCCTCTTTGCATGTGTGCTGCATTCTGCAGCACACAAACATAGAGGATAAAACCACCAAAGATCATTTTTGTGTACCCGTTCGTGCACAAAAAATATCCTGACCCTAACAAAGATGCCCTTGCACAATGGCACAAAGGTGCCTCCACTGGCGCAAGGCAGCCCAAAGTGCACCAGCGTGTGGAGTGAGCAGAACTGTGCCTTTTCTTTGAAGATATGGCTCAGTTCTGCCCTCTTCAGGTGATGCAAAGCAGTGCAGCAACTTTTCTCGTTGCGCTGCATTGCTCCACTTCTTTGTAAATACGTCTCTTAGAAACACGTCTCTTACCAAAAAAGTGCCAAATCTGCACCCATAGCGGTACTCCTTGAATGGATGCAAATTCACTACCTTTTAGAATTGACAAACATTGGCAGTAGTAAGCTTGGAGAGCTACGCCAGTCTCAGGTTTCCAGGCACACTACTGGCAGTTAAACACCCAAAAGGTGATGTGACAAATACTTACAAATAGTCAAACCACTGGCAATGCCTTGGGCTAGCATTACAAACCACGTTTTTTCTGCTACTATATAGAGTGGCTGATCTAGGCTTTAGCGGATGGAGTAAAGGCAGACAGGGTGGGGGAGGCCTTTCTGCCTTTACTCTGCCTGCCAAATTTAGAAATGTTCGCCAGCCCAGCAGAGATCTCTATACATTGGCAAGAACCACTGTCACGATGGCTTCTGTCAATGTAGGAAACGTTTAACGGACAGCTCCATCAAACATGACTGGACAGCTGGCTGTCAAACTTTTCCAAAGCCTTTTTTCAAAAACACCCCTCCCCCCCAAGGCAGGAGTTTGTTTCTGAAAAGTAAAAAAAAACTAATAACCTCCACACCAGTTTTCTCCCATGATGTGGGGGGTCATTTTTCTTGTTTTAATGTCCCTCATCATTAGGATATATCTGAAGGTGACGGACAGTAAAAAAAAAAAGACATCTGACTGTCCACAGTAAATAGTGCGGAAGGTCGGATGGCTTACTACCGATGGCTCCTACTTTGTTGGACTTTTAAAGGAAGTTTTACACTGACAGAGTACATTTTAGCATGAAACCTTTGGTCCGCCCAACTCAAAATCGGGCTGGCAGACCTTGAGTTTGGAGAACAGAGGAGACTGCCACCTTAGCAATCGAGTACCTGTCCGCCAAACTCTAAATCAGCCCCAGAGGCCCACCTAACGCAAATCAGTATCGACCCAGCTCCTCATAGGAGTATCCATGCCTAAACCTGGGGACCTCCAAAATTCACCCTGTGGCCCCCTACTTATTTAGCTGTGAAAATTGATATTTACACCCACCAAATCTCACTGACTAAGCTGTGCCCCTGTGTTCATGCATGTAATTATAGCAGATCTCTCCAAAGATGATTGTGTTTCAGGCTATATGACTTTCCAAGCATTTCAAAGACAAGACTATTTTGTGAGAGTTGGACGATGACGTGCCGCAGAACAAATATTAAACATTTTATTGGTTGGAGAGCTTGTACATAGGCAACCTCCCCTGACAGCAAGAGAGTTGTCTATTATAGAATCATATTCTGTGAATACCATCAAAGAATTGGGTGCTGGAAAACAGAGAAAGAACAAAAGAAAAACCAAAGACGAGCTACTGTACTATTTGCAGTCAGTTTTGCAAGGCTTCCTTTTGAGGAGGGAATGGTCTAATACCTTGTAAATGTCATCTAGTATACTCAGGGCGACTGGAATTATGCGATTGTGCGGCTGCTGCGGTTTCCGCATAATTAAGGGTCTGCCGCATTTGCCACATAATCCATAATCTGCAGATGTTGTTTAACAAGACAAATTGTTGCTAGCTCGATTGGTTCGAAGTTGCTAAAAACGCAGCGAGACGTGTTGCCACGCAGTGGAAGGCTCTTTGCAAATGTTTATAACCAATATGGAGTGCACCACAAATAGTCAAACAAAAAGTCTCTGTCCATCCATTTCTGGTTATAGATTGAAAACTTTATTCTTCTTTTTCCGTTAAAAAACAACAGCCAGACAGCCGACTAGCGTTTAGTCCAGATATATGGACTTCATCAGGGCTTAAAAATATGTCGTTTGTCAGCAAAGATAATCAGTCAGATATGAAACACGCTGAAGTAATGATACAGACTATGTATCAGTTTGTTTAGCAGCTGCACCTATTTGGTCCAGGGTCAGTTCCAAAATATCAACGGCTCCTGTGCCGCGAACCGCTCTATCAGCGTCCTGTTCGAATATCCCCGTTCGTATTCAAAAGAAAGAGAAAATGTTGACTGGTCACAAGTCTGTTGCTTATTGCTGTTTGTGGGTGTTAAACTGGTACTAATTAGGAGCAACCTATGCCCAGATAGGGTAAACAAGTGTTAAAATGGCAAAATAATGAAGTAATACTATCAGAAAATGTGCCGTATTACGCTGCCCAATTTGCCTTTCCTTGCCACATAATTTAGTCAACCCTGCCCCTAATTTGGCCCTCCACGGCTGCTTATTTACAGTGACCTCTTATTCTGTAAATAACAGATGTGCTTATAGTGTGTAATTTTCTACCAATTTTCCAAAACCTCCTTTAGGGGTAGAAGGGAATCTCAAATATCTTGTAAAAGATGCTTTTCGAGTCCTCAGGTTCTCGTAGCTAGTATGTACAAATTGCCATATATTGTCCCGTAAACTGAAACGTGACGCTCCACATTGCACTAGGCCTTTTGGCTCAATGCGTATTAAAATAGAAAGTTTGCAATTTATTGTGATAAAATTCATTGAGGGAGAGCCCCAAACCCAGGTTAGTGATACTAAATCCTGTCATGCTGAGGGACATTTTCCTGACTCAGTGTGCATTAAAATCCAGTGTTCACCACACCTACGGGCCAATTTACAAGAATGTCTCACGGTGCAGAGCAGCAAGTCACCTTGCTGAGCTGCGTGACAAGGAAAGGGCTGGAAGGTGCTGTATTTAAGGCAATACGGCACATTCCTGACTTTTCTCCTGCTCTGGCACTCTTCTAGCACACAAGGTGCAAGAGTGCCTGCATTGCATGCAGGACTGTTTTTGTGCAGGAAGGTAAACAATCCTGAGAGGCGTATTCCTCTTTCCATGTCTGCTCCAGAACGCAGCACACATAGAAAGAGGAAGGAACAGGGAGAAATAAAGATATTTCTCCTCGTTACGCATCACCTGAGAAGGCGGATCTTTTTGGCGCGTTTCCAGGTCGACCAGTTCTGCTAAATCTGGGAATGTGTCAAAAAACCTGGGAACACCCACGCAACACCCATGGAACGCCCACGCAACACCCATGGAACGCCCACGCTCCACCCATGGAGCACCCACGCAACACCCATGGAACGCCCACGCTCCATCCATGGAACACCCACGCTCCACCCATGGAGCACCCACGCTCCACCCATGGAGCACCCACGCTCCACCCATGGAGCACCCACGCTCCACCCATGGAACACCCACGCTCCACCCATGGAACACCCACGCTCCACCCATGGAGCACCCACGCTCCACTCATGGAGCATCAACGCTCCACCCATGGAACACCCACGCTCCACCCATGGAACACCCACGCTCCACCCATGGAGCACCCACGCTCCACCCATGGAGCACCAACCCTCCACCCATGGAACGCCCACGCTCCACCCATGGAGCACCCACGCAACACCCATGGAACGCCCACGCTCCACCCATGGAACACCCACGCTCCACCCATGGAGCACCCACGCTCCACCCATGGTGCACCCAAGCTCCACCCATGGAGCACCCACGCTCCACCCATGGAACACCCACGCTCCACCCATGGAACACCCACGCTCCACCCACGCTCCACCCATGGAGCACCCACGCTCCACCCATGGAGCACCAACGCTCCACCCATGGAACACCCATGCAACACCCATGGAACGCCTTCCCAGGTCAGAGCAAGGCAACGCAGCGATTTGAACTGCGTAGCCTTACTCAAGATTTATAAAGCCACTCAGGGCCACACAAAGGGGCCTTACGTGGCTTCTTAAATGAGGTTTGCGTCGCTCTTGCACCATGCTGCATGGTGCAAGAGCGACGCAAAGGGGCCTAGCGTGGCTTCTTAAATGAGGTTTGCGTCGCTCTTGCACCATGATGCAAGAGCGACACAAACGGGCCTAGCGTGGCTTCTTAAATGAGGCTTGCGTCGCTCTTGCATGGTGCAAGAGCGACGCAAACGAGCCTAGCGTGGCTTTAAATGAGGTTTGCGTGCGCTCTTGCACCATGCTGCATGGTGCAAGAGCGACGCAAACAGGCTCATAAATAGGCCCCCTATTCCAGAGGAATGACTCCCCAGGTTATGCATTGCACGACAACAGTGAAGGGAGCCCCCACACTAGTGATTTTTCACGGGGCTCTGATAATGCCTCCTTGCCCACTATTCATCAAAGTGACAGCCCCCCGAAGCCTGAATCTACTTACGCCCGTGATGCGTCTTCGGATACGCCATGGAGAGGTGAGTGGGGAGGGCTCCAAGCAGCTGGCTCCGACTCGTTCCACCTGCGCATGAGCAGGCAGGAGTCACTGACTGCAATCCTATGGCTAACAGGTGAGGGCTGTGGTCCGACGGCATCCTTTGAGGCAGTGCTTTAAATGGGCCGGTACTCACTGTTACTGAGTACCGGCACTTCTCAGTGTTCTCCTCTTGAGTAACAAAACTTCTCCTTGTGTCAAGAGAGTACTGGTACTCCTATGGGCAAGTTGGGGTCAGGCTCTGGGGTACGTGCAGCACCAGAGTTGCTGAATAGAAAGCTTTCACATGGAGGGTGCCTGTGAGGTGCTCTAACCGTCCGTGGCCAGTGTATTCCAGCGCTAGGTTGTTACTCTAGCCTTACACTCTAATTGACAGCACGACAGGTATAAGGAGATGTGGCCTGATGGCTAGAGCTCCCGATATTGGAATTATTCTACCGTCAGTTAGAGTGTAAGGCTGCAGCACTGGAATGCAGTCGCCATTGACTGTCAAAGGGCCTAACGCCCTACGGCCAAGTTGGGCTCATATGCAATGTTCAATTGACACTCTTTTGCTTTTATATATAGCTCAAAATTGGCATTAAAGCGCTTTACATGAGAAGCACAAGTTTTATATTAACGCATACATTCTTGTTTTTATGGCACGGGGAGGTGAAATCCCAGCATCAGCTCAACATCCTGTGATTCTGGGCAACTCACTTAATCAGCCCTGCCAAGTACCATGCATCAGGCCTTAGACTAACGCAATTCAGTGTGGTAGTCTGCATCACTACACTGAGATGCAATGTCACGCATTATAGCGCCTCAGCTGTCAATCGCTGGAGGCAGCTATAATAATGCATGTAGGAAGGTGGAATCTGACTGCATGGTTGCCCCCACTTTTTTCCTGGTGTTTTGCTGGTTTTCGACTTAGTTTGGCTGGGATCCTGCTATTCAGGACCCCAGCCTATCTGCTTTCCCCTTTAAATTGATTGCATGTACTTTAGGTACACTCCAGATTGGATTCTGGGGTACCCTTATAAGTCCCTAGTATATCGTATACTATGTACCCAGGGCATAGGTACCCCAGAGGCCTCCCAGGGGCTGCAGCATGTATTATGCCACCCCTGAGAGGCCATTCAAACTGACACCACAGGTCTGCTACTGCAGCCTGTGTAAGGTGGTCATGCACCCCTTACTTCGATATAGGTTCACTATATCTATCCTGATCACTGCACATATAAGCCTATCAGTCACCCCTATGGCAGGCCTTATCAATCCTGAAGGCAGGGTGCTGGGTTTTATGTGAGAGGGTGCCCATGCATGAGCAGAGCCCCTCTGCAGCCTTCGGAACCACTGTTCCGGGGTTGTCTGTGATGCAGCCAACCATATACTCTTAAGTGAGGGAGGCCTGGACAATAGGTTTCCTGTCACAGGGAGGTGTGACCACCTCCCAGACAGGCTTTAGTGTATTGGGGCTGGGTGGGTGCACTCTGAGAGTGCTTCGAAGTCTGCACTGGGGGCACATTTGGTGTCCCTGTGCATAGTCCAGCTCAAACCGGTTGCAGGGGCTACCAGCCCCTGCTCTGGCGCAGCAAACTGGACAAAGGAAATGGGTGTAGTCACCCCTCTTTCCTGACCCTCCCATAGGTGGGTCCCCAGAGTTTGTCCCACCCCTTCCTTGGGTATAAAGTAGGAACCCCTGACTACAGGACTTTAGATTACACCTGGACTAAACTCTGCTACAGAAACCAAGTACTTCGACGATCTACACTACGCTGGATGACTGAAGAATCTCCCTTGGAGTAAAGGAGTTACTCTCCTGCAAGGCAGGCACCTTAAACGCATCTGACCAGTTTGCATCTCCGAAGCTCCCAAGGACTCCGGAGAATATTGCACACAGGAGGTGGGTTCCCAAGGTCTCTGAGGTCGATCTGTGCCCACAGCAAGTCTGAGGCCCGTATCCCTCGTGGTGACCGTGCAACCCGAACCCCTGGACACCGCGTCTATTTGCAGAAGCATCAGCTTTCCGGTGACCCCTGAGGCTGAGCTTTGGGTTACTTGTATCCCTGACCCCGAGCAGTAATTACACCGAAGATTGCTGGCCTACACTCAACAAGTGTTCCGTGGGCCGCCATTTTGTGATTCCTCTTGAGGTCCCTTCGCGATCCCTGGTCCGTTGACCTGTGGGTCCCTAAGAAGGCAACTCTAACTTTCAATGGGCTTCCCTGGTTGCTCCAGACGTTCCCTGACTCTTCATTGCTTGGGGAGTCCCCAGGACCTTGCTGGTCCTCACAGAAGCATCATTACCCTGACCGCGTGGGTTGCAGTTGCCAAGGCTTGTTGGTCTCCAATCCGGCAACTGACCCCTCAGCAATCAACATCCTTTGTGGGACAGCTCGCCTGTGGAATCTGGTCATCGTCGATGTTTCCTGGTCCCCGTGGCTGCAGAGTCAAGCTTCACCTCTTTGCACCTGAAGCACCCGACATCGGTGGGCATTTGATTGCACCGCTCCTGGTCACGTGAAGTGACCCAGACTTTGTCCCCTCTGCTTTCAGGTTCTTCACATCTTTGATCCAGGCTTGAATCACACCGGACACTTTTCTTCTCCACGGCAGCAGCTCTTCTTCGCAACACGCCATAGAAAACGACGAGGGTTTCCGACACCACTTGACCCCTATGCACCCGGCTTCCCTGGGCTAGGTAACACGGGTACCTCGGTACTTACAAGGGTGCTGACCTCTGAACCTTCTAAGTTTAGCTGGGTTTGCTTGAAGTCCTCTCCGAAGTGTCCTTAAACTCTAAATTTCCAACCGCGACTTTCCCATAGAGTTGTACGGAGCTCGCGTCTGTGTTCCCACACTGCACCCGTCCTCCGTGGGTCCCCTGTGTCACTACCTTGGGTGGTTCCTTGGGGTCCCAGTGATTCTACGTGCTCTAGGCACTGTTTCTAGTCAAGTCGTGGTTCTTATACCACTTTCTTAGTATATGGTTTGGTCCCCCCCTGGAGCCCACTGTGTATTGTGCTATTTACTGTCGTTCTAGTGATTTAATATTGTGTGCTTTGTTCTCTAATCTCATAAAGAGGTTAGTAGAGAGTGTTTAGTAATAAATACATATATTTTATATATACCTGGTGTGGTTCTCCTTTCATTTGGTCATTCAAGAGGTTATATACTGGTAAAACAAGCTGCTTTACATTCCTTCAAGACTTAGCCTGAAGGCTGCTCTCCATAGCTACCACTAGGATAGCTTTCTATAAATGTTGTCTTTAACCTAATCATCAATAAGGGTCGTTTGGACTGGTGCAAGGTGCCCACTTTAATTAGTGGACAGCATATACCAGGCCAACTTCTCACAATGCACCATACAGCTGTAGTGGCAGCTTGGTGCACGCTGCCCCCGGAAGGCTTAGGGGCTCTGGCTCAGTTGCGAGGGCTCAGCCTGCACAGTGCCACAATGCTACAATAAAACACTGTTAAAATGCCGACACGCCACAAGTGCTTTCTTCAAAGTCCCAAAAACCCTGGAATGAACCGGGCACCTGCTCAAAGCTAAAAACCTTTTAACATTATGATGTGCACTAAAGTATAGGGATAGAAGTACCCAAATAACGCATGCAAAACTGGGGGAGATAACGCTTTAATCATTTCTGTGCACGCTCCAAGTTACGCACACTTGAAGTCTATTGTCGGAGAATGACCAATATGCCAATTGTAAGCATGTCGCTATCAGCTACTGTGAAGGATACAGTCTAATACAGTTGCAGTTGCCTAATGGACCCAGAATCTATACCATGGTAAGATGGCTTCAGAAAGTCCCAAGACAACCAGGATGCTTCAGTCTAAGATGGCCATCATATCTACACGCAGGGTTTTCCTCAGAACGTCGCCTAGGTCTAACGCCTCGCCAGTATGGTGGTGCCCTAGTAGCAAGCTGGCTGGGCTCAAGAGGGCATGCCCGTGGCACCGTTGGGTAGCCTCTGGAAGGTGGAGTTGTGCAAGCCTGGCGGCTGGCGAGAGCACTGCGAAGGTGACGTGGGCAGGTCTTATACTCCAGAAATGAAGATGCCTCAGCCACACAAAATATTGGGACCTCTGATTTTGCAGGTGTGAAGCAGAACCTGAGGTCAGGGAGACCGGTCCCACAACGGGAGACAAATGACTCCTGCAAGCACCTACGATCAGGCTCGTCTTCCTCAACAAGAGGGAGACAGGGCCATGAGGGTATTTGGGGGTCTCAAATCCTTAAACCTATCAGACGAAGGAAGAGTCATGGAGGAAGCCTGACGTCGGGGACTGTTACCTTTGCAGGGGGGAGCCAGGATTCTGGTCAGTACAGAACGGCAAGGGCCTCGGCGACAGGGACATCAGACATCCAGAGTCCATATTGGAAGGACTACGTTACGAAAAAGCGTTGCCTGGCGACAGACGACTGACGTAAGTTTGTTTTCTAACAAGATGCACTTAACACCCGAGTCTGCACCATATCCCTTTGTAATACAAACTATCTGCATTGAGCAACAGCAACCCTGGCTCCATCAGAAAGTGTCACTCATAGTCGACATAGAAATGTCACTCATAATTATACTGAAATGATGGACATGTCACACATAACAATCTGAAACCTTGGCAGCTAGGCTTAATCTCACTGTGCCATAAGACAAAACAGTGTGCTTTCATGTAAAACATCTGCTTCTCGTGTAAAAAGATAGAATGCTCTGCTATATTAAACTGCAACAAATGCCAATGACGCCCTCCATTTATTCACCGAGCTTGGCCGAAGGGCGCTTGGGGCTTTGCATTAAAGAAGAAAAAGCTGGTATTTTTAAATGCTTGCCTGGAAGCCACGCCCCCAGGCACGCCCCTACCAGATCTCAAGACTCACCCCATCAATTGGGTGAGTACCGGCACTTCTCTTTATCCCTTTAAAGCACTGCTTTGAGGCATCCGGAGCCTGGAGCCTGCTCTGCAGGATGGTGCCCTCGTCGCCACTGTTGTGAGCAGGATTGGATTGGGATTAAAAATCGGCCCGGGCACGCTAAAAAAAAGTGGCCCACATTTGCATATTGCTTTTCCGCAAAACACTGCTTCGGCGACATTTTATAAAAAAAAGGGGGGGGGGGGGTTTTAAAAATGCACGGATTAGTTTACACTGGTGAAACACACCTGAAAACAAGTGAGGCCACGTTTGCTTAGGCCGCCTGCCCCCGCTCAGTATGCATATATTAATGGGCCGGCTCAGCGAGAGAAAGGGAGTGACACCTCTGCCGTTGATAAAAGGGAGGTAACGGACGCCCATCTACCTCCAGAAAGGCCACTGAGGCACCCACTTGGCCGCTGGCGGCATCGAACAACGCAGAAACCGCCCAAATCGGCCCCCCAAGCTGCTCAAAAAAGCAGCCCACAGCTGGAGCTCGGACACCGGCCCCTTGGGCATTGCCCGAGTGCCCGCGTTACCAATCCGGCGGTGGTTGTGAGGTGAGGCACAGGCTGGACAGAGAGGGTCCATTGCCACTGTCCCCGAGCGCGCCAGAGCCCGGGTGCAACGCCGGGAATTGTAGATGCGTAGCCGACGGGAGCACATGTCAGGTGACCGAGCATCTGCATAGCGCAAAACAAGCGCCAAGAAGCCAGCCGTGCCCCCAGCAATAAGGGTTTAAATACAGCACTCGCATCTGCTTCTGCTGCTGTGAGAGGAAGTGAGTAACTATAGGTCAACATTGCCACCTTGTGGCCATGTATCAGATCAACTAATTGGAGGAAGAAAGCTTTTTTTTGCCTGTCGCAAACGACCCCTTTCCGACTGCAAAAAAGCCTTTTTACATGTACCAAACCCTATTTTGCGTTTCGGTAACCTATTACCGAATTGCAAAAGGAGTTAGCAATTCGGTATTAGGAAGAGGAGTGTTAAGGACGTCCATTCCTAATAGCGACTCGACTAGAATGCAAAACATTCGCATTTTACCACCAACTACAGGTTGGTGGTAACCCATTCACAAATGGGAAGGAGTCTCCAAGGGACCCCGTCCTCTTTGTGAAATTATTCGAAAATGTTTTTTAAGACCACTGCCTACCCTTAAAAAATGAAAAGAAAACTTTTCATTATTGTTATTTAAACAGCATTTAAAAAAAAAAAGTTGCTTTAGTTAAAAGCAAATACAGACATGGTGGTCTGCTGTCCCCAACAGGCCACCATCCCTGTGTTTTTTAGCGATTCCCAAAGAGATGGAAATTGCAACTTACCTCATGAATTTTAATGAGGTAGGTCAACTGCAACCCACCGGGAATCGCACACAGTGTTAAACACACTGTAGTACATAGCTGTTGGCAATTTCCTAATAGCGAATCACAAAAAGTCGCAATTAGGAACTCACAAAATGTAGCGTCGCACATGTGGCCCCAGGTCACTTCCCTCCAGGTGGATATTGTGGCCGGGATCAAGTACCCTACCGGAAAAGACTACAGCTAAAGGACACTGCGACAGCGACAAGTAAGATTAGGGAGTTTCAGTATTACGCGGAATGTCTTTCTGTGTGTTATCAGCATTAAGAATCCTCGTAGAGAAACAGAGCTTATGCTTATTGTAGGAAGGTGGAATCTGACTATATGGTTGCCCCCACTTTTTTTTTATGGTGTTTTGCTGGTTTATGACTTAGTTGGACTGGGATCCTGCTATTCAGGGCCCCAGTCTATCTGCTTTCTCTGTAAAAAGGTTTCCATGTGCCTTAGGCACATCACTGATTGGGATCTGGAGTGCCCTTATAAGTCCCTAGTATATGGTATACTATGTACCAAGGGCATAGGTACCTCAGAGGCCTGCCAGGGGCTGCAGCATGTATTATGCCACCCCTGGAAGGCCATCCAAACTGACACCACAGGTCTGCTACTGCAGCCTGGGTAAGGTGGTGCATGCACCCCTTACTGTGATATAGGTTACCTATATCACTAAATACATACACACATATAAACCTATAAGTCACTCCTAAGGCAGGCCTTATCAATCCTAAAGGCAGAGTGCATGGTTCCTATGTGAGAGGGTGCCCCTGCATGAGCAGGGCCCCTCTGCAGCGTTCGGAGACCATCTCTGATGCTGTTTGTAGTGCAGCCTGACCATATACTCTTAAGCGCATTATATCCTCGCGGTAAAATGCTAACTTTGGAATGGCTGCACCTAAACATGTCGTGTTTGGTGTCAAACATCTTGGAATACTACCCCCCGCCAATTCTGGCGGCGGGGTAGCATTCCACCCTTCTAGAGGAAAGACATGTTAACTCTGACTAACCCGGTAACTTCTCTCCAGAGCCCTGGCATCACAAAATGGATGCTGCTGCCACAGACACGAGTCTGGCCTCCTGCTGCTGGACGAAACTCCGGCAGGGGAGGCCTGGACAATAGGTTTCCTGTTGCAGGGAGGTGTGACCACCTCCCCAGACAGGATAATGTGTATTGGGGCTGGGCGGGAGCACCATCTGTGTGCTTTGAAGTCCTGCACTGGGGGCACATTTGGTGTCCCTGTGCATACCCCAGTTCAAACCGGATCAGGGGCTTGCAGCCCCTGCTTTGGCGCGAACTGGACAAAGGGAAAGGGGTGTAGCCACCCCTCTGCCCTGACCCACCCATAGGTGGGGCCACAGAGTAGTCCAACCCCTATCTTTAGTATAAAGATAGGAACCCAGTCCTTAGGACTTTAGATTATCCCTGGACGAAACTCTGAAACTGAATCCTGGACCTTCGACGCTCTACTCACGATTAGAGGACAGAAGAATCTCCCTTGGGGTCAAGGAGTGACTCCCCTGCTTGGCAGGCACCAAAGAAGCATCTGTCTGGTTCGCATTTCTGAAGCTCCCGTCGGACGCTGAAGTCATCGCATCACCAGAGGTGGATTCTCAGACTTCCCCGAGGCTACCCTGAGTCCCCAGCAAAGCTGAGGCCCGTGGCTATCGTGGGTGACTTGAGACCGTGACCCCTGGACACCGAGCACATTTGCAAGTGCATCCTCTTCTGGGTCTCCCAAGAAGTCGTGCTTTGGGCTCCGAGTAGCCCTAGCCTCCAGCACCACCTGCACCGAAGATCACTGGTCCCCACTCCACGAGTGTCCTGTAAGCCAGCTCCACGTGCGGCGTCACGAGGCTCCTTCGCGGTCGCTAGCCCGTTGGCTAGTAGCCCTTAACGAAGGCCAATCCTTTTCCTAACTTGGCATCCTGGTTGCTCCAGGCCTGCCCTCACTTACCCTCGCTGGGTGAGTTCCACAGACCTTGCTGGTCTGCACCATCGACGATCTACATCTTCACCGAGACTTGCCGTTGCCAAGGCTTGTTGGGTCCAATCCGGTCGCCGACACCTCAGCACTCGACAAACATCGTGTACCAGCCCGAATCCTGCTCCTGGTCGCCGACAACGCCTCCTGGACCTCGTGGCTGAAGAGTCAAGACGACCGTCAATGCACCTGAAGCACTCGACATCGGTGGGCATCTGTCCATCGCCTTCCTGGTCACTGGCTAGTGACCCAGACTCTGTCCCCTCTGCTTTCAGGTTCTTCAGAACTCCGATCCACTCTTGGATCCACCCGGACACTTTTCTCTTGGCCGCCAGCAGCACTTTGCAGCAGATCGCCATTCGAATCGACAGACGAAACCCGACCCCGAAAGGCACCTATGCACCCGGCTTCCCTGGGTGAGGTAACACAAGTACTCCGGAGCTCCCGTGGGTAGAGACTCTTCAAAGTCCTAGATCTCCAAGGGTTTTGTCCTAGTCCTCTTTTAAGTGTCCCTTTTCTCTAATTTCCCGATCCCGACTTTCTCCATAGAAGTCAACGGCGTATCGCGGTTGTGTATTTACACTGCACGCGTCTCCCGTGGGTCCCCTGTGTCACTACCTTGGGTGGTTCCTTGTGGTCCAAGCACTTCTAGAGGCTCTAGGCCTAGTGTCTAGTTCAGTCGTGGTTCGCATACCACTTTATTGGTATATGGTTTGGTACGCCCCTAGGGCCCAAACGTGTATTTGTGCTATTACTGTGATTTAATAACTTCTAACTTATGTACTTCGAACTCTAGCCTCATAAAGAGACTAGAGGGGTGTGTTTAGCAATAAATACATATATTTTGAATATATACCTGGTGTGGTGCTCTTTCATTTGGTCACTCAAGAGATTATAGACTGGTAAAACAAGCTGCTTTACATTCCTTCAAGACTTAGCCTGAAGGCTGCTCTCCATAGCTACCACTAGGATAGCTTTCAATAAGGTTGTCTTTAACCTATCTCCAATAAGGGGTTGTTTGGACTGGTGCAAGGTGCCCACTATAATTAGTGGACAGCATATGCCAGGCCAACTTCTCACATTGGTGTGCAGCGTGTGGGATTCCAGCTTGCTATTGTTTTACCAGATAATCTCAATTGAATTGATCAACTGAAAACCACTAAAGGTACCTAAGGTACATATAATTTAAGCTTAGAATACAGTAAGTTCTACTGAACTTAGAGTTGTGTGTTAAGGGATAGCACAACCCTTTCTACAACTCAAGAGAGTTTAGTAGGCCACACTAGAGTAGGTAGTGCATACACCACACCACACTAGTAATGTCTTTAAGGGCAGGATCCAAAGAATCCTTGCAGGAAGCCACTGAGCTTCCACCCTCCAAGTATGATACACTCCCATTCTTGGAATTGAGAGCTTTATGCAACTTGAGAAAAATAAGGACAGGCCAAAGCCCCACCACCCAACACCTCAAGGAGTTGTTGGTGGCTTATGACCTTAGTAGGCCCTTGGGGACTGAAGGGGTAGGAGCTGAGGGTGGGGCAGAAGATGAGGATGGGACCAGGGGTACCAGTACCCCCAGCCCCCTCTGAAACTGGCCAGGAGGGCGACAATGGCCCTGACCTGGATAATCCAACCCCTCCTGAGGAAGATGAAGAGGAGGATCAGAATGATGCTCCCTTTGTCCCCCAGGAAGGATTGTGAGTGTGCCCAGAAGGTCTAGATCTTCTTCTCAGGAGTCTAACCACTCTGGCACCTCAATAGGGAGCTCTGTCTCATCTCATAGGAGGGAATCCTCTCATGAGAGAAGAAAGAGGCTGATTCAATATGAGGAAGCTCAGCTTGAACTCAGAAGGAAGCAAGTAGCCTTAGACAGGGAGTCCCTGGATCTCCTTAGAGAGAAAAGAAAGTTGGGACTAGAGTCCCATGGTGGCAACAATATCCCTAGAGATAGGGACAGGTCTTATGACCATAGAAACCTAAACAAGATTGTCCCTCCCTACCAGAGTGGGGATGACATCCACAAATGGATAACTGCACTGGAGAGGGCCTGTAAAGTTCAGAAGGTCCCCCAGAGGCAGTGGGCAGCAATCTTGTGGCTCTCCTTTGCAGACAAAGGTAGAGACAAGCTCCTCACTGTAAGAGAAGAGGATGCTGACAATTACACAGTCTTGAAGAGTGCTCTGATAGATGGGTTTGGCCTAACCACTGAACAGTATAGGTTGAAGTTCAGAGACACCCAAAAGCTCAGACTCAAGACTGGGTTGATTTTGTAGATTGTGCTACAAAGGCTCTGGAAGGTTGGATACATGGCAACAAAGTGCATGACTTTTTAGGATTGTACAATTTGATTATGAGGAAGCAGATCCTTAATAATTGTCAAAACCAGCTTTTGCACCAGTATCTGGTGGACTCTGATCTGACCTCTCCCCAAGAATTGGGAAAGAAGGCAGACAAATGGGTCAGAACCAGAGTAAAAACTAGAAATCAGGGTGGTGACCAGAAGAAAGATTCTACTAAGTCCCAAGAGAAAGGTGGGGATAAATCTAAGGATAAGTCCCCTACAGGGCCCCAAAATTCCTCTTCTGGGGGTGGGTCCCAAACTCCTTCCTCTCCTGAAAAGAAACCATATTGCCATGTCTGTAAAAAGCCTGGGCACTGGAAAACTGATCCCAGTTGCCCCAGGATTGGCAATAAAGAAAATGTTCCTCCCACAACTACTACCACCCCTCCTGGTACTACCAGTAGTAATCCTCCAGTTGGGAGTAGTGCACCCAAAAAGTTAGGTGCTTTTGCAAGAGGAACAGAGGTGGGCCCTAGTTTAGACAGGGACCCCTCAACAGACTCCTCTGACTCTGATGGTGGTATAGGATTTGCCACCTTTACCATGGGTCCCATAGCATTGGGCAGGTACAGATTGGAGCCAATAATTAATGGTCAGAAAGCTGTGGCATTTAGGGACACAGGGGCTAGTGTCACCATGGTGGCAGGGAAACTAGTCCCCCTCACCAGCTTTTACCTGAGTTTAAATACCAGGTGACCAACATTGATGGTGTCAGAACAGATCACCCCATGGCCATAGTCAATCTCAGCTGGGAGGGGGTCACAGGCCCAAAGAGAGTGGCAGTGTCCCCAACCTTACCTGTAGATTGCCTGATGGGCAATGATCTGGAGATTTCAGCCTGGGCTGAAGTTGAACACCAAACCCATCTCAGGATGCTGGGCGTCCCTGTAAAGGTTAGTGGGGCTGTGATGGCCACAGCCCCAGCCCAAGAATTTGGAGAGATGGAGCCTGGAAGAATGGCCCACTCTCCCCCAAAAGAGAGCACAAGGGTTGAAGAAAAGTCTTCTTCCCTCCAGACAGTAGGTAAGGGTCAGCCTCCTCAGGGAACTGACCCTACCCCTAGTGAAGGAACTGCCCCAGAGGTAGTCAGGCCTGGCCTGGCCACACCCCTGATGGCAGAGGACCCTTCCAAGGTGGTACCCAGTCTGGAGCAGGTAACCTGCCCCTCTCTACCCTGCCTCAGCCAGCCCAGGGCTGCAGAGGTCAGGGAGGTCAGTGGACCCCCAGGGCCCCCTGTCCAGAGGAACCCCCATCAACAGATTAGGGGCACCCAGTCTAGTAGTCCTAGCCAGGTGAAAACTCCTCTACACACTGAGGGATCCCCCATGCCTTTATGTAGGGACCTCCCCCAGAAGGACTCTGGTAGGCAAGGGCAAACCTGGGACCTGAAGGTTCCAAACCTGCCCTGTCCCTCCAGTAGTCCATCCAAAGGGACCCAACCCCCAGCTGTAGGCAGCCAAAGGTTGACCCTTAGAGCAAAGTGCAACTCAGTCATGGAAAGACAGGCATACATGGTGACCAGTGATCTGAGGAAACTGAGGCCAACATTCCTAGGGCCTCACTTCCCTACTCAGACACCTCACCAGCCTTGTACTTTACCTAAGCACACCACAGGTAGTGATTCCCCATGGTGGAGACCCTCTTATACCCTTAGGGTGAGGGATTGCTTAGTGGACCATATGACAGGGGGCAACCATGCTAGTGCAGGTGCTTCCTTATATGACCACTTAGTCAATGAAGGCTCAACTGGCCAAGGTTAGCCTTATCTCCTTTCGTTTGGGGGGGTTATGTAGGAAGGTGGAATCTGACTATATGGTTGCCCCCACTTTTTTTATGGTGTTTTGCTGGTTTATGACTTAGTTGGACTGGGATCCTGCTATTCAGGGCCCCAGTCTATCTGCTTTCTCTGTAAAAGGTTTCCATGTGCCTTAGGCACATCACTGATTGGGATCTGGAGTGCCCTTATAAGTCCCTAGTATATGGTATACTATGTACCAAGGGCATAGGTACCTCAGAGGCCTGCCAGGGGCTGCAGCATGTATTATGCCACCCCTGGAAGGCCATCCAAACTGACACCACAGGTCTGCTACTGCAGCCTGGGTAAGGTGGTGCATGCACCCCTTACTGTGATATAGGTTACCTATATCACTAAATACATACACACATATAAACCTATAAGTCACTCCTAAGGCAGGCCTTATCAATCCTAAAGGCAGAGTGCATGGTTCCTATGTGAGAGGGTGCCCCTGCATGAGCAGGGCCCCTCTGCAGCGTTCGGAGACCATCTCTGATGCTGTTTGTAGTGCAGCCTGACCATATACTCTTAAGCGCATTATATCCTCGCGGTAAAATGCTAACTTTGGAATGGCTGCACCTAAACATGTCGTGTTTGGTGTCAAACATCTTGGAATACTACCCCCCGCCAATTCTGGCGGCGGGGGTAGCATTCCACCCTTCTAGAGGGAAAGACATGTTAACTCTGACTAACCCGGTAACTTCTCTCCAGAGCCCTGGCATCACAAAATGGATGCTGCTGCCACAGACACGAGTCTGGCCTCCTGCTGCTGGATGAAACTCCGGCAGGGGAGGCCTGGACAATAGGTTTCCTGTTGCAGGGAGGTGTGACCACCTCCCCAGACAGGATAATGTGTATTGGGGCTGGGCGGGAGCACCATCTGTGTGCTTTGAAGTCCTGCACTGGGGGCACATTTGGTGTCCCTGTGCATACCCCAGTTCAAACCGGATCAGGGGCTTGCAGCCCCTGCTTTGGCGCGAACTGGACAAAGGAAAGGGGTGTAGCCACCCCTCTGCCCTGACCCACCCATAGGTGGGGCCACAGAGTAGTCCAACCCCTATCTTTAGTATAAAGATAGGAACCCAGTCCTTAGGACTTTAGATTATCCCTGGACGAAACTCTGAAACTGAATCCTGGACCTTCGACGCTCTACTCACGATTAGAGGACAGAAGAATCTCCCTTGGGGTCAAGGAGTGACTCCCCTGCTTGGCAGGCACCAAAGAAGCATCTGTCTGGTTCGCATTTCTGAAGCTCCCGTCGGACGCCGAAGTCATCGCATCACCAGAGGTGGATTCTCAGACTTCCCGAGGCTACCCTGAGTCCCCAGCAAAGCTGAGGCCCGTGGCTATCGTGGGTGACTTGAGACCGTGACCCCTGGACACCAAGCACATTTGCAAGTGCATCCTCTTCTGGGTCTCCCAAGAAGTCGTGCTTTGGGCTCCGAGTAGCCCTAGCCTCCAGCACCACCTGCACCGAAGATCACTGGCCCCCACTCCACGAGTGTCCTGTAAGCCAGCTCCACGTGCGGCGTCACGAGGCTCCTTCGCGGTCGCTAGCCCGTTGGCTAGTAGCCCTTAACGAAGGCCAATCTTTTCCTAACTTGGCATCCTGGTTGCTCCAGGCCTGCCCTCACTTACCCTCGCTGGGTGAGTTCCACAGACCTTGCTGGTCTGCACCATCGACGATCTTCCT
The DNA here is from genome assembly GCA_963921515.1 of Calotriton arnoldi. Taxonomy (NCBI): domain Eukaryota; kingdom Metazoa; phylum Chordata; class Amphibia; order Caudata; family Salamandridae; genus Calotriton; species Calotriton arnoldi. Next base: position 731,616 of record CAWUFW010004571.1, on the reverse strand, counting down.
CTGCATCGAGACTTGCCGTTGCCAAGGCTTGTTGGGTCCAATCCGGTCGCCGACACCTCAGCACTCGACAGACATCGTGTACCAGCCCGAATCCTGCTCTTGGTCGCCGACAACGCCTCCTGGACCTCGTGGCTGAAGAGTCAAGATGACCATCAACGCACCTGAAGCACTCGACATCGGTGGGCATCTGTCCATCGCCTTCCTGGTCACTGGCTAGTGACCCAGACTCTGTCCCCTCTGCTTTCAGGTTCTTCAGAACTCCGATCCACTCTTGGATCCACCCGGACACTTTTCTCTTGGCCGCCAGCAGCACTTTGCAGCAGATCGCCATTCGAATCGACGACGAAACCCGACCCCGAAAGGCACCTATGCACCCGGCTTCCCTGGGTGAGGTAACACGAGTACTCCGGTGCTCCCGTGGGTAGAGACTCTTCAAAGTCCTAGATCTCCAAGGGTTTTGTCCTAGTCCTCTTTTAAGTGTCCCTTTTCTCTAATTTCCCGATCCCGACTTTCTCCATAGAAGTCAACGGCGTATCGCGGTTGTGTATTTACACTGCACGCGTCTCCCGTGGGTCCCCTGTGTCACTACCTTGGGTGGTTCCTTGTGGTCCAAGCACTTCTAGAGGCTCTAGGCCTAGTGTCTAGTTCAGTCGTGGTTCGCATACCACTTTATTGGTATATGGTTTGGTACGCCCCTAGGGCCCAAACGTGTATTTGTGCTATTACTGTGATTTAATAACTTCTAACTTATGTACTTGAACTCTAGCCTCATAAAGAGACTAGAGGGGTGTGTTTAGCAATAAATACATATATTTTGAATATATACCTGGTGTGGTGCTCTTTCATTTGGTCACTCAAGAGATTATAGACTGGTAAAACAAGCTGCTTTACATTCCTTCAAGACTTAGCCTGAAGGCTGCTCTCCATAGCTACCACTAGGATAGCTTTCAATAAGGTTGTCTTTAACCTATCTCCAATAAGGGGTTGTTTGGACTGGTGCAAGGTGCCCACTATAATTAGTGGACAGCATATGCCAGGCCAACTTGTCACACTTATGACCTCTAAGTTCCCTAATAAATGCTGCTCACAGGGTGCCTGGGAGACCGGAAGTAATGAGTCCCTCTTTTGTCTCTCCTATTCTAGTGCGTCTTCTTCAGGTCTGTGAGCTGGCTGAAACTGGAAGCAAGTTTGTTCCAAAACAGGATGTAAAAAAAGCTGATCTTCATGGCCCTGGGAGGATCCGGCTGAAACAGGCCTTGAAATTTACTGACACGTGACTATTGATAGAACAGTTCCATAGTATCTCTGGGGGATTCAACGATACTCAAGGACTCTCTCAAGATTGCCTTTCTCACATTTCTTCGGTGGTGGATGGGAGAGAAGAAAAAGAGGCAGAAGAAACATGAGAATCACATAAAGTGTGCCCTCCAACGCACACAGGATCTTAGTCCTCGGAACCAGAGTTGTTTGCCATGGAGCCCATACTTCCCCCTCTGGGTGGTCCTGCTCCAGTGATTCCACTGAACCCGGCCCCAGAGCCACATCAATCACCGTCGGTCTGTTACCATCCTTCCAGGATCCTTCTGCACCAGGGCTTCTTATCCTGAGCTCCTGACACTGGTTCACCCTTTCCAGAGGCTCTGAATCTAGGCTTGGGTCCAGCAGCATTTTTTAACCCAGTGTACTCTCTGTTTGCTCAGGCATCAATGGCACCCGGCGCACATACTCCATACAGCCTCCTGATGTTCACGCCAATGACTCCAATGTCACTCGACGCCGTCCCCTCAGCTCCAGAGCCAACTCCACACTCTTTTGATCTGGCACAATGTAACACAATGCCACAGCCACTTTTACTTTGGACGGCGAGCTTCCACCAGTCCCACCTCTGCCGCCACCTCTGGCACCTGACACGACACCAGAAGCACTGGTCCATGAATATGCTCCCCAGAACAGATCACACAGAGAGGCTCAACGGCTTAATGAAATGAAATGAAAAAACATTTATAAAGCGCGATAGCTACCCTGAGGCATCCCAGCGCTGTAGACAGACGCAGACAGAGGGAAAGGATCAGCGGTTAAAGGTGTTTGTTAAAAAGTAAGGTTTTTAAGAGTTTGCGGAAGGGTAGGAGATTACACAAGTGGAGGACTATAAGAGCAGGATAAACGGTCAACTCAGATCCTTTAGATCTTTACCCATATGGGGGTAATGGTGGGAATCACGTGCATGACCTCTGGGGCCTTTCTCAGCTAGTGACCTGGATTCTTCCCCAGAATTGGATATGGAACTCCCCACTTGCCCACCAATGCCGGAAGCGGTGTCATTGCACACAATAATGAAAAGGATGCTAAGGTCGTGGATCTACAACTACCAATGGAGGAGGCCAAGATTAATGTCCTCATGGAAGTCCTCTTACCATCAGTGCTGACTGCCAATGATGCCCTCTTAGACCCAGTCCTGGCAGCCTGGGACAAAGCAACTTCCGCCCCTGATGTCAACAGGCTTGTAGCATGCCGCTATCGACCTGCTCCATGTGACTTGCCCTTCCTATCAAACCACCCTTCACCTGAGAGTCTAGGCTTTGCGGCATCCTATTCATCAGGACAAGCGCAGACCTTCCCAATGGTCCCTCAGATAGAGGATCAGAGAATAGAAATGCCGGGAGTCCTGGAGAAAGAAGATGTTCTTGGCAGGAAGTATGGCTCTGAAATCCATCAACACCGACTGACTCCTTGCACACTACAACCATGCCCTATGGGATATGGCCCAGATGGTGGTGTCTCAAGTGGCCAAAGACATGAGAGGCCATTTCCAAAAGGTGATCCAGGATAAACAGAATGCTTCTCATAATATTATAAAATTAGAATTGGACACAGCTGACTCAGTGAGCAATAAAATCCAGTCTCCAAGCTCTAACACCAGCAACACTTGAGCTTGGGTCCGCATCTTGAACCTTACCTTTTTGAGGAAGAAGTCCAATTCCACCTCTCTGTGTCTCTGCACATCCCTGGTGAATAGAACAGAGGGTCCAACCTATCCTGGGTTTTTCTAATCCCCAAGTGTCATGCTAAGGGCTCTTCATGGGCCAGTATCAACAAGAAGTTCCTGTGCACTCATGGAAGCACTAGCCACTTGCTAGTCCCTGGCTCAGGATTTTCTGGTTCATTATATAGTAGGCCATCCTAGAGCCAACATAGTCTTTCCCGACCACTCCTTTGGTGACCTGTTCCTGCGATTCCTTCTGAACTACCACAAGTGTAGGGAACTCCTACTGTGCCTTACGCAAATCTTTTGGCAATATTAGCCCTCCTCAGCAGCTAGAAAATCCTGCAGCTCTGGAAGTGACCCTGACTCCAGCAACTGGTCAGCTTCAGGAGCCTCATTCTCCCCTCCATCTGGAACAGAAGTGATGACCTCCACGGCCACTGCCTTGCCTTCTCGAAGTCTGCCCTTTCCTGCAAACTACCTTGTCCTAGTCTTGCATTTCCAGAAGGAACCTAGTCCCACTCTGAGACTGATGTGCAGCTTGTGCTCTGGTCACCAAAGCTGAAGTTGTCCAAGCCATCAAGGCTTCTGGTCCTGGCACCAAGCCAGGAGCAATCAAATCATTACCCAAGAGACATCGAGCTACTTGTTTTTCCCTTCCACCGATCATGGCCGACTGGCCATTTATCTCAATGTCAACTCCAGACGAAGACGAATGAGAAGGCACAAAAACCAAAACAATCTCCTGTTCAAGAGTTCAGGCAAGTGTTCTGGCAAGCAGGTACTCCATGCCCTCTCCACTGACTACCAAACCTGTATCCCTGGTGCCAGGGAGTATCTCCTCAGGCCTAAGATACTTCCTCTTAGCCATAGTTCTTGGGGTTTTTGCGGATGGGGTGATGCTTCATCCTGACCTGGAGTTTCTGCCAAAAGTTGCTCCATTGCCTCATCTTGAACAAGAGATTGTTTTGGTTTTTGTGCCTTCCCCTTCGTCTTCTAATAAGGTCCTATTGCACTCTTAAGGTTTATATAGGGACCTGTATATGTATTTGAACAGGGTTTTAGGTAGGTGTGCAGGTCGGCAGAGGGTATTGTTTTGCAATTGGATATAATCCACTTTTGCCCTGGCGTATTCTTACGCTGGTGTTACTCTTTCTGAGGGGATTCAGGCCAGTCCACTCAATGTCTGGCTGCATCTTGGACTGAGGTGCCGGGGGTCCCTCTAGCTGATCTGTGTTGTTTGGTTACTTGAGCTTCTTCTCACACTTTTGTTCACCATTACCATTTACAGGATTTGGAGACTGAAGGGCCTTTTTGGGTGGTGGTGGTGGGGGAGGGGAGGGATGCTGGTTGCATCCTGATTTGAACTTGTTGTTGTTTACTATTAAAGTCAGTGGTGTCCGCAGCACTGGTGGCTTGTAGTGTCTTTTTTGAGATCTTAAGGCTGGTGCGCAGCTTTGGTTTCCTCTGCAATGATGATTGGATGCGCAAAGGGGTAGCGTCCCAATTAAGTTTAAAAAGTACGTTTATTAGTGATGAGTTACAATACAAGTAAATAATGCATTACAGTTCAAAGTAAGTATGCAATTGAAACTATTAAACATAATAAAATATTTAGGAAGGGAAAAGGATATACATGGTTTAGAATATCAACAGTCTGGTGGTTATATAGAAAATGTTATAACTTGTAGTAAAGAATACTAAGCAAAATAAGCCATTGTTGTTATCAATAATAGGAAGGTCAAGGAGGTTGCAAAACTTCTTGTTGATCAGAAGTGCGTGGAAAAGCCCGCTGTGCCTGTTTGTCTAAAACATTTGTAACAGGGGACTATAGACTTAAGCGTTTTAAAATAAGCGAAATAGGATGCCTGTAGGCAGTATCTTGACTATGACAAACTGCATACCACCATGCCTGGAAGATGATTTGGTGAGATCTCTCTAATTTCTTGTAATCTGCTGAAACGCAACTGCTTGTAACAAATGTAGTAATTGTAGGTTAAATGAATTTGTGCCCAATCATCAGATAAACTTCCTATGAAAATATTGATAATCGAGAAAGGTACCAAAGAATGAAAAATGATGTTAATCTGGGCCCAGACCTGTGTCCAAAAATCATGAACAATGGAGCATGTGAAAAGTAAATGTTTTAAGTCTGCACGTTCTGAAGAACATATCCAACATGTGTGAGGGAGTTCTGGGTAAAGTTGTGCAGGAGAAAGGAAGAGCCATGTGATGTCAAAATCATGTTCCCAGGATATCTCTGTATTCGTTTATCCCCTATCAGTAGTGAGAGCATGTAGAGGAGAATAGATTGCAGAAGCTTTGGGAGTCATGGATAGAAGAGTGCGCAGATGGTTACCAAAGATGAAACAGTACGAGAGCAAGATTGAAAATGGGCGTAAGCAGAGGAAAGAGCGTTTTGTATAATGAGAAACGTACACGTAAAAGAAAAGAGGAGGCCAAAAAGATTTTAAGCTTATGTAAATGATATGAGTGCCAGGGTGGAAAAGTTGATTGACCCAAATTAGGCCTTTATTTCTCCAGGATTTCCAATTGATAGGTTTGTTATTAATTTGGATGAATTTATTATGCCATATAGTAGAGCAAAGAAAAGTATGCGGCGCCTAGAGATCCCTGTAGGGATGATTCGTGAGCCTAACAAATGGAATTAATAAAATAATATGAAGGTCAGTAGGGGTCGAGGATAATATAGGTTCGAATAACTAACATAAATATTTAAGATTAGGATTAGAAATGGCTTGTGGCTTACGAGTAAATTTCAAATATTCTTGGAAAGAGAAGGGTGTTGGAGAGAGGATGTAGCCTAACGGCTAGAGTGGTCGACCTCAAAGCTGGGGAAATGTGTTTGAGTCTCAGCAACGACGCTCAACATCATGTGATTCTGGGCAAATCACTTAATCTCCCCGTGCCTAACAAAATGAATGTGTTCGTCTGTAATAAAACTGGTGCTCATGTGAAGCGCTCTGATACCTTCGGGTCAAGTTCGCGCTAAATAAAAAAAACTCAGAAAATCTCTTTTAATATCCACCCCTAGTGGACAATTAGTTAAGGCATCTGACATCCAATAAGCAGATTGTTGTAGTAAAAAACCTTATGGTGTGTGAGGAAATCAGGGAAGTTTACACCACCCACCGACTTAGGACATGTTAACTTTAGCACTGACGTTCAAGGTTTTTTCTTATTCCAGAAGAAAGAAAAAGTATGGAATTAATTTTCTTAAAAGCTTTAAGAGGTATAGGTCTCAGCATATTAGAAAAAGTATATAAAATAACAGGTACCAGCATCATTTTAATAGTGTCAAGACGCCCCCACCAAGAGAGGTGTAAAGGGTGCCATCTACTAGTTAGTGTAGTTAACTTATAAAGACATAGGGGCATATTACTAAGGGCCTTATCGCCGCTTTAGCGGCACTTTTTGCCGCTAAAGCGGCGATTTTTTTTCCGCCCTATTAGCAAGCTGTCGCTAACAGCTGTTAGCGACAGCTTTTAGGCGATAGCGACCGGGTTGGGTGCCACTTTGCATGCCAGCGATATTTATCGCTAATGACATGCAAAGTAGGCGTTCCCAACCTGGCAGCGACTGGAAATAGTCGCTAACATCGCTATCGCCTATTAGGGAGGCCAGCAAGGCGATAAAGAAACCAGCGCTAAACACTATTAGCGCTTGTTTTTCTACACCTGGTCCAAACCTGACTTAGCCATGTAATCCAATGGGAGGTGGATTACATGGCTAAATCCCCTTGCCCTATCAGCAAGCTATCGCCGGTCACAGTGCGATTATCGCTGGATTTCCAGCGATAATCGCACTGTTTTCCAGCGACAGCAGGGGTTTCTGTCGCATTGGAGATAAGCGTTGCTGATAGCACGCTATCTCCGCGATAGAAACCGGCGATAGCCAGCGATAATTATCCTAGCGCTAATTGCGCTTAGCGATAATTATCGCCGGTTATTGCTAATAGGCCCCATATTTCTATGTTCAGTGATATGGGCATTTTAATAGATTGAATAAACCACAAGCCAAGATATTTAATACGTTGAGGATTTCACCCTAACTGGATGCTAAAAAGTCATGTTTAAAAGTAAATTTAGTCAGGGGTAATATTTTGCATTGATCATTATTCAATTTGTAACCAGATACCGAAGCATATTATGAAACTTTGTGTAAAAAAGTCAGAATTGAGGATTGAGGTTGTGAGATGAATAACAAGGCATCATCAGCATGTGCTGCTAGTTTAACTTGTTTACTGTTGCAGGTATAACCCTGGAGGCCATGGTTCTGCCTTATTTTAAATAGAAAAGGCTCCAACGCCGAATTAAAAAGAAAAGGAGAAAGAGGACACCTTTGTGAACACCCCTGTCCAAGGTGAAGTATGAAGAAGTGAGGCCCTTTGCAAAAATGACTGCTCATGGGGAGGTGTACAGAAGGAAAAGCAAAGAGATATTTTTTGGGCCAAACCCAAACCATTTGATGGTATGAAAGATAAAAGGCCAATAAACTCGGTCAAAAATGTGAAGCTAGCATCCAAAAGGTGGGAATTGTTAAAACGCCAACATTTTGGTGAATTATATTTAGGGATTATATCTAAATTTATGATAACAGGGGCATGATAGGATATTAAGATACAGCTTATGTCTGCCAAATGTAAGGTTTGGGAAATATTAGGTGTAGGAAAGGAAGATCTTATGGTTACCCCCACTTTTTGCTTGATGTGATGTTGTTTTTGACTAGTCTGACTGGGATCCTGCTAATCAGGACCCCAGTCTATCTGCCTTCTCCCTAAACTGTTATGTTATGTACTTAGGTACACTCCAGATTGGATACTGGGGTACCCTTATCAGTCCCTAGTATATGGTACACCATGTACCCAGGGCATAGGTACCCCAGAGGTCTCCCATGGGCTGCAGCATGTATTATGCCACCCATGAGAGACCATTCAAAATGGAACTACAGGCCTGCCATTGCAGCCTGTGTAAGTTGGTGTATGCAATACTTACTTAAGATATAGGTTTACTATATCTAAGGGTCACTGCACTTAAAACCTATAAGTCACCCCTTTAGCAGGCCTTAACAATCCTGAAGGCAGGGTGCATGGTTCTCAGTGAGAGGGTGCCCCTGCAGGAGCAGGACTCCCATGCAGCCTACGGAGTCTATTCTCCCAGGTTGTCAGTGAAGCAGCCATATACTAATTTACAGGGGCATTGCTCAACCGCATGATGACCATCTCGAAAACGGCTGCAACCAACCCTATCGTGTTTGGTTTTAAACATGTTGGAATCATACCCCAACACCGGTAACCGGTGTGGGAGGTATGGTTCCACCCACCAGGAAGGCCCTTCATGGGGCCCTCAGTGTTCCCGGTACCAGCCTTCTTGCTCCGGACAGCACAAAATGGTTGCTGCCGACCAGAGACACATTTCTGCCCTCCTGCTGCTGAGCCAAGCTCGAGCAGGGGAAGGCAGAACAATAGGCATCCTGTCACAGGGAGGTGTGACCACCTCCCAGACAGGATTTAGTGTATTAGGCCTGGGAGGGTGCGCTTGCCAGTGTCTGAAAACCTGCAGGAGGGGCACATTTGGTGTCCCTGTGCATAGTCCAGTTCAAACCAGTCCTGGGAGCCGTTGGCTCCCGATCTGGCACGAAACTGGACAAAGGACATGGGAGTAACCTCCCCCCTGTCTAGACCCTCCCCTGGGATGGTCCCCTGAATCTTTCCAACCCTCTCCCGTGAGTGCTTAAGTGCTTACCTGGTTGTAGGACCTTAGATTCGTCGTGGACAAGATTCAGAACTGAAACCACTGCACTTCGACCGTCTGGGCACTCTGGACTTCGCTGGACTTCGTTTGGGCCTGACTCCGTCTCCCTCTCAGTCTGCTGCATCGTCTGTGTCTGTGGACCATACAGGATCTGTGTAGGACATGTGGAGCATCCAAGACACCTGAAGATAATCTCCCTTGGAGAGAAGGAGTCACTCCCCTGCATTCGCAGGCACCGCAACACTGCTGAGCGGTCTGCTGATCCCAAGCTCCTATGGACTCCGAAAGGTTCCGCAACACAGGAGGTGGGTTTCTATGTCCCTCGAGACCCGAGCATCCCTCTCACCGAGTTTGAGGCCAGTATCCCTCGTGGGGGCTGCAATACCAGAACCCCTGTGCACCGCGTACTTTTGCAAGTGCATGTGCTTTTTGGCAATCCTGTGACAAGCGCATTGGGCTCCAAGTAGCCACAACCTCTGGCAACTTTTCCCACAAAGATCTTCAACCACCTCGCACTGTGTGCTCTGTGGCCTGTTTTGTGAAGCTGCTCAATGTCCTCTCACGACTCCTGTGCCTCCGGCCTGTGGGTCCAATTGAGGGACATCTTTGTTTTCCTTGGGCTCCCCTGATTGCTCTGGGCTTGCCCTGACTCTGTTGTTTGTGGTGAGTCTCCTAGACATTGCTGGTCCCAACCGTACACTTCCTTGACTTCATGTGTGGGTTGCTTTTGCCAAGGCTTGTTGGTGCTCCCACTGGACACCGACCCCTCAGCACTTGACATCCTTCGTGGGACAGGTCTTGTCCAGCTCCTGGTCATCCTCAACGTCGCCTGGTCCCCGCAGCTGCAGAGTCAAGGTCACCGTCAACTATCCTGAAGCGCCCGACATCGGTGGGCATTCGTCCACCGAGCCCCTGGTCACTCTCAAGTGAACCAAACTCTGTCCCCTCTGCTTTCAGGTACTCCTCGACAAGAATCCACGTTTGGATTCCAACGGACACTTTCCCCTCTTCCAGCAGCGGCACTTTCCTGAAGTCCTCCATTGGGTTCGACGGCGGTTTCCGACACTACTTCACACCTATGCACCCGGCTCCACTGGGATAGGTAACTTGGGTACCATGGTATCCATGGGTAGGGTGGCTCTCCAACCTTCTCTCTTCCACGGGGTCTTTTCAGGGTCCACTGGGAAGGGTCCTTAATCTTTAAAATTCCAACCGCGACTTGCACATAGACTTGTATGGAGCACGCAGTTGTGTTCACACACTGCACACGATCTCTGAGGGGTCCCTATCTACTTTCCTTGGGCGGTTCTGTGGGTCCCCAGCAATTCTACGTCCTCTCGACATTGTCTTGACTCGAGTCGTGGTTCTTATACCACTTTCTTAGTATATGGTTTGGTCCCCCCCCTGGGGCCCGCTGTGTATTAGTGCTATTTACTGTGATTTCTTTGCTAAAGTATTGTGTGCTTTGTGTCTATCTCCGTGTAGGAGATACTGTAACGTACTAGATAGGGTTATATAATAAATACATATTTTTATAACTACTGTGTGGTTCTCTTTACATTTAATCTATACTATAAGATTGCATTCTGGTAAAACATGCTGCTTTACACTCCTTCAAGATTAAGCCTGAAGGCTGTTCTCCACAGTTACCACTTGGATGGTGCACAGTCAAAATATCGACTTTTAAATATCGACCTACATTAATATTGAGTTTTAAATATTGTAGGGACAGAATATCGACATCAAGAATATCGGTGACCAGAATATCGACCTGAAGGTAAGAAATATCGTTTTTGTTAATATCGAAGTTGTTAATATCGATAGTAAAAATATCGATGTTAATAATATCGATGTTTATGTTAGTGTTATGTATTTTAGTATGTATTTTATATGTATGTGTTCCACATGTTTTGTTATGTTTTGTATTATTTTTTTAAATATATGTATTAATTGTTTAGAAGTTAGTAATTTTTTTAAAGTAAATTTTGCGTTTTAGTACCGTAGCGGGTTGTGGGTTTATAGGGGAATAGGGTGGGAAGTAATTTAATTATAGTAAATTAAATCATAATTTTTAGAAATTATTAATTATTTTTAATTACATTTTGCATTTTAGTTCTGTAGCGGGTTGTGGGTTTATAGGGGAATAGGGTGGGAAGTAATTTAATTGTAATTAAGTGATTATTAATTTTTATTTATTGTTATTGATATTTAATTTATTGTTAATTAATTATTAATTGGTAATTAATTTTTATTAATTGATAATTATATTAATTGTATACATTTTTAGTGGAGCGGGTTTTGTGTTTATAGGGGAATAGGGTGGGAAGTAATTTATTATAATTAAGTAATTATTTATTAATAATTATTGGTATTGATAATTAATTTACCGTTCATTAATTATTAATTGGTCATTAACTTTTATTAATTATTATTTATTGGTATTGATAATTATTTTATTGTTTATTGATTATTAATTGTTAATTATTTTTATTAATCGATTAATTGATAATTATATTAATTGTGTTAAATTTTATGTGGAGTGGGTTTTGTGTTTATTGGGGAATAGGGTGGGAAGAAATGTAATGGTATTAAAGTAATTATTAATTTTCATTTATTGGTATTTATAAAAAAATTATTGTTAATTTATTAATAAATCATTATTTAATTAAAACAATTATTTAATTGATAAGTATGTTATTTTTAACCCCTCCGCTATCCAACACTTTCCCTACTGTTGCACTCTCTGGAGTGGGAATAGTAATTTTTACCCCTACGCTATCCAGCGCTTTCCCTACTGTTGCGCTCTCTGGAGTGGGAATAGTAATTTTTAACCCTACGCTATCCAGCGCTTTCCCTACTGTTGCACTCACTGGAGTGGGAATAGTAATTTTTACCCCTACGCTATCCAACACTTTCCCTACTGTTGCACTCTCTGGAGTGGGAATAGTAATTTTTACCCCTACGCTATCCAACACTTTCCCTACTGTTGCACTCTCTGGAGCTGGAATAGTAATTTTTACCCCTACGCTATCCAACACTTTCCCTACTTTTGCACTCTCTGGAGTTGGAATAGTAATTTTTACCCCTACGCTATCCAACACTTTCCCTACTGTTGCACTCTCTGGAGTTGGAATAGTAATTTTTACCCCTACGCTATCCAGCGCTTTCCCTACTGTTGCACTCTCTGGAGTAGGAATAGTAATTTTTACCCCTACGCTATCCAACACTTTCCCTACTGTTGCACTTTCTGGAGTTAGAATAGCAATTATAACCCCTACGCTATCCAACACTTTCCCTACTGTTGCACTCTCTGGAGTTGGAATAGTAATATTTACCCCTACGCTATCCAGCGCTTTCCCTACTGTTGCACTCTCTGGAGTGGGAATAGTAATTTTTACCCCTACGCTATCCAAAACTTTTCCTACTGTTGCACTCTCTGGAGTGGGACTAGTAATTTTTACCCCTCCGCTATCCAACACTTTCCCTACTGTTGCACTCACTGGAGTGGGAATAGTAATTTTTACCCCTACGCTATCCAACACTTTCCCTACTGTTGCAATTACTGGAGTGGGAATAGTAATTTTAACCCTTTCGCTATCCAACACTTTTCCTACTGTTGCACTCTCTGGAGTGGGAATAGTAATTTTTACCCCTACGCTATCCAACACTTTCCCTACTGTTGCACTCTCTGGAGTTGGAATAGTAATTTTTACCCCTACGCTATCCAACACTTTCCCTACTGTTGCACTCTCTGGAGTTGGAATAGTAATTTTTACCCCTACGCTATCCAACACTTTCCCTACTGTTGCACTTTCTGGAGTTAGAATAGCAATTATAACACCTACGCTATCCAACACTTTCCCTACTGTTGCACTCTTTGGAGTGGGAATAGTAATTTTTACCCCTACGCTATCCAACACTTTCCCTACTGTTGCACTCTTTGGAGTGGGAATAGTAATTTTTTTCCCTCCGCTATCCAATATTTTTCTGTATTGTTTTACTTAATGTTGTGTATAATTTATTTTACAAAAATTAAAAATATTGCAATTTTTTAATTTGTTAAATATATTTTTAAAATTTGTAATAATAATATTTTTGTATGTGTATGTCTGTATTTATAATTTATAAAATATTTTTAACAATTTATGTTATTAAAATAATTATTTATGAATATTATTAAATAAGTATATATATTATATTTTATATGTATATGTTTAATTTATTTTAACATTATATGTATCAGTTTTTATTTTTAAAAATTTTTAAATAATTTTAACTATGGGGCCGATTATGATGGCGGGCGCCCGCCATCGCCCCGGTAAATGGGACCGCCCGCTATGTGTGCGGCGGTCCCGCACATGTGATTAGGATGGCATCCCCCATTTCCAGCATTGTGGCGGGCGGTGCTCACAACACCGCCCGCCACAGTGCTGGAAATGCATGTTGTGCATCTGTATGCACAACGTGACAGGCACCGCGCGGTGCCTGCCATATTGTATATGCAAATGCAGGGGGGTACCATAGGTACCCCCCATGTGCACCCCCCACTCCCCAAAATACCTGGGGGCCCGCTATGGGCCCCCAATGTCAGGGACCGCGAGCCTTTCCATGGCGGCGCCGCCGCCATGGAAAGGCTCATCACCGCCGGCATCATAATGTGGACGGCGGTGTCTTGCAGACACCGCCACCATATTAATCCCTTTTCCGCCCGGTCGACTGATCGGCCGGGCGGAAAACATGCGGACGGTCTTTCCGTCCGCCGGGGTCCCCTCCGCCATGGTAATATGGCGGGGGGGAATTTGGTGGCGGACGGACGAAAATGGCGGGCGGATCGCCACCGCCATGCGGGCGGTGGCGATCCGCCCGACATCGTAATCGACCCCTATGTTTCTTTTAATTATATGTATTATTTACTTTATTTTAGATTATTTTTTTAACATTTAAAAAAAACGATATTTTTTACAACGATATTTTTGACATCGATATTTAATTTTCGATATTTTTGTACTTACCATGATGTAGATAGGATGTCGATATTCTTGACTTCGATATTTTTGCCACGATATTTTGTACCACGATATTTTTGAGGTCGATATTTTGTCAGTGAGTCCACTTGGATATCTTTTTAAGGTTGTCTCAGACCTCTTAAATCACCATAAGGGTTGTCTGGACTGGTGCAAGGTGCCCACTTACATTAGTGGACATCATATACCAGGCCAGCCTCTCACATTGGTGTGCAGCAGTTGGGATTCAAAGCTGCATTGTTTTACAGGATAAATCTTTTGTATTGATTAACTGAAAAAACACTAGTACTAGGCACATATAATACAAGCTTATAATAGTAAGTTCTACTGAACTTGGGGTTGATAAGTTAAGGGTCTAGCACACGCTTTCTCCAACCTAAGAGAGTTTAACTCCCACTAGGTTAGGTAGGTGCAACACCACACCACACTTAGTATATCTACTAAAGGAGATGCCAGTGGCTCTCTGCCTTCTAGATACAGTGAACGTTTGTTCCAAGAACTGAAAGCACTGTGTGCCTCTAGAAAGTTGAAGAGAGGGAGAAGTGCCAACACTCAACTCCTGGTAGAGGTGTTACTGTCAAATGACTTAAGGAAAACCCCTGGGTCAGATGAACAGGAAAGAGTGGGTGGGACAGGGAATGAGGATAGGACAGGTGGGGACCCCCTCCGTGACCTAGAATCTCGCCCTGACCAGGGGGAACCTGATGGTTCCCACCTGGTCAACTCAGATCTTCTAGAAGAAAATGCAGAAGGCCCTGGCGGCCCCCCTCTTCATTCCTCCTGGAAGAGTGCAGAGTTTACCTAGGAGATCTAGATCTCCCTCTGCAGAGTCTAATCACTCAGGACAGCCTGTAGGGACCTCTGTATCTAGCAAGAGGGACCACTCTTTTGATAGGGAGTACCAACTTCTCGAGCTTGAGAAAGCTAGGCTTAGGCTCAGGCGAGACAGTTGGCCCTTGATAAGGAGTACCTAAAAGTCCAGAGGGCTAGAAAAAAGTTGGGACTAGAGTCCCATGGTGGCAGCAACAGTGTCCCCAGAGTTAAGGAACATTCCTTTGATCATAGGAACCTGAGCAAGATAGTCCCTCCCTACCATGTTGGGGATGACATCCATAAATGGATAACTGATTTAGAGAGGGCCTGTAAAGTTCAAAGGGTCCTTCAAGAGCAGTGGGAAGCTATCTCGTGGCTCTCCTTTGCTGACAAAGGTAGAGATAAGCTCCTCACTGTTAGAGAAGAGAATGCTGACAATTACTCCATTTTGAAGTGTGCTCTCATTGATGGGTTTGGCTTAACCACTGAACAGTATAGGATTAAGTTCAGAGACACCCAGAAGACACAGAATCAGGACTGGGTAGACTTTGTGGATAGTGCTATCAAGGCTCTGGAAGGTTGGTTGCTTGGCAGCAAAGTGAATGATTTCAAGGGATTGTACAATTTGATTATGAGGGAGCAGATCCTTAATAATTGCCAGAATAAGCTATTGCATCAGTACCTGGTGGACTCAGATCTGACTTCTCCCCAAGAATTAGGAAAGAAGGCAGATAAATGGGTCAGAACCAGGGTGAAGCAGAAAAATCAGAACCATTGTGGTGACCAGAAGAAGCAAGAGTCTTCTAAAACTCAAGATAAGGGTGGGGACAAGGGTAAAGACAAAGAGTCTTCATCAGGGCCCCAAAAACCTGCATCTGGGGGGAGTCACAATCCAACAAAGGAAAAGGCAAGAAGAAACCTTGGTGTTACTTATGTAAAGTAAAAACCATTGGACAAAAGGTGCTTATTGTCCAAAAGCCAAGGAGACTATTCCTACCACCACTGTCCCTAAGGCAACAGCTCCCCCTAGCACAAGTACAAGTGGTGGTACAGGAAACAAGGGATTAGTGGGGTTAACCTTGGGATCTGATGTTGGTTCTGGTTAGTCAGAACTCCAGCTCAGGCTGTTCTAGTCTGTGATGGTGGCATGGATATTGCCACCTTACTTGTCAGTCCCAGTAACTTGGGCAAGTACAGACAGCAGCCTTTGATCAATGGAACAGAGGCACTGGCTACAGGGACACAGGGGCCAATGTCACAATTGTGACAGAGAAACAGCCATCGCGCCCCATCTCCGGAAAATAATCAACATCTCCTTCGAGACAGCAACCTTCCCAGAAAGCTGGAAGCACGCCGAGATCACCGCCTTACTCAAGAAACCCAAGGCAGACCCCAAGGACCTCAAGAACTTCCGACCCATCTCTCTGCTCCCGTTCCCCGCGAAGGTCACCGAGAAAATCGTCAACAAACAAGTGACCCGCTACCTCGAGGAGAACAACATCCTGGACCCTTCCCAGTCCGGCTTCCGCAGCAACAACAGCACCGAAACCGCCCTCATCGCCGCCACCGATGACATCAGGACCCTGCTAGACAACGGAGAAACAGCAGCCCTCATCCTCCTGGACCTATCAGCCGCCTTCGACACGGTCTGCCACCACACACTACGAACACGCCTTCACGACGCCGGGATCCAAGAGAAGGCCCTGGACTGGACCACATCCTTCCTTTCCGGCAGAACACAAAGCGTCCGCCTCGCCCCCTTCCGATCCAAGGCCACCAAGATCATCTGCGGCGTACCCCAAGGCTCCTCCCTCAGCCCAACGCTGTTCAACATCTACATGGCACCCCTCGCCCACGTCGCCCGACAGCACAACCTCAACATCATCTCCTACGCCGACGACACCCAGCTGATCCTCTCCCTCACCAAAGACCCTCACACCGCCAAAGCCCACCTCCACGAAGGAATGAAGGCCGTCGCCGAATGGATGAGGACCAGCCGCCTGAAGCTGAACTCGGACAAGACGGAGGTCCTCATCCTTGGTTCCAACCCTTCAGCCTGGGACGACTCCTGGTGGCCAACATCACTGGGAACAGCCCCGCCACCCACCGACCACGTACGCAACCTAGGGGTCATCCTCGACCCCACCCTCTCCATTACTAAGCAGGTCAACGCCGTTTCCTCATCCTGCTTCAACATCCTCCGAATGATCACCCAGGCCCTCGTCACCAGCAGGCTGGACTACGGAAACGCCCTCTACGCAGGAACGACGGCTAAGCTCCTGAGACGGCTGCAACGCATCCAGAACGCCTCTGCACGTCTTATCCTCGACATCCCCCGACGCAGCCACATCACACCCCACCTGAGAGACCTGCACTGGCTCCCTGTCAACAAGAGGATAACCTTCAAGCTCCTCACCCACGCACACAAAGCACTCCACAACTCCGGACCAGCCTACCTCAACAGACGACTCAGCTTCTACACCCCACCCGCCAGCTCCGCTCGACCAGCCTCGCCCTCGCCACAGTCCCCCGCATCCGGAAAACGACCGCCGGCGGCAGATCCTTCTCCCACCTCGCCGCCAAGACCTGGAACACCCTCCCCACCAACCTCCGACAGACCCAAGACCTACTGGCCTTCAGAAGACTCCTCAAGACCTGGCTCTTCGATCAGTAGCAGCACCACCCCCTCTTCCCCCAGCGCCTTGAGACCCTCGCGGGTATGTAGTGCGCTTTATAAGTGACATGATTGATTGATTGATTGATTGTCCCCTGGACAGATCATACTTGGTGAAATGTACCAAGTGACCAATGCAAACAATGTCAGGACTGACCATTCCTTGGCAGTGGTTAATTTCAGCTGGGGAGGGGTAACTGGCCCTAAAAATGTTGTGGTAAGTTCAGACCTACCAGTAGATTGTTTGTTGGGGCAATGATTTGGAGACTTCAGCTTGGGCTGATGTGGAATTTAGGACTCAAGCAGCAATGTTGGGCATCTCTGCAGATGTGTTTGCTGTGACAAGGTCACAAGCCAAACTGAAATCCACTGAACAGGCCCTGGATCCTGGAACCATGGACCAGGTGCCTTCCAAGAGAAGAAGCAGGAGGGGTAAGGCTGTGTCTTCCCCCCAGACTCAGAGTGAGGATCAGTCTCCTGAGGGAGATGATCTCAGTCCCTGTGAAGGAACTGTCCCAGATGAGCTTGAACCTGCTCAGGTTGAGTTCTTGGGGACAGGGGGCCCTTCCAGGGCAGACTTGAGTTTGCAGCAACAAACCTGCCCCTCTCTGGAACCCCTCAGACAGCAAGCTGCTGCTGAGGCTGCTGGGAGTGTCAGTGGGTCCCACAGGATCTATTGGGATGAGGGACTCCTTTACTCAGAGGGTAGAGACCCCAAGCCTGGTGCCAACAGGATGTTGGTCATACCTCTGAAGTTTAGGGGCTTCCTACTCACTTTGGCACATGACATTCCCTTAGCAGGACACCTAGGCCAAAGTAAGACTTGGTACAGGCTTGCCCCTCACTTTCACTGGCCTCACATGTCTGAGGACACCAAGGAGTTTTGTTGCTCCTGTACCACCTGCCAAGCCAGTGGTAAGTCAAATGGTACCACAAAGGCCCCCCTCATACCACCACCAGTGGTGGGGGTTCACTTTAAAAGGGTTGGGATTGACATAATTGGTCCCATGAACCCTCCAACAGCATCTGGGCACAGTTACATTCTAGTGGTGGTGAACCATGCCACTAGGTACCCAGAAGCAATTCCCCTTGGAACCACCGCAGCTCCTGTGATGGCCAGGGCCCTCCTGGGAATTTTTTCCAGAGTGGGATTCCCTAAGGAGGTTTTAACTGACAGAGGTACAAACTTCATGTCAAGTTACATAACTGCAATGTGGAAGGAGTGTGGAGTGCACTACAAGTTCAACACACCCTATCACCCACAATGCAACGGGTTAGTTGAGAGATCCAACAAAACCCTCAAGGGCATGATCATGGGCCTCCCAGAAAAACTTAGGCGAAAATGGGATGTTCTTCTGCCCTGCCTTCTCTTTGCCTACAGGGAGGTCCCACAGAAGGGGGTTGGCTACAACCCTTTTGAACTTCTGTTTGGACATCCAGTTAGGGGTCCCTTGTGTTTGGTAAAGGAGGGATGGGAGTTACCTCTCAAACCTCCCAAACAAGACATAGCGGACCATGTACTTGGTCTCTGCTCCAGGATGGCTGAGTACATGAAGAAGGCCAGCAAAAACCTTGAGGCAAGTCAAGAATTGCAAAAAGCTTGGCATGACCAAATGGCTGTCCTGACTGTTTACCAGCCAGGGCAGAAGCGGTGGCTGCTGGAGCCCGTGGCCCCAGCAGCTCTCCAAGACCAATGGAGTGGACCCCAAACCATAATTGAGCAAAAAGGTGAGATCACCTACCTGGTGGACCTTGGCACTCCCAGGAGCCCCCACAGGGTGCTCCATGTGAACAGGCTCAAAACTTTTGTAGACAGGGCTGACATGGGCTTGCTCATGGCAACTGACGAGGGACAGGAAGAAGAGAGCGATCCTCTCCCTGATCTACTCTCACAAAACCCTGATGATGGATCAGTTGATGGAATAGCCTTGGCAGGCAGCCTCACTGATCAGCAGCAGATTGATTGCAGGAAGGTCCTCAATCAATACAGGCATATGTTCTCTCTGACTCCTAGTCAAACCACCTGGTGTACCCATGAAGTGGACACAGGTGAGAGTCTACCTGTTAAAAATAAGATTTACAGGCAGCCTGACCCTGTCAGAGATTGCATCAGGACAGAGGTCCAAAAGATGCTTAAGTTGGGAGTAATTGAGACCTCAGATAGCCCTTGGGCAAGTCCAGTGGTCTTGGTACCAAAACCTCACACCCAGGGTGGTAACAGAGAGATGAGGTTTTGTGTGGACTACAGGGGACTCAATGCAGTCATTAGGACTGATGCTCATCCTATTCCTAGGGCAGATGAGCTTATTGATACTTTGGCCTCAGCCAAGTTCTTGAGCACATTTGTCCTGACTACTGGTTATTGGCAAATCAGACTAGCTGAGGATGCCAAACCAAAAACAGCATTTTCAACCCCTAGTGGGCATTATCAATTCATTGTAATGCCCTTTGGTTTGAAGAATGCACCTGCCAATTGCTCCCTCTGTCTCTAACCCTTGTCCAGGTGGTACCCAAGAGCAAAAAGTTTGGAAGAAAGGGGCCTGGGGGAAGGAAATCTACAGCATAACAAAGGACATGGGAGTAACCTCCCCCCTGTCCAGACCCTCCCTTGGGAGGGTCCCCTGAATCTTTCCAACCCTCTCCCGTGGGCACTTAAGGGTTTACCTGGTTGTAGGACATTAAATTTATCGTGGACAAGATTCAGAACTGAAACCACTGCACTTCGACCGTCTGGGCACTCTGGACTTCGCTGGACTTCGTTTGGGCCTGACATCATCTGTGCCTGTCACCGTACAGGATCTGTGTAGGATCTGTGGAGCATCCAAGACACCTGAAGATAATCTCCCTTGGAGTGAAGGAGTCACTCCCCTGCATTCGCAGGCACCACAACACTGCTGACCGGTCTGCTGATTCCAAGCTCCTACGGACTCCAAAAGGTTCAGCAACACAGGAGGTGGGTTTCTACATCCCTCGAGGCCCGAGCTGTCCTCTCACTGAATTTGAGGCCAGTATCCCTTGTGGGGGCTGCAATACCTGAACCCCTGTCCACCGTGTACTTTTGCAAGTGCATGTGCTTGTTAGCAATCCTGTGACAAGTGCATTCGGCTTCAAGTAACCCCAACCTCTGGCAACCTTTCCCACAAAGATCTTCAACCACCTCGCACCATGTGCTCTGTGGCCTGTTGTTTTGTGAAGCTGCTTGAGGTCCTCTCGCGACTTCTGTGCCTCCGGCCTGTGGGTCCAATTGAGGGTCATCTTTGTTTTCCTTGGGCTCCCCTGATTGCTTAGGGCTTGCCCTGGCTCCCCGGCTTGTGGTGAGTCTCCTGGACCTTGCTGGTCCGAACCGTATACTTCCTTGACTTCCTGCGTGGGTTGCTTTTGCCAAGGCTTGTTGGGGCTCCCGCCAGACACCGACCCCCCAGCACTCTTCATCCTTCATAGGATGGCCCGTGCCCGTCTCCTGGTTGTGCTCAACGTCGCCTGGTCCCCGCAGCTGCAGAGTCAAGGTCACCGTCAACTGTCCTGAAACACCCGACATCGTTGGGCATTTGTCTACCAAGCCCCTGGTCACTCTCAAGTGACCCAGACTCTGTCCTCTCTGTTTTCAGGTACTCCTTGACAAGAATCCATGTTTGGATTCCAACGGACACTTTCCCCTCTTCCAGCAGCTGCACTTTCCTGAAGTCCTCCATTGGGTTCGAAGGCCGTTTCCGACACCATTTCACACCTATGCACCCGGCTTCCCTGGGATAGGTAACTTGGGTACCATGGTATCCACGGGTGTGGTGGCTCTCCAACCTTCTGTCTTCCATGGGGTTACTTCAAGGTCCACTAGGAAGGGTCCTTAATCTTTAAAATTCCAACCGTAACTTGCACATAGACTTGTACGGAGCACGCGCTAGTGTTCCCACACTGCACACGCTCTCCGTGGGGTCCCTATCTACTTACCTTGGGCGGTTCCTTCGGGTCCCAGCAATTCTACGTCCTCTCGACATCATCCTGACTTGAGTCGTGATTCTTATACCACTTTCTTAGTATATGGTTTGGTCCCCCCCGGGGCCCGCTGTGTATTAGTGCTATTTACTGTGATTTCTTTGCTAAAGTATTGTGTGCCTTGTGTCTATCTCTGTGTAGGAGATACTGTAACATACTAGATAGGGTGATATAATAAATACATATTTTTATAACTACTCTGTGGTTCTCTTTTCATTTAATCTATACTATAAGATGGCATTCTGGTAAAACAAGCTGCTTTACATTCCTTCAAGACTAAGCCTGAAGGCTGCTCTCCACAGCTACCACTTGGAAAGCTCGTAAATCACCATAAGGGTTGTCTGAACTGGTGCAAGGAGCCCACTTACATTAGTGGACATCATATACCCAGCCAGCCTCTCACATTAGGTGAAATAAACATGTAATCTACTCATGATTTCATGTGGTGAACAGGGGAGAAATATGTGTATTCTCTCAAAGTGGGAATGCACAGTCTCCAGGCATCTATTAGATTCCTCTGTTTGATGGCATGTACAAATAGCTTTATATGATTTATTTGGGATGTATGTGGTAGCAGAGTTTCGATCAACAAATGGATCAACAATTTAGTTGCAGTCCCCAGCAAAAATCTAATTATCATCAGGATATTGCATGAGTTGTTGAGCAAGGTGGGACTAAAATTGACAATCAGTAGTGATGGGACCATAAATGTTTAAAAGAGAAACTGGAACTTAATCAAATAATAACTTTGTAAATAACCATCGACCATTATCATCAGACTCTTGGGATAGCAGTTGAATACGAAGCGATTTATGACACAAAGTTATAAATCCATTTTTCTTGCCTTTGCCTGGAAAAAAAAACTTCATACACCCACCCCTTTTCAATTTCAAAGACTCACTTTCTGTTAGATGCGATTCCTGAAAAAATTGCCATAGTGGCCCCAAGTTTTGATAAATGGGTCAAAACCCATTGCTGTTTAATTGGAAAATCTAAAACCCTGACATTCCAAGAAACAATTTTTAAAGGCATAAGAGGAGTCAGTGGTGTTTTAAGGCATGGGCAAAGTGAGCTCTGGCCCAGGGCGCCATCCTTTCAGGGGGCCCCTGATACAGACCGCTCTGCTCTACAGAGAGTCTTGCCCTGATGACCTTGAATAATTCTTAAACTGATTGTTTTCAATACCGCTTTCTTTTCATTTTAATGTGGGTGATGTGTGGCAGCCCATTACAGACATTTTGCAGAGAAATCTTGTGTTTATGTTTCATGCAACATCCATCAAAAAGTTTCTTGAAGATCAAAACAGGACATCACATATGAGTGTCACGGAGATTTTTTTGCAGTAATATACGTGAATTGGTGCTGTGTTACAATATTGAAAACACAGGTTACTAACCCTGAATGTTAGATGTAAACACACTTAGAAGCTGGACTGGTCTGCCTGGGCACTCTCAGTTACTTGGACAAAGAGGGCATGAAAGAGCTGAAATTAGACCATAAATTCAAAATCGTTTCAAACAGGGGCCCCAAAATACATTTGGCCCAGGGCCCCCAAAATCCTTAAGATGTCCCTGAGAGGAGTACGAAGAAAAAGGTCAAACCAGACATATTATGTAGAGAATTGAACACAAAAGATGTTACTACAAATGTCTTCAAGGAAATTAGAAAGAACAGTGAAAAGTCAATGTAAGGGGTAAAAAGAAAAGGAATTCAAAATGGACAGGAAAAAAAGAAGAAAAAGGAGAATAGGATAGTAGAGAAATTGTGCAGCGAAGAGGAGAAAAAACACTAATAAGAGAATAAACAGAAAGTGAAACATACCTAAAATTCCAAAAAAGACAATGGGGGGAGACCACATGGAACAGATGGCACATCCGAACTCCAGGGGATAGGATGCAAGGAAGGGTGTAGCACATAAGACAGGGAACATGAACAGGCACAAATAAAAGGGCAATACCTGTGGGAGAGAAAAAAAATAATTAGTAAAGTAGTATCTATGCTAATAATTCTAAAGCCGAGTAATATTATAACGGAGTAACAGCATGTTTAACAAGAAGGACTTCGCATTTTAATGTCTAATATCATCAATGGGAGACCTTGAAGTTGAAAAAAATAGGATTTAGATGATCCAGATGTAAGTCTCTGTCTTTCAGCTCTTGATAAAAGTCTACAATCTGGCTGGATGGCTCTTCATAGGTAATTGTCTTATTCTTATAGGTTACTTTCAATAAGCAAGGATGAAACAGGTCAAATCGAGCGTCGAATGAATTAAGTGCTGGCCTCATACTGAGAAAATCTCTACCTCTGTCCGCAGTTTTCTTGGCGTAATACCACGCATTGCCTCATCACGAAATGCGTTTGATCGACCATGCCCCTGAAAGAACTTTAAGTAAGTCAGTATATTCTAGGAAGTAAAGAATAATTCCTCTTGGTTGCCTAGAAGTGGAGGCAACAGCAGGTTGATGACCTAGTCTGTGCGCACATTGGATATTAAGGGGCATTTGTACAAAGGAATTGCTCCACCGGAATGTCACTTTTTTTGACGTTCCGGTGGTGCAATGCCCTGCACCATATTTACAATGCGGCATTAAGCCACTTTGCATGGCTTAACACTGCTTTGTAAATAAGGTACCCTCTCATGCAGGTGTCTGCATGAAAAGGGGGTGCAATGGTTGTTGCACCGCAACACCCATTGTTTTTTTACGCTGTCCCAGATTTACAAGGATGTGTAAATCTGAGGCAGCGCCAAAAACTAACGCCGTGAGGCTCTATCAAAGATGGCCAAGCAGCAAACACTTCGACTGAAGAGGAGGAACCACAGGGCTCGATCAAAGATGGGCAAGCAGCAAACACTCCAACGACTGAAGAGGAGGAACCGCAGGGCTCGATCAAAGATGGCCAAGCAGCAAACACTGCAACAACTGAAGAGGAGGAACCACAGGGCTCGATCAAAGATGGCCAAGCAGCAAACACTCCAACGACTGAAGAGGAGGAACCACAGCGCTCGATCAAAGATGGCCAAGCGGCAAACACTACAACAACTGAAGAGGAGGAACCACAGGGCTCGAACAAAGATGGCCAAGCGGCAAGCACTCCAACGACTGAAGAGGAGGAACCACAGGGCTCGATCAAAGATGGCCAAGCGGCAAACACTCCAACGACTGAAGAGGAGGAACCACAGGGCTCGATCAAAGATGGCAAAGCGACAAACACTCCAACGACTGAAGAGGAGGAACCACAGGGCTCGATCAAAGATGGCCAAGCGGCAAGCACTCCAACGACTGAAGAGGAGGAACCACAGGGCTCGATCAAAGATGGCCAAGCAGCAAACACTCCAACGACTGAAGAGGAGGAACCACAGGGCTCGATCAAAGATGGCCAAGCAGCAAACACTCCAACAACTGAAGAGGAGGAATCACAGGGCTCTATCAAAGATGGCCAAGCAGCAAACACTTCAACGACTGAAGAGGAGGAACCACAGGACTCTATCAAAGATGGCCAAGCAGCAAACACTCCAACGACTGAAGAGAAGGAACCACAGGGCTCGATCAAAGATGGCCAAGCAGCAAACACTCCAACGACTTAAGAAGGGGAACCACAGGGCTCAATCAAAGATGGCCAAGCAGCAAACACTCCAATGACTGAAGAGGAGGAACCACAGGGCTCGATCAAAGATGGCCAAGCAGCAAATACTCCTACGACTGAAGAGGAGGAACCACAGGGCTCGATCAAAGATGGCCAAGCAGCAAATACTCCAACGACTGAAGAGGAGGAACCACATGGCTCAATCAAAGATGGGCAAGCAGCAAACACGAAAAAGAAAAAGTTATAGAACACACACTACGAGGTGAACTGAGTGACTAGGTTGTCGCGTGCCTCAGAGGTATCACTCTCTGATCGTTGAGTGTGGCGAGTATAGCACGAAGGTAGCGTTTCCTAGGTTAGGAGACATCCCCCTGAGCACAGCTGAGCAATCGCGGGATGCGATATGAGTCTGTTTTGAGGATTTAAACAAAAATGTAAACACAGGTCTTCATCTGAATTGACGAAGTTTTATTGATGAGACAATATTCAATCAGTCATATAGCAACTCTACAAAGCCAACTTGAATGCATTTGTGCATGTATTTCCACTTCTCCCAATGCATTTCGGGCAGTGCTTGCCCTTCATCAGGGGAAAATCTATACAAAACATAAAGCATTGGTATAATGAGTAACCAACCAAAATCGGTGTGCCTACACCTTCACCCAGGTGAATTAAGAAGGTGTAACAAAATAATAATGCATGGAGCACTGGACCGTGCTCGCTATCATATCGACAAAGAGTAATCAAACGTCCAAAGATTTCAGTGCAAACGTACGATGCCCTCGAGTGTGGCATATGGTATAGGTGATAAGTGTTAGATGATCGAAAATTAAGCAAGTGCAGAGATAAAGTGCACGAATGTGTCGACAAACCGAATGAGCTGAAGTTGGTGGATTAACGCCGGTGAACTGAATAGGTGTGGTTTGTAAAGTTGAAAAGCTCGTGGACTGTAGCCTCACGTGTTTTTAAAGTGAGTGCCTTTGAAACGTGCGTACCGAGTGTAGTATGGTCTGACATAAAGTCGGTGGTACATATATATGACGTCGAAGACATGCTGTTAAACAAGCTAAGAAGTGAGTGGGCTGGTTTACTTACTCAACACAGTGGCAGAGGCTCGCACCAGATGCCGACAATGTACCAACCGTGCTGTGAACGGGACGCTGTTTAAATCAGGTGCAATGATAGATGACGGACTATGTGTTCAGTACGTAAAATTCTAACAAATACGGGCGCCATTTTGAAAGAGTATACAGGTGCTCATAAACACGGCTAAACATGTTGTATGAAAAATAACAATGAGGAAGCACAGGTTGAGTATAACGCCAATTGGGTATCAGTATAAACAATATTAAACATGTCTTACGGACGCCATTTTGGAAGAATGTACCAGTGTTGTTAAATACAACTAAACTTATAGTATAAAGAATATAACAACATCAGTGGAAAAACAGTGGTTAAGTACAACACCAATTAAGTATCAGCATAAACAGAATTCAATATTTCAACATGTCCACCGTAATGTATGACCATCTGAAAATAATTAGAAACAAACTTGTCTCTACAACTAGAGCACGAACATGAATGCTACGTGAAGCGTTACATACTTGGCCACCAAAATGAGTCAGAAAAAATGTTCCGTAGTATAAAGTGATCTGTAGGAGCGAGATAGTGGTGTGACACCAGTCTGTTGATGTGTTGGTGAGTGAAGAAAGCTCGTGTAGGAGAACTCGTGTCAAATATAAAAAATGGGTGGTAACCAACTGTACAGCATACAGTGTTCTAACTTATCATGTACGAATGGATCTAGTCGGATGGTACAGTACATGAAAGAATAATAAAGGATGTGCAACAAGTTTAGATTAGAAATGATATAAGAGTTATGAAATGACGTCCCTTCGTGGGAAATGATGCCACACATCTGCTGAGATGGCCAGCAGTAATGTGCGATTCTGAGTAAAGTTATGGGACAACCCGTGTGGAGAGTCGCACCATTAATTGTAGTAACACAAAAGTCTATGGCTGTGAAATGATAGAGTGAAAAGTGAGGTGGATGACATATAAAACACTGGACTGGTGTGAAGGCAACTGAGTCTGAGAGGTCAATAAGTGTGTGACGAAAAGGGGCTGTGAGTTGTACATAAACCCTGCGACATGCAATGTGTTACAAATGTATGTAGATGCATGTGTAAGTGTGCCTGAACAATCTATGGACGTGATCTATAAAAGGAATCAAAAATACACTGTCTGTAAGTACATCATAAATAACATGAGAATTCCATTCGATCATTGAGACCACGAGGTTTCATGGAGTCCAAGAATGTGATCCAATAGTTCTCTCTTTGGAGGAGGCGATTGTTATTGTCTCTCCCTTCCAGTTTTTCTACTACTTCCAAAATGATGAACTTCAACTGGCTTATGTTGTGGTTGTTTTCAACAAAATGAGCGGCCACTACGGATTTCAAGTTTTTGGTTTGAATGCTACTCTTATGCTCGTGTATGCGGGTTTTGATTTTTCTTTCAGTTTTGCCCACATAAACCAGGCCACATGGGCATTTCAACAAATAGATGACATTGGTGGTGTCACAGTTGGCAGTCACATGTAGATGAATAGTAGTACCTTTCATGGGATGAGTTATTACAGAGCCTTTCATCATGTTGTTGCAGTTGCTGCAATTGTAACACGGTGATGGTCCTTTTTGAGCTGGTTGTAATGAGCTTTTGGGTGGTTGTGTGATCAGTTCTTTAATGTTCTTGCCTCTGTTGAATGCAAAAATAGGAGTTTCACCGAAAATGCCCTTGAAATCTGGTTCCAATGCTAAAATGGACCAATGGTTGTTAATAGATTTTTTGAAGCGCTGACTAAAGGTGGAGAATTTGGAAACAACTACCATACGTGTTTGTTCTTTCTTCTTGGTTTGCGTCATCAGATCTGTTCTGGATTTAGCCATGCTTCTCACTCTAGCTTGTTCTAGGATTTTCTGGGGATAACCGCGTTGTTTGAATCTATGTAGCATGCTTTCGGTTTGCACTTCCAAATCAATGAGGTCAGATACAATTCTTTTTATTCTTAGAAGTTGTGAATATGGTAGGTGGTTTTTGAGAGCGTTTTGATGGTAACTTTGGTAATGTAGCATGTTATTCCTATCCGTTGTCTTTCTGAACACGGTAGTCTCCAATCTATCATTGACTCTATTTATCTGGACATCTAGGTATGATATACTCGTTTGTTGGATGTCAAAGGTAAATTGGATTCGGTCATTGATTTCGTTGAGCATGTTCAAGGCTGTCGTAAGAGTGGTATGCGACCCTTTCCATAAAATGAATATGTCGTCGATGTATCTCAAAAAGATTACAGCGTGTTCTTTCCAAGTGTCTAAGCTCAAGATGTTACTTTCTTCGAATTTGTGCATGAAGATATTAGCATAGGCTGGAGCGGCGCAATTGCCCATCGAAGTACCAGTGAGTTGGAGATAACACTGGTCTTCCCATTTGAAATAACTCTGATAGAGAGTAAAGTGGAGTAGTTCCATGAGGAACAGTTGGAAACATTGATCTAGGTCAGAGTTTAGTAAGGTTTCTTCAATGGCTTCCAGGCCTAGGTTGTGAGGAATGGAGGTATAGAGGGATTTCACGTCCACGGTACACAACCATATCTCTTCATCTGCCTTGAGTGTGACTTGATTGATTTTCTTAAGGAAGTCTGTAGTGTCTCTGATATAGGTGCGCATCCTGATGACAAATGGTTGCAGGTGTTTGTCAAGGAATTTGCCCACTGGTTCGTGTAAACTTCCTCTGGTGGAAACAATAGGGCGGAACGGAGGATGTTGTCGATCCTTATGTATTTTGGGAAGCATATATATGGTTGGTGTTTTGGGGTTGGTTTGCATCAAGTATTTTCGTACTTTTTCATTGATGGTGCCATCCTCGGTTGCTTTCTTCAATATATTTTTGAGAAGATTCGAGAACTGTTCAGTCGGGTTATACTCAAGTGTACAATACGTTTCAGTGTCATTCACATGATTGAGAACTTGTGTTTTGTAAAAGTTGGTATCCATAATTACCAGTGCCCCTCCTTTGTCCGCATTTTGGCATGTAATGGTGGGGTTACCAGCTAGTTTCTTAAGTGTATCGCATTCCTTTGTGGAGAGGTTATGAAGTTTCGATCTCTGTTTAAAGTTGAATTTACGTATGTCGTTTTTGTCAAGATTTTCAAAAGTGTCTAGACTTTTGTGGCTGATGGAAGCCATAAATGTGCTTTTGCTTCTGAGACCCCGGAGGAGGTTTTCATCCGTATTATCTCGTCGATCAACCATGTTTTCAAAGAAATGTCGCAAGCGTAGGTTCCGCATGAGTTTGAACAAGCTGATCTCCAGCTCTAAACTGTGAGTATAACAAGTGGATACAAAAGAAGTTCCATTTTGAAGAGTTTTGGTTCCCACTGTATTTAGTCGGTAGGAAGAAATGTTGATAACTAAGTTGTTATATTCTGAGTCTTCTTCCCTTTGAGTCTCTTGCTCATCACTGGTAGTGTCTTTGCATCCGAGCTGTCTTTCTCTGGTTCCTTTTCTTTTGCCCGCCTGGGTCGTCCTTGTCATTTGGGCCTTCCTCCAAAAAAGGAACACCAGTGGTTTGTTGTGATCTGTATTTGTTGAGGTGGAAGGTTGTTCAATGTTTATTCTACGAGCTTTTGATCTCGTATCTCCCTCAGATGATGATGTTTCGGTTTCGGTATGTTGGCGTGGTTTCCTCATTTATCAATGCATATATCTTGGAAGCATCTTCATCAGAGAAAGCAAATGTATCTGCTCTTAATTCAGTGAGTTTGGAAATGTCTTCATATGCCATGGTGATTAACTTAATCTGGTGTGTTGTGTTCTGTGATCAGAAGATTCATACTGCTGTATTCCTCTTAGGGTGTCCGTATATAGGTTTTCCTGTATCATGTCCTTATATAGGCACAATTCGCCCTGCCCTTATATAGGCATAGAATCCCAGTCCTTATTTAGGCATGAAACCGTGCACTCCAAATACAGGCATGGTCTCCGACATCCGTCCACCCTAACGTCACAACGAGTTCTTGAGGAACAGACCCTTAGGCTTCGGGAGTTTCCCTAGCACAGGACTATTGATTTCTTCAAGGACTCATCTATTATGCATGAACCGTTATAACTTAGGGGTTCATTCATGACGTCTTCCGCTGTCCGATTCACGTCAATGCTAACATTGTGAGGTACCTCTTAGGTATAAATATACCTTCCCTAGCCCTTGTAAACTAGAGGAGACCTCGACTTCAGAGGAGCCCGTTTCCTGGCCTGACGCACTGAGAAGATGCTGTCATCCCTGCACGCAGAGAGTCCAGCTTCCAGTGATCTGACTTCCCTTGCGGGGTGTTGGAGTTCGAGTCTGGCAAGAGATTCCTACCTCTCTCATTCTTAAGGTATGTGTAGGAGAGTAGGATCTGCTTCACATGGGTACCCCCACTTTTTGCTGATGCTTCACTGTTTTTCGACATTAGTCTGGCTGGGGCCCTGCTAATCAGAACCCCAGCCTAGCTGCTTCCTCTCTAAAATGGTTTCCATGTGCCTTAGGCACATCACTGATTGGAATCTGGAGTGCCCTTATAAGTCCCTAGTATATGGTATACTATGTACCAAGGGCATAGGTACCTCAGAGGCCTACCAGGGGTTGCAGCATGTATTATGCCACCCCTGGAAGGCCATCCAAACTGACACCACAGGTCTGCTACTGCAGCCTGGGTAAGGTGGTGCATGCACCCCTTACTGTGATATAGGTTACCTATATCACTAAATACATACACACATATAAACCTATAAGTCACTCCTATGGCAGGCCTTATCAATCCTGAAGGCAGAGTGCATGGTTCCTATGTGAGAGGGTGCCCCTGCATGAGCAGGGCCCCTCTGCAGCCTTCGGAGACCCTTCTCTGATGCTGTTTGTAGTGCAGCCTGACCATATACTCTTAAGCGCATTATAACCTCGCGTTAAATGCTAACTTTGGAATGGCTGCACAGAAACATGTCGTGTTTGGTGTCAAACATCTTGGAATACTACCCCCCCCCCGCCAATTCTGGTGGCGGGGGTAGCATTCCACCCTTCTAGAGGGAGAGACATGTTAACCCTGGCCTGGCCGGTAACTTCTTTCTAAAGCCTGGCATCACAAAATGGATGCTGCTGCCACAGACACAAGTCTGGCCTCCTGCTGCTGGACGAAACTCCGGCAGGGGAGGCCTGGACAATAGGTTTCCTGTCCCAGGGAGGTGTGACCACCTCCCCAGACAGGATAATGTGTATTGGGGCTGGGCGGGAGCACTTTCGGGTGCTTTGAAGTCCTGCACTGGGGGCACACTTGATGTCCCTGTGCATACCCCAGTTCAAACCGGATCAGGGGTTTGCAGCCCCTGCTTTGGCGCGAACTGGACAAAGGGAAAGGGGTGTAGCCACCCCTCTGCCCTGACCCACCCATAGGTGGGGCCACAGAGTAGTCCAACCCCTAAACTTGGTATAAGTATAGGAACCCAGTCCTTAGGACTTTAGATTATCCCTGGACGAAACTCTGACACTGAATCCTGGACCTTCGATGCTCTACTAAAGACTAGAGGACAGAAGAATCTCCCTTGGGGTCAAGGAGTGACTCCCCTGCTTGGCAGGCACCAAAGAAGCAATTGTCCGGTCTGCATCGCCTAAGCTCCCGTCGGACGCCGAAGTCTTTGCATCACCAGAGGTGGATTTCCAGACTTCCCCGAGGCTGCCCTGAGTCCCTAGCAAAGCTGAGGCCCATAGCTGTCGTG
Organism: Calotriton arnoldi; assembly: GCA_963921515.1. NCBI lineage: Eukaryota > Metazoa > Chordata > Amphibia > Caudata > Salamandridae > Calotriton > Calotriton arnoldi. Next base: position 699,961 of record CAWUFW010004571.1, on the reverse strand, counting down.
GGTAATGTGGAACCGTGACCCCTGGACACCGCACGCATTTGCTAGTGCATCCTCTTCTGGGTCTCCCACGAAGTCGTGCTTTGGGCTCCGAGTAGCCCTAGCCTCCAGCACCAACTGCACTGAAGATCACTGGCCTCCACTCCACGAGTGTCTTGTGAACCAGCTCCACGTGCGACATCTCGAGTCTCCTTTGTGGTCGCTAGCCCGTTGGCTAGTAGCCCTTCACGAAGGCCAATCCTTTTCTTCTTGGGCTCCCTGGTTGCTCCAGGCTTGCCCTCACTTACCCTTGCTGGGTGAGTCCCTCAGACCTTGCTGGTCTGCATCATCGTCATTCTTCACTTTCATCAAGACTTGCCGTTGCTAAGGCTTGTTGGGTCCAATCCGGTCGCCGACACCTCAGCACTCGACAGACATCGTGTACCAGCCCGAATCCTGCTCCTGGTCGCCGACAACGCCTCCTGGACCTCGTGGCTGAAGAGTCAAGACGACCGTCAACCTACCTGAAGCACTCGACATCGGTGGGCATCCGCTCATCGCCTTCCTGGTCACTGGCTAGTGACCCAGACTCTGTCCCCTCTGCTTTCAGGTTCTTCAGATCTCCGATCCACTCTTGGATCCACCCGGACACTTTCCACTTAGTCGCCAGCAGCACTTTGCAGCAGATCGTCATTCAAATCGACGACGAAACCCGACCCCGAAAGGCACCTATGCACCCGGCTTCCCTGGGTGAGGTAACACGAGTACTCCGGTGCTCCCGTGGGTAGAGACTCTAGAACGACCTAGTTCTCAAAGGGTTTGCTCCAAGTCCTCCTTTAAGTGTCCCTTTTCTTTAATTTCCTGATCGCGACTTTCTCCATAGAAGTTAACGGCGTATCGCGGTTGTGTATTTACACTGCACGCGTCCCCCGTGGGTCCCCTGTGTCACTACCTTGGGTGGTTCCTTGTGGTCCAAGCACTTCTAGAGGCTCTAGGCCTAGTGTCTAGTTCAGTCGTGGTTCTTATACCACTTTATTGGTATATGGTTTGGTACGCCCCTAGGGCCCAAACGTGTATTTGTGCTATTACTGTGTTTAAATAACTTATAACTTGTGTACTTTCAAACTCTAGCCTCATAAAGAGACTAGAGGGGTGTGTTTAGCAATAAATACATATATTTTGAATATATACCTGGTGTGGTGCTCTTTCATTTGGTCACTCAAGAGATTATAGACTGGTAAAACAAGCTGCTTTACATTCCTTCAAGACTTAGCCTGAAGGCTGCTCTCCATAGCTACCACTAGGATAGCTTTCAATAAGGTTGTCTTTAACCTATCTCCAATAAGGGGTTGTTTGGACTGGTGCAAGGTGCCCACTATAATTAGTGGACAGCATATGCCAGGCCAACTTCTCACATTGGTGTGCAGCGTGTGGGATTCCAGCTTGCTATTGTTTTACCAGATAATCTCAATTGAATTGATCAACTGAAAACCACTAAAGGTACCTAAGGTACATATAATTTAAGCTTAGAATACAGTAAGTTCTACTGAACTTAGAGTTGTGTGTTAAGGGATAGCACACCCTTTCTACAACTCAAGAGAGTTTAGTAGGCCACACTAGAGTAGGTAGTGCATACACCACACCTCACTAGTGATGTCTTCAAAGCCAGGACCCAGTGAGTCCTTGCCAGAAGCCCATGGGCTTCTCCACTCCAAGTATGATACACTCCCATTCTTGGAATTGAGAGCATTATGTAACTTGAGGAAATTGAAGACAGGACAGAGTCCCACCACCCAACATCTTAGAGAGATGTTGGAGGCTTATGATCTCAGCAGGCCCTTAGGGACTGAAGGGGTAGGAGCAGAGGGTGGGGCAGAAGATGAGGATGGGGCCAGGGGTAGCAGTACCCCCAGCCCCCCCTCTGGAACTGACCAGGAGGGTGACAATGACCCTGACCTGGATAACCCAATCCCTCCTGTGGAAGATGAAGAGGAAGATCAGAATGATCCCCACTTTGTCCCCCCAGGAAGGATTATGAGTGTGCCCAGAAGGTATAGGTCTCCTTCTCAGGAGTCTAACCACTCTGGCACCTCCATAGGGACCTCTGTCTCATCTCATAGGAGGGAATCCTCTCATGAGAGAAGAAAGAGGCTGGTTCAATATGAGGAAGCTCAGCTTGAACTCAGAAAGCAGCAACTGGCTATAGACAGGGAGTCCCTAGATCTCTACAAAGAGAGAAGAAAGTTGGGACTAGAGTCCCATGGTGGCAGCCATGTCCCTAGAGATAGGGAAAGGTCCTATGACCATAGGAACCTGAGCAAGATTGTCCCTCCCTACCAGAGTGGGGATGACATCCACAAATGGATAACTGCTCTAGAGAGGGCCTGTAAAGTACAGAAGGTCCCTCAAGAGCAGTGGGCAGCAATCTTGTGGCTCTCCTTTGCAGACAAAGGTAGAGACAAGCTCCTCACTGTAAGAGAGGAGGATGCTGATAATTACAAGGTCTTGAAGAGTGCTCTTATTGATGGGTTTGGCCTAACAACTGAACAATACAGGTTGAAGTTCAGAGATACCCAAAAGCACAGACTCAAGACTGGGTAGACTATGTGGATTGTTCTGCTAAGGCTCTGGAAGGCTGGTTGATGGGCAGTAAGGTGTGTGACTTCTCAGGATTGTACAATCTGATAATGAGGGAGCAGATTCTTAATAACTGTCAAAATCAGCTGTTGCATCAGTACCTGGTGGACTCTGATCTGACCTCTCCCCAAGAATTGGGAAAGAAGGCAGACAAATGGGTCAGAACCAGGGTGAGGCAGAAGGTACAGAACCAAGGTGGTGACCCTAAGAAGCAAGATGCTAAGAACTCTGAAAAGGGTGGGGAGAAGGGTAAAGATCAAAAGTCTTCACAAGGCCCCCAAAAATCTTCTTCAGGTGGGGATTCACAGTCTACAAAAGGGAAAGGCCAAAGAAAACCATGGTGCAAGGTCTGTAAGCAAAAGACCCACTGGACCAGTGATTGCACCAAGTCCAAAGACTCAAGTCCAGCCACCCACCAATGCCCCTAAGGCACCTGTTCCCCCTAGTACAGTTACAGTTGGTGGGAGTGCTCCAGCCAAGGGTTTAGTAGGGTTCACCCTGGGTACTGAGTTGGGCTCTGACCTAGTCAGAGAACTAACTCAGGCTGTGTTAGTCTGTGATGGAGGCATGGATGTGACCTCCTCTGTGAGTCCCAGTAATCTGGGCAAGTACAGACAACAGCCTTTAATCAATGGACGAGAGGCTTTGGCATTTAGGGACACAGGGGCAAGTGTCACAATGGTGACACAAGACCTTGTGAATCCTGGGCAAGTTATACTTGGTGAGATGTACCAAGTGACCAATGCTAGCAACGTCAGAACAGACCATACTCTGGCAGTTGTTAACTTCTCCTGGGGAGGGGTAACTGGCCTTAAGAAGGTTGTGGTGAGTGCAAACCTACCAGTCGAATGCTTGCTTGGCAATGACTTAGAAACTTCAGCTTGGGCAGAAGTGGAGCTCAGGACCCATGCAGAAATGCTGGGGATCCCTGCAGATGTGTTTGCTGTGACCAGGTCACAAGCCAAAATGTCTAGCACTGAACAGGCCTTGGATTCTGGAATAATGGACCAAGTGCCTTCCAAGAGGAGGAGTAGTAGGGTAAAGGCAGTGGCTTCCCCTTGGCTCAGAAGGAAGATCAGTCCCTAGAGGGGGATGATCTCAGTCCTGAGGAAGGAACTGTCCCAGAGGAGCTTGAACCTGACCAGGTTGAGTTCTTGGGGACAGGGGGACCTTCCAGGGCAGATCTGAGCCAGGAGCAGCAGAGCTGCCCTCTCTTGAACCCCTCAGACAGCAAGCTGCTGCTGAGGCTGCTGGGAAAGCTAGTGGTCCCCATACAGTGTATTGGGATGATGGACTCCTGTACTCAGAGAGTAGAGACCCCAAGCCTGGTGCCACCAGGAGGTTGGTTATACCTCTAAAGTTCAGGGGCTTCCTATTGACCCTAGCCCATGATATTCCCTTGGCAGGTCACCTGGGCCAGAACAAGACTTGGGACAGAATTGTCCCTCACTTTCACTGGCCCCACATGTCTGAAGACACCAAGGAGTTTTGTCGCTCCTGTGTAACCTGCCAGGCCAGTGGCAAGGCAGGTGGCACTACAAAGGCCCCCTGATACCACTACCTGTGGTGGGGGTGCCCGTTGAAAGCGGTGGGGATTGACATTGTTGGTCCCATGGATCCCCAAACAGCATCTGGGCACAGGTTTATCCTGGTGGTAGTGGATCATGCCACCAGGTACCCAGAGGCTATTCCCCTTAGGACCACTACAGCACCTGTGGTGGCAAGGGCCCTCCTGGGAATTTTCTCAAGAGTGGGCTTTCCTAAGGAGGTAGTATCAGACAGGGGTGCTAACTTTATGTCTGGTTACTTAAAAGCAATGTGGAAGGAGTGTGGAGTGACTTACAAGTTCACCACACCCTATCACCCACAATGCAATGGTTTAGTTGAGAGATTCAACAAAACCTTGAAGGGCATGATTAAAGGGCTCCCAGAAAAGCTTAGGCGAAGATGGGACATACTCTTGCCCTGCCTTTTATTTGCATATAGGGAGGTGCCTCAGAAGGGGTTGGTTACAGCCCTTTTGAACTTCTGTTTGGCCACCCTGTCAGGGGTCCACTGTGCTTGGTGAAGGAAGGATGGGAGTTACCTGTCAAGCCCCCAAAGCAAGACATAGTGGACTATGTACTTGGTCTCCGCTCCCGGATGGCTGAGTATATGAAAAAGGCAACTAAAAACCTTGAGGCTAGCCAGGAACTTCAAAAGGCCTGGCATGACCAAAGGCTGTTCTGACTGTTTACCAGCCAGGACAGAAGGTGTGGGTGTTGGAGCCAGTGGCCCCAGCAGCTCTCCAAGACAAATGGAGTGGACCCCACACTATTGTTGAGCAGAAGGGTGAGGTTACCTACTTAGTAGACCTAGGAACACCCAGGAGTCCCCACAGGGTTCTCCATGTCAACAGGTTAAAACCATATGTGGACAGGGCAGACATGGGCTTGCTCATGGCTACTGATGAAGGGCAGGAGGAAGAGAGTGACCCACTCCCTGACCTGCTCTCACAGAACCCTGACGATGGGTCAGTGGATGGTGTAGCCTTGGCAGGCAGCCTCACTACCCAGCAGCAAACTGATTGTAGACAGGTGCTCAATCAGTTTAGACACATGTTTTCACTGACACCCAGTCAGACCACCTGGTGCACTCATGAAGTGGACACTGGGGACAGTCTGCCTATTAAAAATAAGATTTATAGGCAACCTGACCATGTCAGGGACTGTATCAGGACTGAAGTCCAGAAAATGTTGGAGTTGGGAGTTATTGAACCCTCAGATAGCCCTTGGGCTAGTCCAGTGATCCTTGTGCCAAAACCTCACACCAGTGGTGGAAAAAGAGAGATGAGGTTTTGTGTGGACTACGGGGGTCTCAATGCAGTCACTAGGACTGATGCCCATCCAATACCAAGGGCAGATGAGCTCATAGATACATTGGCCTCAGCCAAATATCTCAGCACATTTGACTTGACAGCTAGCTACTGGCAGATCAGACTAGCTGATACTGCAAAGCCCAAAACAGCATTCTCAACCCCTAGTGGGCATTATCAATTTGTGGTGATGCCCTTTGGTCTGAAGAATGCACCTGCCACTTTCCAGAGGTTGGTGAATACAGTTCTCACAGGTCTGGAAGCCTATAGTGCAGCATATCTAGATGATATTGCTGTCTTTAGCTCCACCTGGGAGGATCACCTGGTCCACCTCAGGAATGTTTTACAGGCCCTGCAAAAAGCAGGCCTGACTATCAAGGCCACTAAGTGCCAGATAGGGCAGAGTCAGGTTGTGTACCTGGGCCACCTTGTGGGTGGAGGCCAGGTTCAACCTTTGCAGAGCAAGATCCAGACTATCATGGACTGGACTGCTCCAACTACCCAGACTCAGGTGAGAGCCTTCTTAGGCCTGACTGGGTACTATAGGAGATTTGTCAAGGGGTATGGATCAATAGTGACACCCCTGAATGACTTAACTTCTAAGAAAATGCCCAAAAGGTTCAGTGGACAGTTAGCTGTCAAAAGGCATTTGATGACCTGAAGCAGGCCATGTGCACTGCTCCCATTCTACAGAGTCCTGATTACTCCAAGAAGTTCATTGTTCAAACTGATGCATCTGAATTGGGGGTAGGGGCTGTACTGTCACAATTGAATGAAGAAGGTCAGGATCAGCCAGTAGCTTTCATTAGCAGAAGGCTGACCCCTAGAGAGAAACGTTGGTCAGCCATTGAGAGGGAGGCCTTTGCTGTGGTCTGGGCTCTGAAGAAGTTGAGGCCATACTTGTTTGGTACCCACTTCCTTGTTCAGACAGACCATAAGCCCCTCTTATGGCTAAAACAAATGAAGGGTGAAAACCCCAAACTGCTTAGGTGGTCCATTTCCCTACAGGGGATGGACTTCACAGTGGAACATAGACCTGGGAGTAACCATGCCAATGCAGATGGACTCTCTAGGTACTTCCACTTAGAACATGAAGACTTAACTGGGCAAGGTTAGTTTAATGTCCCTACGTTTGGGGGGTTGTGTAGGAGAGTAGGATCTGCTTCACATGGGTACCCCCACTTTTTGCTGATGCTTCACTGTTTTTCGACATTAGTCTGGCTGGGGCCCTGCTAATCAGAACCCCAGCCTAGCTGCTTCCTCTCTAAAATGGTTTCCATGTGCCTTAGGCACATCACTGATTGGAATCTGGAGTGCCCTTATAAGTCCCTAGTATATGGTATACTATGTACCAAGGGCATAGGTACCTCAGAGGCCTACCAGGGGCTGCAGCATGTATTATGCCACCCCTGGAAGGCCATCCAAACTGACACCACAGGTCTGCTACTGCAGCCTGGGTAAGGTGGTGCATGCACCTCTTACTGTGATATAGGTTACCTATATCACTAAATACATACACACATATAAACCTATAAGTCACTCCTATGGCAGGCCTTATCAATCCTGAAGGCAGAGTGCATGGTTCCTATGTGAGAGGGTGCCCCTGCATGAGCAGGGCCCCTCTGCAGCGTTCGGAGACCCTTCTCTGATGCTGTTTGTAGTGCAGCCTGACCATATACTCTTAAGCGCATTATAACCTCGCGTTAAATGCTAACTTTGGAATGGCTGCACCGAAACATGTCGTGTTTGGTGTCAAACATCTTGGAATACTACCCCCCGCCAATTCTGGCGGCGGGGGTAGCATTCCACCCTTCTAGAGGGAGAGACATGTTAACCCTGGCCTGGCCGGTAACTTCTTTATAAAGCCTGGCATCACAAAATGGATGCTGCTGCCACAGACACAAGTCTGGCCTCCTGCTGCTGGACGAAACTCCGGCAGGGGAGGCCTGGACAATAGGTTTCCTGTCCCAGGGAGGTGTGACCACCTCCCCAGACAGGATAATGTGTATTGGGGCTGGGCGGGAGCACTTTCGGTGCTTTGAAGTCCTGCACTGGGGGCACACTTGGTGTCCCTGTGCATACCCCAGTTCAAACCGGATCAGGGGCTTGCAGCCCCTGCTTTGGCGCGAACTGGACAAAGGGAAAGGGTGTAGCCACCCCTCTGCCCTGACCCACCCATAGGTGGGGCCACAGAGTAGTCCAACCCCTAAACTTGGTATAAGTATAGGAACCCAGTCCTTAGGACTTTAGATTATCCCTGGACGAAACTCTGACACTGAATCCTGGACCTTCGACGCTCTACTAAAGACTAGAGGACAGAAGAATCTCCCTTGGGGTCAAGGAGTGACTCCCTGCTTGGCAGGCACCAAAGAAGCAATTGTCCGGTCTGCATCGCCTAAGCTCCCGTCGGACGCCGAAGTCTTTGCATCACCAGAGGTAGATTTCCAGACTTCCCCGAGGCTGCCCTGAGTCCCCAGCAAAGCTGAGGCCCGTAGCTGTCGTGGGTAACGTGGAACCGTGACCCCTGGACACCGCACGCATTTGCTAGTGCATCCTCTTCTGGGTATCCCACAAAGTCGTGCTTTGGGCTCCGAGTAGCCCTAGCCTCCAGCACCAACTGCACCAAAGATCACTGGCCTACACTCCACGAGTGTCCTGTGAGCCAGCTCCACGTGCGACGTCTCGAGGCTCCTTCGCGGTTGCTAGCCCGTTGGCTAGTAGCCCTTCACGAAGGCCAATCCTTTTCTTCTTGGGCTCCCTGGTTGCTCCAGGCTTGCCCTCACTTACCCTTGCTGGGTGAGTCCCTCAGACCTTGCTGGTCTGCATCATCGTCATTCTTCACTTTCATTGAGACTTGCCGTTGCCAAGGCTTGTTGGGTCCAATCAGGTCGCCGACACCTCAGCCCTCGACAGACATCGTGTACCAGCCCGAATCCTGCTCCTGGTGACCGACAACGCCTCCTGGACCTCGTGGCTGAAGAGTCAAGACGACCGTCAACCTACCTGAAGCACTCGACATCGGTGGGCATCCGCTCATCGCCTTCCTGGTCACTGGCTAGTGACCCAGACTCTGTCCCCTCTGCTTTCAGGTTCTTCAGATCTCCGATCCACTCTTGGATCCACCCGGACACTTTCCACTTGGTCGCCAGCAGCACTTTGCAGCAGATCGCCATTCAAATCGACGACGAAACCCGACCCCGAAAGGCACCTATGCACCCGGCTTCCCTGGGTGAGGTAACACGAGTACTCCGGTGCTCCCGTGGGTAGAGACTCTAGAACGACCTAGTTCTCAAAGGGTTTGCTCCAAGTCCTCCTTTAAGTGTCCCTTTTCTTTAATTTCCTGATCGCAACTTTCTCCATAGAAGTTAACGGCGTATCGCGGTTGTGTATTTACACTGCACGCGTCCCCGTGGGTCCCCTGTGTCACTACCTTGGGTGGTTCCTTGTGGTCCAAGCACTTCTAGAGGCTCTAGGCCTAGTGTCTAGTTCAGTCGTGGTTCTTATACCACTTTATTGGTATATGGTTTGGTACGCCCCTAGGGCCCAAACGTGTATTTGTGCTATTACTGTGTTTAAATAACTTATAACTTGTGTATTTCGAACTCTAGCCTCATAAAGAGACTAGAGGGGTGTGTTTAGCAATAAATACATATATTTTGAATATATACCTGGTGTGGTGCTCTTTCATTTGGTCACTCAAGAGATTATAGACTGGTAAAACAAGCTGCTTTACATTCCTTCAAGACTTAGCCTGAAGGCTGCTCTCCATAGCTACCACTAGGATAGCTTTCAATAAGGTTGTCTTTAACCTATCTCCAATAAGGGGTTGTTTGGACTGGTGCAAGGTGCCCACTATAATTAGTGGACAGCATATGCCAGGCCAACTTCTCACAGTATGGAGCTGACTAGAAACCTAGAGGGACTCTTGGCATACTAGGCATTCTGGGCGTAACATACTCTTAGTATACCATAGTAAGGAATACTTCACCCACTTCATACCTCTCCCTACACCTAGGTTAGGTTAGGTACATTGGGGTAGAATTAGCTTAGAACCGCATCGTATGAGTACTCGCATTTTTAGTCTGTGTTATTTATGTAAATGAATATCTGCTAAAGATCATGCTAGCGCAGTATTATTTATTTCTACTGCTTACGCTGTACATTATTTATCTTGCATACTGTCTTGTGATCGTAATAGCACATTTAACTTACACGACAAACAAGACTGTTCAATAAATCTTTTATTGAAACGCCCGTCTATTCTTTCTGTGTAACTTTGAGGAAAACTAAGTATGCACGATTGAGCTGAGTGAAATAGTTATCTATTGTTTCCACGACTCTGGGACACGTTCTGATTCTAAAGGGAAACAAAGTGGTCATGTTTTGCGGCTGCCAGAAACTACTCCCTTCTTGTTTATCAAGGAGTTTCTAGTGGCCTCTGAGCTAGCTGGCACAAGTAATTAAGTTTAATATACTCGATAGGGACATACCGACCTCAGTCCTATGTCAAACCTATAGGATATATTATTCCAATGCGCAGAGCCTATTAGGGAAATAGGAGCTACACTACATGGCGCCCAACGTTTGGTAAGGCGGTAATTCAACGCTAGATACTGAGTAACTCAGCCGTGCTTTTTCTCTCAGAGACCCCTACCCATATACTCCAAAAGACGTCTGGAGTGGGCAGGGTTAAGTATCCGCCACGGCTACATAGGGAAGTACCCTATATACTAGCTGTTTGGTTTGCTCAATGTTGAAGGATACAGTGTTCCAAAATATTGTGCACCTTATCTTTGTTTCCTTGAAACTTTTTCTACATTTTTTCAAAAAACAAAATGCCCGACTCCGACACTGAGATTGGAAACGGTGAAGTTGCGGGTCACCCAGCTGTAACAGTTTATAACATCACAGGTTTTATTGAAACCGAGGAGGGTGTTATAGACATCCCTCAAAACTTAAGAAGAGACATCACTCTAAAACTCATAAAACATGGCCTACCACCAAGAGGCGGTAGAGCAGTTTTCGTGATAGAGGCACACGAATCCTTTCAGACAGAGGTATTCTATTCATGGGTAATATTTCCTGAATCCAATCCAGTAACACACATGTTTCACTTCTACAAAGAAGATGATCCACCAGAGGAATATATTCCTTTCGAGGATATTGAAATTCCACTAACATACCAGGAGCATCAGCTCTGGTTTAAAGGCGCCCTAAAACATCACAAAAACATTACCAGGCTCGGTCCACTAGGTAGACCAGGAGCAACATGGCCGATTCTAGCCGGCTACACACCTCATCCTGACATTGAAGAGATGTCAGACGAGGAATTACTTACTCAACTCACAGAGTTAATAAAAATCTACAGACATTTGGTCCAATATGTCATGCGGACTTTCACAGTCCAACCACCATTAACCATTCCAAATCAGACCCCTCAACAGGGGAATACACTAAAAATTACACCACAGACTCTATACGCAGTCATGGGTAAAATGCCCACAAAACGTGAGCAAATTCCATTTTGGATAGCTCAAAAAATTACTCAAATCGAAGCAGTATTTCCAAATACTAGCCCGTATGAGAAACACAGAATACTAACAATCAGTTTACCGATGGGGATCACACCACAACTGGAAGACTGCACCACTTGGGGCTCAGTCTTTGCTGCCATCTATACTAAAACACATGGTATTCCATCAATTGCGGTAATACCTGATGTCCTGAAACAAATTCAAAATGAATACGGGGCAGAGCCTGCTCTGAATTTAGGTATGAAATTACTGAAAAATTTCGACCAGAACTCAACAATAATATTATCTAATATTAAAGGGGAGACAGCAGCAGTGGCGATCCGCCAAAAATTAAGGGAATTTGGTGTTACGGAACATCAAACTGAGCTACCCAGAATTATAGATCAATCCTATGCAGAATTAGGCAGAGATAGTTTGGGTGGAAGACCAGTGAAGCCAAAACTATCTGAAAGTCCTGAGAAGGACTCTATTAAACAAACTCCTACATCTTCTAAAAAGAAGTGGGAGACTAATAAACAAAATTCAAACGAGAAACGTTCTCAATCCCAAGGTAGGCCTCCTCAAAAGGAGCCCTCTGAAAGGAGGTATAACCTCAGGAATAGGGATAATTTGAGAAAACCTGACAGGTATCAAGATACTGATACACGTTCCTCTCGTACCTTTCAGATCTCGTCACAGACTTCGGAAAGAAGAGGGCGGTCAGAACACAGAGAAGAACGCGTGAAATCCAAGGAAGAAAAGCACGCTCCAAAAAATAAAACAAAACCTCAATTCTCCAAAAAGAAAGTAGCAGGTCTGAAGATCAGACATGCCGAGAATACTGAGAACACAACTCAAGAACGGAGAATGGGCTCAGACAATGCTGGACAGTGCAGCAGAAGTCACAATAGCTCGCCAGAACCTGAAGGAACTTCTGGAGATAGTAGACTTGAATGAGTACATTACAGTCGAGACTGTAGACACCAGGGTTAGTACTCCACAAAAGTTATATGAAATAACACTCCGGATGGAGGGAGACATACCTAGACAGGTGAAAGCACTCTTTTGGGAAAAACTTTCAAGGGGCTATGACATACTTTTAGCGGAAAAGACTGGCCACCACAATTTGTCAGGGAATGCCCACACGGCGAGGACATTATTATGCCTGCCTTCTCCAACCATATTCCAATTCATCTAAAATATACATATGCCAGGAAATGGGCAGTAGCCCAGGCCCCAGCATTATATAAAAATCATGTAGGATGGGATGAGGACTCACCTCACCATAAAATACATCTGAAACATGAACCAACTGCACAAAGGCAGTATCCAATAAAGCACGAAGCTAAAAAACAGGTCAGGGAGATCTTAGATCAACTTGAATACCAAGGGGTGATTGAAACATGCACCTCCTCAATGAACAATCCTTTGTTTCCTGTCTCCAAACCAGACAACACCTATCGTCTAGTTTTGGATTACAGACACTTAAACACTTGTTCTAAAACGTTTGCAGTGCAAAATGCACATAGCACAGCATTAATGAATAACATTGTGCGTAAAAAATATAAAACCACATTAGATATCTCAAGTGGTTTCTTTTGTCAAAACATAGCACCTGAAAGCAGGTACTTAACAGCTTTCTCAATAATGGGGACCCAGCGTCAATTTTGTCGACTCCCACAAGGGTTCAGGAACAGCCCAGGTTTATTCTCAGCGAGGGTAACGGAGTTACTACAAATTTATGACAACGAGGCATTGTCCTATGTCGATGACATCTATCTGACAGACGATGACCTGGACAAACACTTGAACAGGGTGAGCACCATTATACTGGGATTCGCCTCTGAGGGCTACAAATTCAACTTCAAAAAGTCCAGAATTGCCCATCTCAATGTCCTATTTCTAGGATATGAGCTTTGAAGTGAAGGCAAGAGCTTGGCAGCTAACTTTCTAGAAAAATGTGCGCTGCTCCAACCTCCAAAAACGCTGAAAAACTTACAATCCATCCTGGGTTTCCTAAACTTTGGAAGAACTTACATTCTAAATTACGCAGAAAGGATTAAACGTCTCTACGCATTAATCAAACCTGATTTTTCAATCAAGAATTGGACACAAGAACACACAGAAATCTTGCGTTCACTACAGGCTAACATATTAGCAACAAATCACTTACAAACACGCGTAAGTCAACGCAATTTGGTGATCCGAATAATTTCGGGTCAATGCGGATTCACCTACTTAACCTTCAATGAGGGTGAGAAAATACCAATCGCATACAAATCTCATTTGTACACACAAGCGGAAATGCGCTTCACTTCAACTGAAAAAATTCTGACAGCAGTTCAAACCGCTGTAGCAAAAGAAAGAGCCTTAGCCCAAGGGAAACGCATTATTGTCGTAACCCCGGTACCAGCTTTAGAAGCTGTCACAAAAGCAAGCATTCCAAATGCTAAAGCATTACATCCAAGATGGATACAATGGGTTAGTTCTCTTGCTGCAACAGATGTTGAATATGTTTTTGATCCCGATTTAAAAACACAAGCATTCCTAAAATATGAACATGAATGTCCCCTGCCTACTGAAATTCTGCCTCTCAATCAGTACGAATTCATAATTTACACTGACGGATCCGCACAACCCGCAACAGGGGGTAAGCAAGCTTACAGTGCAGCGTGTGCTATCGTTAAAGGTCGCATGCGAAATGGCATCTTCAGACCTATGGTCACAAAAACTAAATCTCTAGGAGATTGTACAGCTCAGCGAGCTGAACTACAAGCATTCAAACTGCCACTTGAAAGTACAGATCAAGAATTCCCCACACTAATAGTGTGCGATTCCTTTTACTGTGTTCAGTCGTATAATGAATATATACAAAACTGGCTTGAAAATGGATTAAAAGATGCGAAAGGTGGCACAATAAAGCACAAAACGCTTTGGGAAGAAGTAGTTCAGTTGAAAAACGAACTACCAAAGGCTCACGTGATCCACACACTGAGTCATCAACGTGATGGCGTTCACGTTGCAGGGAATTCATTGGCTGACGAAGCCGCAAAGGGGGCTGTTCAGACGGCTTCCGTAGCTGCGATCACTTGTTCAAAAACAAAAATAGACAGTGAGATAATGTTGGCTGTCAATGCTACAAGCAAAGGCAGTGGTGCAGCGTTACCAAAAAAAATTCCACTCAAGTACCCTTATGTAATTGATGCGAACACCGTTCCTTTTGCTCGAATCCCTGGAGTGGGGGATAGGGTAATTCCAAACAAGGAACGTAGATTAGGACTAATCCTAGCAGCACACGAAGGGATAGCTTCTGCCCATACAGGTGATCCGGCAACAGTATCTTTACTCAAGCAAAGATATTGGTGGCCTGGCATTAGAAAACAAACAAAGAACTATGTTTTAGAATGTGATATATGCCAACAGATGAAAGTCTCCACAGTGAAACGCCCTGCGCAGACACCCCTGTTAATTTCAGACAAACCATTAGCTTGTGTTTACCTGGACCACTGCGGTCCCTTGCAAAGGGACGGTAACTATAAGTATATCATGGTTGCAGTGGATTCATGCTCTAGGTTCCTCTGGATATGGCCTCAGCGCTCGGCTGACGCTCGAACTGTTATAAAAGATTTGCAAGTCTTTATCGGCACATACGCAATAGGCACGCTACATTCTGACCAGGGCCCTGCGTTTAGCTCTCGGGCTTACAAAGAAGCCATGGCCAGTCTGGGCGTTGCATTGCGGTACTCCTCTCCATTCCATCCAGAGGGAAATTCGGTTGTGGAAAGGAAAAACCGGGACATAAAGCAATCTATAACAGCTAGGTTATTAGGTTCGGGTGATGGGTGGGTCAAACATCTTTATGGGGTCCAACGCTCATTAAATAACCTGCCAAGAAGTTCTCTAGGGGGGGTCACTCCATATGAGGTCCTATTTGGGACAAGAATGTGGGTACCAGACCTCGATCACGTAGGCACAGTGGTGGAAAATAAACCGTTTGATATCAAAGCTCGTTTGGCTGTTTTACAGGAAATCAATGAACTGAGATCAAAACAAAGCAACGTATTCCTACAGCCAACCACCACTGGGGAAAAACCGGCGGTCACAGCAAGGCCTGTCTGGATTCCAAAAGTTAGGGATCTAGTCAGAGAAAAAATTGTAGACAAGAAGGAATTTGGACCTTCTTACAGACAACCAGTACCTGTCCTAGCAGTTCAAGGAACAAGAACAGTACTTCTGCCGCCCCTTGCTGGAAGAAAGGAGAAAAGATTTGTGTCAATCGACCTCATCAAACCACAGTATGTGGCCAATACTAAATAGTAGGCCTCGTGGACTCCGACCTAGTAGCAGACGCACTCCTCTCGCTACTATCCAAGAGGTTCAGACTGAAAGACTGATAACAATCGAGAATTCAGCTGTAACAGATAGAAGGACTAGGCAACAATGCAATGGAACTCATCCCTCTTGAACACCAAGTAACAGTTCGTCCAAATACACCTGTCTACACCAACGTGGCAAGTGATCGACTGGTTCCAGCGATTTCTACAAATCCTGATGCAATTCCAACAATTGACAGAACTGCTTCTGGCTATTTCATTAACTTTGATACGTTCTCAGAAGATCCAAGTGAACCTGAAACGACGCCAGTATCATTAAGATACAAGCAGCAAGTACAAGACTTTCTTCACTTTCTGAAAAAGACTTATCTGGTTTCCCCATGGATTGAGCTCTGGATTATATCTGGACTATTTGTTTTCCTGCTTTGGCTAGCTTTGGTTACAACTGTGAGCGTGCTTATAAGTGGCAGATACATCCATGTGAACACTGAAGGAAAAGATGTGAACGTACTTTTGAAACCACATAAATCTTCCCATCGTGAAGCAAGAGACTTGTCAACAGTGAACATCACAGCCGTTCCTATACATGATGGTATAGTGTGGGACAAAACAGAATTTGATATCTTCGGCCCGACGGAAAAATTGAACATTCCACATTTGTTTAAAATTTCACTAAGTGATCTAATTTCGTTCAGTACCTATTCTGATGATTGGGACTTTGAGACTGTAAACGACATAATGTTTGACCTAGAAAAATCTGCTGCATTTTCTAAAAATGAATATTTAGAGGGTTCATCAGACTATGAACAGCTGTATTGCTATAACCACTATGGTCATCATTATTTGCATAAATCTGCATACCCTAGAAATGTGTTTATGTTTAACCAATGGGAGCATTGTCCTACACCACCACAAGGTAGTTCAAAAACATTTGCTAGCAAGTTTCCATATTTTTCAGGTTACAATACATCTGATCCAGAAACGTTTTACTATAAAAATATAAACAAGACAGGACTGAAAATTATGTTAACAAATACAAAACAGATTTACTCTGCAACATTTATTGCCCAACTGTCTAGACAGGGTTTCGACTTATGGAAAGACACAATAGACACAAAAACTGTCTGGGGTACTAAAGATTGGCAAGTACAGGGGATAGAAGCTTTATTTAGAGCCTGTATCATCCCTGAACAAATAATGTTTTTGAATGAAACTGTCCAACAAACATCTTGTCTTGGACTAGCCAAGATCAAAGAGATGAAAACACCTTCTGTACCAACACCTGCAAGTGATAACAATACACAGGCAGCGGTGACAGTTGACAATATACTACAACTCAACAGATCTAATCCTGATTGGAGAAAATGGTTGATCTGGCCCACAGACACGAACAACTGTCAGGAAAGATTCCTGAATAAAACTCAGGGCTTTACTATTCACAGGCCAGACCCAAGATACGTCCAAAGACAGCATCCGGGGGTAGTAACAACATACAGTGTAGGAAAATTATGCCTCGATTGGCTGCAGAAATCTACACTACAGGATGTGAAACAACACTTATCCTTACTTAAAGAAGACGCAGACCTTAGGGAATTCTTGCTTGGACCAAGAAAACCACGTCAAAAACGTTTCATATATGCCGGCATCTATGCTGCTTATAATGAAGCATGGAAAGTGTCACAGATGGAGGCCGCAGAACGAATACGTGAACTTGATCGTATTAATTTAGAGAAAACACTCACTGTGGTCGACAATGGGTTAACAACTTTGTCCTCCAGAATATATTCATTGGATGGCATTGTATCCTCTGCTATCGACATACTGGAACAAGATTTGGCGATGTTACAGCAAGGCCAATCACGTTCTATTCTGTTATTAAGCTGGACGCTGCAATCTTTGCGTACGGGCTATGTGCCTTGGCGTTTTATCAACACGTCAGCTCTGTTTGCAGAATACAATCTAACTGATAAACAGATCGAACTGGCACAAAGAGGAGCAAAGTATACAGTGCTGAGCATTGAAAAACTGGAAAAGTTACCATTCACAGTGGCAGAAAAACCAGCTACAGAATGGCTCATTCATGGCAAAATAACACTACCTGTGACTACTTTTCAGTTTCAGTATTGCCTCAGACAGATGCAAGCAGGCAAATATGAAAGGTTGGGTAAGGAATACATTAAGACATCTTGGAATTTACCGTATACATATAGATGTTGGAGTGGGGATCGTGAAGTGTTTTTGAGCGGTACACACTGTAAAAGTGCACTGAGCGGTTCACTTATATGTCAGGACATTTCTTTACACGGGGCTTGCAATGGTTCTGTGGCAAATTTGTCTTGCCATCAGCAGGGTACACCAGCTGCTGTGATTAATCCAACGTTTGGACAACTTTCTAATGGGAGTTACCTCATGTTGAATGATCAAAGTTGCTGCGGCATGTTGCCAGGCATCCCATATCTAGTAACGGTCAACTCCAGGGTCACTTGCTGTATGCAAGTATTGTTTGCCCCAATAGACACAGTCAGGGAGTCGCCTTTGTGGCCTTCGCTGAACGTCTCTTTTATAAGATTTGATACTTTAAGCAGAATGAAAGCCATGCTTTTACAGCAAACAGTGCCTTTGACCTCGGCCAAAGAAACCTATGATCTACAAGTAGCAAGGACTTCGGCTGAGATACAGACTTTAATACGTACAAATTGCCCTATACATTTCGTGGAAATGATAGGACGTATCTTTAACATGTCTGATACAAGCGGAATTGTACATGTATTTAAGAGCATCTGTTCCGGTCTGTTAGCACCTTTCCAGGCAATACTCGGAATCATCCCGAACTTTGCACATTCGGTGTTTGGTGGCATACCGTTAATTCTAGCACTTGTTGCCGGAATTCTATTTCTCTTCCTGCTATTACGCTATGGCCAGCCTATTCGCAGACATCACTCCGAGCGAAATGGAGAAAGCTCTCCTTGAACGAAAGTGCCGTGAGCGAATAGTACAGCTTTTGGGCATGACTCGTCTCACGGGACCTGAATACCACGTGGTTCCTGTCATTTAGACCAATCTGGCAAGATTGCATCTTACCTGTTCTACGATGCCTGCTATGCGGTGAAGAATGCGTGTTAGACACCTGTCTAACATTTCCATCAGCAACGCCAACGGATGTCGATACTCTGCTGGTCCCGATAACGGCCCATGCTCTGTGTTGTCCCCAGAGGCTACCCATCCTGATGACGGCATTCATTGAGATCTCACAGTCGCTTCCAGCTGCTGCTGAGGTACGAGATGGATCTACAGGCACACAGGTAACAACGGACGCGAACATTGCTGCGGCGTTCTATGCTGAGAGCGATGCTTCACATCTCTGTGCAATTAATCTCCTCCACGAGGTGTTCCAACTGACGCCAACTTCAGTGGACGATATTTTGTCTACAGAAATAGATGATCTCATGTTTTCACCAGACCCGTACGCTGAATCTGATTTCACCAACAGTGTACCAGAGACGCAGTAAAATTTGGCCTTCATATTTTCAAAAACTTGGAACTCTTCCCAAAGTGAACTTTTTTCCATTTTTTCGAACTAAAATGGCAATTCAATCTGCTTGAAGTAGAACTAGCCTTATAGTACAGACTTCGGGGTACTTCCTCAGACACTTAGTCATCTTATTTGTCTGATAACAATAATTAATTTTCATGACATGAAATGACTTTGATTTTTGAACAACTTATCGATCATTTTCTGTCAAATGTAAATATTACTGCTTATTTTCATTTAAATTGCATTTACTTTCCGAATATATGCCTGAAATGAAAAGCAATGCTTAATATGTACAGTACCTTTTGCATTTTTAAAATGTTTTTTACTGCTTTTAAGAAATATTTTTTAAATATGCGGTACTCCATTTAATGTTTAGCATTTTAAATGTTTAGCATTTTAGTATTATCGTACACACGAAAGTGGAGTGGGTGTTGTATTCCTCTTAGGGTGTCCGTATATAGGTTTTCCTGTATCATGTCCTTATATAGGCACAATTCGCCCTGCCCTTATATAGGCATAGAATCCCAGTCCTTATTTAGGCATGAAACCGTGCACTCCAAATACAGGCATGGTCTCCGACATCCGTCCACCCTAACGTCACAACGAGTTCTTGAGGAACAGACCCTTAGGCTTCGGGAGTTTCCCTAGCACAGGACTATTGATTTCTTCAAGGACTCATCTATTATGCATGAACCGTTATACCTTAGGGGTTCATTCATGACGTCTTCCGCTGTCCGATTCACGTCAATGCTAACATTGTGAGGTACCTCTCAGGTATAAATATACCTTCCCTAGCCCTTGTAAACCAGAGGAGACCTTGACTTCAGAGGAGCCCGTTTCCCGGCCTGACGCACTGAGAAGACGCTGTCATCCCTGCACGCAGAGAGTCCAGCTTCCAGTGATCTGACTTCCCTTGCGGGGTGTTGGAGTTCGAGTCTGGCAAGAGATTCCTACCTCTCTCATTCTTAAGGTATGGAGCTGACTAGAAACCTAGAGGGACTCTTGGCATACTAGGCATACTGGGCGTAACATACTCTTAGTATACCATAGTAAGGAATACTTCACCTACTTCATACCTCTCCCTACACCTAGGTTAGGTTAGGTACATTGGGGTAGAACTAGCTTAGAAACGCATCGTATGAGTACTCGCATTTTTAGTCTGTGTTATTTATGTAAATGAATATCTGCTAAAGATCATGCTAGCGCAGTATTATTTATTTCTACTGCTTACGCTGTACATATATTTATCTTGCATACTGTCTTGTGATCGTAACAGCACATTTAACTTACACGAGAAACAAGACTGTTCAATAAATCTTTTATTGAAACGCCCGTCTATTCTTTCTGTGTAACTTTGAGGAAAACTAAGTATGCACGATTGAGCTGAGTGAAATAGTTATCTATTGTTTCCACGACTCTGGGACACGTTCTGATTCTAAAGGGAAACAAAGTGGTCATGTTTTGCGGCTGCCAGAAACTACTCCCTTCTTGTTTATCAAGGAGTTTCTAGTGGCCTCTGAGCTAGCTGGCACAAGTAATTAAGTTTATATACTCGATAGGGACATACTGACCTCAGTCCTATGTCAAACCTATAGGATATATTATTCCAATGCGCAGAGCCTATTAGGGAAATAGGAGCTACACTACAATACAAGAAAAAGTTATAGAACACGCACTACGAGGTGAACTGAGTGACTAGGTTGTCGTGTGCCTCAGAGGTATCACTCTCTGATCGTTGAGTGTGGCGAGTATAGCAAGAAGTTAGCGTTTCCTAGGTTAGGAGACGTCCCCTGAGCACAGCTGAGCAATCGAGGGATGCGATATAATGAGTCTTTTTGAGGATTTAAGCAAAAATGTAAACATTCCAACGACTGAAGAGGAGGAACCACAGGGCTCGATCAAAGATGGCCAAGCAGCAAACACTCCAACGACTGAAGAGGAGGAACAACAGGGCTCGATCAAAGATGGCCAAGCAGCAAACACTCCAACGACTGAAGAGGAGGAACCACAGCGCTCGATCAAAGATGGCCAAGCGGCAAACACTGCAACGACTGAAGAGGAGGAACCACAGGGCTCGATCAAAGATGGCCAAGCAGCAAACACTCCAACGACTGAAGAGGAGGAACCACAGGGCTCGATCAAAGATGGCCAAGCAGCAAACACTGCAACGACTGAAGAGGAGGAACCACCGGGCTCGATCAAAGATGGCCAAGCAGCAAACACTGCAACGACTGAAGAGGAGGAACCACAGGGCTCGATCAAAGATGGCCAAGCAGCAAACACTCCAACCACTGAAGAGGAGGAACCACAGCGCTCGATCAAAGATGGCCAAGCAGCAAACACTCCAACGACTGAAGAGGAGGAACCACAGGGCTCGATCAAAGATGGCCAAGCAGCAAACACTGCAACGACTGAAGAGGAGGAACCACAGGGCTCGATCATAGATGGCCAAGCAGCAAACACTCCAACGACTGAAGAGGAGGAACCACAGGGCTCGATCATACCACCTCTAGTGCCATAGACTGAAGCCGGGGACACCAAGCATGAAGAGGTCAAAATGAAACCACCATATTGGCTACTTTCTACTACCTAAAAAATGGAAAGAAAGTAAAGAAATTATTTAGGGCCAGGATAGGAGCGGAGTATCCACCCTCTAAGCCAGGAAAGCAGGAGTAAAACCTGGAGTGATGGGTATTCTGTGGAGAGGGAAATTCATCTAAAACAGCCTTCAAAGCCTCCTGCATATGGCCCTGAAGATATGAAGGCAGAGACACAGATCCTGGGAGTGTGAATCAACCCGATCAGCCTGTGTGCTTGAACACTGTCCAGTCCCCACGATGTAGACTGAGACAAAAACGACATTCTGTCCATGTCTGTAATAAAACAGCCATCAGAATGAAAGAACTGGGCTCCTGATGGTTGGTAAAGGTTACTGTAGCATCATTGAAAGAAATATTAGATAGGAACTCCACTAGATAACCATCGATTCCAGTCGAGCAGAACATCCGGATCCCACTTCCACAGCCTTTAAGAGCTCCTTAAAATCAGAAATCAGGCAGAGGTGCCGATGCCATAGATCCTTATGTACAGTGCCCGAGGTCAAAAAAGGTAAGCCTTTTTAAAGAAAAATCCACCTTCTTCTATGCTGGGGTCAATTACTACAGTCCCATCCTTGTTCAGCTCCCCGTGCCTGGGGGGAGCTCCCTTACCTCTCAAACATGAAGAATTCCATGATTCCTAGGACAAGTGCAGCAATTCCTGCTCACTCCAGGTGATGCTCCCCTCACCACTGAGGAGTTGGCTGTCAGGTGGACACCAATCCTTGGCTGCATAGTAGCCCTCTGAGTTCTCTGCGGAGAACCCCCTCTTCCAGACCTAGCCTTTATCTTGAGTGATGTTCTGCACAGAAGGGCAGTGTCCAGGTGGAGTACCCACCACAGAGGCACAGAAGAGGTGCGAACAGGTTCACTCTGTCTATGTATGACCCCTTCTGAAAGAGATCAGGAAGGGACAAAGGTCAGATGCCCTTCAAAGGTGCCCTTCAACACAGATACTGCAATCCTCACCCTTCACCGCCCTGACATCCACCACCCTGGCAGTTACAGTAAGACTAAATAATAGACCTCTGGTACAGAAAGGACATAACTACTAGGGCAAAGGCTGTCTTATCATTCCTCACATCAATGTCTGTTTTTTCCTCCTCCCATCTCCGCAATATACTTCTGCCATTTAGAGAAATCAACCTCATCTCCATCGTGGTCACATGCCCAGGCCAGGGGCTTCCAAAATGGCGCCCACAGACCTGTAGCAGCACTCTGGCTCACTCAGACACATGTACTCAGACACACATGTACTCAGACAGCACTTGGGATCTCGGTGCTAAAGTTCTGGGTTTACTCTGAACATCACAGCTTTCAGAGGCATGGGCCAGTAGGCTTACATGCACACAACAGCGGTAAAAAGGCCTGGTCATTATAATCATTTACAAAACGCTGCCTTCACCGCGCTACACATGTGAAACCTATGACAGAGAGAGTGATCCTTTGTCACTGAGTGCTCACTTTGTTAGTCTCTCCAGATTTAAGACTACTCCTGAACCTAAGCGCCAGGAGACTTTGGTCCGAGGTATCTGAGTACCCTTCAAATGTCTCATTTATTCAACCTACCTTAGTCAAGGGCTGGCCTAGACCTTCACGCACATTCTAGATTAGTGTGCGGTAAGGCCAAAATACAAAAAACAGTTCTCACATTCACGCAGTTTGGACACGTAGAGCAGGAGTCTCAATTTTACATCATGCAGGGCACATTTCAGTCCCAACACCTGTTCTTTTGTTTTTCCCCAGTTACTCCTTCAGTTGCACGGATGACAGTCATACAGACATACGGCAAACAACAAAAGACCTCCGGCAAAGCGCCCCCTCTGGGCCCGTTGGGCACTGCCCGATGATAATGCATGACACCCATCTGGATGTGTGCGGCCTCTTGCTCCTGAGCAGTCAGATCCCCGATCTGATTCTTCAGCGTACTACTGATCCTTCTCCCTTGACGAACTGCATCCTCTCTTCATAGATCTACTCCAGTAGGAACTGTCTAGCCAAACTCTCAGACCAAGTCTCCTCTGAACAAGAACAACCTCAGAATGATTTGGCCCAAATATTGCTTGAGCGCTGTCGCATAGCAAACAAGGGTCAGGCATCTGGGCATTCCTATCACACTACTAACAGAGCTGCACTCAGTAAAACAAAAAGGTGATGGGTAGATGTGTGTAAAAGGGTCAGCAACTGGCAACAGCTCGAACCTGATCCAAGTCCATTTTCGTGTCTAACCTAAGACAGTGCATGAGTCTGCCTATTGCTTGCCATTTGTTGGCTCCATTGTCACTCTTCTATTGGTCAGCTGCCCATAGGCTTCCTTCCTCTTCTGGTGTTTGTCTCTGTCCTGGATTATGGATGCATTACTTCTGTCCTTTGACTGCTCATTTCTTTAGGTGCTTGGAGGAGGCTTCTTAGTATAAGGTGCACAAGTATTTAAGTAAAGCACCTTGCACCAAACAGCCCTTATGGTGATTTTAGGGGTCTTAGAGAACCATAGAAAGCTCTCTACGTGGTAGCTGTGGAGAGCAGCCTCCAGGTTTAGTCCAGAAGGAGTGTTAAGCAGCTTGTTTTACCAGATCTAATCATATAGTGTAGGTTAAACGAAAAAGAACCACTCAGAGTAGTTATAAAACTATGTCTATTTATTACACAACACTCACTAGCACATTGGTATATTTCCTACTCAGAGATAGCAAGACAAATACACAACAATACATCTATCGCAATAAGGTAAGTAGCACAAAATACTGTGTTCTCCAGGGTGAGAACAAACCATATATTAAGATAGTGAAATGCGAACTGCAGGAAAGGATGGGACTTAGACCAGAAGACCCAGAGGAGCCGGGGACACAAGGAACCCCCATGGTAAGCACCCAGGAACCTCAAAGAGGCTGTGTGCAGAGTGGGAACACTGCCGCGTGCCCAAAGGAAGTCAATGGAGAAGTCGTATTTGCAGTTTTGCAGAAGAAGGACCCTTCCTAGAGGACCCCAAAGAATTTCCTTGGAGGACAGAAGGTTGTAGAGCCACCTCATCTGTGGATGCCCCGGAGGCCAGGAGATTAGGGGTGAAGAGAAGTTGGAAACCTCCGTAGACGACAATGGAAGACTTGGAGACAGTTGCCTCTGGAGAAGAAGGTGAAGAAGTCCGGTGGAATCTAAGGGTGGATTCTGATAGTTGAAGGAAGTGACCCGATTAGGGCCACCCGGGTCACTCGCGACCACCTCTCAGCCTTCCATACAAATGAAGAGTCGGTCAGACAGTAGAGAATACAAACCAAGTATATTTTATTCAGGTACACTCGAGCAGAGTCCGGTCTGACAGCCTTTCAGGATTGCTGCAGAGGGACTGACTTCAGCAAGCATGGCGATACATTATGTACAATTCAGAACCAATAAAGACACGCCCTGACTGGAAATTTCCAGTTGGTATCAGTTGAACAAAGGAGATACAGAAGGATGTGCTTCGATCCTGACACTGGGCACATGCTATCTTTTTTTTTTTTTTAGAATTTTTTTTTTTGTCCTCATACCACCTTAATTTGCAAAGTCTAGCCTGACATCCGACCTGTACCGCTCCAGGCTATTTGCAGTATCTTGATAGTCCTGCGTACCAGCCCGCCCAGTTTCCTGGTTGCTAGTTCCACGCAGGTGTAATCATAGGACTCACAGAATTTTTAAGCTCTCATAGTACCATTCCATTTTAAAATTCATCACAGACCTCTGAATGTGCACTGTTTTCGAGTCCTATGTCCATTTTGCAAATACTTTTGACCGCCTGGAGCCAGTCTATCCCTTGTGGCAGGTATAGCATCTGTCCATTTTTTACATATTTCTCTCCTAGCGAGAAGAATCAAATAGAATAGTAAAGCCTGCCTATTCGTTGATGGGGGCGAGGCCGGCTGATCCTCCAACCCCATCATAATCAACGTTAAGCTAATTTTTATATTGGAGCAAAAAATTTCATTTATTACTTTCTCCACTGACATCCAATAGTCCTGGATCAAGGGGCATTCAAAAAACATATGACGATCGTCCGCACTCAGCATACTACATCTGTGGCATCTTGGGGCAACAACTGTTACAAATTTTTCCAGTTTGTTGGTGTCCAATATAATCTGTTAGCAGTGAAAAAATGGTTCCTTTTCAAATTAGCTGGCTTGACCACTTTATACAACAATTTAAAAGAAAGTTGCCACATTCGCTGTGGCTCTGTCATCTGAATAGCACCTACCCAGATCTCAAATGGTGCTTTCAACTTCTTTTCTTCGGATATTACCAGGGTCCGGTACCAGTCAATCAATCAATCAATCACAGAATTTGTAGAGCGCACTACTTACCCGCGAGGGTCTCAAGGCGCTGGGGAGAAAAAAGGGGGGGGGGGGTGCTGCTACTGGTCGAACAGCCAGGTCTTGAGTAGCCTCCTGAAGGTCAGCAGGTCTTGGGTCTGTCGTAGGCTTAGTGGAAGGGTGTTCCAGGTCTTGGCGGCGAGGTGTGAGAAGGATCTGCCGCCGGTGGTTGTTCTTCGAATGCGAGGGACGGCTTTGCGAGGGAGAGGTCGGCGGAGCGGAGCTGGCGGTTGGGGACGTAGAAGAAGAGTCGTCTGTTGAGGTAGGCTGGGCCAGTCTTGTGGAGTGCATTGTGTGCGTGGATGAGGAGTTTGAAGGAGATTCTCCTGTCGACGGGGAGCCAGTGCAGGTTCCTCAGGTGGGGGGTGATGTGGCTGTGGCGTGGTACGTCGAGGATCAGGCGTGCGGAGGCGTTTTGTATGCGTTGCAGTCGCTTGATGAGCTTGGCCGGGGCTCCCGCGTAGAGGGCGTTGCCATAGTCAAGTCTGCTACTGACGAGGGCCTGGGTGACTGTTCTTCTTGTATCTGTCGGGATCCACCTGTAGATCTTGCGAAGCATGCGGAGGGTGTTGAAGCAGGAGGAGGAGACTGCGTTGACTTGCTTGGCCATGGAGAGCGTTGAGTCGAGGATGACTCCCAGGTTGCGTGCGTGGTCGGTGGGTGTCGGGGCTGCTCCCAGTGTCGTTGGCCACCAGGAGTCGTCCCAGGCTGAGGGGTTGGAGCCGAGGATGAGGACCTCTGTCTTGTCCGTGTTCAGCTTTAGTCGGCTGATCTTCATCCAATCGGCGACGGCCTTCATTCCTTCATGGAGGTTGGATTTGGCGGCGAGGAGGTCCTTGGTGAGGGAGAGGATCAGTTGAGTGTCGTCGGCGTAGGAGATTATGTTGAGGTCGTGCTGTCTGGCGATGCGTGCGAGCGGGGCCATGTAGATGTTGAACAGTGTTGGGCTGAGGGAAGATCCCTGGGGTACGCCGCAGATGATCTCGGAGGCTTCGGATCGGAAAGGTGGGAGGCGGACTCTCTGGGTTCTGCCGTTGAGGAAGGAGGTGGTCCATTCCAGGGACTTGTCTCGGATCCCTGCGTCGTGGAGGAATGCGCGTAGAGTGCGGTGGCAGACAGTGTCGAAGGCGGCGGAGAGGTCCAGCAGGATGAGGGCTGCGGTCTCACCATTGTCCAGCAGGGTCCTGATGTCGTCGGTGGCGGCGATGAGGGCAGTCTCAGTGCTGTGGTTGCTGCGGAACCCTGATTGGGATGGGTCCAGGATGCTGTTTTCTTCGAGGTATCGGGTTAGCTGTTTGTTGACGATCTTCTCGATGACCTTGGCTGGGAACGGAAGCAGGGAGATGGGCCGGAAGTTCTTGAGGTCTCTCGGGTCCGCCTTGGGTTTTTGAGTAGGGCGTTGATCTCTGCGTGTTTCCAGCTCTCTGGGAAGGTCGCGGTCTCGAAGGAGAGATTGATAACGTTGCACAGGTGGGGTGCGATGGAGCTGCTGGCTTTGTTGAATATGTGGTGCGGGAAAGGGTCTGACGGGGAGCCGGAGTGTATTGTGCTCATGGTCTTGATGGTGTCATCGATGTTCACGCTGGCCCAGGCTGGCAAGGGGTCATGGTCGATGGTGTGCGGCGGGTCTGGTGTATCGATCTTAGTTGGGGCTGTCTGGGTGTTGAAGCTGTCGTGGATGTCGGCGATCTTGCGGTGGGAAGAAGGTGGCGAGGGAATCGCACAGGGCTTGTGACGGCGGGATGTCGTTGGTGTTGGAGCTGGGGTTGGAGAGTTCCTTCACGATGTTGAAGAGCTCCTTGCTGTTGTGTGCGTTGTTGTCGAGGCGGTCTTTGAAGGAGATTCTCTTGGTGGACCTGATGAGGTGGTGGTGGTTACGGATGGCGTCTTTGTGGGCTGCGTGGCTGTCCGGTGTCTTATCACTGTGCCATTTCTTTTCTAGTTTCCGGCAGGTACGCTTGGAAGCTAGGAGTTCCGGGGTGAACCAGCTGGCTCTTTTGGTGGTGTCGCTGTAGGTGAGTTTTTCAGCGGGCGAGGGTGTTGGCACAGTCGTCTATCCATCGTCTGAGGTTGCAGGCAGCGTCGTCGGTGTTGGATGGGTCGGAGGGAGGGCTGAGAGCGAGGTTTGCCCGTAGTTGGTCTTCGGTGACTTTGCTCCAGCAGCGGCGTGGTATCTATTGGGTGCGGTGGTGTGTGGTGGGTTTCTGGAAGGTGAAGTGGATGCAGCGGTGGTCGGTCCAGAGGAGTTCCGTGGTGTGGCTGAAGGAGACGTGGGAGCTTGAGGAGAAGACGGGGTCGAGCGTGTGGCCGGCGGAATGAGTCGGTGTTGTGACGAGCTGTCTCAGTCTGAGGTTGGCGAGGTTGTCGATCAGGGTGGTGGAGTTGCTGTCGTTGTTGTTCTCCAGGTGAAAGTTCAGGTCTCCGAGGAGGATGTAGTCGGTAGAGGTCAGGGCGTGCGTGCTGATGAAGTCGGCGATGGAGTCGCTGAACTGGGGTCGGGGCCCAGGGGGTCTGTAGACAAGGGTGCCTCTAAGGGTGAAGTTGGGGTCCGTGTGGATCTGGAAGTGCATGTGTTCGGCGGTGCAGAGAGAGTCGTCGGTGCTGGTCGAGACCCTGATGGAGTTCTTGTGGACGATGGCGATTCCTCCTCCTACTCCGTTGACGCGGTCTCTGCGGGTGATCTTATAGCCGTCTGGGATGGCTATGGCGATGTCGGGTGCGGAGGAGTCGTTCATCCAGGTCTCTGTCAGGAAGGCGACATCTGGTGATGATGTGTCGAGCAGGTCCCAGAGCTCGACGGCGTGTTTGCGTGCGGAGCGGGTGTTCAGTAGGATGCATCGGAGGTGGTTGAGGTCCTTCTTGGCGGGCGCTTCGGTGGCTCTGAGGCTGGTGTAGCTGCAGTTCCGGCAGGTGAAGGGACCATGAGTGCGTTTCGGGGCGGCCTTGAAGCAGTTGTGTGTCCGTCCGGGGTTGAGAGTGTGGAGTGTGGTGGCATCGTAACGGCGTCGGTCCTCGAGGCTGGAGCGGGGGGCGCGCGGCCCAGGGGTTCTGGCACTGGGCGCGGTCCAGGCGCGGACGGGCGCAGACAGGCTTACCAGTCAGTAACTTCTTTCTTTTTCGGGGCCTCGTTCTGTAGTTTCTTTTCAAACTCCCAAGTACCTCCTCCGATCTCTCTCTTGTTTGCCTCCCCCCAAGATAACAACTGCAAATATTTGAACCTTGAGAGGTACCCCCCTGTCTTTGCCGTCAAGATTTCCCATGGCACCACCTCTTTCATCACCATGAGATCCCCCCATAGTTCAATCCCTGCCCTCTTTAGAGGAATGCTTAACTGATCCTGCAAACATTCTGGCGTGCCTGGTGAGTCCCATATTGGTGCACCATCCGAAAAGTACCCCATTCCCTGTATATTCCTTATCCCCACCCAGAGAATGAGAGCAGCCTTTAACGTCTTCAATCTGACTTTTTTAAGAATTTTTTTGCGCCAAATTTGTAAAGAAACCCTTTTGTGCCCCACTTCTTAACCATCTCCTCCAGCAACCCGCCCCATGCCATAGGACCCGGTATACCTAGGAGAGCTCTGCAATTCTTAAACTGGAATGCCATACAGTATAGCCTTCAATCAGGGAGTGCCAGCCCGCCTTCTGCCAATTTTCGGCGCAATTTCTTCTAGGACATCCGTGCCCCCCTAGCTGCCCATACGAAACTGCCTAGTTTGCCCTGTATTTTGTCTATCAAACCTTTGGGAAAAGTAAGAGGAATACTATTAAAAAGAAATGTCAGTTTAGGAAGCAGCACCATTTTGATTAGATTTACTCTTCCATATAATGAAAGTGGAAGGTTCTTCCATCTAGAGAGTGTTTTTTCTATATCATTTACTACCCTTTCTAGATTGTGCTGGGGAATTCTCTCTAATGCATTAATAATACCTATTCCGGGACGATCCAGGGTACACCATGGATCGATGGCTCCTCCCAGGAGGAGACTCTAGTAGAGCACTTTATTCTAGACCCCGTAAATACCCCCTCACTGGTCCGACCGCACACTCAGTCTGCATATGGCATGAAGTAAATAAGCGCCTGGGATGGGACCGCAGACTCACACTGGCAACTCCCCTCTGGAACTCCGAAAAG
Organism: Calotriton arnoldi; assembly: GCA_963921515.1. Classification (NCBI taxonomy): domain Eukaryota; kingdom Metazoa; phylum Chordata; class Amphibia; order Caudata; family Salamandridae; genus Calotriton; species Calotriton arnoldi. Next base: position 670,039 of record CAWUFW010004571.1, on the reverse strand, counting down.
CTGGAAACCTGTGGCAAACGAAGGGGTTTGATAAATGGGACCTTATTGGTATCGCTCAGATAAAAGACCTCTGGGTCAACGATGAAGTCCTTCCTTTACCTCCCTTCAACACCAATATAGCCTGGCAGATACTGAATATTATAGATATTTACAGGTTCGACACGCCCTTCAAGCACACCTCACTGTTGGGTCCCCCCTCCCCGATGCCTCCCCCTTGGAGGATAGAATATTGGATGGCTACCTTCCCGAAAGAACCATCTCACTGATATATCAAAAACTAATAAACAATATGGAAGACCCACTCCAGACCCTCAAAGACAAATGGATTAGAGACGGCCTAGAGCTGGACGAGGAAGACTGGCGAGAGCGGTCTCCTCCCGAGAGAGGTGGCAGTCCAGGCCAGGCTACGGTTAGTGCAACTAAAAATTCTACACAGGATCTATATCACTGGGCCGGGTTTGGTCCGTATGGGCAGAACAGATAGTGGGGAGTGCAGACGTGGGTGTGGTGAGGTTGGCACATTTATCCATATTATATGGGAATGCGAACACATACAAACTTACTGGCATGCCCTGCACCACACACTTCGGGAGGTACTAACTGCCGATTTACAGCCAGAGGCACGTAGATGCCTTCTAAACATTTGGGAACCAACGGACCTTACCTCTTACACTAAACAATGGGCGACCCTAGCAGTAATGATCGCAAAACGGAACATAGCACAAAATTGGGGGGCCCATCACCCGCCAACAATAGGAAAATGTAAGGAAGATTTAGACTGGTGCATGTTCCGGGAAAAGTCAGTCTATGTAGCCAGAGGATGTCCCAAGTAATGGTGCAGGGTATGGGGGCCCTGGAATTCATACAGAGGAAATATTTGCGCCCTGCCGGCAACCTTGAATGAAGATGGGACTCTTGTAACCCCCTAATGGACATATATTGTTTATTGTGAAATGATTCTTTGTGACCCAGGTTAGAGACTTGGAAGATGTGCTGTCTCCTGCTCATGTGTCAACGTGGTGTATGTCGTCGGAACTGTTTAATAAAAAGATTTATAAAACAAAATAATAATACCTATTCCGAGGTACCTGATCTCCCCCTGGACACTTCCCCTCCATTCTAAAACATTCCAGCACATTATCCCAGTTTTCTCATTATTTACTAAATATCCTGAGAAGGCTCCATATTCTTTCGCTAATAGCTCCACCCTAGGGATTGTAACAGCCGGATCAGCTGTATATATTATAAGGTCATCCGCGTATAGCGCTATTTTCTTTTCATATGTGCCTGCCGTGAAAGCAATGCCCTGTTCATCCTGGCGGAGCATCTGGGCAAATGGTTCGATATATATATCGAACAATAATGGGGAGACGGGACACCCCTGTCTCGTCCCTCTTAGGATTAAAAAACTCGTAGTAAGAGAACCATTAAGAAGAATCCTAGCTGTCGATCGATGGTATAAGGCATTTAGTGTTGTTATAAAAAATGGCCCGAACCCCATGATTTCCAATACTGCCCATAGATAGTCCCAACACACACTATCAAAGGCTTTGGCGGTGTCCAAAGTGACCGCCGCCAAGGGTACCGACCTTGATGTAGCTATGTTGATACACCCGATCAGCTGCTGGGTCAACTCATGCAACTGCCTCCCGGGAATAAAACCCTTTTGGTCTTCATGTATAAGCTGTGGGGCAATTCTAGTCAACCTCCCTGCTAAAATGCTGACAAAGATCTTATAGTCTGCATTCAGCAGGGATATTGGTCGATACGACACTGCTTTAACCGGGTCCTTGGCTGGCTTCAATATCAGGACTATGGTTGCCTCTCTCCATGATTCTGGGACCTGTGTCACCCCGTATATATCAAATTAAACAAATCTTCCCATACAGGCAGTACTTCCTCTGTTAGCATTTTATATACTTCTGAGGGGATAGCATCTAAGCCAGCGGCCTTTCCATTCTTTGCTCTTTTAATCGCCCCCCTAATCTCTTCCTGGGTGATTGGAGCTTCCATCATTTTTTTCCCTTCCTCATTCAGTACAGGGAGGCCGATTGTGCTAAGCCAGCTTTTTAACTTTGGAGGATCTGGAATAATATCCTCCTTATACAGCTGAGAAAATAGTGCCACGACATGTTCCTGCATAGCATCCCAGCTATCGAGCACCTCCCCCGAATCTCCTCTCAGCTCCTTGATCTCATTTCTAGTTCTTTCTACTCTAGCCTTCCAGGCCAACAGTGCGCCCGCTTTTTCTCCATACTCGAATTCCTTCTCATTTGCGGCTTGCCTTCTTGCTTTACACTTTGTCTCCAACCTAATTTTAAATTTTAATTGAGCCTCCTCTAGCCTTCTTTCGAGCCTCTCCCTTTCCTCTCCCACATTTATGGAATGCAAAGCTTCCTCCAACGTTCCTACTTCTTTTTCGAATTTTATTAATTCTGCCCTTTCTTCTCTACTTTTTGCGCAAGCAAGACTTTTCAAGACCCCGCGAATATATGCCTTAAAGGCATCCCATACTATTCCTGGGGAGGCAGTAGCTTTGTTATTGATAAAATATTCTACTGCAGCCTTTTTCAGAGCTATCTCTACTCCCCCTTCCAACAGCAAAGCACGCTTTAACGTCCATCTCTTACATGGCTGCGGTCCTAAAGCTTGTAAAGTAATTATGACTGCGGAGTGATCCGAAATATGCGCTGAAAGATGCTCAATCTTTTTAATGTTAATTGCGAGGCATCTATCGATTAGGAAATAGTCTAGTCTGGAGAAGTGATGGTATTTTTTACTGTGATATGTATATCCTCTCACCTTTCCTTTCAAATATCTCCATACATCTAATAGATCCAAATCCTGTATCATGCCCTTCAGCGCATTCCTCATTCTGGGTGCACAAGCACTCTCCCTCCACGTTGAACGGTCCAATACAGGATCCAGCAGTACATTAAAATCCTCGCCCACAATTGCAGGAGCTGAAGTTTCCGCCAGTCTCAATTCCAGCTCTACAATATGCTGCGGATCATCCTCATTGGGTCCGTAAAACCCGACACATATGAAGTCACTATCTGCCCATCTTATTCGAGCTAAAGCCCACCTGCCAGAGCTATCTGTACTTGACGACTTAAGCTCGATCCCGCAACCGCTTCTGATTAAAATTGCGACCCCCTTACAACATTGTGCTTGATCAGAAGCAATAAAATTTTGGACCCATCCACACCTACCAAACAACTCCTTACTCTCACTTGCTAGTAGGTGTGTCTCCTGTAGGATCATGATTTGTGCCTGTCTATCTTCTAAATACTTCATCATTTTCCTCTGCCTAGGTTTCGACCTGAGACTGTTCACATTCCATGTAAGAATATCAATACTTGGGATTCTAGCCATGATTCTCCCCCACGTACTCAACCTCCTGCTTCGTTACCAATTTACTTAAATTCTCCCGCCTATGAGGATCTGAGGATTTTTTTTGTTTTTTTTAACCCACTGCACCCCACCCGTACCCACACCCCCCACCACCATCCCACCCCACCCCCCTTGACCCACCCAGGGGAATCCCCCTCTCTTTTTAGGCATGACAATGCCTATGGGCGCTCCATTGGGGGGAATTTTTACTAACTTACAACATATAAGAGAGCGAACTCCGAAATTGATCACTTAGCAGTATCTCCCTTTTTTATTCTATCTATTAGTGACTCAACATCTTCTACTGTTTGAAGGTTATACATTTGATTGTTCCACATAATCCGCAACATTGCAGGGAATTTTAACGGAACCTTCGCTCCCAGCTTCCGTAACTCTTCCATCTTGTTTCCCAGCTCCCACTGCCTCTGTTCTGTGGCCTTACATAAATCTGACCTAACAAGCAGTGAGTACCCATCTACTAAGTATGGACCGTTTTTTAGGGCCCTACTTAGTATCTCCTCTTTGATGGTATATGAGAGAAAATTCACTAGGATCTTCCTCGGTTTAGCTCTCTGAGGATTGCGACGGAAAGGTTCTTTGTACTTCATATTCAAGATTAATCTCTACGTTGCCCTCCAAAATCGTATTCCGTAGTAACGAAATAACGAAAGCTTTCATGTCTGACCCTTCCTTGGCTTCCGGGACATTCAAAAACCTCAGATTATTCCTTCGGGAATGGTTTTCGACTCTCTCGATATCTTCCCTTAAGGTTTGGTTTTGCCTTTCCAGCTTAGAGATTTCTGAAGCATTTTTTTCAATATCCTGCTTTACTATGACCACCTCTTCCTCTAACATCTTTGTACGGAGAATTACGTCATCCAACTTTTGCGTCAGCTCCAGGCATGATGCTTGTATGCCTGACTGGTTTGCTTCGGAGATCTCGAAGCGTTTTTTAATATCATTTTTTAGTCCCAATAGGATAGATGCCAGTGAAGCTTCTGAAGTCTCAGGGATCCCCTGACTCACTTCAGGCACTCCCACATCCGGACTGCTCGATCCGCTTTGGATACTTTGGATACTTTGGCTTTGAGCTTGAGCAGGGTCTCCCATATCATCTGGTGGCGCAAGGAGGTTAAACCTATTGCTCAGAGGAACTGTTATAGCACCTTGAAATGGTGTAGTGCCATTACTTAGCTCATTCGTTTTTGGAAGGCCGCTGGCCCTATCCACACCTTTTTTCGTGTTGGTTATGGTTTTCTCTGAACACGCACTTTTTCCATATCCGTCTGATGTTTCTACTTCCATATGGAGGCCTGTGCCCACACCGCCTTTTTGCATACTTGGGAGGACTCGGAAAAAGGATTTAAGTGAGGGAGTTATTTTTACTTTAGTATGCTCGGTTGCTCCCTTGCTTCTCTTTTTCCCCTCAATAGGTTTTCCTGATATCAGTGATTTACCTCCTCCCCCGCTCTGGAGACTCCCTCCTTGCCGCCCCCGCTTTGCCTTGACAATTACCTTTGCTCCTAGCGTCGATTCAGGCAATGTATTCGACAGAACGGAAAGAGAGTTCACCTTACCTCCGGTATTCCTGGTCCTCAGAGTGTACCTGGAGGGTGCCTGGCCTACTTTAATAATACCTGTCTCCATATGCGAGTGCTGCCCCACTCTCTCAAGCAGTTCTCCCTTCTTCCTCTCTCCTACTGGGTTCCTCTGGTCTCCGACAACCTTCCTCGCTTCCTCCGGGTTCTGCTGGAAAATTCGACTTGTTCTGTCTCTGCCCCTTGACCTGACGCCAGCCTCCCACGAACACCGGAGCTCGACTGCTGCCTCGCTCCAGTGTGACCCCAGACAGCCAGAAATCAACCTCCGATCCCCTGCAGGCTCATCCAGCCCACATATCTGCAGCATTCTTTGATTACGGTACGTCCGGGATGTCAATTCCCGCTAAATTCACCTCAATTGCCACTCTCCTCTGACAGCACTTTCCCCGTCAATGACGCCCACGGCCGAGAGCGTCTAGCTCACAGCCGCCATGTTCCCCCCGGACACATGCTATCTCAATGCCAAGGTCACTCTGCCTGCGCCCGCCGCTCTAAGGGTGGGAGCAGGCCTATCAAGTGGGAAAGGTATGCACTAATAAGAACAGTGTATTCATTAGTACAGCAAGGCTCAACCTTGGAGAAATGAGAACTATCGCAGCTGCTTTCAGCTGGGGCAGAGAGACAGAAGTTAGTTTCGATCATGGCTCAAAATGACGGCTGAACATAAAATGGTGCCGTGAATGCTAACTTAAGACGTATAATGCATAAACAACACAGCGAAAACATTTTTGTTCCAACAGACCCTCCTTTTAGCATTCGCTAAATCTTTATATTACTACCTAGAAACAAATAACATATTGCAGGAATAAGAGCTACCACTTTAAGCTGATGTGTGCATAGTCAATATTCAAAGATACCTTCGTCAATTAGCATAATGTCGTTAATATCTATCTGAAACATGATTGCAGCATTAGTGTCATGGACTGATATCTTTGGCTTAGGTGTCAGAGCACTTACACAACAAGCGCAACAAGCCGGGAGGCAGTGTATGCAAAGGCAACTGCAACCAAAAAGATAAGGATCTTCCAACCCCACGTTGTTAGCATATTCCAGAACCAACCCGATAGTGTCCAAGTACCTGTCTCTTGGTGTAGGTCTGATGACAGTCTATGCAATTTTTGTATAGCCTTATACACACTGGGGGCGTGATCGGGTATGTAAACACAACAGCTACTGCCAATGACGCAACAGGCCCCTCCCCGATCAGCAAGGATGATGTCTAACACCATTCGGTTTTGTAATGTAACGAGCCTCATAGCCTGGAGCTGAGCAGTAATATTGGTCAGTATCCCTGCTGTTGTATTAATAACCCCTTCCACAACTCTTGTGAGCCGACCAAGCTGGAGGCTATTAGCCATGGGGCCCCAGAAAGGTAGAAGACCCCTTGCAGCATCATCGAACTGCTGCCAAGACGTATCTGTCTGATCTATATCCTCAGTGTCCACCACCCTTCTGACTCGGGGCAACCGGTGATCTTTATGGTAATTGAGTGGGGCAATATACACAGGGGGGAGAAGGAAAGAGAGGTAATACCTGCCAGACCATCCCTTCGGGAGCCAGACATAAGTTTGGGATCCACAGACAAAATAGACATTAGGGGGTGGGATTAAGGGCGGACTATCGGTCTTTCTCAATCTGTATGTGGAATTGCATCTGCTCTCCCCCATCTTTATCCTCCCGGTCCCCTGGACACAAAAACTAGCTGTTGTGTTGACCACTGACACTGGTATTGGCTGGTCCTCTGTAACATTACGAATCTGGAAAGATTGGTAATACTCAGACGTGTTAAACCCTTGGAAATCAGCCATTTCCATTTGAAACCAGGTCTCGTTCTTTACTTTTTTGTATGCGTTCATACAGGACCTTAAAAACAATTTACCCAACGTCTCTTGTCCTGTCGGTCCTACGGGGGGGCCCTGTGATGGAAATGTACATTCTGTACCACGGTGCGAGAATCAGCCGGTGTCCTATCCAGAGTAGAAAATTGGGGATGGGGACGCACCATACTGAGCAATTCAAACCAACCCTCGCAACTACTGATGTATGACAGTGGCATGGACAGCAAATTATCACTTTTATGAGTCACTGAGGGAAGCAATCCACAAATCCAACAATTAGTGGAATTAGATACCCTCATGACCCTGATGCAACATTTGTACAAATACATTATCTGTATAAGACTTTCGGTGCTCTCCTTTGTGAGGGGCCAAAGTAACAAAAATGTGTTCAGGGGGAATGGGTATTGTACCAACCAAAGAATGTACAGGATACTTTTCCTCTAGGAACCAAGCTATTCCAAGTACTGTTATTAATGCAATCACAACTATCAATACAAAGACTATTTCTGTCTTTTTGGACCAGCCCTGTTGCGCTAGTCGCTGTGATGCAAATGGCTGTTCCTCCTCCTCAATGGGCCGACCAAATGGATACTTTACAAAACAAGGAAAAAGGAATGCAATAAAACTGATGGCAAGAGCAAGTGTTCCCAGTGTCTGTCAGAGCCTCACTGGTAGACTCCTATTGTTCATCAACGTTGGCGCTCTTGAGCACCGGCGGTGGAGCTGCTCAGTCCTAGCTCTCGATGAATACCACGTCGTCCAGGATAATGTACCCACCCCCCTCCCCCCCAAGCGGGAGCACATTCTATTTATCCTGTCCAATGTCAGAACAGTGCACCAATCTTGCCTCACCCTAAACTAACACCGTTGGTACTACAGCAAAGTACACCCTAAATTGCACAGTCCATCCCTGCTAATCTGACTTCTCCTTTGGTGCACTATTCTTCAACCGAGGGCGCAAATTGTACCTGGCGACTCCAGGCACAAAGGGGTCAACGAAGAGGGGCTCTTTTATTGCTCTTATTTCCGGAGGGACTGCTGCATTTAGTGCGTCGTCGTTCTCAGCATCCGTTTGGGTCCATATAAGCTGCGCGTCACTGAAGGGGAGGAACTGAGGTGTCTTTTCTCCCTCAGCATCCCCAATATCATCCCTCACCCATTGGTCATAGGGTAAGGGTAAGGGTATTCTGCGGCAGTGACTAGAATGTATCCAATTCTTACGGCCAGCGACTTTCACAGCGGTCCTGGTAGCGAGGAGCACTTGCTCGGGCCCCTTCCAACGGGGCTCCAAGCACTTCTTCCACTGAAAATTTCATAGAAGCACCCAGTCCCCCGGCTGGATGTTATGACCAGGCCCCTCTGGTACAGGCGGAAGTGATTCCTTTATCTGTTGGTGAATAGAACGTACATTTTCAGTTAACTGGTACAGGTAATCTGTCAATAAAGGGTACTCAATCTCTGAATACCTACGCAGGATGCCCCAGACATTTGCCAGGTGTCTGAACACGACCTCGTAGGGTGACAATCCTGTCCTAGAATGTGCTGTTGTTCTTGTGGACAAAAGGGCTAATGGTAAAGCATCAAGCCACTGAAACCCTGTGGTCTCCTGAATCTTAGCCAATTTCAGTTTGAGAGTACCATTGTACTTCTCAACCAAACCTGCTGACTGGGGGTGATTCGCAGCATGAAACTTCTGTCTGATGTGTAGTCCTTCACAAACTAACTGAATAACTTTGGCATTGAAATGACTTCCGTTATCACTCCAGATCAAACGGGGCAAGCCGAAACGAGGAAAGAACTCCTTCAGGAGTATCTTTGCAGTCGTAATGGCTGTGTTTTCTTTAGTGGGGTAAGCCTCAACCCATTTACTGAACGCACAAACAACCACCAACACATACTTCAAATTATTGACCCTGTCCATTTCAATAAAGTCCATTTGAAGGACCTCAAAAGGGAAAGTGGGAGGTGCACCAAGAATTTGGAACTCACTCCCGCCTGCCATTAGAAGAATTCCATCTCTGGTTCGCTTCAAAAAGGAGGCCAAATCATTCCTAATGGGCAAATTCCTCTCTTAACTCTTGCATTACAGTCACCTCAGCGACTTTGTTCTACCTCCCATCACGGCCTCACCATGGGTTTTCCGGATGATTTCCACCCGACACCTCTGGGCATCCCACCCTGGGATCTGAGACCGCTTGTTTCTTGTAAGATGTATCTACCTGTTTTTATCTCAAATGTATACTCCCTCGGATCTGAGACCGCTTGTGTCTGGTAAAATGTATCTTTCTATGTTTTCCCAAATGTATTCACCCCTCCTAAGTCTCTTGTATACCTCATGTCAATCCTGTAAAGCGCTCTGATACCCTTGCAGGTCTAGTTCGTGCTCTATAAAACACAAAATAAATAAAATAAATAAATTACCGGGTGGAGTAGGGGTACCCTTGCCAGGATTGTGCATCATGCACACCATGCAGTATTTCACTAAATGTGTAGCTGTCTTGGAGATGTTGTCATTTTGCCATACGGGGTCTAACAGCTTGCAAATACCCTAAGCACTGATATGGGCTGGGCTGTGGGCCATTGTCACTACAGGAAGAACATATGCATCTGGCAACATCCATCTTTCCTTCCCTGACTTATCAATACAACATCCCTCATCATTCAAGTTCGCTGTACTTTCTTGCCACACTGATAATTCCTCTACCGTGGCCTCACTCTGAATCTCCTTCACATTTTCAAGCGTATCCTGAAACATGGAGAACTCGGGCACCCACCTGGCGGGACCTGCTACAAACATTCTTTTCATCTTGGTTCGGGCTATTTCCTTAGCTGTCTGATCTGCAAAAGCGTTCCCCTTACCCACATCGTCAGTAACTTTCTTATGGGCGCTGCACTTCATTATGGCCAATTTCTTAGGAAATGTCAAAGCGGACAGAAGCCTATATATAAGAGGACTATGCTGAATGTGTGTCCCATGGGAAGTAAGGAACCCTCTCTCTGCCCAGAGCAGCCCAAAATTATGGGCGACCCCGAAGGCGTAGTGGCTGTCAGTATAAATATCAACAACCAGTCCCTCGCTCAATTCACAAGCTCAAATAAGGGCGACTAACTCAGCTGCCTGGGCAGACTGATAAGGAACTCGTGATGTCTCTACTACCGTGCTCAGCATAGTAATCACGTATGCTGCAGTGGTGGTGCCATCTGGTAATTTGAAACAAGAGCCATCGACATATAGTTCCCCTTGGGGGTCAGATAAGGGAACATCAGTCAGGTCTACCCGTCCTTTCGTCTCTTCTTCCATCCGGAAGATACAATCATGTATGTCAATCTCCTCATTCTCAGAAGGGAGGGGTAGTAACGTGGCTGGATTCAGAGTGACACAGCGTTTGATCGCAATGTGCTTTTGAAAGAGCGTTAGCTCGTAACCTGTCAGACGTGCACTGGTGAGGTGCTGTGTCCTTGTCTTATTCAAAATTGTATCCACAGCATGGGGTACCATAACTGTGAGGTCAGTATCGAGTACGAGTCCCGCCGATTGTCTTATTGAGATGGCCACAGCCGCGACCGCTCTTAGACAGCTCGGGAGGGCTCGCGCGACAGGGTCAAGCACAGCAGAGAAATAAGCACACGGTCATTGCTTATCCCCAAATTTTTGTGTTAAAACAGAAAGCGCACAACCACCCAGCTCATGGACGTACAACACGAAGCATCTGGCATAATTAGGGGTACCAAGCACTTGAGCTGAGCAAAGCGCAGTTTTTAATTGCTCAAAAGACTGCTGACACTCAGGCATCCAAGGCAGGGGTTCATGCACATCTTTTAGTGTAAGCGCAAGCAGGGGCTTAATAAGCAGCGAGTAGCCAGGTATCCACTGCCTGCAATAGGAAGTGATACCTATGAAAGCACGCACATCTTTTTGAGTTTGCGGGACAGACATTTTAACAATGGTACTGATGCGTTCAGGTGTTAATCTCCTACCCTCCTTCGACAGTAGGTGACCTAAATAGGTGACCTCCTGTCGACAATACTGAAATTTGGAAAGGGATACCTATGACCATGGTCAGCTAAATGGAGTAACAGTTTAACTGTACTATCTCTGCAATCTTGTTCTGTGTCTGAGGCGACGAGCAGGTCGTCGACATATTGGAGCAATACATTACCTGTGGGGAGTGACAAGGAATCCAGCTGACCTTTCAATGCCTAACTATAAATACTCGGACTCTCTGTATAGCCTTGAGGAGCTCGACAGAATCTAAAACTTCTACCAGCTAGGGTGAACCCGAACAGATACCTGCTGTTAGGATGAATGGGGATACTGAAGAAGGCATTATCAAGTCAATGACAGAAAAGAATTTAGCAGAAGAAGGAATCATTGTCAAGAGTGTTGTAATGTCAGGGACCACTGAAACTGCGAAATCACTATTTTGTTAACTTCACGCAAGTCAATCACAAAACAATAAACATCTGCATGATCATCAGAGGAACCCGAAGGTGTCCTTTTGAGGATAGGAAGAATAGGGCTATTACAAACATTAGCAGTCGTCTCCTCAACCACTCCTTTCTCAATCAAATCCTGCACAATTTTTACCAAAGCTCGCTCACCTGCCTGCGGTATCTTATACTGAGGAATACGGGGTAAAATAGCACATTCCTTTACACGAACCGAAACAGGCGATATCTACAACAAACCCACATCTGTGTCGCCCATTGCCCACAGTGTGGGTGGCACATCTTTAAATTCAAAGCAAATACAAGGAGATGATGGACGGAGCGCTGAAACTTTTCAGACACTCACCCCCAGATCTGGGTTGAATCCATCATCGTTCTTTAGCTCACTTCGCCACCCCAGTTCAGACACAGCTATATGTAAATCAGTCTTGACCCTGTGCCTCATGGGAACAGTCCAGACAGAACTGCCAAGCCATGTCTTCCCTGGACCGGAAACAAGCATCCTGGGACATCTTTAAATTCAGCAGGGAGGGGTGCATCTTTGGACAGACACTGTTTAGCGCACATCACATCAGGGCCTATCGTCATATAGACGCCGGCTGGGGAGCAATAAATCGTGGCATGCAATTTTTTCCACGAGTCCAAACCCATCAAATGTTCTCCACAATTAGATGTCAACAAAAATGGCGAATCCACAGTGAAAGGACCAATAGTCAACGCAAGAGGCTTTGAAATGGGGCTCACAACCGGTACACCAGAGCCGCCTCAGGGACCGAGAAATAGAGCTGTTCGTTGCACCTGTAGCCACCACAAACTCCTTAGTTGAACCATGCACGTCCGCTCTAACGTACGGACCTCGTTGGTCTACAGGTATCAAAACTGGTCCCTCACCCTGTCCCCGGCTGTCCTAGCTGTAAGACATCCCGGTCACCTCATCCGTATCATAGTCATCATGATAATATTGTTTGCCTCAAGGGTTGTCAAAGTAGTTCTGATCAGTATGACCCTGAGATGCCACAGCGTTCTGAGCCCTGTCCCGGCCACCATCTTCACAACCCCATCCCGAGACCCTCGCCCTCTTGGGACTGCCACCTTCTGTAGAATCACCGGACACTCGCTGCGTCAGTGTCCCTCCTCTTTACAGTATGCACACTGATTTGCCCCCAAAGGCACAGTATTACCGGGTCTGCTAGTGCGTGGAAGCTGCTGGGCCATACCACCTCGTCCTCTACCATTCCCTCTAGAAGCCTGCTGTAACAACACATTCGTCTTCAAATCTTAGTGCTTCTTTTCCGTCTTCTCCTTCTCCTCATTTTTCCTGTGCTCATAATACTGTGCCATATTCAAGATAACGGAAGGGGAAGAGGTGGACCAAGTGCTCTCGGAAGCCTGCAATTGGGTCAAAATCTCAGGAATCAAATTGGAAATGAATCTATTAACAAACAGCCGCACACCACCTTCAATGGACAAATCCTATAGTCTAAGAACACACCTTCAAACCGGGTGAAAAAATCAGACACACTCTCATCTTTCTTCTGACGACAGGCCGATAGCTTGTCCCAATCAACCTTTCGGGGTGGAATGAGGGAATGCATATAAGTGATAATTCGGCCAGGCAAAGCAAGTATCTCTGCCTTAGGCTTCTCACCAGGCTTCCTTTCCTGGTCCCATACTCTAATTTGATCCCAGGTACCACCCAATTCAGCGACGTGGTTCTGTGTGTGTACCTGCCTCCAGATATCAACAGGAACCAACAAACCAAAGAACATTTCGATACCTGCAAGCGTCATTACTGTCGAAGAAGCTGCCTCAGTCAATTCTTTATAATATGCAGTAGGAATTTTCCTAGGGTCAGGTAACTGAGTTTTAAGGGACAAGACCTCACTCCTTTTCCATGGGGTATAAACCCACTGTTCCTGGAAACGGGCCGCTACCCCTGGTCTTGTAACAACATTGTGCTGATCCCATAACTCTGGTATTTCAGGGTGATATATGGGGTGAACCTTGCTCATCGGAAACTGAGATACTGTCGTCGGGCTCTTCTCAAGCAGCCTACCCCGATAAGCAACCAGCGACGTGACATTACCAAAGACTTGACCAGGCGCCATATCAGCAACGTATACATGATTCTTAATATCACAGGTAATCTGCGGTGCTGCATCATTGAAGCACTGCTCCCAAAGTCCAATCAAAGTGGCGGACATGTGCTTAAGGGCATGCTGTTGTACAAAAGGCTCATAATCTTTCATCACACTCCACACATCCTCCACACTATAAATGGGGTTTCGGGCCCACTGTGCAGCCTGGTTAGCCACTACCTGTTTCTCTGCATCTCCCATATCAGATTGCCCCAACGTTCGCCCCAGGCGTTCCTTAAATTTCATCCAGTCCCTATCCTCAGGGCTACGTACTGGTGTCCCACCACTCTGTAATGTCGGGGAATGGAGGAACACAGTGGGAGTGATAACAGAGGTAGTGGGCATTAACGTCGCTGCTGGCTGGGTCGTGGGTGTAAGGGCTGGCGAAAGGGATGCTGAAGCAATAGGCGTTGCAGGAATGCTAACAGTCGTAGTTGCCACAGACGGCGAAGGCACAGAAAGGACAGGAGGTGCCGTGGCCCAGGCAGTCTGATCAACAGTAACAGAAGCAGAAACAGCAGAGACAGAAGAACCGGGCAGCTGTGTCAGAGCCGAGTACCTGAACCTTGCTTCCACAGGATCAGAAGAACTTTTCCCAACTCCCCAGCTCCACTGCAGCCGATTATGAATCAACTCACAGTAAAGAGGGGGAAAGGGGAATGGGAGTAAAGAGAGACTGCCACTGTGGTGTCACTTCTACTGGAATACCTGACTGGGGTTTTCCCAACACCTGTAATTACAAAGCACAAAATTACTACTTCACACTGCCCCTTCCCAACCAGACTCTTCCCTTTAATCTAATTCACCACTAAGGTTCTAAACTGTTCTTTACCTGTTAAACCAGTGGAATTTGCTTCTCTTTTATTTATTAGTAATTGTATCTTCCTTGCATATGATGCGTAGTTATTATTGTCAATTATTTAATTACAGTCTTTGTTTTGTTCCTTACTAGATGCTGCTACTGCTCTCTCCGAGATATGGATTGAAGATAAAGGTGGTAAGTATAAATATATATATATTTATATCTACTTTGCAGAACGCAGATCAGGCTAGTACTGTTAGTAGGAGTAGGTTGATTATTGAAGCGCAGTTAGCAAACGATGGCCAAGGTGAGTGCAACACAAGCTCTAGTTGATTAGTATTGTATATGCTGCTTAACCTATAATCCTGAAATGTTCTCAAAACAAATTGTCATTTCAAAAGGTAATGAGGATTAATAATGGATAATATTGCGATGAACGCCTTAGCTTTAAAGACTGTGCTCTCGTAAGGTCAAGAAAAAACTCCAGCTCAAGGATTAGCTATGCTGAAGCATAAGTAAATTCTCCAGTCAGTGGAGAGTCTAATTGTCCAAGAAATACCTGTAGTTCCAGCGAGGGTTTAATCACTGAATAGCCCAAAAACTACCCTCCTTACTGCTACCAGGAAGGCTGAAGACAAACTAGGAACAAGCTGCTCCTCACTGACACTTTCCTGTCACCAAACACGAAGAGCCGAAGTCCGACGCTGCTTCTCCTCCTCAGATGACGGTAGAAGTGCGCAGCACCCTAGGAGCGCGAGTGCGAAACCGCATCACTTCAGTCTTCACTTAAATGAACTAGAACGCTAACTACTATGCCATTGGCGGCCGCCATGTTGGAATTCCGCCGTGAGCGGTAAAAAGGATATCTTTCTGATTATGCCTGAAAACTCTGTGCCACTAGTTGTCTCCAGGTAAATAGAGGTTTCCTCGCGGCTTTTAGCAGTTTTAGCTTAGAACAGGGGTATGATGGGCCTACATTGGAATAGAACAGCCCAGTCCTGACAAGCTGGGCCTGTGGGGGGAGAGCGGGATATACCCTCTGTGGGGCATACGGAGGTGGAGGTCCAGCATCTAGCAATTCTTCTACAAAATCGTCATTTTCTTCTCGGGCTGCATAAGATTTATCAATATTCAGTCAAAACCTCCTGTCTTCACGTTCAATTCCTATCTCTTGCTTCTCTCTATCATGCGCTACAGCTTTCAGAGTCAATGTTTGTATCCTCCCCTTCCGGGCCTCAGTTTAGCCTCTTTTTGCCATGTTCTGAGGGAATCAAACATAGACTGCCTACTTCTTCTCGCAAACAACTTATCCTGTAAAAAAACAATATTTTTGTTCATCAAAAGTGCCCGTTAACGGCCACTGCAACTCGGCACTGTCCCTCGTATATTTGTGCCATAATGTAGGGCCAAGACATGACATAATAGGGCCAAGGCCATGTTTTACATACATATCAATATTCGGAGTGCATTCCGGAGGCACTGGCTGACTTTCTTCCACACAACAACGACAACAAGAAAACAAAAAACGACTGAACACGGCATTTTCAAAAGTAAGCCAAATTCGTTATGTTGCCGGGCAAAGTGTTCACAAACACTTCGGGGCAGATTTACAAGCCCCTTGCGCCACTTTTGCGTCACTTTTGCCATGTTAAAAATTACGCAAAAGTGGCGCCAGGGCCTTGTAAATAAGCCCCTTCGTATCCAAACCGGTCCTTAGACCGTCCCAAATGCAAACCAAAATCGGTCCTCAGACCGTACCAAAGACAAATCAAAATGGTACCATATCCACAAAGAACCAAAACAAACTCACCTGGTGCACACAGGTCAAACAAATGTATTCTCCACTGCCGACTCTTCAGACCAAGCAGTCAGACCCAAGGGATTCGCCGTTCAGGACCCCAGTCGGGATGACCGCTGGGCGAGGCACCGACCGGTCAGACAGACGGGGCAGCAGCCAGTTCAGCAACTCTCTTGTGCAGGGATCCCTGGTCCACCCGTCCGACCCGACGTCGGCCCCGACCTCCTCACCGTCATCGGGCGAGGATGGGTCACCTGATGGAGTCACTGTTCGGGCGCCAACTGAAGGAAGTGACCCGATTAGGGCCACGCGGGTCACTCGCGACCACCTCTCAGCCTTCCATACAAATGAAGAGTCGGTCAGACAGTAGAGAATACAAACCAAGTATATTTTATTCAGGTACACTCGAGTGGAGTCCGGTCTGACCAACTTCCTAGGATTGCTGCAGGGGGACTGACTTCAGCAAGCATGGCAATACATTATGTACAATTCAGAACCAATAAAGACACGCCCTGACTGGAAATTTCCAGTTGGTAGCAGTTGAACAAAGGAGATACAGAAGGATGTGTTTCTATCCTGAGACCGGGCACATGCTATCTCGATGCCAAGGTCACTCTGCCCGCGCCCGCCGCTCTAAGGGTGGGAGCAGGCCTATCAAGTGGAAAAGGTATGCACTAATAAGAACAGTGTATTCATTAGTACAGCAAGGCTCAACCTTGGAGAAACGAAAACTATCGCAGCTGCTTTCAGGTGGGGCAGAGAGACAGAAGTTAGTTTCGATCATGGCTCAAAATGGCGGCTGAACATAAAATGGTGCCGCGAATGCTAACTTAAGACGTATAATGCATAAACAACACAGCGAAAATATTTTTGTTCCAACATACTGAAGAGCCTAGAAGCAGAGGGGACAGAGTCTATGCCACTCAGAAGTGACCAGGAGGCCCGGAAGAGCTATGCCCACCGATGGCTCAGATAAGTTGACAATGACCTTGTCGCTGCAGCTATGAGGACTAAGCGATGCTGAGGAAGACCAGGGGCCATACACGAGCTGTCCCACATCAGATATCAGTGACCAGGGGGTCGGTGTCCAGCGGGAGCACCAACAAGCCTTGGTAGCCGCAACTGGCATGGAGAACGAAGAAGGAGCAACATTGGGACCAGCAAGGTCCAAGGGACTCATCAACAGCAGGAGAGTCAGAGCAGGCTCCAAGCAAGCAGGGAGCCCACTGAAGCAGGAGAAGATCCTCAGGAGGACCCACAGGCCAAAGACACAGGAGTCGCAAAAGGACCTCGAGCAGCTCACCAAGAAAGAAGGCCCACGGTGCAGAGGATGTGGAGAGGACTTTGTACTTGGCAGGAAGAAATGTTGGAGGCTGGAGCTTCTTGTACCAAAGATCTCTCGAGTACAGAGCCAACAAGCTTTGGCAATGGCAAGTCTATGCGGTGCACAGGGGTTTGGTCCAAGCAGTTTGGACGAAGGATACTGGCCTCAAAATTGCAGAGAGGACAGGTTAGGCCTCGAGGGAGTTTCAGAACCACTGCCTGTGTTGCTGAGCCTTTCGAAGTCTGTGGGACGTCAGGAGCAGCGGACCAGTCAGCTTTGTTGCAGTGTCTGCAGATGCAGGGAAGTGACTCCTTCACTCCAAGGGAGATTATTTCGGGTGTCCTTCATGCCCACAGGTCTGGTAAAGATCCTGGAAGAAGCACAGACACAGATGATGAAGAAGACTTGCAGAACAGTGAGACCAGGAGCAGCAGGAATCTTCCGTGATGCAGTCTAAGTTCTAGGCGATGTCCAAGTGTCCAGACAGTCAGAGAGTGATGTGGTTTCAGGCTTGAGTCTTGTCCCACGATGAATCTAAGGAACCACCCACAGATAAGCCCTTAAGTACCCCAGGGAAAAGACTCAGGGGTTCTTTCCAGAGGAGGGTCTGGACAGAGAGGAGGATACTACCATGTCCTTTGTCCAGTTTCACGCCAGAGCAGGAGCCAAGGAATCCCTCAACTGGCTCAAACTAGAATATGCAAGGAGGGCCCAAATGTGAAATGTGTCCTTCAAAGCAGTTTGGTGATACTGGCAAGCAGCCTACCCCAGCCCAATACACTAAGTCCTATCTGGGAGGCTGGTACCGGTAATCCAGGGGGCACCCTAGGGGAGCTCCCCAGTACATGGGATCATACTTCCAGCACTGGAATCGGTGTTGAGGTATGTTTCCAACATGTTTGATACCAAACATGACCAGGTTCGGTGCAGCCACTATATAGTTAGACATCTCGTAATGACTGATGTACACTTTATGTATTAAAAAGGCTGACTGCACTTAGAAAGCCTTGAGAATTGACTCTGGGTTTGTAGGGGTGTCTTGCTCATGCAGGGGAACCCTCACACTTATAACCAAGCACCCTGCCCTCAGGACTGAAGAGCCTGCAATATGGGTGACTTATATGTTTTAAGTTCAGGGACCTCAGATATAAGGAAACTTTTATCTGTTGTGAGAGGTGCAAGCACCAACTCACACAGGCTGCAACGACAAGCCTATAGTCACAGTTTAAGTGGACTCCCATGGGTAACACAATACAAACTGAAGCCCATGGGAGACCCCTGGTGTACCTATGCCCTGTGTACCTTAGTACTATATAGTAGGGACTTATAAGGGTACACCAGTAGCCAATTGTGGAGGTACAGAAGTACTTACCATGGTCAAGTTAGGGAGAAAGCACAGTGTCACGGTCTAATTCCTCGGGAGCAGTACCCACGATATGCCCACCTTCCGGCAGCACCGATTCTGTACTCTGCAACAGAAGGTCGGAGTGGCCAGATGGGGGTATGGGTTATAGGGAGGCTACTGCGGCGAGGGAGACCTGAAACAAGATAGCACGCAATTAACTGTTTGATGTTAAAAGCCACTGTTGCATAAGGTGGTAAATATCCTTCAATAGAAACCTATTCCTACCTGTAGGGAAAAAAAAGTTAAACTTTGATTTCTAGTAACAATGTAGGAGCTTCTATTTTGTGGAGTCTGATGAAATTACTGTGCTTTCATCCAGTGGTTTGATTATACTCCTATGAAATTCTAGAGACTCACAGCACTTGTTATAATTCACCTTTCAACAGTTCTTGTTTTGCATTTATCTTAATATATTGTTTTGTCTGTTTCTTACATATTGTTATGACATAGGACATAGGAATGTTCCAGAATAACGTCCATATATAACCAATAATATTGTGATGGTACAGTTACAGAAATAAAATAAATAACTTTCGTTAGGTAACAGTGCCCTCCAGTGTCCAATTTAGGAGGTGCACCCAATGTTGTGATTTTCTCTTGTCTTATGTCTGTAGGAAAATCAAATGCCAATTGACTTCAAAATGCTGCTCTGTGCTGAAACCGACGAGCTGGCATTCACAACAATCTAAAAATGCAACAGAGACGTCCCCTACCTGTCTCTGTGATCCAGGACTCGGAGAGAACCTCGAGGATGAGAATTCCAGAGCTGCTGCTAAAGAATGCACCCACAGCAAGAAGACAGGGAGGAACTCGGAACCACACCGCACACAAGACAGGATCTTCAACAACGAGCACCGGCTTGAAGATGTGACAGCCACACACAGTGTCAGCCACGCCCAAGACGGCCTCCGCGACTCCCCCACGCTCCCCGGCGCTCCATGGAGCGCCCACCCGACCCGCTCCAATACACCACAACACAAAGCATAAAACAAAAGAAAAGAAAAGGCACAAACAAACAACACAAAATGCAACAACGTCAGCGCAAGATGGCCACCCACGAATGTTCCAAGGTATACACCCTCCGCCACAACACCCAAATAGACCACATGTGTACACACAACACAAAGAGCCCTCCGCAGCGCCACCCATGTCACCCATGTCACCCATGGGAGCGACCATGACACACAGTGACTGGGGTCCTGATAAGCAGGATCCCAGCAGATTAGTAAAAAAACAAAATGACACCGAACAAAAAGTGGGGGTAACCATGAAAGCAGATCCTACTTTCCTACAGTGTTGCTATTTTCTTTGCATTTAACCCTTTCCATGCGTCCGTCGGGCAACGGCCGTCGCGAGCACTACCTCCGTAGTGCTGCGCACGTCCGTTGGCCGACGCGGCCCCGCCCACTCAATCAAACCGCCGTACCGCGGCGGAATTGCCGCCGCGGTTAAGCGGCTAAGCAAAAAGTGCTTATTTTTTTGCCTGGCTCCCTCGTGTACTTCTCCCCCCTCTGTGCGTTCCTCTTGCCCTTTCTTGTCTGTGTTGCTTGGCCCTATCCGCTGTTGCTAAGCCCTTTCTGATGTCCTTGTTCTGTCTGTTTTGTTGCCTGCTCCCACCCACTGTCGGTGTTGTTACTTCCCCGACCCACTGTCGGTCATGTTGCTTGCAGTGTCAGCCACCCTGTGTCCATGCTGTTGCTTGCCCTGACCCGCTATGTTGTTGCTCTCCCCCTCACCTCCTCCCACCCCATCTACTGTTCATGTTGCTGCTTTCTTCCTCCCGCTGTCCGTTTTGTTGCTTGCCCCATCCCACTGCATATGTTGTTGCTTGCCCGCATCCCACTGCATATGTTGTTGCTTGCCCCCACTCATTGTCCTTGTTGTTGCTCTTACTGCCACCCCTCACCCAGTCCCTGTTGTTGCTCCCCTTTCCCACCCTGCCCTCTGCGTTGTTTCTCTCCCTCTTGCCTCCATGTTGCCTCCAGTCACCACCCCGCAATAAAACAAAAAAGCATGCTGTTCTCCCCACACCCTCCTCCAACTGTTTCCTCCCCTGCCCACACACCCTTCATATTGTCTCCCACCCCCCACCAATACTAAAAAGTGCTAAGACACAGCCAGCCACACTGCTGCACATCATGGCTAAAAACACCAACAAAGCCAATGTCTCAAGTAGGCGGGACCTATTGACTATGCCAGTGCTTCTTTTTACCTACAGATTTTTACCTACAGATTGCCAATACAGACAGAGGCTAGCCTTATGCCAGTCAGACCTGTCCCAGCTTCAGCAGAAACAGTCCAGTCTGAAAAGGAAGACATGCAATGACAGGCTAGAACTGAGCTAGCATATACCAACCAGGCATCAGGACACACCAACCAGATGTCAGAAGCCACAAGCTGGATTTTGGCACCCACTATTCGGTTGTCATAGATCACCAGCTAGATCCTATAACCACTCATCAGACTTCTTGGTCCACTGGCAGGACCTCACAATCCACAGCCTGAACCCAGTCTTACCTCGGAAGCCACAAGTCAAAACCTGAGAGTCACACACCAGACTTCTGCTCTCTTCAGAAGAACCTCTGCTCTCATGAACTGAATGTCAGGATTCATCTGGCAAACCTCAGTTCTCACCAGCAAGACCTTTTGCCCCTCCCCAGCCAGACCTCACCAACTGCCAGCTAGCATTTAAGGCACTCCACAATAACAACAGGACAAACCAGCAAGGCTTCAGGACACATCATCCAGACCTTATCACCCACTATCAGCCAATCCTCAGGACACAAAGCATCATTGACCAGTCACACATCGCGAGAAGCACCTTCCCCACACTCAACAATCATTGCCCCAATCAAACAGAACTCACTACAGCCCATCAGCCACGCATCAGGCACAGAAAACATGAGCCAGGCATGAGTATGCACAAGCCAAAGCTATGAACCCACCAGTCAGACCTCAGGGCCCACCAGCTAAACCTCAGGACCCCCAGTCAAACCTCAAACCCCATCAGCCTGATGTCAGAACCTACCAGAATTGTGTCAGAACCCATCACACCAGCTGGTTCTTGCCACCTGTTGGAAATGGCCCTTTTTGCAGGGTCACCCCTAAACTTTTTGCCTGCCTCCTGTATTTTTGCTGACCTGTTTCTGTTGGTTTTATGACTCTGGGCACTTTACCACTGCTGTTCAGTGCTAAAGTGCATATGCTCTCCCTTGGTAAATATGTCTATGTGAATTGGTATATCCCTTATTGGCTTATTTGGTTTACCTGTTAGTCCCTAATAGTGTGGCCTGTGTGTGCCCAGGGCTGGTAAACCAAATGCTGCTGGTGGGCATGCAGCGCTGGTTTGCGCCACCCACAGAAGCAGCTTTTAAAGTGTGTCTCAGACCTGCCACTGCAGTGTCTGTGTGCAGTCCAGAACTGCCATCTTGGCTGTGAAGTGCACCCACTTCCCAGCCCCTGAACCTTCCCTTGGCATCCTGTAAGTCGCCCCTCGGGTAGGGTGCATTGTATGTGTAAGGTAGGACATGCCTTGGTGTGTGTAGCATGTCCTGGTAGTGAATTATGCACCATTTCGTTTTTCACTACTGTAAGGCTACCTGTTCCTCATAGGCTAGAATGGGCAGTTTGACTATTACATGCTATAGTCCTAACTGACCCCAGGAACATGGTAGAAAAACGAATTTAGTATGCCTGAGCTCAGAATATTAAAATACACCTTTTAGTGAAGTTTATTTTTATATTCTGTGTTTGAAAATACCACTTTTAGAAAGTAGGTATTTTCTTGCCTAAGCCTTCCAGTGTGCTCTGCCGTTATGTGTATTGGCTGTCTGGTTTTAGAGGGGCAGGGCAGGCTGAGTCAGACCTGGGTTGAATAGAGAGATCTGCATTTAGAGTGTGGGGAGGGGTGGCTCTTTGATCTGAATAGGGCTGTGCCTGGCAAAGTGAATGCTGGCTCCACCTCCCACTGTGTGTCTGCTAGCAGACCCCTCTTTCTGAAAGGAAGGATGCAGCCTGGTAAACAAAGTGCTCCAGGCCTGAGCAGAACTGGTTCTGGCTAGGTTCAGGGACTGGTAGCTTCAAAGATCAAAGGCTTTTGGGGTATAAATATCTGTGCTCAAGCCCCTACATTTTGTATTGCTTTTGGATCTGGAGAGGAAACTACTGTCCGTGCCACTGGAGGAATCTGCAGGAAGTGACTGTCCTTGTGCTTGTGTGTTTTTCTTGCACTGGCCTGCAGCAGTGACCACTGGACCTTGAAGAGAGAAAAGGACTTTTGAGAGAACTTTTATTTTTGTTACAGCAATTACCCAAGGGCTAGGAAAAGAGCTAGCCTCCTGCTGGAGTCTCAGGCACATCAGACTCCACCACCAACCTCCTGCTTCCTCCCTGCGAGGATTGCTATCTGCTGATGAGGCTCCTGTGAGTTCCAGGGCCTCTAGTTTGCTTCAGAGAAAAGAGTGCTGGAAATCGTCGCTAACGCACGCTTGCGAGCCGCTGCAGTCGAGAGCGCTGGAAAAATCATCGCGCTGCTGCCGCTGAGTGCTCGCAACACGAGACCATCGCTAACGCCCCTTTGCGAGCTGCTGCAGCCGAGACGCGCTGGAAAAATCATCGCGCGGCTGTCGCCGAGCGCTCGCAACCCCTACAGAATCATTGCTTCAAGACATCGCATAGCGGACGCCGTGCGTCCGCCATTTTCATCGCATCGCACCGGATTTCGTCGCTCCCTCGCGGAGCGCCATTTCTTCGCATCGCAACACGATCGCACAACGCAACAGGCTCGTCGCATCGACTTCTCCCTCGCGGCAAGAAAGTCATCGCATCGGCGGCCTAGCGTGCAGAAGTTTGTCGCATCGTCTCCGCACACGCAACAGGATCGTCGCATCGCCTTCGCCCTCGCGGCAAGGTCTCAGCGCATCGGCGGCCTAGCGTGCAGAAGTTGGTCGCATCGTCTCCGCACGCATCAGCAGATCGGCGCATCATCCTCCCTTGCGGCAAGGATTTTAACGCATCGCCGGCCTCGCGTGAGGAAAATCATCGCTACCACTTCTTTGCGACATTTTGTTGGTTTTGCTACTAAACCCAGGTACTTTGTGAGAGAAAGGGTCGCCGAGACCACTGCCTTGAATTTGAACCTTATTTTTGCAACCTTTGAACTATTTTTTGACAGTCCTTCAACCGCCATCCTATTTTTGACAGTCTTATGAGAGAAAGGGTCGCAGAGACCACTGCCTTGAATTTGAACCTTATTTTTGCAACCTCTGAACGAGAAAGGGCGCAGAGACCCCTGCCTTGAATTTGAACCTTATTCTTGCAACCTTTTGAACTATCTTTGACAGCCCTTCAACAGCTATCCTATTTTTGACAGTATTGTGGCTTTTACAGTTATTGGTCTTGTGATAAATCTGCCTTTATATAAAGATACTTATTTTTTATAACTACTTGTGTGGTGTTCCTTTGTAGTGTTCCTCACTGTGTTACTGTGTATGGTCATAAATGCTTCACACACTGCCTCTGAGATAAGCCTACCTGCTCGTGCTACGTTACCACAGGGTTGAGCAGGGGTATTAAAGAGGGTAGCCCTCTCACTCTGACTTAGGAAGAAGGGTCCCTACTTGGACAGTGGCCAGCCATTGCCAACTAGAGACCCCCATTTCTAACATTGGTGGTCAGCGGTGAGGATCTGGACTTGCATTTATGATCGCATACAGTAATTATAGTGTACACTACTAGTGAGTGCAGACCATAACGTACCGCATACATTTTTTGAGAATTTTTTTTGCTCCTATATTGTGATTGATATTGCCGGTGATTTTTCACCCGCGCACATTTTCTGAGAGTTTTGGGATCCTATATTGTGATTGATATTGCCGGTGATTCTTCACCCGCGCCCATTTATTGAAAGTTTTTGATCCCCTATTGTAATTGATATTGCCGGTGATTTTTCACCCGCGCACATTTCTGAGAGTTTTTGGGATCCTATATTGTGATTGATATTGCCGGTGATTTTTCACCCGCGCATTTATTGAAAGTTTTTGATCCCCTATTGTGATTGATATTGCTGGTGATTTTTCACCCACGCACATTTCTGAGAGTTTTTAGGATCCTATATTGTGATTGATATTGCCGGTGATTTTTCACCCGCTTACATTTTTGAGAAGTTTTCTTCTATCTTTTATTGATATTGCCCGTGATTGTTACAATGGGCAAGCCTATGTTTTATTGATATTGCCAGGTGATAGTACCCGCATACATTTTTGAGAATTGTTGGATCCTATATTGTAATTGATATTGCCGGTGATTTTTTTACCTGCATACATTTTCTTGAGAAGTTTTCTTCTATCTTTTATTGATATTGCCCGTGATTGTTACAATGGGCAAGCCTATGTTTTATTGATATTGCCGGTGATTTTTTTTACCCGCATACATTTTCTTGAGAAGTTTTCTTCTATCTGTTATTTGATATTGCCCGTGATTGTTACAACGGGCAAGCCTATTTGTTTTATTATTGATATTGCCAGATATTGCTACAATGGGTCTTGCTGAGATGAGACCTACCTTTTATATAGATGATCTGTTAACCTACAGTCTAGAGGAGCTAAGGGGGTTCTGTGAGGAGAAGGGCTTAGCAGTGAGTAGGAAGGAGACTCAGCTATCCCTGCAGACATCCCTGAGACTTTGGCAACAAGACAGATGGAGATTCTTGGAGTCCCAGTACACCTACCAAGAGGGTAGTTGGTCTGAGGGTGGCCCTAGAGAGTCTGAAGAGGAGGAAGAAAGTGTTATGGAATATCTCATAGGTGGGGAGTTCCTTGATGAGCCTAGTGCCTATGGTAGTGCCAGATTCCCCTCATGGTCCCCAGAGGAGTTGGAGGACAGGCGGGAAGGTCCCATAGGTAGGGAGTCCCTTGCTGGATCTAGTGCACAGGGTAGTGCCCAATCCCCTTCATGGTCCCCAGAGGAGTTGGACAGACAGAGGGAGAGGGAGTACCAGCTGGAATTGGAGAGGCTCCAAATAGAGATTGCCCAGCTGGAGGCGCACCTAGCGCAGATAGCAGAAAAGGAGAAGTTAGCTCCAGAGGGGAGGTTACCCCTGGAGCGCAGTTTTAATTGTCTGGATTCCCCAGAGAGGGTGGGGTCCAGTGGTGGCAGCAAAATTGAAGTATATAGTGATGACAGTGTAGTACACCCACCCAGGGATGTGGCACCTGACTTGAAGGAGGGGGTTGATCTACACCAGGGGATTCAAGGACCTGAGATAGCTCCATTGGTGTGCAGTGTCCCTGAGGTGGATTGGGGAACTAGCGCAGGGGCCCATAGTCCTAGTGAAAGGAGGGATACTCTACCGACTCTGGATGAGAGGTGCAGGGAGAGGGGTTCCCCCGTGGTTGAAGTCCTGGTGTATGAGTGTGAGGACCGCCCAGAAGAGTGTGGGTTGAGTGATAGAGACAGTCAGTTAATGTCTCGCCCATTTCAAGAGAGTGGTGTGGGGTACGTGTGTGAGGCACTGGATTGTGAGGTAAAGGTTAGCACCTGTGTGGAGCTGTGTAATCCAATTGTGGGAGAGCATATTGTGAGTTCCTATTTTCCAGAGCTAAACCAACATGTGTTAGAGTGCGAGTTCTCTGATCCTAGGGAACTTGCGCAGGAGGCAGACCTCTGGGTGAGTACCAGAGGCTCTGTAGAGGCATTAGGGAATGACCCTAAGAGAAGTGGTTCAGAAGTTTTCCAACCCAGAGTGCTGGGAAAGGTTAGGAGTGTTACAGCTGGGTCCCCTTGTTGTGAGGAGGTTGTAGGGCCTCACATCCTGTCTCGTGGGAGCAGGAGTGAGACTGGGATAGGTCCCGAAGTGCCCCAGTCTCAGTCCCCAGGACTGGATGGTTCCATGAGGGAACACCAGGTGGGGAGCCTAGTCTGTCTGGATGGACCGTCCATTGTGGGGGGTACCCCAGTGTTAGGTGAGCTGGGAGTGCCTGTAGTCAGGCCTCCATCAGTTCTTGTGCCTGGCAGTGCCACTCCTAGGGGAGGGTACGGAATTCCAGTCTGAGGGATGAAAGGGGGAAGGAGTCCCCAGTGGAAGAGCCAGTGGGTCAGGGGCCAGTCAGAAGGGCTGAGCCCCCTAGGAGTGACCATGGTGACACCACTTCAGTCCTGGTTGGCCAGGCAGTTGTTCAGCCTCAGGGGTTGGTCCCTGGGTTGGTAAGTCAGATCCAGGAGTTGTCTGCCCTGGAGGGAGGGACAACTGTAAGCAGTGTCCCCACCATTTTTTCTAAGAGCACCACTCCAGGTGGGAGGGTGCAGTATGCTGGAAGGGGGTGCAGAGGGAGGGAGTCCTCGCCTCTGACCCCGGTGCGACCTGCGGGTTTTTTCAGGTTGGTAGGTCAGTTGCAGGGTCCAGGCCCTGAACTGGTGGAGGGGTGTGTTTCCCTTGAGGGGGGCCTGTGTGCTCCCCAGGAAGTCCTGGTTGGCCAGGCAGTTGTTCAAGCACAGGGGTTGGTCCCTGGGATGGTAAGTCAGGTCCAGGTGTTGTCTGACCTGGAGGAAGGGACAACTGTAAGCAGTGTCCCGACCATTTTCTTTTCTAAAAGCACCACTCCAGGTGGGAGGGTGCAGTATGCTGGAAGGGGGTGCAGAGGGAGGGAGTCCTCGCCTCTGACCCCAGTACCACCTGAGGGTTTTTCCAGGTTGATGGATCAGTTGCAGGGACAAGGCCCTGAACTAGTGGAAGAGTGTATTTTCCTTGGGGGAATTGGTGTACGCCCCAGAAGTCCTGGGTTGCCAGGCACAGGCCCAGCCCAAGGGTACAGACCCTAGGTTGGGGGGCCAGGTTCAGGGTGTCCCCCTGATCTGGAGGAAGGGGCAACTGCTAACAGTGCCCCTCCCGGTTTGTGTTATGGAGGCACCTCTCCAGGTGGGAGGGTGCCGGGCCCCAGTAAAGGGGGCGGGGAGAGGGCAGCCTCACCCCTGACCTCCGCCCAGTCTAAGGGTACAGACCCTATGCTGGGATACCAGTTGCAGGATAGAACCCCTGAACTGGTGGGCGAATTATGCAGGACACCTGCCTCAGGTGCCCTGACAATTCTGGAAGGGGGTATCGCTCCAGGTGGGAGGGTACCGAGCCCCAAAGAGGAGGACCGGGTGTGGGAGAGCCCACCCCAGTCTCTGGCCCAGCCGCTGGGTACAGGCCCAGGGCTGGTGGGTCAGTGTCCGGGTGCTTTGCCTGACCTGACAGGAGGGAGAGTGTACAAAAGGTGCCAGGCACCTGGGGTTACTGCCCCTCACTCTCTGATGCCACAAAAGTTTGAGAGCCCTGAGAGGTATAGGGCTTGGATTTCATCACTGACTACTGTCAGTGATTACTGGGGCTTGTTGTTTATCTGTTGGGACACACCTGGGGGCCAGTTAAGGTTAGATGCTGCACAGGTGGTGTCCACAGGTAAGGGGAAGAGTTCCCCATTGGTTGCCTTAGTGAGCCCTGAGAGGTATAAGGCCTGGGTCTCATCCCTGACTACTGTCAGTGGCTACTGTGGCTTATTGTTTATCTGTTGGGACACACCTGGGGGCCAGTTAAGGTTAGGTGCTGCACAGGTGGTGTCCACAGGTGAGGGGCAGAGTTCCCCATTGGTTATCTTAGTGGGCCCTGGGAGTGTGGACAGAGGGATCCACCAGGGTTCAGATTGGAGTAGAGCGGGCATATGCCCCTGCAGTTGCGGGCCAGTTCCGTGTTCTATCGCCCGAAGCAGGGAAGCCCATCAAAGTAGTGATTGGTCTACCCTGCGTTTTGGCTGGAAGGGGGTTGTGTTGGAAATGGCCCTTTTTGCAGGGTCACCCCTAAACTTTTTGCCTGCCTCCTGTATTTTTGCTGACCTGTTTCTGTTGGTTTTATGACTCTGGGCACTTGACCACTGCTGTTCAGTGCTAAAGTGCATATGCTCTCCCTTGGTAAATATGTCTATGTGAATTGGTATATCCCTTATTGGCTTATTTGGTTTACCTGTTAGTCCCTAGTAGTGTGGCCTGTGTGTGCCCAGGGCTGGTAAACCAAATGCTGCTGGTGGGCATGCAGCGCTGGTTTGCGCCACCCACAGAAGCAGCTTTTAAAGTGTGTCTCAGACCTGCCACTGCAGTGTCTGTGTGCAGTCCAGAACTGCCATCTTGGCTGTGAAGTGCACCCACTTCCCAGCCCCTGAACCTTCCCTTGGCATCCTGTAAGTCGCCCCTCGGGTAGGGTGCTTTGTATGTGTAAGGTAGGACATGCCTTGGTGTGTGTAGCATGTCCTGGTAGTGAATTATGCACCATTTCGTTTTTCACTACTGTAAGGCTACCTGTTCCTCATAGGCTA
Source organism: Calotriton arnoldi (assembly GCA_963921515.1). Classification (NCBI taxonomy): domain Eukaryota; kingdom Metazoa; phylum Chordata; class Amphibia; order Caudata; family Salamandridae; genus Calotriton; species Calotriton arnoldi. The sequence continues at coordinate 640,945 of CAWUFW010004571.1, read as the reverse complement.
GAATGGGCAGTTTGACTATTACATGCTATAGTCCTAACTGACCCCAGGAACATGGTAGAAAAACGAATTTAGTATGCCTGAGCTCAGAATATTAAAATACACCTTTTAGTGAAGTTTATTTTTATATTCTGTGTTTGAAAATACCACTTTTAGAAAGTAGGTATTTTCTTGCCTAAGCCTTCCAGTGTGCTCTGCCGTTATGTGTATTGGCTGTCTGGTTTTAGAGGGGCAGGACAGGCTGAGTCAGACCTGGGTTGAATAGAGAGATCTGCATTTAGAGTGTGGGGAGGGGTGGCTCTTTGATCTGAATAGGGCTGTGCCTGGCAAAGTGAATGCTGGCTCCACCTCCCACTGTGTGTCTGCTAGCAGACCCCCTCTTTCTGAAAGGAAGGATGCAGCCTGGTAAACAAAGTGCTCCAGGTCTGAGCAGAACTGGTTCTGGCTAGGTTCAGTGACTTGTAGTTTCTGAGAACAAAGACTTTTGGGGTATAAATATCTGTGCTCAAACCCCTACATTTTGTATTGCTTTTGGATCTGGAGAGGAAACTCTGTCCGTGCCACTGGAGGAATCTGCAGGAAGTGACTGTCCTTGTGCTTGTGTGTTTTTCTTGCACTGGCCTGCAGCAGTGACCACTGGACCTTGAAGAGAGAAAAGGACTTTTGAGAGAACTTTTATTTTTGTTACAGCAATTACCCAAGGGCTAGGAAAAGAGCTAGCCTCCTGCTGGAGTCTCAGGCACATCAGACTCCACCACCAACCTCCTGCTTCCTCCCTGCGAGGATTGCTATCTGCTGATGAGGCTCCTGTGAGTTCCAGGGCCTCTAGTTTGCTTCAGAGAAAAGAGTGCTGGAAATCGTCGCTAACGCACGTTTGCGAGCCGCTGCAGTCGAGAGCGCTGGAAAAATCATCGCGCTGCTGCCGCTGAGTGCTCGCAACACGAGACCATCGCTAACGCCCCTTTGCGAGCCGCTGCAGCCGAGACGCGCTGGAAAAATCATCGCGCGGCTGTCGCCGAGCGCTCGCAACCCCTACAGAATCATTGCTTCAAGACATCGCATTGCGGACGCCGTGCGTCCGCCATTTTCATCGCATCGCACCGGATTTCGTCGCTCCCTCGCGGAGCGCCATTTCTTCGCATCGCAACACGATCGCACAACGCAACAGGCTCGTCGCATCGACTTCTCCCTCGCGGCAAGAAAGTCATCGCATCGGCGGCCTAGCGTACAGAAGTTTGTCGCATCGTCTCCGTACACGCAACAGGATCGTCGCATCGCCTTCGCCCTCGCGGCAAGGTCTCAGCGCATCGGCGGCCTAGCGTGCAGAAGTTGGTCGCATCGTCTCCGCACGCATCAGCAGATCGGCGCATCATCCTCCCTTGCGGCAAGGATTTTAACGCATCGCCGGCCTCGCGTGAGGAAAATCATCGCTGCCACTTCTTTGCGACATTTTGTTGGTTTTGCTACTAAACCCAGGTACTTTGTGAGAGAAAGGGTCGCCGAGACCACTGCCTTGAATTTGAACCTTATTTTTGCAACCTTTGAACTATTTTTTGACAGTCCTTCAACCGCCATCCTATTTTTGACAGTCTTATGAGAGAAAGGGTCGCAGAGACCACTGCCTTGAATTTGAACCTTATTTTTGCAACCTCTGAGCGAGAAAGGGGCGCAGAGACCCCTGCCTTGAATTTGAACCTTATTCTTGCAACCTTTTGAACTATCTTTGACAGCCCTTCAACAGCTATCCTATTTTTGACAGTATTGTGGCTTTTACAGTTATTGGTCTTGTGATAAATCTGCCTTTATATAAAGATACTTATTTTTTATAACTACTTGTGTGGTGTCCCTTTGTAGTGTTCCTCACTGTGTTACTGTGTATGGTCATAAATGCTTCACACACTGCCTCTGAGATAAGCCTACCTGCTCGTGCTACATTACCACAGGGTTGAGCAGGGGTATTAAAGAGGGTAGCCCTCTCACTCTGACTTAGGAAGAAGGGTCCCTACTTGGACAGTGGCCAGCCATTGCCAACTAGAGACCCCCATTTCTAACACCACCCACTTAGAGATCACCAGCCAAACCTTGGTACCTGCCAGTTGGACCTCTGCTGCAGATCTTCAGCTCCCACCTGTTACCCATCAGTACCCACCCCGACCCTCGTGTGGGACCTCTGGACCCACCACAAGGTATGAGGCTTCACAGGATAAACATGTTAGATGTAAGTCCACAACAACCAAATCTCACGTTCGACTAGGAAAGTTTTAGTAACTAGCAGCCAGACTGCCTAAATGGACCATCGGACCCATCAATAAAGATGACTGAATGATGGGAGACGGTAGGTCATGCAGAGTGCTTCTGCCACTACTGCTACATGCTACTCAGCAGAAGTACAGGGGATCATCGTCCGTCATGGGCCAGAGGGCTCCAATATCCGCAACCTTTTACCATACACATTATATTAATGCTAGTCCTCCCAATGGTTCGCATCCTAGTGGTCCTCCTCCTGGTCTCATCCTTCTCTGCCACTTCCTAGTACTCTTCCTGGCTAGCCTTCTAATACTATCTTCATAGCCATTCTTGTGTTCCTACTGTTTATGTATTGTAATATGTATTCCTACGGGCAGACCACATTGACACCCCTACCAACAGCAGCAAAGAGTTCTTCGCCATCGTGAAAGGTTTCCCCTTATTTATTTTATTTTATTTGAAAGGTTTTATATAGCGCTGACTAGACCCGGAGGTATCAGAGCGCTTTACATGAGTATCAGACCATAGTTGCAGGTTACATCGTTACAAAGGTTACACAGTTATTAGAGCATAGCTACATAGTTACATGTTCGGTCGAGACAAACAATAAGGGCATATGCGTAAGGGAAAAAGTAGGCAAGGGGAGCGATTCAGGGGAGGGGTTAGGAGCAGGGGAAGTAGACAGCGAATGAAGGAGGGGAAGAGGAGGGGGAGGGTGAGAGACACAGCATGAAAGAAGAGGGGGAGGGTGACGGGGGCACAAACCGGTGAGACGAGTAAAAGCTGCGTCCAAAGTCCAGTAAGCTGTGATCCCAGGGAAGTGATATCATTCCCCCAACTCAGATGCGAGAGGCTCCCTTTACACAGTGGACTCTCTCAGAGGGGTCTCTGAGACTCCAAGGCCTACCTACTGGATCCTTCCCCAAAAGGGGAGATGGAGTGCTTTGGCAAGGGGCGCCATACCATGCCTCAACTGTGAGTGGCTCCCTTAGCGCTGTGGACTCTCTCAGAGGGATCACTGAGACTCCAGAGTATAAGTAGTTGGATCTTTCCCCAACAAGGGGAGAAGAGTGCTTAGTTAAAGGGCACAAGGGACAGGGGGCTAGGGGTGTAGCAGGCAAGGGGAGAGATAAAGGGGGAGGGGAAAGGAGCAGGGGAAGTAGACAAAGAATGAAAGAGGGAAAGCGGTAGGGGAGGGTGAGAGAGAGCATGAAAAGAGGGGGGAGGGTGCTTTACGCGGTTGACTCTCTCAGAGGGGTCTCTAAGACTCCAAGGTCTACCTACTGGATCCTTCCCCAACAAGGGGAGAGGGAGTGCTTTGGTAAGGGGCGCCATACCATGCCTCAACTGTGAGTGGCTCCCTTAGCGCTGTGGACTCTCTCAGAGGGTTCACTGAGACTCCAGAGTAAGAATATTAGATCTTTCCCCAACAAGGGGAGAAGGAGTGCTTAGTCAAAGGGCAACAAGGGACAGGGGGCTAGGAGGAGGGTCGGAACTGGCAGGTCAACAGAGGGGGAACAAACGGCAAAAGAAAATCGCATTAATTACAGAAAGATAACACATACAATACCCGGATAAATTAGCGATCCAGAAAAAGACAGGATCCACGAAAGGCAAGGGTCAGGGAGGACAAAGGGAGGGAGTCAGCGAGTTGAAGAGTCCCACAAAGAAGAGATACGGATAGCAGAAAAGGAAATGAATACGTTGTAGAGTCACTCAGGAGATCAATGCAAACGCAAAAGCTCAGAATCACAGAATGGTGATATCAAGTACAAAGAACTACTACATATACTTGTGGTTAGAGTTTTAACTATGCAAAATAGTAAATTCACTCAGGGTTCTATTATCACAACGATTAGGATAAAAAGGATTGTATGTTACTTATCCACAGAGTGAACGGAGAAATAAGACATCTAAGGGGGTAGAGAGAGGGAGGGGAGGGAGATGAGATAGGTTATAGGAGAGACAGGGACCTAGGGGGGGAGAAAGAGATAAGGCCGTCCAGCTGAGGAGCAATGTCTGAGGGTCGGCAGGATGAAGTCCGACGGACCGAGGGAGAGGACAAGAAACAACAAAATGGTGGCTCCATTCGCGCTCCGCCATTTTGCGCCGTCAGTTCCCAGACACATCACTTGACCGTCACTCTGAAGCATCTCCAACTATGCGGTGATAGGGCAAATTAAGCAGTCACATCTAGAATGCGAAAGAACAAACTCCAAGGAGGCAATCAGTGTCTATAAATCCTCAGCGGGAAGGCAGTTCAGGCAGGCCGTTTCAAACAAGGCCATAAAGGAGAGCCCGCACTCCTTTGGGAGCATCACCCATTCACAGGACCTCAGCAGGACCTCTGCAACAAGCTCTCAGTGTTCTTCTGCAGTAAGATAACCTCCATATACAACAACTTCGACCCTGAACTGGATGAGACAGAACTTGCAACACAACTCCCCATCTCGTCCAAGGAAATGACTCTGCCACCACTTTGGGGCCCCCTCTCACCCTTTCTCCCACCACACCTTCACCAAAGGGCTTCAACGTACAGCATGGCACTCACCCCAATCCTGAACACCTCCATCTCCTCAGCCACCTTCCTGGACACATGGAAACACAACATAGAATCCACCCTGCTCTAAAAGCTTTCTGTGAACTCAACGATGCTCGACAACTACAGATTTATCTCCCTGCTGCCATATCCGGCCAAATTCCTAGAGAAACTCATAAATGCCTTACCAACCATCTGACCGACCACCAACCATATCAACGGCCACCAATCTTCTTAGTGACTACCAACTCCTCAGCGTCACACAAACCAGCTTCATACCGGACTACAGCACAGAAACAGCATGCATCACTGCTATAGACAACATCAGTGTGATCCTGAACAGAGGAGACACAGCTGCGCTCATCCTCCTTGAACCTTCCGCAGCATTCGACATGGTATCCCACCCCGTCACCATCCAACGCCTTCATGAGATTGGAATCTAATAGCCTGCTCTCCGCTGGATATGCTCCATCCTGACTGGAAGGATGCAGTCAGTCAGCCTGGCCCCCTACTCTGAAGACACTCGCAACCTCATCTGTGACACTCACCTTATACTCCCCCTCTCAGACAAGACTTCAAATACCTGGAACAAGTTCACAGCCTGCATGACCAAAGCTGCCAACTGGACAAAGATCAACTGTCTCAAAGTTAACACCGATCAGACAGAAATTCTGATCTTCAAGAAGAACCCATCGCTGTGGGACTCCACGTGGTGACCAGCTGAACTAGGACCCACACCTAGCCCCACCACTCATGCCAAGAACTGTTGAATTTTGATCGACAGCAAACTCAACATGACCGCCTAAGTCAATGCCGTCTTGGCTTCCTGCTTTCACACACTGGAGTTGCTGAGAAAAATCTTCAAGTTGTTCCCAATCAGTGCCCACAAAACCATGACACACACCCTCGTCACCGTCTAAGCTGGAGTCAGCAAACAACTCACCAGACGATTGGAAATCATTAAGAGCTCAGCAGCCATAATCAGACTCAACCTCCCACTCCACACACACAACACACCGCACCTCAAGGAGCTCCACTGGCTTCCAATATACAAACAAACCCAATTCAAATTCCTCACACACACCTCCAAAGCACTTCACAACACCGGCGAGCCTACCTCAAGAGCCGTATTCCTTTTCACAAACCATCCGGCACCTCAGCTCGGTCAGACTCCCATGCATATGAAGAACCAGGACCGGAACTCCGGCCTTCTACTACTTTGCTCCTAAAACCTGGAGCGACCTGCTGTTACACATCAAAGCCTGTTCTTCAATTCTTGAATTCTGCAAGAAGCTGGAAGCCTGGCTCGTCGAATCATCTGCCTTAGGCAAGGCTATACTTACACCTGCCAAGCACCAGGATAATCTCCCAGGTGATAGTGAGCTTTGCAAATACTCATAACATAATATACTGGTTCTACTCCTGCTCGTTGTGCAAGACATCAAACTGTTCCTGGCCCGGGCTTCCCTGCTTGACCAAACTGCGTGATCCTAGACATCTATTTCATTTCAATGTGCTTCCTGTTTTTCGTTATTGCATATGAGAGCGCTTGGAAAAACCTGATTTCAAGATGTGCGCTGTACAAAAAGCTCTTGCATTGAATCTAATAAGTTATAATAGTGCTCCCTGCATAGAACAAAATCTTGGCCACATAAAGGGGGCTCATGACTATTGACCTGCCTCCGAGTTCACAAATGGCACTGTTGTCAGAGCACTTGGCATGAATGTTTCTAAGGCACTTTTAAGAAATGCCTTTCAATACAGTGATATAATCTGATGTACTGAGGTGAAATGAATTTATATAATAAAGAATCACTCTTGTTTACACTCATCCTCAAAGAAATATTTCATTTACATTGATTTTAATGAGGATTACCATAAAAAACAGCTGCCATCCACTCTGCCTTATCTCTTCCCCCTTATCCTTCTTTTCTCATACCCTTCCCTTGGGCACCCACATCAGACCAGTCTACTGGTGGCCTTAAATATTTGTATCTAGAGATGGGGGGCCAACAAATTCAGTGCTGAGAGCCCAGCCAGAGCCAGCCAAGGGTCAGCTCTGGACCTAAGAGCTCATGCACAAGTTGTAGTTTGAAAATATGTGGCATGTAAATCATAAAAAACCCATCACGTTAGAAGAGGCTAAGGTGTCTTTAAAATTCAAAAAAGTGTACTTCCTTAAACCGTGGAAGCGTTACACATCAGATTAAATTGCCAGATTGAGAAGTGTTTATTAAAGGGAAGTTTTCAAACATGCACTGCAAAAGCGCCACGTAGAGTCCCTGAAACATCCAAAAGCACTGGATTTGGAGCCAACAGAGATTATTCAGCCTCACGCCACCTCCTGGCTTCCCCCACAAGAATTGGCAGACTACGTCCAGCCGGCCGGACTTACGCCCTCAGAGACAACGCTCCGTTTGAGCGATTGGTTGGCGTATGTACCCATGGCGAATTAGCCCCGGACAGAAGTGGTAACCCTTTTAACCTAAATAGGTTACATCGGTGAACTAGACTGAATACAAGGACTCCTGGTTCAGTATAACACACCGTTGTCCCACAATATTTTCTCTTTTATATTTTGGTGCACTTTCACATTTTTGCAGTAGCTGCTTCTTTGGATCCTAATGAAGGCCATGACACTTCTATAGGTCGTAACGGCCGAAACATGTTGATCTCTTTAATGTAGCTGTCTCTAATGTTGACAGGCTCATTATTCAGTTTATTGCTTTTAATCCTGTCACAGGGTAGCTGAATAAAGCTTGCTGCTAGCTCTGTAGGCAGTTTTAACCCTATTCTTCACACTTCACTTCAGCACTGCACCACACAATTTTTTCGCACACCACGCTCAGATAGGGTTTTTAGGACAACCCATGTGCTTTATTTGAAAACATCCCTGAGCTCCTCCCTCGTAGAGAGGGGGTTGTATCCCGCACTAAGATTAGGTCTTGATGCGAGGAGGCACCCCTATGATGAAGCATGACACCTTTGGTGTGTGAGGGGAACCGTCCTTAAATCGGATATTCCCCTTTCTTTCCTTTATTGCATGGTATATTCAGTCCACATATGTACTGAATCTTCAATCTGGACCCGTGGGTTTGTTGTGTGCTATAGACTACGTCCAGTCCCATATTCACCAGGATTTCAACAAGGATGTCAGAGCATGACTTCAGTCAGACTGCCCCATGCCAGATCTTCGCAGCAAGGTAACTGAAACCCCAGAGGTCGTTCCAACTATGGTTACCTTTCTTAAGAAATATTCGAGTGATCCCAAGAAAGGACTTAATAGGGCCTGGCACACCTGCCAGTACAAGCTGCCTAACATCTCAGGCCCACTCACGAAGATCCTTGAGTTGGCCTTCCAGGCAAAGGATTCCGCAACCCCTGTTGACCTGGATGTTTTGGTGAGTCGGGGACAAAGGGCTGTGCGCCAGCTTGACAACACAAACTGTGCGATCTCCACCGAGCGCAGGCGCTCCATGCTGTTCAAAATTGACCCTAAACTGAACGAGCTGGCATCTTCCGAGGCGGGGCCTGTGGCCAGGGTCTCCTTAAGCAACTATACAAATTTGTTGCCACCTACAACTCCCGTGATATGGCCCAGGGGTCACATAAGAAAGTGTTTCACCAATCCCTTTTTGGCAGGGTTGAATGCTTTATGGGTTGTGCATTTTGCCAGGGTTATCACCAAGGCCCGCAGAGAGGCTATTACCAACGCGGCAGAGGAGGTAGTCAGGACCCCCACTTTCTGCTCTCCCCGAAATTGGGGCAGCAGGAATCGCTACAGGAGAGGGCGCTACAGAGGAGCGCAAGCGACCTCCCAGGACTCTGGAGATGCAGTTGAGAATTATTCCTCTCTCAGAGGTCATTTTGGGGGGCAGAATTGGGTTATTCCTGCACAAATGGCAAATGCTCCCCTGAGATGCTTGGGTTCTGAGTCAGTGCAAGGGTTCAGGTTGGAGTTTTACCAAACCGCCTTCCAAGAATCACAACCCAAAGTGATGTATTTTTACCAACAAGAACGAGATTTCATTTTCTCTGAGCTTCAGACTATCCTAGAGAAGGGAGCTTTAGTGTTGACTTCTCCTCACCCGTCAGGTTTTCTCAGTTCTATATTTCTCATGGAAAAGAAAGGGGGCAGATTGCATCTGGTGCTCAATCAGAACGACTTCAATGCTTGGTTAATTTACTGGCATTTCAAGATGGAAGGCATTCATCTTTTATGAGACATCCTAAATGAATGTGATTGGATGGTTCGCCTAGATTTAAAAGACGCTTACTTCACCATCCTGATTTTTGCCCCATATCAGCATTTTCTTTAATTTCCTTGACTGGGCCATTGTTATGAATTTAAGGTCCTTCCCTTTCGCCTCTCTTCCACTTCATGGTGTGTCGCGGGATACAGGAATCATAAGACAGTGCAAGTCTTTTAGATGCGTTTATTGCTATGTAAGACAGTTCAGCCGAAACAAATGGCTCTTCCTCTTCGTGGGGAATGGTGCTCTCCTTCTTATGGACGTTCTCCACCAGCGCGATGATGACCAAGCCAGGAGGGAGAGGCATAAAAGAAAACAGAAACAAGGGTCAGCGCCACACGCTATGCTATCTCAGGTATAGGAAAGGGAGTGGGGGACGTGTTGCACTCTATGTACAAGTTCTCGTGAGTGTGCTGCCGAAGAGACCGCCACCAAAATGCATAGAAAACAGAAGGACTTCAAGCCACTATCCAAACAGGCTCGTTAAGGACTTCCCTTCTGATGAGAACGGGACTTTATCTCCACCCGCCTCCAGCTCCCCAGGAACCGTGCACGCACCTGTGTGAGCCACGCTCCACCTGGAACGCGGCTGGGCGGCTCGTGGGGTCATTGGCCCCCTGGCGTTTGTTCCTGTGGTTCACGGCAGGAATCCGCTCTCTGCGGGTCATCGTCGTTCGTTGCTTCTCCACGGGACTGCTGCACAGGATCTCCGGTTTCCGAGTCGGAGGTCCCTCCTCTCTGGTCGATGTGAGAGAGTCCAGACTCCCCTGTCCGTGACGCTCTTCCTCCTCCGGCGAGAACGATTCACTTCCCCCGGGGGCGTGACTCTGAGACGCTTCAGCGTCAGGCAGTCGGGTCTTAAAGGGCCCATAACAGTAAAATTTGGATTATCCACGGCATACCATACGTTACTGGGACCCTCCGGGGGCTGAAAAGAAAAGAGAGGTGTGGGCCAGTGAGGCAGGCTGTCTTCCTCCTCCTTGGTTTCAGGGTCAACGGGAGTCAGAGCCTGACATGGTGCTTCACAAAACTCACGAGGCCTGTGGTAGAATCCCTTCAAGCAAGGGGGGATGCGCTTGATTGTCTATATAGACAACATAATTACTATGGCCCAGAGCCCTCAAACGGTGTGGTCTCACTTAGAGTGGACAATTCTTCTTCTTCAAGATCTGGGTTTCATTATCAATGTTCAGAAGTCGATCCTTGTCCCATCTCATTGCCTGGAATTTCTGGGTTTTCAGTTAGATTCGATCTTAATGCAGCTAGTCCTGCCCCCTTAGAAAGTCAGGAATATAAAGAAGGAATTCAGGTCTTCATTGTGCAAACAGACAATATCCGTGAGGTCAATAGCTCGAATTGTGTCACTTCTGGCTTTATCAATTCAAGCCATCTTCCCTGGTCCTTTCCACTACCAGGCCCTTAAGTAGCTCAAGATCCAGCACCTCCGCAAGGGTCTCCATTTCTCGTAGCACATATCAGTGTCAGGGGAAGCCAGGACGGAAATGTCTTCGTGGCTGGATCACATGGAAGCCTGGAATGACATAGTGATCTTTGGCTCGACCTCAGAGATGATTATAGAATCAGACACTAGCCGGTGGGGCTGAGGTGCTCGATGTGGCATGATATCCACTGAGGGCCATTGGTCCAAGTTGGAACTGTCCCTGCACATCAATTGCTTGGAACTCCTACCAGGGTCCTTTGCAGTCCAGAGCCTCTCCCCGGACAGAACAGATTGTTGCATCCTTCTGCGGATGCCCAGCGTACCTATGGTTCGGATTGTGAACAAATTGGAGAGGACCAGGTCTCTTATTACCACAAGAATATCCCCTCTGTAGTCAGATGGTTGCTTTCTCTCTAATTAGGGTAAGCAACGAAAGAGTGATCCAAATTGGATGGGGGGTTCCTAAGTGTGTAGTGGTGACCCTCTCCTGAACAGAGTTCACAAGAGAGACAGAAGAGTTATGTCCAACCCGTTGCTACGGGTGGGAAGGGAAAGAGACCCTAGCCCTCACTCACTCTAATAGTGACATGCTTCATCATAGGGCTCACCCCGACTGCTAAAAGTCGGGGTGGGCTCGACCGTATTTCAGGGAGCACTTAAAGATATTGTGTATGGGGGCGTACTGTTAAAGATCAAATTCCTCACCCACTCCTAAAGAAATCTTTAATAATGGAGTGGGGGTGAAGGTTAAAAAATATAATAGGGTTTAAAGGATGTGATGGTCCTATGACCCTTACTCTAACACCAACATGTTTCAGCCCTTCCTATCTGGCCTAAGTAGGTTCTGGGCTTTCGTCAGGGTGGGATGTAAAGAAGTTACTTCCCCCAAAGACGTGCATGCGTGTCAACTATTCGTTTCAGGCACTCTTAAGTGATTAAAAACTGGAACAAGCCTAATACTTGCCACTGGTCTCGGTGAGGAATTACCCCTGTAACTCAGGGCAAAGGATTCCCAGAGGGAGCGCTGGAGGGAGGCCTTTTTGTCACACTTTCGTCAAAGGTCCTCCCTGCAGGGACCTACTCATCCGTGGGCTCCCCGGTCTCGCCTGCTTGCAGAGGTAGCCTGGGATTTTTGACACTTTTGCCTTCAACATCGCTTGTCGGTGGTGGCAGAATATCTCCCGGGCCAGCGCAATGTGGTAGCGGATTGACACTCCTGTCGCCTTTGGGATTTCAGTGACTGGAGACTTTATCCTAAGATCTTTCATGCACTTTATCGCCGGTGAGGCCCTTGTGTGGTGTAATTGTTCGGTTCTCGCCTCAACCGGCAACTTCCGACCTTTTTCAGTTGGCGTCTGGATCCGAAAGTGCACGCAACAGATGCCTTCCTTCAGAACTGGTCCCTCTCCCTGACTTACGTGTTTCCCGCTTTTATGATGATTCCCAGGATTCTTTCCCGGGTGAGGCATCAAAGAGCGGAGATGGTTCTTGTGACTCCATTTTGAAAATCCCAGTTATAGTTTCCAGTACTCCTCCGCTGTGTGATTGCCTGATTTTGCTTCCATTCTGTTGGAACCTGCTGCTGGACCCAGTAGGACAGCCACATCCTCTGATGCTCTCTAGACACCTCTCACTGTTGGCATGGAGGGTTTCCGGGAGAGATGGAGTCTCCCAGGCATTTCGCAGGATGCTGCGGCCTTCATCGGACAGCCATGGTCCTCAAACACCCAGAAACGGTGCGCCTCGGCATGGCGATGTTGGCGTAGTTAGTGCCATGAATGGAATGCAGATCCCGTTGCAGCAGATTGCTTTTTAGAGGTGAACTTTTTATCTTCTTTGGGTCTGCTGGTATGGCCTATTAGTCGGTTAACAAATTTAGATCCACAATTTCAGCGGATCACCTCTCTTTGGATGGTAAGTCCATTGGTGAACACCCGATTGTGTGCAAACTTTTACGGGGTATCCAGATGTCCAGGCTCCCTCAACCGAAATATTCGATTCTATGGGACATCAATATTGTGCTGTGGTTTTAAGAGAACTGGCCAGACAACAAGTATCTATCATGCAAGCAACTGTCAGCAAAATTGACAATGCTTTTATGTTTGATTTCTTGTAAGCGAGTGTCTGATGTTAGAGCTCTGGATCTTTCCGGCAGAGTGTTTTCTCCAGAAGGTGTCTCCTTTACTATTACCCGGAGGACAAAAACTAAATGCAGGTTTATTTCTTATCCTGCGTTCCCTGATAATAGTAAACTTTATGTGGTACGATGTTTAAAGGCTTATGAGATAAGTAGCAGTAAATTCCATTCTGATATGGGTGTTCCTTTGTTGATTGCCCTGCAAAAACCCTACAGACCTGTGGCAGCTGCCACCTTGGCCAGGTGGATACGTTGGTTGTTGTCTGAGGCTGGCATTGATACTTCTGTAATTGGTGCTCATTCGGTCAGGGGGACTATGGCCTCCAAATCCTTTTCTTTAGGGTCCAGACTGAATGACATCCTAAAAGCGGCAGACTGGTCGTCCGAGTCCACTTTCAAATCCTTTTATTATAAGACTATTGCGGATGTTGCCTCAGTGTTGGTGAATCAGCTTTGAACAAGTGTAATCAGAGCCTCGGTCCTGACATAGAATAATAAAATTATCTAGCATTCGCAATAAGAATTTTCAATTCTATTAAGGACACAGAAGCGAGGATTATCTCACCCTAGGCTCTGTTGTACATGTACTTCTAATGCTTGCATTTGATGTTTATTCCTGTATTTAATGCTCACCCTGTTATTTATTCTCTGGTTGTGGATTTGTTTGAGTGTTAACCAGAGGTTACAGCTTCCGTGTTTCTTTCTTTCACAGGAAACTATGTGAAGTGATCATTTTTTGGATCGAAGTGTGGCAGTATGGGAGGTTTCTCCTCTTTGGTTTTTCGACCTCGACGGCTGCTTCATCTTTAATGGGAGTCGGCGATACCCTGGAGCAGGGGTCTTCGAAGGGATCTCCTGTTGAGCCCTGGTTTGTTTCTTCAAAGATCGCAAGGATCCTTCATTGTGGGATCCTGGAGTGATGAACAGTTGTTTCTCAAATGTGGGAAAGAAAGAGGACACAATGGCATTTCTGGAGTGAGATAGGGCTGTGGGATGTATGACTGGTGCATGTGACAATGGTTATTCATGGGAAATGTAGTGTTTTGAGTTTTATTTTCTGATTGGCTGCTGAGAAAATGAAGCATAGAAAGAGACACATAATCATCGCCTCCTTGTCATTTATAGAATTGAAAATTCTTATCGCAAATGCTAGAATTTTTTTTATTCTGTGGCAGGACTTGAGGCTCGGATTATCCTTATCTGATTTCTTTACTGCAACTACATCAGTCAATAAACAAACAGTAAATAAAAAACTACATTTCCCATAAGCATGAGATTGAGTCGTCACAGTGTCCATCAATCATGAGGCAAAGCCCCCTAGAAATAGGACTGACGCCATCTTCCAGCATCGCTCTTTGCTGTTGCCACAGTCAGTTATATATATTCCGAATATGACCTGTGAATTTTCTGTGATCACTTATTATTAATGTTTGAGGTGTTTGTAGTGTGATTTCTATGGCATTCCCTTGATTTGCCTTGCTTTGGGGGGGGTGAAAAATTCCCCCTGTGAGTGAGGGAGAGCGGGCCGCCGCGCTCGCTGATGCAGTGGGGTAAATGTCGCTACACCTGATGAAAGCTTTGTGCCTGTCGGTCTGCTTTTCTTTGATTTCGTAGAGCAAGAGACTGGGCACAGGGATGCGTGGCCGAAGTACTCGACCTGTAGTGCCCTTTCTATGCGCAGGATAACACATGCACTCATGAAAACCCGCAAAGCCTACGGGTAAAAAGACGCCAGCTCGGAATATCCCGAACAAAGAGAGCAATGAGCCCACTGACACCCTTCACCCTTCGATTGGTGGTAGGGCTGCAATAATTGTTGAGAAGGAGCTTGCTCCTAGGGGCAGGGCTACTTCCTCCTCCTTAGACCACCTGACTATAGCCCTTCTTTCCGCTGCTAATTTGCGGGATGCCCCTCCATTTACCTTTGGTGTTCGGAGGTCAGAGTTCAATCTTTCGAGTCTTATGAATACTGTGACTGCTGAGATGAGGAGGCTACCGCTGAGTGACTTGAAGAACCCACTGTGGAGGCTCTCGACAATTTAGCCCAGCACTCCATGAAGAGAGCTCTCACAGTGGCCTTGTGGCCCATTACACAACAATTAATGCCCTATTCCATACGCCATAAGATGGATGGCTCTGTGAGCTCTTCTGACCCTCCCAAAAACACCTCAGGAGCTTGGCCGCCTGATGCTTAGGCGAAACAACCATGGCACACTTCGCAGCATTAAACAAACTCTTGCAGGCCTATAGGCATGATCATGGGACCATGCAACTGGCACGGATGTCTGATCCTCATTGGGTACAGACACCGGCTCCAAAAGTGCCACGCCGTCTGACCCTTCGCTAGGCCCCTTGACAGGGTCGAAAATGAAACGTAAGTCCTTTGGCACGCTGTCAGAGCTGTGTTCACTATCTCAGTTGAGATGCTTATCCTTTGACCCTGAGGACATTATACTTATCCCCGCTCTTCTAAATGGGTCCATATCCCGGAAGTAGTGGAGGATGTCCAAACCAGGCTCCAGAAGCATTATGACAAGGAGGTCAGGAACTGCCTCAGGGCGGAATGTCCTAAACCGGCCCTACTAGGGAAGATAGCAAAAATGCCAGAAGTGAACCACAACATGTTAGCCTTGTTAGAGGTCTGTGTTCCAATTCAGCAACGCAAATTGTGCCATGTCAGCAGAAAGGCGTAAATTTATCCTCCTACGGATCGACCCAAAATTGGCAGAATTTGCTTCCGTGGAGGCAGGTCCCATAGCAAATGGTTTACTCCTCGGGTTCCATTCGTCAAGGAGTTGGGCAAATTTGTTTCAACCTTCACTTCCCTAGATAAGACTCAGTCGTCATTGATGACTCATCATTTCACGCCAGCCTTTTTGGGATGGCCGGATGATACAAGGGCCGAATCTCAGGCCGCTTCTAACATCAAGGCCATTACAGAGGTGACTCTCACAGCTGACGAGGTGGTTGGCATGGCGATGCACGAGGCCACAATATTTCCCGCTCCTGATCCAGAGGTGGCCGGGGTTGGTATAACAGAGGTGGTTACAGAGGAGCATCAGGAGGAGGCAGATCCACCCCAGGATATTCAGGTAATGCTGATTTCCATATCTCAGGTTGTGCTAGGGTGACACATTTGTAATTTTGTGTACAATTGGGAGGCGATCATGAGATGCATGGATGTTCAAGACATGGGATGTTTCAAACTAAACTTTTACAGCACGCCATGTCCCGTCTCCACTCCCAGACAACAGCTTTTTTTCCCTACAAGAACATACTTTCATTGACAAAGAAATTACAGACCTCCTCGCCAAAGACGCAATTTGTATCACAAAACCCCATCCCAGGGGAATTCATAAGCAATATATTTTTGGTACAGAAAAAGATGGGGCCTGCAGACTAATACTGTATGTGAAGGAGTTCAGTTCTTGGATTCTGTACAGACAATTCAAGATGAAGGGGATCTTCTGTGCGATCTTCTACGACCAGGCGACTGGATGGTCCGACTGGACCTCAAAGATGCCTATCTATTGGTTCCGATATTTTCCCCACACAAAAGTTTTCTTTAGTGTTGCTGGCACAATCGTTGGTATGAGTTCCAAGTGTTTCCCCTTGGCCTATCATCAGCTCCTTGGTGCAGCATGAAGATGATGGAGCTGGTAGTGTAATGCCTCTGGGTGAGGGGAGTACGCATGATAGTGTACCTCGATGATTTCATCATTCTTGGGCTGGGTCCTCAAGTGGTCACTCTTCACTTGTCCTGGACGATTCAGCTGCTTCAGGGCCTGAGCTTCATAGTGACTACCAAAAAAAATGATCTTTGTACAGAGCCAAAGGATAGAGTTCTTGGGCTTTCAGGTTAGAGAGAGTTGAGGCCAGCATTGATCTTTCCGACTATATTCTTATGGTGAGTAGCCAGGATTGTGGGTCTCCTAGCCTCTTCAATTCAGGCCATTTTTCCGGGCCTTCTACATTACAGGGCCCTTCAATGCCTCAAAATCCAACCTCTTCACAAGGGATTGGTTTACCCTGACCAAATATCTCTGAGGAAGCTCGGATAGAGTTGAACTAGTGGCAACAGCAAATGGAGACATGGGATGGCAGTCATCTGAGGTTCACAGTTGGATGCGATCATAGAATCTGACACCAGCAATTGGGGCTGGGGTGCTCAGTGCGGTCAGACCTCCAAGGGAGGATAGGATCAGGAGAGACATTACACATCAATTGTCTGGAGCTATTAGAGTGGTCATCTGCCATTCGGCCTTTATTTCACAGAGGGTGAGTTGTTCTATATTGTTGAGGATAGACCATGTTTCTTCTGTATGGTATATAAACAACCTCCGAGGTATGAGATCTCGGATGTTGGCTGGGATAGCGGAGGAGTTCTTTCAGTATTGCCTCAACAGCATATATCGTTGGTGGCGGAGTACATTCTGGGACAATGGAATCTGATACCTTCTGGACAACAGTGATTAGAAACTTCACCGTTGGATGTTTGAGTGGCTCGATCGCCTTTGGAGACCATTGCAAGGTGGATATTTTTGTCTCCAGGCTAAATGCACAACTGGAGAGTTTCTTCAGTTGGAAACCGTATCCGCGGGCTCTTGCCACAGATGCGTTTCTACAGAATTGGCAAGGGGTTTCTGAGAGAGGCTGTCCTAGTATTTAGTGCACTCTTATTCAAGTGGTGCACCTTGTACTAATCCAGGCAATCCTAATGGTGATTTTAGTGGTCTTTGATTATCATAGAAAGCTCCCAAAGTGGTAGCTGAGGAGAGCAGCCTTCAGGCTTATCTTGAAGGAGTGTTAAGCAGCTTGCTTTGCCAGTTTAATCTGTAGTGTAAGTTAGCTGAAAGGAAACCACACAGTGTTTAGCAAAAATAAGTCTATTTATTTCAACACAATATCACTATCACTTCGGTATATCTCCTACCCGGAGATATCAACACAATACACAAGAATCCTTCAAAAGTAATCAGGTGAGTAGCACCAAATACAGTGGTCTCCAGGGGGAGACCAAACCATATACTGAGAGTGGATTGCGAACTGCAAAGGAGAATGGAACTTGAACCAGAGACCCAGATGAGCCGAGGGCACAAGGAACCACCCAAGGTAAGTACCCAGGAACCCCACGGAGGCTGTGTGCAGAGTGGAAACACAGCCGCGGGCCCAATGGATGTCAATGGAGAAATTGCAGTTGCAGGTTTGAAGAAGACAGACCCTTCCCAGAGAACCCCGAAGAAACCCTTTGGAAGACAGAAGGTGGAAAGCCACCCACCTGTGGATTCCCTGGGAACCAGGTTATCTGCACCAGGGAAGCCGGGTGCATAGGGGTAAAGTGGCGTCGGAACCTGTCATAGACAACAATGGACGACTTCAAAGAAGATGTCTCTGGAGAAGACTAAAGGAGTCCAGTGGAATCCACTGGTGGATTCTGGAAGTGAAGAGCCTGCTAGCAGAGGGGATACAGTCTATGCCACTCGGAGGTGACCAGGAGGCACGGAGACACAATGTCCACCGAAGTCGGTAGGTTCTGAAGAGTCGACGGTGACATTGTCGCTGCAACTGTGAGGACCAAGCGATGCTGAGGAAGACCAGGAGCTGTGCATGAGCTGTTCCACTTTGTATGTCGGTGACCAGGTGGTCGGTGTCTGGTGGGAGCACCAACAAGCCTTGGTAGTCGCACCTGCCGTGGAAGATGAAAAAGGAGCAACGTTGGGACCAGCAAAGTCCAAGGGACTCACCAACAGCAGAAGAGTCAGAGCAGGTCCCGAGCAAACAGGGGAGCCCACTGAAGCAAGAGAAGACCCTCAGGAGGATGCACAGGCTGAAACCACTGGAGTCGCAAGAGGAACTCGACCAGCTCACCAAAGATGAAGGCCCACGGTGCAGAGGATGCAGTGAGGATGCTGATCTTGGAGGCATGAGGTGCTGGAGGCTGGAGCTTCTTGTAGCCTGAAGATCTCTGGAGTGCATGGCCAACAAGCCTTGGCAACAGCAAGTCAACACGGCGCACAGGGGTTCAGTCCCAGCGATTCCGACGAGGGATACTGACCTCAAAATTGCAGAGAGGACAGGTCAGGCTTCAAGGGAGATGTAGAACCACCACCTGTGATGCTGAGCCTTGGGAAGTCTGTAGGATGACAAGAGCAGCAGACTGGTCAGCTTCGTTGCGGTGCCTGCAGATGCAGGGGAATGACTCTTTCACTCCAATGGATGAAGCACTTTCACAGACGATGAAGAAGACTTGAAAAATAGTGAGACCAGGAGCAGCAGGAGTCTTCCTTGGTGCAGTCTCGTTCCAGTCGAAGTCCAACGAAGTCCAAAAGTCCAGACAATTGAAGAGCGACGTAGTTTCAGGATTGAGTTTTGTCCCACAATGAATCAAAGGACCCACCCACAGGGGAGCCCTTAAGTTCCCCAACGAAAAGGTTGCAACAACTCGAGGGTCACTCCCAGAGGAGGGCCTGGACAGAGGGGAAGATACTCCCATGTTCTTTGTCTAGTTTCACGCCAGAGCAGGAACCAAGGGTTCCTGAACTGCTTCCAACTGGAGTATGCAAGGAGGGCACCAAATGTGCCCTTAAAAGCAGTCTGGTGGCACTGGCAAGCGCCCCCACCCGAGTCTAATACACTAAGTCCTGTCCGGGAGGTGGTCACACCTCCCTGTGCTAGGAAACCTATTGTTCTACCTTCGCCTGCTCAAGCTCAGCTCAGCAGCAGGAGGGTTGGACAGTGTCTGTGGTCAGCAGCAGCACTAGCTTGCTGGCAGACCATGAAAGGCTGTAACCGGGAGAAAAGGGGGTTCCCCTAAGGGCCCCCCCCAGTACATGGGATCATACTTCCAACACTGGAATCAGTGTTGGGGTATGATTCCAACATGTTTGATGCCAAACATGACCGGGTTCAGTGCAGCCACTATATAGTTAGACACAGGGCCGAACTCGGAACACAAACCAGCCCTGGCAATTCAGTCGGACCGCCCCCGGGGGGTGGGGGGGTGCTAGTGAGAAAATGCTACTTTTGTTACAGGGGGACGATATTGCAGCACTGCTACAAAACCGCCCCCCCGTAACAAAAACGGCCCCCACCACTCAAAAGACAGCCCCACCCTTCTGGCCCACCAGGAAAACGCCTGTGCCAGATAAGGCCTGTCCAGCCCTGGTTAGACATCTCGTGATGACTGAGGTCCACTATATGTCTAAAAATGGCAGACCGCACTTACAAAGCCTGGAGAATCGACTCCGGGGTTTGTAAGGCTGTCCTGCTAATACAGGGGCACCCTCACACTTGTAACCAAGCACCCTGCCCTCTGGACTGAAGAGCATATCATAGGGGTGACTTGTAGGTTTTAAGTGCACTGACCTCAGATATAAGTTAACTTATATCTGTCGTGAGAGGTACAAGCCCCAACTCACACAGGCTGCAATGCCAGGCCTGCAATCACAGTTTAAGTGGGCTCCTATTGGTGGCACAATCCATGCTGCAGCCTCTGGGAGACCCTTGTGTACTTATGCCCTGGGTACTTTAGTATCAAATACTAGGGACTTACAAGGGTACACCAGTAGTCATCAATTGTGGAGGTACCAAAGTACTTACCATGTCAATTTAGGGGTGAAAGCTCAGTTCGACAACTCCCAACAGTCCTCCTCACTGATTCAAAATATTCTTAGATACACCGTGAACTGGATGACGACCAATTCTCTGAAGGTCAATCCAGATAAAACAGAGGTCCTGGTCATCCCCTTGAAGACCAACCCCTAGAGTGACCATTTCTGGCCCCAAGAGCTTGGCACAACGCCCATGCCGGTCACGGCCGTGAAAAGTCTGGGCATCAAGATAGATGCTGACCTCTCTATGTCCAACCAAGTCGCAACCGTAACCGGCACATGTACTGGCCTGCTGAGACAAATGCGGAGACTTGCCCCCCCTCCTTTCGACGGCAGCTCTGCAGATGATAGTATCAGCTACCATCTTGTCCAGATTAGACTACGGGAATGCCCTATACATCGGCCTACCGGAAAAACTCACCAACAAACTACAGGTGACCATGAACGATGCAGCCAGGCTGATCTTCAGGCTTCCCAGAAGGGCGCATGCAACCCCTCTGTTGCGCAAGCTTCACTGGCTCCCCATCAAGCAGAGGGCCAAATTCAAGGGCCTTTGTATTGCCCACAAAGCAATGTACGGCCAGGCCCCGGCCTACATTAAAGAGCGCCTCCAAAACTATGTGCCGGGCCGGAAACTCTGGTCCGCCGATAGCTGCCTGTTGGCAGTCCCCCGGTTCAATAAGTTATCCAAGGGAGGTAGAGCCCTCTCAGTTCTGCTCCCGCAACTCTGGAATAAACTGCCCGATGGCCTCTGCAAGGAATGCGCTATCCTCCCTTTCAGGAAACGCCTTAAAACGCTCTTGTTCAGGGAGGCTTTGGACACAATCTAACCATCTGTAACGCGTGTTCCTGGGGACTGCAGTGGGTATCGAACCTCTCTCTCAAAGCGCTAAGAGACCTGATGGTGATTACGCACAATAGAAGTAGCAGTTAACATTAACATTAACAGTTGCTGTGTCCTGATTAGCAGGATCCCAGCAGACTAGGTCAAAAACACACTGGCACCAAGCAAAAAGTGGGGTAATCTTGAAAGCAGATCCTACTTTCCTACAGATACGAACTATGGGGCCGATTCCGATTCGGGCCGGAAATCACTCCGACCGAGCCGGACCCGGAGAGATTTCCGACCGAATCGGACCCGTGCAGCCCGACCGAACGAGTACGATGCGTCCGTATGCTATCGGACTCGATTCGGTCGGACTCCAGTGAAGTCAATGGGAGCCTGTTGTACGACGCGTACACGGGCTCC
This sequence comes from Calotriton arnoldi, assembly GCA_963921515.1. Taxonomy (NCBI): domain Eukaryota; kingdom Metazoa; phylum Chordata; class Amphibia; order Caudata; family Salamandridae; genus Calotriton; species Calotriton arnoldi. The sequence goes on along the minus strand of CAWUFW010004571.1, from coordinate 619,472 downwards.
CATTGACTCAATGGGTGCGAGGCGGACAAGGGCGCCCCCACAGCGTGTACGCGGCGAAGCGATTCGCCCGTACACGCACAGGTAGGGGGACCCATGGGTCCCCCTGTGTGCGACTCGCGCGGCTACGCATTTAGGAGGTCCGACACGGACCCCGAGCACGGCTCCAACAGCTCTTCTGAGCCGGAGTGTGCGGCTCGGTCGGACTGCTCGCGGCGCGCATCGTACTCACCCGGCCGGGAAACGTCTCCATTGCGCGGTGCGAGTCGAGTCCGAGTGAGTCGGTCGGTGCGATTCGAGCCGGGAACGAGTCGGTCGGAGCGGTCGGGATGCCCGGACGAGTCGGTCGGCGATTTCGCATCGTACTCGCTCGTCCGGACGCGCGTACGGATCGGTCGGGAAACAGGGCTCCGAATCGGATCCGGTAAAGCCGAATCCGATTCGGAGCCCTACCGGCCGAGATCGGAATCGGCCCCTATGTGTTTCCCCCATTCATGATGGTATCCAGGTGACGGCACAGGTGACAAAGCAACAGGCAGATCTGATTCTGGTTACTCCAGTTTGGAGAGTGCAGTCCTGGTTCTCCTAGAGATGTAGTGAGACTCTCCTCTGGTGCTACCGTCTTGGTACGATATCCTGTCAGATCCACTATCCCATCCATATCCTCTGGTGCTAGCAAGAAACCTTCCTCTCATGGCATGGAGGATTTCAGGATTTACTGGCAAATGTGAGGACTTTTGCAAAAAAGCTTCTCTCTACATAAGACAAGTTTGGGCGGACAGCACACGTAAGCTATATGCATCAGTCTGCGATCAATGGATTCGTTGGTGTAATACACAGGATGTGCCTCCCGTGGAAGCTAAACTAATTTTCACCTTGTATTTTCTGTCAGAATTGACTGCCACTGTGCTAGATTAATGGACAATTAATAACTTCTGTTTGGGTATCTCAGCAGGACATAGCCTAGTAGAGGGTGGACCTCAGGGGGAACATCCCATGGTTTCCAAACTCTTGAGGGGGTTTGTTTCTCTAGTCCTCTGTTACCTTGTTATTCCAATCTGTGGGATTTAAATATAGTTTTGCGTTTCCTAGAACTCTGGCCTGATAATGAAGGTCGTCTGAGGAAACAATTGTGAGCAAAGTTGACCATGTTGTTGTGCTTGGTTTCCTGTAGTCGTGTATCTGACGTCAAAGCCTTGGATTAAACAGGTAGAGTGTTTTCACCGGAAGGTGTGATTTTTCACATATCTAAACCTACTAAATGTAATTCCAGGACAATTTCATATCCCTCCTTTCCAGACATAAGAAAACTATGTGTGGTTCGTTGTCTCAAAGTGTATGAAAATGAAACAAGACTATTGTGACCAGATGGTAGAGGCCAGGACATGGAGGCGAGGATTATCCCACCCAAGAAATTGATTTCTGTTCATGCTTTATTACGATGTTTTACTCATGCCTACCTGATGTTTAAGGTTTACTGTGGTTGTTCAAGATACAAGGGCATAGTTACATCTCTCCCTTATTCTTCCTAGGCACAGAAGCAAACAGGAGTGAGACAGGAAGTTAGCTGTCATGAGGACGGGAACCTTTTCCATGCAGAAATAAGCAGATCGTGACCCGAGGAGTCACTACGTCTAGTCGGAAATTGCCCTCATGGACTGTAATCTCGTTGGGTTGAAACTGTTGGATTTTTGATCAATGAGAAGAATTGGTGCACAGAATGAGGTGGAAGATGGTGTCAGTCCTACTTGTATGGAGCTTTGCCTCGTGATTGGTGCACACTGTGGGGATTCAATCTCATGCTTATGGGAAATGTTTTTTGTTTACTGTTTGTTTTTTGGCTGCTGTGGTTGCAGTAAAGAAATGAAATAAGCATAATCCTCGCCTCCATGTGTTTAATAGGATTGGAAATTCTTGAGGCATAAGGTAGAAAATGTTATATTGTAGCAGAGAAAGAATGGGTCAATCAGAGCCCGCCTCTTCAAACTAAAGGAATGTGCGATTCTAACTACGCTTTATTTGGGGAATTTGCCACTACATTCCTGCGCAAGACCTGAAAACTCTAGCTCAATCACTGGTTCTCTCCAGAATCGACTATTGTAATTCTCTTTTGACAGGCCTCCCCAAGTCCCACCTCACCCCTCTGAAACCAGTTTTACATTTAGCAGCACGTTTCGTCTATAGGGCGAAAAGAAAAAAAAAAGATATCTCAGCAATGCATGTCACCCTTCGCTGGCTCCCTATTGAAGTCACCTACCTCTTACTGTAATCTGGATAAAATACATGATATTCTGCAATCCCTGTATACACACCTGTCTCTAATGACTTTATAAACAGCGACTTGTGACGCTCCTAGTCACCGATTGTAAAAAGAAATGTCAGAATTCAAGTATAATAAGGTATTACAGTTGAGTTCTGACATCACAATGCCTTCTGCCAGAGCCATACCAAAGGGGATGATGGACGGAGTGTTAGAGCAAATCAAACACTCACCCCCAGTCAACTGATCTGGGTTTAATCCTAGGGTCAAGACTGATTTGCATATGGCTGGGTTCAAACTGGAATGGCATGGTGAGCAAAAAAACGATGGATTTAGGCCCAGATCTCTGTACTGGGGTGAATGTATGACATTGTTCTGCATTCTGTCCATCAACTGTTGTTTTTGCATTTGTCACCCCGAGTGGGACGGGTATGCCCAGACGTGGGTCCCGTGCTCTCCATGCCACTGGAATCAAGCTATCCTGGCTGAAGAGGGGTGAAACCCCGAAGCCGGTCCTAGGATGCTTGTTTCCAGTCCATGGAGGACCTGGCTTGGCAGTTCGGGCTGGACTGTTCCCATGAGGCACAGGGTTAAGACTGATTTGCATATGGCTGGGTTCAAACTGGAATGGCATGGTGAGCAAAAAAACGATGGATTTAGGCCCAGATCTCTGTACTGGGGTGAATGTATGACATTGTTCTGAATTCTGTCCATCAACTGTTGTTTTTGCTTCTGCCAGAGCCAGCAGCGAGGTGAAAGGCAGGTCAGGTGAGGTAACGTCACAGAACAGCTGTTTAAAGCAACAAAAATAAAATATTGCTTTTCTTTCTTCTGCTCTATTTTTTAGCTTACAATGAAAAGCAGAAAGAGCATGTTTATTTTTTACACTCCATAGATAATTATACAAAAGTTAGAATCTTCCTGCATGTTTCTACACATTCTGAGCTACTGCAGCTTTTTAACGTATTTGTATTGAACTGTTTCTAATATCTGTTTGCGACAAATATCTAATCGGTGTTTGATGTGTTTAATTTTGCACTAGAGGTTCTATTTTTATTCTTCATAAATGCAAACATGCTCTCTTTCATATAAAAGAGCTAGGCACCAAGTATTTAAGTTGTTTGTGAGAAAGGTGATCGTGTGACCATGTATTATATGGGATAAAGTACTCCCTGCCATATATGATACGGATATTGCAAGTCACCTTGGAGTTCCATAATCTTATGAAGGAAGTTGGCTATTGGCCTCATTCTGCTTTATGGTTATAGAACTCCTCAGTGACTTGCAATATCTTTATAATGTGCTACAGGGGTACCTTATTTCTTACATATTTCCTATCATCTGTATATACTACATACCTTTGTAATGAACGCATACATGCCAATAGGTCCTATTTAGGCAGTAGACTGTCAATTCTTAAGGCCAAAAATGGCTTTATTTTGTCAGTCTCCCATCTGAAATTGCCTCTTCTTCAATATAAGTCAATGGGGGAAATACATTCTCCCAATTATTGTTTTTATTATCTCCCCCTTTTTTCTCCTAAAATGTTGCCATGTATGTGAATGTAACAAGCTAGTCCTTTTGAAAGCTTTGTAACTTTTTAACTTCTTGTAATGGGAGCTGTTTTATTCTAAAGCACTCTAACACCTTTGGGTAATGTCCATGCTATATAAAAATGCATAAATAAATAGATTCTATGTCAGGACTGAAGGCTCCGATTATGCTTCTCTTTTCTTTACTACTTTTTAACAGCAGTCAATCACAATAAAGTTTTAAGAATACTACATTTCCCATAATGCCACATTATCATGTGACCAACCATAGAGCCACTGCGCTATATAATCTCTTCACAACGTCTCAGGGGCCGATTCCGATCTCGGCCGGTAGGGCTCCGAATCGGATTCGGCTTAACCGGATCCAATTCGGAGCCCTATTTCCCGACCGAATCGTACGCGCGTCCGGTCGAGCGAGTACGATGCGAATTCGCCGACCGACTCGTCCGGGCGTCCCGACCGCTCCAACCGACTCGTTCCCGGCTCGAACCGCACAGACCGACTCGCTCGGACTCGACTCAAACCGCGCAACGGAGACGTTCCCCGGCCGGGTGAGTACGATGCGCGCCGCGAGCAGTCCGACCGAGCCGCGCACTCCGGCTCGAAAGCGCAGTCGGAGCCGTACTTTGGGGGTCCGTGTCGGACCCCCATGTACGCGTAGCCGCGCGAGTCGCACACAGGGGGAACTATGGGTCCCCCCTACCTGTGCATGTACGGCGCGAATCGCTTCGCCGCGTACACGCTGTAGGGGGCGCCCATGTCCGCCTCGCACCCATTGAGTCAATGGGAGCCCGCGTACGCGTTGTACGACATTGACTTCAATGGGAGTCCGACCGACTCGAGTCCGATGGCATACGTGCGCATAGTACTCGTTCGGTCGGGCTGCCAGTGTCCGATTCGGTCGGGAATCTCTCTGAGTCCGGCTCGGTCGGAGAGATTTCCGGCCCGAATCGGAATCGGCCCCTCAGTGTCCTCTTTCTTTGCTTCTTCGTAGTCAGTAAAGTCTACTTCATTCATATGTATATTTCATTGGATGTATTTGGATATTGATTATTGATAACCTTTACTGGGTTTATTGGGTATTTGACAGCGCGACGTGCGTGCGTAAGGCGCTGCTCTGAGGGTTGCATATCTGTGCGCGCTATGTGTGGTTAACGCGTTAGTTATTGCTGTTTGGGCTACAGTGCTGGCAGCTCTCTGCCTCCCGACGGGGCACCCGCCACCCTCTTCTTAAATTGTGTGGAGAGGGAGACGGGAGCGAGGACCCACGTCTATTTGACACACAATCCTCTTTTGATTATGAGTGGTCGGCCCTGCGCATGCGCGGTAGCCATTTTGATGCCTCCCGGTCACCGGAGGGCTTGAATCGAACGCGCGAAGTCACGTATAACTGCCTTCATCGTCCCAGCCCCTCGTAAATGCTCCCGAGTGACGCCCTGTGCATGAGATTAAGCAGGATTGGAAAATCAGCATAGGCATTTCCTAGAATAGCTGTCAGGCCCTCCCTCCACTATGTATATATAATTACAGTGACACTATTGTGACCTGGCTGGCTTGGGGTAGGTTCTACTCCCCCTCTATTGCGCCTGATTGGGGGTTTGATCGCCCTGTCTGTCATTGTTGGTCCTTGGTCTTATCCTTCTGGGACATTACTTCTGCAAGGCAGACACCCTCATTAAGGCAGACTTTTATGAGGAGGATTATTTTTACGAGGAACCCTCGGGGTCCCTGGAGCAAGACCTGGTAAATGCATTGGATGTGGGGGTGCAGCATTCTGTCAAATGGGCCCTGGTACGGGCCATTGAGCCTTTAAAGTGCCACCTCTGTGGCTGGGCCGAACAGCTCCATTGTGTACCAGGACCAGTGGGAAGCCCCCTAAGGGTCCCCACGTGGTGGACTTTTCCAGGTTAGCCAGCAACCTTACCACGGATCATGATTATAGCGCCTCTTCGGAGGCCGCGGCTCCTGACCCTTTCCAGGAGGACGAAGAAGGTTCCTCCTCACGCCAGAGCTCTGATCAGGAAGACGTTCCGGAACCCAGTAAGCGCTCACGAAAAGAGCGCCATGTTGACCACGCCCAGCAACCAAAGCTACTCACTTTTGAGACCTCGGAGTTTGTTTACCCTACATTCACAGCCTGACTGCCCCCAGGAAGTGGCTGAGTATGTGCAGGCTCACTTGCATCAGGCATTCGATAAGGAGGTAAGTGCTAGATTATGCTCCAAATGCTCGAGACCAGACCTCCAGGGTAAGGTGGCAGACACCCCGTAAATGGATCCAACGATGGTTTCCTACCTCAAAAAATATTCTAAGGACCCCAAGAAGGGGATTGATAGGGCCTGCCGTTCCTGCCAGGACAAGCTTCTTGACATGACCAGCCCCTTAATAAAAATACTGGAATTACGCTTCCGGGCAAAGGAGCCGGCCATGTCAATCGACCCGGACAAACTAATCGGTTGGGCACAAAGGGCCATCTGCAAACAGGGGAATGCGAACTGCACCATGTCTAGTGAGAGGTGTTGATCCATCCTCTTGAAGCTAGAGCCCAAGCTCACTGAGCTTTCAACCTCAGAGGCCGGCCCCATGGTCCAAGGTCTTTTGTTTGGCCAACTGTTCCTCAAGGAGCTGTCCAAGTTCGTGGCAACCTTTAGTGAGCTGGACAAGGCACAGGGATCCCTCCGTAAAGCCTTCCGACCGGTATTCGGCAGGGCCGGACGATTTAGAGGGCGTTTGTTTGGCTGTGGTTACCAGCAAGGCCCTCAACGAGGTTACTATCAACAACAGCGTGGGGGTTAACAGGACCCTAACAACCCCACCTTCTACCCAACTCGACGCTCCAACCTCTTCAGGAAGGGTAGATATGGAGGACCCCAAGGAGCCGTCCAGGATTCAGGGACCACAGGTGAGACTTGTTCTGTGTTCAGAAGTAGTTTTGTGGGACAGGATTCAATCCTTCCTTCATGTTTGGCAATCGATCTTGCAGAATGCAAGGGTCCTAGAGACAGTGCAGGGCTACAAATTGGAACTTTACAACTCCCCCAGGCAATTCTCTCATCCCCCAGTAATGTATTTTTCCCATCAAGAGCAAGTATTTATCTCCTCTGAAATTCAGGCCCTTCTACAGAAAGGGGCCCTGGTGGTCACGGAACCTCATCCCCTCGGGTTTCTCAGCAGTGTCTTCTTGATAGAGAAGAAAGGGGGCGGAGCGCGACTCGTACTGAATCTAAAAGACATCAATGGTTGGGTTGTATACCGACATTTCAAGATGGAAGGCGTCCATCTGCTCCAAGATCTACTCCAGGAGGGAGACTGGATGGTTCATCTGGACTTAAAAAACACATGTCTTTTTATTCCCATCTTCGCGCCCCACTGACGCTTTCTGCAATTCCTGTGGCAAGGAGTCTATTACGAGTACAAAGTCCTTCCCATCGGCCTTTCCTCTGCGCCATGGTGTTTCAAAAAACTACTACGGACGGTAGTAGAGTCCTTGAGAGCTCGGGGGTCCGGTTGATTATTTATCTGGACGACATAATTATCATGGCACGTTGCCCCCGTCTGGTGGTCACTCATCTGTAGTGGTCAATCACCCTCCTTCAGGACCTGGGACTTATTTGTGGGCCCACAGAAATCGATTCTGATCCCGGCCCAAACAATAGAGTTTCTGGGGCTCCAGATCAAGTCTCGCAGTTGCCAACTGATTCTACCACCTCAGAAGGTCATCAAGAGAGAGTTGAGATCAATTCTGAGAAAGCAGACTGTATCCTTGTGGTCGATAGCCCGAGTAGTGGGTTTGCTAGCCTCATCGATACAGGCAATTTTTCCTGGCCTCTTGCACTTTCGAGCACTGCAGAGACTCAAAATTCGACATCTCCGGAAAGGCCTCAGTTACGCCAAACAGATTCTCCTCTCAGAGGACGTGAGGTCAGAGATGTCGGTGGTTGGATCACATGGAGGCCTGGAAGGGCCATCTTTGGTTCCATCCCCGAGATTGTGATCGAGTCGGATGCCAGCCGCTGGGGTTGGGGAGCCAGTTGCGGACCGATCTCCACGGGGGGCGGTGGTCTCAAGATTACTAACCATGCACATCAATTGCTTGGAGCTTCTAGTGCGCTCCTTTGCGATTCGCAGCCTCTCACCGGTGAAGACGGACTGCTGCATCTTACTTCGCGGACAATATCTCAGCAGTTCGCTATGTGAACAAGCTGGGGGGCGAAATCTTGCGTGCTGGTGGAGATCGCCAAGGACTTTTGGCACGTTTGCCTTCAACACCGAATATCTGTGGTAGTAGTATATCTACCGGGCCACAGCAACACAGCGGCGGATTGGCAGTCCTGTCATCTACGGGATTACAGCGATTGGAGACTTCATCCTAGAGCTGAATCGTCTCTGGGGTCCCTGCTGGATAGACTTGTTTGCCTCACGCCTCAACCGGCAAGTCCCAACCTTCTTCAGTTGGCGCCCGGATCCGGATGCCTTAGCCACAGAAGCCTTTCTTCAGGACTGGAATCCCAGTCTGTGCTATGCGTTTCCCCCATTCCTAATGATTCCCAGGGTGCTGGCACAGGTGCGCCGTCAACGGGCAGAATTGGTGTTGATGAGGCCTGGTCTACCAATACCCAGGGCCGGCTCTAGGGTGGTGCGATCTGTGCGACCGCACCGGGTGCTGACTTGGGGTGGGGGTGTCATTTTTATAAGTATAGTATCATTTTAAAAGCACCTGCTGCCGCGTTCCTGGCCTCCAGCAATTTTCAGACATCAATTAAAATGTCAAGATAACTCTGGTGATTAATGCTCTTCCTGGAAAGAGACTGGAGGTTTGCCTAGTGGAAGTTTTGACTCATCCTAAGGTAGCGCAGAGGGTTAAAATGCTGCTGCTAAGAACGTGTACCATGCGGATAACGAAATGTATATAATGTAAATAGGTCAGAGGGTTACTGCTTCTGTAAGAGAGATCCTTTTGTTACTTGTCGTTTATTAGTCAAAATCCTAATATAGAACATTGAGCTATTAACTGTCACCCTAGAGCTGCTGCAAACTGCAAGGTATATGTTAGAGCTATATGTTTTTTGCCCACTCTTTCATCATCCTAATCTTGTGAAAAGGGTTCATTTGGGTAGAAAACAATTCTTATTATTAAAGAGAACCCCTAACAGTGGTGTTACGTTTTAAATTCTGAATTTGTGCTTTTCCAGAATAAGGACTCAAACTATATTGCCTACCAGTATCGATGACATGTCACTCCCATACTAAACCTTGTAGTCCTGTCTGATGTAACATTTCCTGTACACTGATTTGCACACATATGATTGTCTCTGTGCAGTGTGTGTGTGGTGTAAAGTCCTCTGACACCTTACACTGGTATGAATGATGCTATTAAACTAAATGAATCTGAGAGACAGTGGTTATGGAGACTTGAGAGGCACTGTTAAAGGGTGCTAGTGAGGGACTCCGTGGCAGAGGTGGTCATTGGGGGGGCGCCAACAGACATTGTCGCACAGGGCGCCACCAGCTAAAGCCGGCTGGTGCCATGAACGGGACATCAATCCTGTTGGAGCGCCTTACACTTTGGTAATTAATTTTCTGTCTTCACTTGCCTCTGCAGGTATGGCTTACAGAACTGTTAATAATTTCCAATCGGCCATTTCGGCAGGCCATGATCCGGTGGATGGTAAACCGGTTGGGGAGCGTCCCATAGTATGTAATCTTTTGAGGGGCATTCGTATGGATTGTGGGATGTGTCCATTGTCCTACCATTTTTGGAAACATGGCCAGACAATAAATACCTGTCAAGGAAGCAGCTGTCCGCCAAGCTTACTATGCTGCTCTGTCTCGTGTCTTGTAAAAGAGTGTCGGATGTCTGTGCTTTAGATTTGGCAGGACACAATTTCTCCCCTGAAGGGGTTACCTTCTCCATTTCTAAACGCACCAAATGTAACACTTCTTCAGTCTCTTATCCGGCTTTCCCAGATAATCCTAAACTATGGGGTCTATTAGAATGTCGGGCGGATCGCCACCGCCCGCATGGTGGTGGCAATCCGCCCGACATTCTCCCCCGCCCGCATGCCATTTCCCCCCCGCCATATTAGTATGGCGGGGGGGACCCCGGCGGACGGAAAGACCGTCCGCCGGTTTTCCGCTGGTCACACAGGTGACCGGGCGGAAAAGGGGCCTGATATGGTGGCGGTGTCTGCTAGACACCGCCATCCATATTATGATGGCAGCGGGAAGCAGCCTTTCCGTGGCGGCGTTGCCGCTACGGAAATGCATGCGGTTTCCATAGTTGGGCACCTGTTGCGGGCCCCCAGGATGTTGGGGGAGGTGGGGGGGCACATGGGGGGTACCTAAGGTACCCCCCGCATTTGCATGGATGACGTGGCAGGCACCGCGCGGTGCCTGCCACGTTGTGCATGCAAATGCGCACATGCCTTTTCGGTATTGCGGCGGGTGCTGCTGAGAGCACCGCCCGCCGCAATACAACAAATGCGGGATGCGCCCGCCAGTGTGGCGGGCGCATCCTAATTGCCCATGAGGGACCGCCGCATCCTTAGACCCCTATGTGTGGTACAATATTTGAAGGCATATGAGGTGAGTACTGCTGAGTTTCATTCAGATATGAAGGGGCAATTGTTGATCGCCTTACAGAAACCCTTTCCCTCAGTTACTCCGGACACGTTGGTGAGATGAATGCTTATGGGTGAAGCAGGCATTGATGTGTCCATCTTTGGGCCCCACTCGGCACGTGGGGCGATGGCTTCCAAATCTTTTGCATTGCGCGTTAGCCTCTCTGACATCATGAAAACAGCAGTCTGGTCGGCAGAGTCTACTTTCAAGACATTCTATTGTAAACCTATTGCAGATGTGGCTTCTGTTGTGGTGGCTAAACTTTAAACAAGCATAATCGGAGCCTCCGGTCCTGACATAGAATTAAAAATTTGCAAACATTTGTGACAAGAATTTTCAATTCTATTAAGGACACGGAGGCGAGGATTATCCAGATGTTTTTACATTTCATTGATGTAATGGATCTGATTCCTAATGTTCCCTCTCCTTTTGAATGTTCTTGCTTTGTGATATGTGTGGTGAGGTCAGTTTTACGGTGTCCCTTTTGCTTTCCCAGGTTCGGATGGCAAATAATCACCAGTGGAGCGGACGTTCCTGGTCTATGGAAACCTTGGTTTGGTGAGGAGTTGACTCTCCTTCTGGGCGGCCGGAGAGTCGTTGGAGGATTCATTGCAGCCCGTTGGTCAGAGTTTCGAGACAGACCCCAGTTGGGTCTCAAGTTGTGTATCGGAAGAAAGACTCCCTGTCATGGCAGGATTGAATCACTGACAGAATATCGCCTACAGAAATATCGACAACAAAAATATCGGAGCCGAAATATCAATGTCCAGAATATCGAAGTTCTATCTACATTATGGTAAGTACAAAAATATCGAAACAAAAATATCGTTGTAAAAAATATCGTTGTTAAAAATATTGGTTTTTTTTAAATGTCTAAAAGATAATGTAGAATAAAGTAAATAATACATATAATTAAAAAAACAGTTAGAATTATTAGAAAATGTTTAAAATTATAAATAATAAATATAATTTTAATAAAAATTAAACATACATATATATAAAATATAATATATAAATTTACTTTATAATATTAAAAATAAATATTATAATAAATTATAAAATGTTAGAAACATATTAAAAATTATAAATACATATATATACATATACCAGTAAATATAAAATAAAAATACAATATTTATATAATAATTAAAAAAATTAAAATATTTTTAATCTTTTACAATTACATTTCACACTACATTAACAGGAACAGTAGAGAAAAAATTGGATAGCGGAGAGGATAAAATTACTATTCCCACTCCAGGGAGTGCAACAGTATGGAAAGTGTTGGATAGCGGAGGGGAATAATTTAGTATTCCCACTCCAGCAAATAAAACAGTAGGGAAAGCGTTGGATAGCGGAGGGGAATAATTTAGTATTCCCACTCCAGCAAATAAAACAGTAGGGAAAGTGTTGGATAGCATATGTGAATAATTTACCATTCCCACTTCAGGGAGTGCAAGATTAAAAAAAGTGTTGGATAGCGGAGGGGTAAAAATTACTATTCCCACTCCAGGGAGTGCAACATTAAAGAAAGTGTTGGATAGCGGAGGGGATAAAATTACTATTCCCACTCCAGCAAGTACAACAGTAGGGAAAGTGTTGGATAGCGGAGGGGTAACAATTACTATTCCCACTCCAGCAAGTGAAACAGTAGGGAAAGTGTCGGATAGCAGAGGGGAATAATTAACTATTCCCACTCAAGCACAATAATTAAAATTAATTAACAAAATTTTAATTAACTATAAAAAATGTACCTTCCACCATATTCCCCTATAAATGACACCACCAATATTATAAAACATAACACTATTAACATAATTAATTTATGAAAATTAACAAACATATTAAAAACAATCAAAAATAAATTAATTCACACGATTAACACTATAAAAAGTTTAAATAAAATATTATTTTAAACAATTTTAAAAATCTATTAAAATTCAATTACTTCCCAGCCTACTCCCCTATCAACCCACAACCCACTCCTAAAAAAATAACACAATTAACATATTTACCAATTAATTATTAATAATTAACAACAAATTAATAACTAATTAATATCAAATTAATTACAACAATGAACAATATAAAATATTAAATACATAGGGGCTCATTACGATACCCGGCGTAAAAAAATCCGCCAGGCATGGAAGCGGCAAAAATCCGCCCGCACACACCGCCTGAACACCGACCACGCCATTATGAGTACACAAACCGAAAACCGCCATCGGCGGAAAAATCACACAAAATACCGCCCGCCATCGTCCGAGTCGGAGTCAAACCGCCCGCCACGGACGGAAACACGCTACGACAACACAAAACCGCCCGCCCACACGGCCGACACACCGCACGTGAAATTACGATCGCACCGCCATGAGCGCGGAAAAACAACAAATATACCGCCCGCCAGCGCAAACAACGCCGATGAGAATCGACACGGCAGAAGCCATGGCGCCCACGTACCTGCACAGAAACCATCCGCACACAAAACCAATAGCACACAACATGGCCAACAAGTCCACACAGCAAGGCACACACAAATACACAAGCACAGTACACATCCCGAAAACACCCCCGGACAAACAAAAACTACAAAGGCCAGAACCCCAGACACAACACACCTGAAAACAACAGACCATGAGGACACACCCACATAGGTGAGTACAAAAGCAGCACTCCCACAGACCACAACCCCTTGCTACATTGCAAACCAGAGAGGAGAGGAGAGGACACAGTGACACAGCAAGGACAGCAGCACACCACAGAAACGCACACATCACTACCACCACCACCACCACCACCACCACCACCACCACCACCACCACCAAACACCGGCACCACAAACCCCCTGCACATTACACAACACACACCGCACCAGCACCACAAACACCATGGCACCACAAAGGATGCCCAAGTTCACGCCCATGGAGCTGACGGTCATGGTCGACGAGATCATCAAGGTGTACCCACAAATCTATGGGAACATGGTCCAGCACACACCACTAGCCACCAGAAACAGAATGTGGACCCGGATCGTAGACCAGGTCAATGCAGTCGGGACCCTGCCCAGGAACAGAACCGAGATAAACAAACGTTGGAATGACGTAAAGAGCCTGGTCAAGAAGAAGGAGGGCAAAAACAGAGAGCTGGCTGCCGTCACTGGCGGAGGGAATCCCGCGCTCTTCAAGACCTTCAAAGCGTGGGAGGAGAAGGTGCGAGTCGTAATCCATCCGGAGATCCTCGCCGGATTAGCAGAGGGAGTGGAGGCTGGTAAGTACAAACTAATGTATACCAGCACACCGCTATGTACTCACATGCGCAACCACCATGCCACAGCTCCCAGGGACAAACACCCCCATGTCCAGCACACAATACACAACACATCACACACACATGCAACAGACACTACCACACACAGCCCAAACCGAACAACTGTAAGATGCGTGGGGACATGTGTACACTAAGCCAGCCACGTAACCACCAACAGGTCCCCAAATATGCCAGAAGCGCCACAACGAGCACCCACCACACCCATGTGTCCACCACAGCTGCACTAACCGACAAGTAACAGGTAAGTGGCAGGAACACAAAGTGCAGTGGGTGGGACGGTGGACAGCCCAAGTACAACACACACCAGGCCCCTAGTCCCACAGCACAGCAAGGAGGAGCATCCCCCACACCCCACAGCCACGTGTCAGCCACCGCAGTGCACAACGACAGCCGAAAGGCAGACATCACGGTCCACAGCAATCGGTGTCAGTGGGTGTACAGCCACCCCACGACCCACTACACCCCCACCCCCACAGACCTGCAACATGGAGCACCCCCCGCTTAGAGCCATGTGGCATCCAGTACAGTGCACGCACGAACAACTTGCAGGTGGGAAACTGGACAGGGCTGGATTACTGGAGGCATGAGGACCATAACACCACCAACACATGGGACATGTCACGTAGCACACGGACACGCAGCACCGCCCACCGTCACGAACAAGTGAACAATGTGCACACGGACATGAACAACAGACTCACACCCCACATGACCCATCACAGACATAGCAACACCCAAGGAGCCACGTCTGCATGCACAAGCCACACTGAATATAGTCCCACACGGCAGCCACTGTGCAACTCATCACACACAACCGAAACACCATTGAAGTCCTGTCCATGTAGCCCCTACTGCCTGTCAACCCCACACCCCACAACTACGCCTATGTAAGACAAACAACACTAGACGCAACAGAGCGGAACAACAGAAATGCACACGAACACCACTGAACCCATCAAACTCACAGACACACCATGCACATACAACATACCATCCATCCCATCCGTCAGCCCCAGTCACATGAAAGGCATGTCATCCGCACAGCTGCCACACATACAGCAGTCACGCTAAGACACATGCCCATGACCAACCATGTGCCAGAAGTCAATTAAGCGCACGACACACTGTGAGCAACAACACACAACATGGGCCACACCCCCGAGCACTGCAGTGATGCACATGGCACAGGGCAGCACGCACACCAAGGAGATGGGACAACTGCAATACGTTGGCTGGCACACAACTATCACTCACTCATAACGATGCGTCCAATGCCATGTCCAGTAACCACAACAGACAGCAAATATGCAGGGCATGTCAGGCATGCACACACCTCAGACCATGCACTGTCATGCTGCCACAACACATGTCACGTTCGGCACCCATGGCTCACAGCATGTACCCCAAAAGCATATTCCCTCCCAAATGCGAATCTGGGGCATGGCCTCCATGTTGCCATATGCGTTCCTAAGCGTTCCATTTGAACCCCAAAAGCATATCCCTCCCAAATGCGAATCTGGGGCATGGCCCCCATGTTGCCATATGCGTTCCTAAGCGTTCCATTTGAACCCCAAAAGCATATCCCCTCCCAAATGCGAATCTGGGGCATGGCCCCCATGTTGCCATATGCGTTCCTAAGCGTTCCATTTGAACCCCAAAAGCATATTCCATCCCAAATGCGAATCTGGGGCATGGCCCCCATGTTGCCATATGCGTTCCTAAGCGTTCCATTTGAACCCCAAAAGCATATTCCATCCCAAATGCGAATCTGGGGCATGGCCCCCATGTTGCCATATGCGTTCCTAAGCGTTCCATTTGAACCCCAAAAGCATATCCCCTCCCAAATGCGAATCTGGGGCATGGCCCCCATGTTGCCATATGCGTTCCTAAGCGTTCCATTTGAACCCCAAAAGCATATTCCATCCCAAATGCGAATCTGGGGCATGGCCCCCATGTTGCCATATGCGTTCCTAAGCGTTCCATTTGAACCCCAAAAGCATATCCCCTCCCAAATGCGAATCTGGGGCATGGCCCCCATGTTGCCATATGCGTTCCTAAGCGTTCCATTTGAACCCCAAAAGCATATTCCATCCCAAATGCGAATCTGGGGCATGGCCCCCATGTTGCCATATGCGTTCCTAAGCGTTCCATTTGAACTCCAAAAGCAAAGTACAAACCAGACCCAGGATGGGCCAGGAGCCCGCATACACCAGAGTCACAATGAGTAGGGGCACAGCAACACACCCATCGGCATGGCCAATCCGTCCCATGCCACATGTGCACAGCACACAGTCCCATTGCCTAGCACACACAACTACAGATGCCACAGCCACACACTCGCCTCCGGGAAACCCATGTACGAGATTGCACGAACTGCTAATGTCAGACGACTAATACATACTTCGCCAGGTGCAACACAATAACAAATCTCATTCTCTCCACAGGTGACGAACTGCTGGACGCTGGGGATGGAGACAGCAGCCAGCACAGCCAGCCCACAAGCCCCCAACGAGGACACACGGATCTGGAGGATCTGTCCACCTCTTCGGACACGGACCACCAAGCTGGCCCATCTGGCGTGGCAGGGCCCACCCGCTCCCCAGGACCCCTCCTACCCACCAACCCATCATCCAGGGATGCTGAACAGTCCCAGTCCCCTGCTGCCACTGTCGTTGCGGCCACACCCACGGTCATTGCGGCCACTACCACTGCCGCAACCGCCACCATCGCCGCACCGACCACCACCGCCTCCACCACCACCACGTCTTCGCTGGCACCAGCCCCAGCGCAGGTGGTGGCCCGGCCGACTGGATCCACCCTGGGAGCCACAGCGAGGACCGTGGTGAGCAATGTGGCTAGTGGGCAGGCCGGTGGCAGCAGGACTGGTAGGAGGAGCAGGGTCAGGGAAACGCCAGCCTCCCCTGGGAGCCATGCCCTGCCTCAAATGGCCAGAGTCCTTGGGGCCTATGAAGAGGCCCAAGGACAATGGGTCCAGGTCTGCTTCTGACACGCGTGAGGTGCTGGGGGTGCTGAGGTCCATGGACGCCCATATGGGCCAATTCGTGTCCCGTATGGACCAACTCGTGGACCTCATGGGCCAGCTGGTGGTGGCGGTGAGGTCACAGCCAGGGCCAGCAGCACCACCTCCGCCACCACCTGCTAGGGCGCAGGGTCGAGCCAGCAGTGTCCACTTCCCCTGCGTCCACAGCCAGTGAGCACACCTCACCCACCACCAGCAGGTCGCCAGCAGGCACCCCCTCCCAAACGTGGAAGGGGCCGTCCGAAGAGGAAACAGATCTCCCGGGAGGACTTCGCACGCTCCAGTCGCAAGTGAGGCAGCCAGCCAGCCTTCCGCCAGCCTTCCTTGACCAGCCACTGCATTGACTTGCTCTACGATCCCACTCCACACAGCCAGCTGGATGGCATGTGTGTGTTGGACTATGGACATAGAACCAGTGGGTACACCCTGAGCATCACGCAGCCATGACCGACAGCTCATTGTCACTGCACGCACCACTTTTGTCATCACCTTACACACAATCACATGTCACAGTTTGAAATAAATGCACCTCTTACACTAACTGCTGTTTGTGCCCTGTGTTTTATTTGTACGGAATACAACGGCCACCTTGGGCGGAAAGGCACCTGATGCGTGGCATGGCAATGGAATCCGGAGGGCCTGTAGGGACCTAGGGGTGGGAGACAGAACAGGAGCACATTCAATGAGTGTGTCACACACCCATCACACAGTACATGTCAACAACTACAAGCAATGTACACACATCGCACAGAGCAATAGGGCACAATGCCACAGCCACCAACAGTGGCATACTACCCTGGCCATGGAGCGTTGACACACAGCACGCAGTGAACAAACGGCCACCCTGACACAGCACACACACACCTGCACAGATACAGCCACATCAGCCGTCGTACATGGACACTCACCGTCAAGTGAAGTAGCGGGCGATGAGCTGCTGCCGCACATTACCAGCTTCCTCCTCTCCGCTGTCCTCCTCACTCGAGGCTGTCCTGGTCTGCGGGCTGGGGCCCTGGTTGATCTCCGTCATCCACGATGAGGGGGATCTGCTTCCGAATGGCCAGATTGTGCAGCATGCAGCACGCCACCACTATCCGGCACACCTTCTGTGGGGAGTACGCCAGCGCACCCCGGTGCGGTCCAGGCACCTGAACCTGGACTTGAGGAGGCCAAAGGTACGCTCGACCACACGTCTGGTCCTCCCATGTGCCTCATTGTAGCGATCGTCTGCTGGGGTGCGAGGATTCCTCAATGGACTGAGCAGCCATGCCCCATTCGGGTACGCAGAGTCACCTGGGTGTGAGGGACACAGAGAACCGTTGCTATTCCAACTGGACAGGGGACAGCATCGCACAACCAGCACGCTACACCACTCCACATACTCACCGACAATACAGCCACGATCCTGTTGCATATTGGACATCAGTCGTGGCAAGATGCTGTTGCGCATTATGTGTGCGTCATGGGCCGAGCCTGGGAACTTTGCACACACGTGGGTGATCACCATGTCCGCAAGGCACACCACTTGCACATTCAGGGAGTGCGTGTGCTTCCTGTTGCGGTACAGGTGCTCAGTGGCCTGTGGTGGAACAAGGCCGACATGTGTGCAGTCAATGGCTCCAACGACGTGTGGGATTCTGCCAAGGGCATAGAATGCACCCTTCACTGCCGCCAATTCACGAGCCCTGGGGAAGCGGATGTACCTGTTTCGGTACAGCATCATGGCTGCCAGTACATCCCTCAGCACCTTGCTGAACATGGGCTGGGACATCCCTCCTCCAATGCCCACTGTGTGCTGGAATGACCCAGTGGCGAAGAAATGCATGGCGGCCATCACCTTAGCCGTGGGGGTGACAGCAGTTGGATACACCCTGCGGGGACGGAGATGGGGTTCTAACATGGCACACAGTTGATGCAGGGTTGGCCTGTCCAGCCGAAACTTCCTTATAACCTCTGTATCGTCCATGTCCGCCAGCAATTGGTATGGGCGGTCAATGTTCGGTCTCCGCCTAGGGACAATGGCAGAGGACACATGTCAAAGCAACACGACACATAGCAATTTCGCATACACATCACTGACATGACTGAGCAAGCACATGAGCCACAGCCCAGCTGTCAAGCTGGGGCGGCACGGCCACAATACACTTACACAGGTCTCCCAACAATGGCAATGGCTAGTGATACAAACCACTGCCATGTGCATGCACATGGGGATCTAGGCCCCAATGACTTGCGGGCGTGCTGATGGGGACTGACTGCATATCCGTCAAGCGTCAACGCCACGGCAACATGAATGTCTGCTGAGCATGGAACTGCTTCCGCGGCTGGATGAGTATGGCACACGACGACGACGATGTGGGCACAGGCTGAGCGGCCAAAACAAGTGGGACCTGTGGCACGAGGGGATATGAGACAGAAGTAGGTGTCAGCACTGCACCCTATGTACAGCACTGTACGGATCACACCTCCCGAAACATTGACAGGTGTCCACATTGACAGCCCCATGCCAAGACGGCTGTGTGCTTGCAGTCACACGTCACAGGTGAGAGGTTACATTGCACGTGCCAGGTAGCAGACGTACATAGTGGGAGCTGGCATGTGTGTGCATGTGTCTCCTGTTCAGGATCCACCAGATGGGCGCTGACTCTGTACTGACCATTGGACACAGCAT